>CM031240.1:770208044-771408044 GCA_018340775.1 Taxus wallichiana var. yunnanensis
CATATGGCGTTAATTACATGTTGCTAAGAATATTAATATATTGGACTTTTGTGCTCAATATATGTTTTATTTGCATAAATGTTCTTAATATTAGATATGTATTTTATTCTATTAGATTCCTTCTTATTATTATCATCATATGTTCATCAGTGTGTTATTTGTTGTATGCAAGTAAGTTTGGCTCATTACTGCAATACAAAGCGCAAACCTTGCAGCCTTTCCGTCTTGGAATTCCATTTCTTTTCTTCCCTTATGATCTACCCTCCTCGAACCCTTCCCTCTGCATTTGTGTTCTGGATGGAACCCTCTCATGGGATGAGATCCCGAAGCCCCATGAAGTTAGAGATAGTATGGTTTTTCGATTCATTGTAGTGAATGGCAATATTGATTCGCTTTATTGTCTCAAAGAGGGGATGTATGCCTACTGCTGAGTGTCATATTCACTGTGACCTCTCTAACTGAAACATGTTTTCAAACCATGACACCATCCTTCCCAGAAAGTTATATGTTTTCCTCCATCACCTTGTAACCTTTATATCATGTTCCAAGGCCAACACTGTTAATATGTAGTTAACATACATTGGGATACTTGTCCACACCCACACACCTCATCTTTAGGTGTTCAAATTAGAAACTTCTATAGGCATATTTTATCTATGGCTCTCTGGGCAACCCTCTTAAAAGTGATGCTGTAGTAAGGATATGGTTACTTCTCTCTTTTTAGATTAATTTTATATTCAACCATCACCAATTTTAAGCATATTTTCACAACTACCACATCAATAATAATTTTACATAAATTTTACACTCAATATGCCATCTTGTTAGGAAATAAAATTGGCTACATTGCATGAATCAGCTCCAAGCATCATGTTCTCTCCTTCCTTGAGTAATCCATCATCCTCCCATATCTGCAGAGTTCACCCAAATTCCCAGCATATATATTTCTTCTTCCCTCTTCAACTTAGACCGGATTTATAAATGGTTGTTCTGCACACCATCTATCTTGTAACATATAATTAAAAGCCTCAGAAGCTTTGTATCTCTTCCATAGATTTATGTTGTGTATCTTTTCTTTCAGGATGTTCAGTAGATCCTCCATTTATAACCTCTTTACCTTGAAGCCCTACCTCTTTTACAGTGATTCTATGACTTTGACAGAGATCTTAATGTATCTTTGCAATTACAGATTACCTTTTTAAATTCAAATCTACCCTACTATATTAGGGATGATGATGTCACTCTCTTCCTCTTCTAAAATTCTTCCTCTTTCTCTCTTTTGCCAGTGTCTCTGTGTAGTTGATAGCATCATCCAGCTATCAGTTTGAAGCATCTAAGGGCTCATGTGTATAGTATAGACAAATTTATATAGCCATTGTGGCCTCCAAGTATGTACTCTCCTATTCACTAATTGACAGCCTCAAGATTCTTTGGTATACTCCTCCAGTTGCTTAGATCTGTTTTCTTAGGTTTGGACACTTTTGAAAGGTGTACAGGCATAGTCTGAGGAAGAACTTTTGTTTTAGCTTCTTTGCAATTTTATTCAGTTTTGGATCTCTTTGCCCTTTCCATTCACTTAGTCTTTCATTTTTGTAAATTGATCCAACTAGATCAATGCATATACGTAACATATTTTACCAAACCCTAACCTTCCCTCTCTGAAAGGAGTCTTCCTCAAAGAATTTTTCGAATTCAATGAGTCAATGGCTCTCTGAGTCATAACCCTCCACCATAATCAAGATTATAAATCAGTGTCACATCATTCTTTCCTCTAGCTGGGTCGATCCTCTCCTCAGTAAGTATCTCTGTTCAAGTTTTCCATCTCTCATTTTCTTCTTCATCTCCTCCTCCATTCATTAAAAGAGAGTGGCTTCTTGATATCATATCTCACAGATTAAAATGTCTCCTTCTAAGGTGGGTAATACCTCACCAGGCGCTGTGACTTATCTCTTATTATTTCTTTCATGTGCTATTACTCAGCCTGCTTCCTCCTCCACGTCTATCCATGATTATAAAATAGTGGCAAGGTGCAGAAAAGATATAATGACATGTTACATGTTTATTTCCGTAAGATCAAAGGTTGGCTCAGTCATCAATTAGTGACCGACTAGAAGAGTTGAAATGCCTCTAACACATAAATGACTTTGCAAGTAAGAGCCTAGAGTTTCAAAGTAAACTTAACCTGTTCAGGATCCACTGTTAATGTGTATCATTTAGTCTCCTTTTTGTTTCCGTCTGCTCTAAGAGGCCTATGCGATGCCAAGGGGCCGGAGTGAAAGGCCTGGAGTGCGGTGCCTGTGGAAAGGCAAGCTCAGATGGGCCTCAAAGGAACTGCATTTCCCAAATGTTCATTTATAAATTAGAGTCATGTGATATTTGGACTTATTCTAACAAGCACAATAATAGTTATTAAAGTTCCAGACCTAGTCAAAAGTAAAAAAAAAATCTTTGAAGCCAATTTTGCAGGCCACTAGATGAAGATATGGGCCCCAGTGATTGCCGAAATGAATATGACCATATGTAAACTTTACCTAAACATAAGTAATGTATACTCTACCACCTATAATATTTGAGGCAGTCAATGGCCGGATCAAAGTTATGAGTCTCTCCTGAAATTCATGATCCTACTTCATTCCCACAGTTTAGAAAAATTCATCTCCTTTGGAATTGAGTTGAAGGAATTCATCTAATTTCACACTTTGATATATGCTTGACTCCCACTCAGGAGATCAAGTATTTTCTTGCAACAAGCACCCTATACAAATGCTTTATGAGCTCTCATGCTCTGTGGTAGGCATCTTCCAGTTCCAGACCTTGACTGCCACTTTCCTTTCTTTACTTGGCATCTCCGCCTAGTTTGCTTTCTTTCCTCCTCTACAGCGTTTTTCATCATGTCTATAAAATTCTATAGATTCATAGAAACATTAAAAATGGGTGAGATAGTAAATTTGTCCCGGAGTAGCTCACCTTGTAGGCATTATCACTAATTTTTAACACACTTAATCCTACACCTTCAATCTTCTTATCGCAGTTTTATTGCTGTCCCTTTTAGAAACCTCTCCCTTTTATATAAACCCATCCACGATGTCATTGTGGAATACTTATACTCACTGTGTGTCTATAGATAATTTATATTGTCATTACTCACCTTTGACTTTTCCCTCACTTCATCATAACTAAGGTGCGTTTTGCAAGTAGCCACCATCATCACTATTTTTATCTTTTTGGTGGCACAATCGGATATCGGACTCCCTTACGTTCCTACCATATCTGATATGGAAAGGGCCTCAATGCGGCCTTTTTACGAACTATGTAGAAGCCAGGCTTCGTCTTGTAGTAAGCTAAGTCCCATTGTTTTCTTTTTCTCGACTGCTGTAGGATATTTTTCCCATGCGCATATTAGCTGTACGAATACCCATCGGGTTTGGGGTGACATGCACTGCCTAAATTGTAGTTTTGTCCTAGTTTCCTCCACGAGTATTCAAATTGACTCGAGGCTTTGTGTCTGATGCGAAGTAGTGTTCTTGGAACTCCATACAGTGAACCACTTCAAAAGATAAATCTGACTTTGAGGAGCTGTTGGTTATTTCTGAAATTAAATGTGTCATCTTAGAGATATATCAACACTTGTTAAAGGGTGAATCATTTCCCTCATTGTATCTTCTAGAAATTCCTAACCTTAGAATCCATGCTCGAATAAACCCATAATGCAGTAGGGACAAATGTGTATCATCCCAACCTAGTGTTTCATCACATAAGCCTTACATAAATTTGTGCACTCTACATCTTCACCGCAGTCTCATTGTGTCCTCTTTGACCCATTAATGCTTTTCTCTGACAAGATAAATTGTCTTACCCATACCAATTATCCGACCCATTTGCTTTATACAATTCTCGTATAATATTTTCTCTCCGTTTTTAACATTAGGGATTCCTATTATTTCTCCCAAAAAAAAACCATCACCGCATAAAATAATCAGAAGACACTGCCTGTGGGTCCTTTAGTTTCTCACAACATCACAAAGTTGGATCTGCCTTCATCTGATTTCCCTTCCACTTCCTCAAATCCTCACTACTTCCATTTCCCATTGTTTTCAAAGTGTTTTTTTCTCTCAAGCATCAACAGCTTGATTCTACTTACTTGACTTATGCTTTGGATAAGGGTATATTAGCAAAATGGAGCCCATTTTTGCATGCCTCTTTATTTAGTTTCCTACCATTTATTACATACCTCAAAAGTCATGGTCAATGAGAAGGCCACCAGATTCCTTTTGCTGCCAAATCAAATGTCTCCGGTGCCTTAATTACCTGAGCAATAGCATAAGATTCCATCTATCAGTGGGAATGTTCCTCTCCAGATTCATTTTATCTTTTCACTTTGAATGATTCCACGGAGTCGTTCGTGAAACTCAGCCACGTCTCGATCGATGCTGCGGTACATCATGAGTACACCTAAAGAGACCTTGCGCACAAAATGTGGATACTAAAACGTGGCAGCCAAGCTAACAACAATACACAACAGCAATTCAAGGCTCTTTAACTTTGGCCCAGTCCATAAGCTCCCTCCCTTTTTATACCTCCTGACCCCTTCGAGACATGATTCTACTAAAGAATTCCTTATAAGACTTCTATATAAAAGGGTTTCCAATCCATGAGAGCCTATGAACCTTTTATCAAATTCAACCAGATGTCATTTCCAACGCCCCACCTTCCCTACTTTTTCCTCATCTATCCTCATCACGTCCTCTGATAAGAACCCAAAAGAAGCTCTTTTGAAATCTTTACCATCTTTAAGTTTTTATATGAATCTTTTGCATAATGAAGTCCTAGCTGGTTTACTATGTAACAAGTATTCTTATTTATCTTACTAAATGTTAGGGAATATCATCCAATTAAAGGACAACAACAAAGCTTACCACATTGCTGTTCTTGGAGAGATTTGTTCCTTGACCTCATCAGGTTCATTAGATACATTGAATATGGCATCACCATTTACTAAATATAAAATCCTTTTCCCAAATCTTTTCCATTAGAAATCCCTTCAGGATCTACGGATCTTGTTAGTACCACTCTCATAGAGTCAATCTGCCTAAATATTAGGCTCCACTGCTTCACATCCATCATATCATCAGTCTTGGGATTTGAAGCGATGTGGTGTGATCTTATTTGCCATTCTTGACTTTTACACACATTCTCTAGTCTCCTCATTTTTTAAGTTCAATAGTGCTAGATTTGCACTTATGGACCTCCATGTTTCTCTCACTTATATTGTGGCTTCTTGGTTTTGGAAGGGCCGATCCTTGGAATCAAATCAATATGGTATTAAATATCTCCTTCACCATTAACCCGTTTGATAAGCTCATCTAAAGTATATCTTGTGATACCAGTAACTTTTCATAACAAGCGGGTATATTCAAAATCCTCTATTTCAACCTTCTTGCGTATTTACATAACTGACCAACTTCTATCTTTCATTTCATTAAAATCTTTTGTAGCCAATAAGCCCCTCACTCTTCTCTTCTTAGCAGAGGAGTATGAGACCACCTTTGCAATCCTTCCAAAGAGTGCTGCATGTCTTTCCCTCCATCATATACTTATTTCGTATTGACCTCTCCCACGTTAATATACCAGCGCCCATCCATTGGGATAACATCACACCCACACCTCATCCTTGTAAGTATTCCCAATCAAAACTTTATCAGCATCTTTTATCTACAGTTTACCTCATTCGCTTTCTTGAACCATGTTATGTGAGTAGGGATGTACAAGGATAAAAATGAGAAACATTAAAAGCTGGTGAGATGTCAAAGTTTTAGATGGCTCCACCTTGTAGGCATTATACATTTCTTCATAATCTTGTGGCACAATCTTTATCCTTGCAGGTATATTATGTAACACCCCCTTTTAGAAACCTCACTACAGGATGGACCATCGACATATACCAAAGCTGGCCAGATACGCCTCTCCTACTTTTCATTTACTTAGATGCTTTATATTTATCACATTCTCATGTCTTTCCCTCAGCCCCCATCTGTAGATTAACAGGAGTATTATTTCTGAAATGCTTCTACATCATCACACTACTACTATCTTCCGGGTGGCACGATAAAGGTCCGGAGGTCATCCAGGATTCCCTACCATGAAAAGAATCCTCCCTATTGGCCTACTTTAAAAGAGATATTATAGGAAATTCAGTTGTGGTAGAAGCTAAGTCCCATTATTTTGGTTTCTCTAACTCACACATAGTATACAAGATTTCCAAGGTTATGTGCACTAATTCCATCTACCCATCAATGCAGGAGTGATATACATACAGGGAAATGTATTTTCTCATTTTCCCTTCTGAGAGTCTTTGAGAATTAGTTCAGAAACTTGTATGCGATCTAAAGTGATCGTTCTTTGGAACTCCATGCAATCTAACCATCTTAAACAAATCTGCAACTCTACCAAAGCATCATTAACAGATTTATTTTAAATGAGAAATGTGCCATCTTAGAGAATCTATCAAACCGACAAATACAAATGAGTCATTCCTCATTTGCATGTATTTAGGAATTCCTAACACAAAATCCATACTCAAAATCAGCCCATGCCCTCCTTTAGTGATGAGGTAATGGACCTATAACCCAATATTATGTCATGACACATTGTCATTTCTTTGACACACTCTACATCTTGCTATACAATCTACTTATATCCCTCTTTATCATTAGCATGATAAGTATACTTTCTCTGACAGACAGAGAATTGCTCTTACATATTCTGCAGAAGTGTCAACCAACCCTCCACTTTATACAGTTCTCTTATAATATTTTCTCTCATTGAATAGCGAGGAGTGCACAATTATTTCCCCCTAAAAGCAAATAACCATCACCATGCTCCAGATAATCAGAAGAACCATTACCTATTGTGAGGCTCCTTGATTTGTCTCAACAGCATCATTAGAATATGGATCACCTTCGTACAGTTCCTTAACCCTATCAGCCATCCAGGACTTCATTTTCTGACACCGTCAAAGTATAACATCTTCGCTCTACAGACATCAACTTGATTTATCTTCTTACCCATTGATATGCTTTACAACAAGTTTATATTCTTGCAAAAGTGGAAGCCCATTTTGTATGCCTACTGTTAGTTTCATACTATGTGTTTACATGCCTCAGGATTCCATGGTAGGTGAAGGTACAAATTCCTTTGCTCACCAAAGTAATGTCTCCCAATGTTCTTAATGCACTGAACAATAGCATAAAATTCTGCATCATAAGTATAATATTTCACTCCCTAAGCTTCATTTTAGATTTTCTTTGAAGAGATACCACGGAGTCTTCCTTATTGACTCATTCACTGACTCAATCCAAACATGTGAGGCATCCACATTCAACCTACCAAAGACAACTGTAAAACCATCAGCTGATACCAAAATAATTGTCACTTATGCATACTTTATTCTTCAATAATTCAAAACTGGCTTTATTGTTTGATAGTCCCCAGCCCTAGGCTCCCTCACTTTTTATACACCTTTGTGCCATTTAAGTGCTCCATTGCTAAAATTCCTGATTAGACTTCCTACTAAATTTTTTGCCAATCCATTAAAATCTGTAGACCTTTTTGTCAGATTTCCTTAGAATAAATGCCATTCCAAATTTCCTTTGCATTTATCATCCATCCTCATCCTTCCCACACGATATGGCCAGAACCCCAAAAAGATACAAGACTCCTTACTGAAGGAGTCTACTGACTTCTTTAAGTTTTCATATAGACTCTCTTTCACGTAATAGTCTGTACACAATTGATTCCAGGTATGTAGCAATTGATCTACCTTTGCTCTTTGCTGAATATCATGATATCATCAAAATGATAAAACACAAAACTTACCCATTTGTATTCTATAGAATTACTCTATTCATAAATGCCTCATGAATATCTCTTAGAGTTGCCATTAGATATATTAAAAATGTGTCTGTCACCATCCATAAATCGTAATCCTTTGTTCAAATTCATGGTTCCATTCATCCCCTTCACGGATCCGATCAGTAGTGCTTCACCCTCCATGGAGGTCAATCTTACTTTAAAATATCTCGGGCTTCCACTAGCATCATCATGCATATCATCCAATCTCCGTTAGAATGACGATGCATAATTATGATCTTGTTGCCGTCCCCTATTGCCCTGCACACATTTCTCAGATCTCAAACATATTTTGAGGATTGATAGCATCTAGAGTTGCACATGGACCTCATCTTGATCTCTCACTAACTTTACATGTGTGCAGATCTCATCATGTATATTCAGCTCTTACTCTGTGCCGGAGTCATCATTAGGCTGCTGGTTTGGAAGAGGCCAACCTTGGGATCAAATCAATATGATATTCAGATATCTCGACTTCCCAGAGTAACCGCATCTGGTGGCTCATACGGTATGACACATCTTTGTATTATTTTAGTGCACAGCATGCACTTTCATGAAATAGGGTATATTTAAAGTCTTCATTCTCCAACTAGTTTTTACGGCATCGAGTGCATAACACCATCCAACTTCTTGCATTTATGTAACAAACTCTTTTTGTAGCCAATGAAGCCCTCTATTCTTCTCTTACTTCCTTAAAGGTAGTAAGACCACACTTTACACCATCCTTCCAAAGGTATATATATTTTCCTCCATCATGCCTGGCTTATTCTCTATCGTATTGCCACAGAGCCTACCTAGTAATATATGACATGCCATCCATTGGGTATAGCATCATACCACACCTCTAATCCTTCCATAGGTATACCCAATTTAAAACTTTTATAAAGACATATTTTATCCACCCAGTTACCTCATTTCCCTTTATTAGACACATGTTTATATCCCGATAGGAGATCATAGGTGTTTCTCCACGATTTTAGGTTAGTTTTTATAAACCATCACGGTTGAAACCATATTTGCACCAACTACCACCATCAATAACAATTTCCACCATGCCTTTCCATCCAGGATAGTGCATCTTATGTGGGAAATATATTTGTTGAGTGACATGAATCCAGGCTCGAGCAACATCTTGATACCTCCTCCTTCTTTGGGAATGATCCCATCTTCCTCACTTACATAGTAGAGGTTTCATCCAAGTCTGCAGCCAACCTCCATTTCTTCTTCCTCTTGACCTCAAGCTTCAGCGAGGTTCACTCATGGTCTTTCTCCTTGCTCATCTATCTTGTGTGACATGGTCTTCGTCGAAACTCAAATATTCTGTGCCCCTCTTCACGACATCTACTGCAACATGCCATATTACCTTGTTCAGGGTCCTATTCCTTCCCATTATCACTCCATCCTCAACCTCTTCCTCTCAAGAGCCCCCTACCTCTTTAGGTAGTTACATAGCTTTGACCCGAGTGCTGCCTTCGTTCCCTTTGTATTAGAGGGGATTCACCTGTTTGTAGATTCAAATATACCTACCTCATTGCATGGGATGATGGTGGTCCTCTCTTCACACATCTTCTAAGGTATTCCTATATTGTCTCTTTCTCTGATTTTAGTATAGCAGTTGACTAAAAGCATCATCCAAACTATGGATCTAAGCGGGCATACTCGGCTCATCTTGTAACATGGTGTAACTCCAACCCCATTTATATACCTTACAGTGTAGCCTTTTTGTTCTTTAGAACTCTCCCTTTTCCACCACTGGTTGTAACACTGTAAGGTCATTTGAAGTATTACTCCTCAGTCACCCAAGAAAGTCCTTTTGTAGTAGGTTTTGGGATATTCCTTGAGAAGAGTATGCTCCAGGCATAATCTGCTGAAAAACCACTTTCTTTCAGGCTTATTACCATTTGTATTCAATTTAGGATCTTGCCCTTTTCCATTCCTTTCCTTTTTCATTTTGTAGGTGATCCCACTAGATCGATGCATATCCCATTGCAAACTGGGTGCATCTGAACTTAACGCCTTCTTTACCTCATCTGCAAATAGGTTTCCCTCAAATAATTTTTTCCTTCATGATTGTCCAACTAAGTGATCCAATAGTTCTCTGGTTATAACCAAAGCTCACCTAAACAACAAAGAAAATAAGGAGAGAGAGAGAAGAGTACTTCACTTATCCATCCTCCTAAGGAGAGATGGAGAGGTCAATCAGGCCACGACATCTTCTGGGTAAGAGAGGAAGAAGAAGATCCACGAAGTGACAAGGTGTTATTCCAATCCAGAGACAATCCTCCGTAATTCATGAATGGAGTCATATCAATGTGATATCCACACGATACGAAATGGTGCACCCCCATTGCACGTCTCCTTTTTAAGGTGGGTAACTGTCCTATTTGTGAAGCTCAGCAGTGTGCCCGATTCTGATGAGCTCATGCATATCCCATAGTACTAGGCTGCATTTTAAGAGCCTTTGTAGTGGACCTTCATGGTTATATCTAAGCGAGGTATAATTACACATCAAGATGTGGCAAGCTAATGTTGACCTGGTGATGAGTCCCATCATCATGATCAATCAACTATGCTCTAATATATGTCCTCAACATTTAAGAAGCGAAGCCAAGGCTCCTGAGTAGTCCATCGATTCATTGGTCTGGATGAAGACATCATAAAGGAGCTTTGCAAATAGAGAGAAGGTAAAATCCAAGTGTGATGATTACTTCTCGTTAACCGTTCAGCAATGAGTGTCACTGTATCTCTCTACGTATGGTGAATCCTTTTAGGTAAGACTCCAGCTTTTAATACCTAAAATGTCCAAAAGCCTAGGTGATACTGATACAACTAAAGTAGTTGACCCCAAAATTTCAAAGTGCCAGGAATCATAGAACATTGTCATGAAAGTTCCAGGGCTCAGCACAACATTTGGACTTAATCCAGCAAAAACCTATATAAGTAGTGTATCACCCAAGTTATTAGAATACATAGCCCACATAGCTAAATGAAACAAACTCAGTATGTAGTGAGGAATACTGGCCTGACTGAAGTTCACTTTCAAATCCAAGATCCATTGCTAGGAGTAGGTGGAACAAATGTCACTAAATCTCTATACCCTTCAAGTTTCCTCATTGACATGATTGTTTCACTTTTTCTATACTCTTTCCACTTTCCCTTTTCCATATATTTATCCTTAAAATGATCACCCAGGTTGGATCAAAGTTATGACCTCTATGGGATAATGGAACTCTAATTGTCAGTGTTTCTCGAGAAGACTAGTAGAGGAGATCACATATTTTTCTTCAAACATTTTTTCTTGTCATGTGGATCCATTTATACCACATTTGATGCACATGCATTATGGGAGGTTTGAGTACTTAGGAGAGTAGGAAGGAGAGTGGAATTTGAGTTGGTAGCCACTTTTCTCATGTATCCTTTACCATTCTGAGGTTACTCTTTTTGAAGCTTTTTTTGCATGATACAGAAAGCCAGGTAAACAACTGGGATCTTAATAAGATTAACACTAGAATTGACCAGTATGAATCAGACCTCCACAGTCCCTAATTAAATCAATAGAAGAAACTTGTGATGGTAATAGATATAGCACCGAAGTCTTACCAGTTCCTTTTTATTACATTGGAAGCCGTAGAGACAATAACATGAAGTATTATGAGCCACTCTGAGTTTGCAAAATTTGAAAGGAATAGGCAAATAGTATTCTTTTCTCTATTCCACGAGATAGAGGCTTCACAATATGCGTGAAGTAGTTGATGTAAATTTAAGTTGAAGAAAGTCTTGAATATGGGACACTCTTAGTATCGAGGACTAAAGGATAATACCCATGATTTCATTTTCTGAGTTCATAGCCACTCTCATTAACTCATGCAATCCCAATGAAATGGTTTATCAGTAAGAAATAATGTCAAAAACTTGGTCAAATTAATAATTACTCAGAGAGAGAGAATATGAAACAAATATATACGGTGTTACATGAAGACACATGTATTATTCAGTAGATTGAAAACCCTGATAAACCTGATATAATCAAGCATTTATCAAAGACAATATAAAAGGCTATCCTGAAATAATAACACCCTCATGGCGGAGGATGCCCCAGAGGTGCTGAAACCATAAGGAACTCCTTAGATTTCTATCATGAAGATATAAATTTATTTGTCTTTCTTACGCAGAAAGTTACAAGTATACATCACGTGGACATTATTGATAATGTAAAGAGGTAAAGATAGTAAGGTTGTGCTTGGGGATTAATCCATTTGGAAGTAAATACAGACATATGTAATATCCCAGAAGATTGCTAAAAAAGAAAGTTATGAAAAACACCCAGTAGTGCGGAGATGAAGGGGTTCCAGAGGGAGTGGGGCCACCACGTCCTAACATGCCACTCCAATATTAGGATGGGGTCTATCCACGTCCCGAAAAATCTTTCCTTTCCCAGGGTAGGAATACTATTCCCAATGCTAGTTAGTCTTGCGATTAAGAATTGATCTAGAAAATGGAGAAGGAAAAAATTGCCTCGAGCGTTGGAAAAGGTTTAGCTCCCAAGCAGTGGCAGACCAAACAATACCTGGCTAACGTGTCACGGCGTGATCAAGCTACCGGAGGAGGAGTTAAGATGAGCTGTATCCCACGAAATTCTTTGAGTTGACTCTTGGAGTGAGATCTGTGAGGTGACCAATCTTAAGATCAAAGGATTTATAACATGTTGTCAGAATGTTCTTCAGGAATGGCGAGTTGGGTGAGTTGACATTACTTAGAACATGTGTATGAAGGTTCTATCCACCAGCCTATGAAGACTTTGGGCATGACATCTATGTGGGTGCCTGAGTTTCAAATCCGCCTTGTCTGAGACACATTGATCTCGCTCATTACATAGTCGTCAGTGAGTATGGCAGCCAGGCTGGCGAATTCTATAACCCAGCCATCGTGATCACGTACACACCTCTGAAAGGATCCGAGAGCCTCGAAATGACCTCCACAAACCATTCTATATTAAGCAGAGCCACGATTTGTGTGCCAATGTGCTTCGCAATATCTAGTCACAGCGAGGATCGCAACATGTATAGGATGGTCACATGCGAGGAGAGAGAATGGTGGACCATGGACAAGCGATCGGATAGCAAGTGAGGTTGTCCTTGTACTCGCAGAAGCTTTCCATTAGTGGGCTTTCGGAGATCCACAAGAGTCCTCTCAGTCTTGAAGGGATGAGCTCGTGGGAACTAGTGCGGGAGTAGCATTCAAGAAGGATGCATTTGAGGCGGAGGCCACTTGAATATTCAACCTCTTACTCGAGCCTACTAGGCCAAAGTTAGAATCCAGATGCAGTAATAGATTAAATTTCACTTATAAATCAGCGAGTCATGAGTAAGAGTTTGAATCGGCATCAAGCCACCATGTACTCAGAAAGTTAAGTCCTTAGTAGAGATGATGCAGTACCATGACTGAATGTAGTAGAGGGCTCAGTCACCTTGAGACATCCCTCAAGGTTAATTACTAAATTGGCACACATCATATTATTTAGGCTATGCATTGATTATAAGTTTACCATCATTTCATGAAACAAGAAGGCCCTTTATTGAATGAACTTTTAGTCTCGGGATCTAAAATGTTGGAGTCAAATTTGTGAAATGAGCCTTTGACAATCCTACAAATTTCCACATGCATGGTTGCATTGGATGCCTTAGTTCCGAGTTAGGCAAGTATTGGGAGCGGAGTTAGTCCCCTTTTGATGGCTAGCCAGCCTACATAGATGTGAAATATCTGACCTGTGCACCTCTGCCAGTTTCATGATACCATATAGGGCACAGCTTACAGCTTATTACCACTTTGTCGGCCATCAAAAATTTATCAAGTATCGGTATTTTACCAAACCTAGGGCTGGACTCCTACACATGAACTAGGTTGTAGTTAGAAGACTCAGTAGTACCATTTTGCACGTAATGATCACATTTATAACTCAATCACATTCTAACTACCAATTTCATTTGGAAGGATGATATGCCTCTCTAGATGAAGTTAAGCCCATAGTGCACATTAAGTTATTGCTTGCATGGCAGTATATCTAAGCCACAGGAATCCAGTTGATAGAAACATTTCAAATAAGTGAGGCAGTATTGCATGCATTCGATGAACAAGGCTCCATCTTGTAGATTGCACATGACATCTAAGAACAAAGTGTAAGACATTAAAGGGAGTAGTTCAGGTAAACATTTTATATAAGATAAATGATGCATCCGCAGTGGAGGGAGAAGCTTGAAAATCTACTTTCAATGTGAGAGTGGAATCTTAGCTTCTACCTAGCCATACTGGGCCACTTTTGTACCCAGTTCGATATGGGATTTTCATCCATCTCAAGTTCTAAATCATTGTATATCAGCCTCACCCTTAGGTTCATTATCAGATCCCAGCCGTAAATCAAAGGGTTGACACCCTAATGAGGAAGTCCTAAAAGTTAAAACAACAGGATGATGGCGTAGCATTCGAGTATATGACCTCATTTCCCTATGATTATTTTCTACCATATTTCTTGATGTTTGGGCCATCCATACTTTACCTGGAAGGAGATTATTCTCATTTGGAATAGTAGTAATTTTCCTCTAATAGTAGAGTTTCTATACATCCCGTACACATTGCAATCCTAATTTTTTCTTATTCGATAAAACCCTTTCATTATCTTTATTTGGTATTTTCAAATTTATTCTTGAAACCGATATATAGATCCTATAAATCATCATGGTTTACATGATTGGCATTTATATCCTTTAGTCCACTATTTAATATGCATTATTACATCTTTGATATTCTTCTACAGGTATCACTTTAAATACGCTATTTTGTTCAAGTGCTTTATTATTGGAAATGCATATAACATGCCCAAATTTGCTTATAAAAATCTAGTACATAGGACTTCAGTGATTGAGACGAGGTATATACTTTTATTCTGATCATTTTATCTCCTCCATAGTTCGCTTAACTGTGTTTTATTCTCATTTCAGGATGCTTTACATAGCATGTTATAGAATAATCACATGAAAATATACTTGTCTTATATACAGGTAACCCAATCCTAGAAATAAATTTAATCAGATATTTGTAAGTTCTATGTATGTATTTTTAAACTAGGAGTTTTGCATATATTCTTTGGGATCTTTAGAGTCAAATAATCCCGATTATCTATTCATGTCTAAAGTTGTCTAAGAAGGTCATTTTCTGCACACCTTGTTAGTATGGAAGTCATTGGAATTTTAGTGATTCTAAAAGTTCCCATTTCCTAGATAATCTCTCTTATGAGGTTTTGTGAGGATTCAGTATATCAGCTTCCTAACCTTCGGACAAAAGACTATTCCCCAGGGTCGCTTCTAACATAAATTTAACCTAACTTCCGGAGGATGGTCCTTTCCTTTACAAGATATCTATTTTTCCATCTTTCGTTACCTCTACTAGATCTTCTAAATAATCTATCTTTTTAGGCGTTCTACTTTATGGAAATCCAAGATTCACTTTAAAGAGAATTTTCTCTTGCAGCTATAACCTTTTATTTTTTGAGATTTTACTGACTAGGGCATCCCCCTTGTGATCTATGCCCTCAGAACTAAGTACCCCGAACTGCCTGGGAGAGAAGAAAAACAAAGGGAGAAGGCAGTCTTCATGGGTAGAATATTTGTTCCAGTACAACGGAGGGTGAGCATGTTTTTTTTCTTGCCTTTGTTCATCCTTTAGGAATTATCTTCTTTCTCCACTACCCCTCTTATAGAGCTATGTATTTGATTTAGGAAGATGATTGCTTAGAGCCCAAAATTTTAGGATCTCAGTATCGTCTGCCACATAGCAGGTGTCACTGCTTAAGATGGTTTCCTCCCTTTCCTCCTAATTGGGATACGTCTCGAGGAACAATCTATAATGTGGTTCAAATAAATGAACAAAGAATATAATATAACATAACAAATTATACACATTGTCATCTAAACACATCATTTCAATATCTCAAGTCTAGATTACATTCTAAGTCTCTTCGACTTCTCATAGAGATTCCTCCATATGATTACTATTTACTCTTCTGTTTATATTCCAGTCACTCTCTAATGTTTGTGTTACATATTGACATACATTACCATTACATCCTATTTGTAGATTAAGTATAATAAATGCTACCATATTCTTACAACTTACTATACAATTCCTTTGAGTGCGTGAATATGTAGATATATCAAGCCACACATTTATTTTATCTTCCTCTTGTTTTCAATGGCAATCCCATACAATGGATTTCCAGTATTATAATGGGTTTCCTATGTGTGTTTCAAATGAGTTTTTCTTTCTATCGTAAAAGATTTCTCCTATATCTCATGGTTGTTCACCAAGGAATTGATGAAGGACGATGCTCACGGTGTCAACAATATAGTTACACATGAAACGTTTCTATGCTGAATGTAACATGACTAAAATTTAGCCCAGACTCTAGCTATTTGACTGAGCTTAAATTAGTCATGATATTCTCTCGAAGTAAAGTTGAAACATGGCAGTAGACATCATTTCTAAATGGATTTGATCTAGAATTACTAGAGTTAGAAGTATAAGTCATACCTCTTTCATAAATGATTATGGTTCTTAACTTAGAAAGAATCTTTGAATTTCTACAGTACACCTAATGCACATGCTTTTGAGCAAAGAGTTTAGAAGGAATGCCAGCATCATGCGTTCGAGCAGTTTATTTTTCTCAAAAGCATAAGATTGCAAGAAATAATGCTCTCCATAGATTCTGAAGTTTTGGTTTACAAGAATAAAAGTTTAGTTGCATTCTATTGTGCATGTCACAAATAAGTTTGTAAGTAATTATGCTGCTTGCATTAAATTAAGTTGAATCCAGATGAACAAGAATCATTTGTTGTTTGATATTTCATGTGAGTCTTCCCTTATTATTGAATTGGCATCACTTAAGACTACAATTGAAACATTAGAAATACAAGCATTGGCATTAGCATTATGAAAATATAATTATGAATATTCGCGCCCACAAGAGGATTTTGAATTGGCTATCACGGTTTATACACCGCTGACCAATATTTTGAATCCTCCTCACCAAACCATTGAAAAACCTATTTGAGAGAGTAATGAACATCCATCAAGGCATCCACATGACGCCTTCTAACCATTCAACTGATACTCACCATTAGTTTTCTATCTCCACTTGCGAGTTCATGTGGACCATTTTTCCAACATCCAATGTTAATGGATGTATGATAACTACATCTTCACCATTCATTTTCTCAAGTTTTTTTAGTGTTGGCCAACCTTCATCCAATACTAATCGACTATGGAAGCTTTCTATGTAAATATACCTTGATTATTACATGTCATGGGTCATTCATGGCATGAGGTTCATCCATGATGATATTCAAATATATTTATGTGATCACCATATCAAGAGGAATTTAAATTCACAACAATATCACAATATACCTCAATCATCATAATAAGATTCATGAGTAAAAATTCCTCTTTAACCAAATATGCAATAATCAAGATAAAGAAGATGTATTGTTCAAACATCCACCAAAATATCCTTTGATATACCATTAAAAATGATAAAGTAAGTTTAAAAATAAATTATATTACACATTTAATTATTAGTAGGAATAATTCAACATCAATCTTAGATTCTTATCTTCTAACCTCTTTTCCTATTCGCTAAATTTTGTAAGAATGTAATATTCAATAAATAACCTTTTATCTTACAATTATTACTAATTTGTGAAATTAACTCGATTCTAATTACAACCCAATAATGTATACCATATTATTTTTATTAAAATTTCTTAAAACAAAATTGCCACACATTGGAAAAATTGGAATCATGGATTTCTAGGGTTTAACAAATTACATCACCATATCGTGGCCTTTCTAGGCTATGCAGGAATTTATTGCTATAGTTTCTCTTAGGGTTTCTCACCCGTTGGGTGTCCCCTATATAATGTCCTCTCCATATTCCATTCATTTGTTTGCTTGACCGTGGTACGGAGATAGTGGAGATTTGAGCAATGACACCACTAGTGAAGCAAGCCAGGAAGTTCATTCCGAAAGTATTCCACGAGTTAATATTTGTCCTCCTAATGTGATTTTCCCATTCCTGAATTTAATGTTGCATGTCAATGGTTAGAGTATTTTTGTCTCATTGGGTATTTCGTGGGTCGCATCCCCTCTGAAAGCATGCTCAAATCTTGGGTGAACACCATTCTAGACCCCTCATGGAGTTGGATTGGAAAGTGTTCAAAATATGACCAAGGGTTTCTTTCTCTTTCACTTTTCTAACCCTACTAATGCACCCAATATTCTGGCTAAACAAGCCACTTGGTATGTTCACAACTCACTACTTTTTCTAACCCCATGACATAAGGACTTCATGGTATCTAAATATACCGCCCTTAAAGTGTCTGTTTGGGTTGAATTCCCTGGCCTTCCTTTGCCATGTGTGCCTTTCTTGTCACAAATTTTCACTTCTCTTAGTCAAATTGTTTTCCTCGAAGTTGAAAGCTTTTACCATGCTTTGTCAGCAGTGAGTCTATAACATTAATATTTCTCAAGACCTTAAGGAATTTGTGGATATCCAGATGGGAGACAAACACTACTCTCAGTGGGTCATGTATATCAATCTTCCTAACACATGCTTCCGTTTCCAGGCTTCCGATCACAAGATCAAAGACTTTCCTCTCTATGTGCCTTGAAACCACCCTATGGCCAAAGTAGCTCTTGAACCAGTCAAACCCCTGCAGGAGGAAGGTTGGAAGTTTCCGAGGGCTAGAAAAATAAGAGCAAAGCCCAACAATCCAAGGCCTCTTGCTCTAATGGCCACCGGGAACTAGTTATTAGGGAAAAAATAAGCATAGCATACATGCTAAAGAGCCAAAGACAGCTCATCGCTAAAGAATGAACTATGCTCCAAACTCAACTACCCCATTGCCAAAGTACTCCAACACACCCCTCGCGGCATTAGTTCTCATGGACTAGATAAAATCTATTTACAATGTTCCAATCAACACTTTCAGTGCCATTACTCCTTGCAAGTAATTCACAAGGGCCTTCTAAACAGCCCCAAATCCCTTCTCGCATCTCTTGAGACCATATCTCAGGACTACAACATTGATTCCACCAAAGTGGTGTACAAAATTGAGTACACCAATCAAAAAAAGTTAATTTGTAGGATTTTCTAAAGTAAAACACTTTGCTCATTTCCCGCAAAATCAATATGATTCCCTTGATGGCTTGGAGGACGGGGATATGGCTCTTGACCATCATTTCCCATGAATTATCTATCTTGGAATATTCGGGGTCTTATAGAATTTTATCCGTAAATATCGTTGTGTGTGAAACTTGACAACAATGCATATGCGAATTTTGATGTTTTGTTTCTATAGGAAGTAAAAATTACAGGGTTTTGAGTTATAGATGGTTTACAAGTCCATACGACATGACAACTTGGCTTTTTGGCAATCATGAAGCGAGGGGATGGGGGTTTAATTTTGGTTTTTTCTCCCAAATGGTGGCCTTTACTTATTGACCACGACATCGACCCCACCAACCATTCAATATGGGTCCTCTTTAATGTGGAAGACCACCCTTTTGGCCTAATTAATATTTACGCCTCGAACGATGCAGCTGAAAGGGCCGATTTGTGGCAGTGGATCGCCAACTCTATTTCCAATGATTATTGGGTAATAAGTGGAGATTTTAATATGGTTGAGTCACCTAATGATAAATGTGGCCACTTTCTAATGAGGTGGACACCTAGCAAAAGGATGTGTGGTATTTCATGTGTAATAAATTGGTTTTGATCTAACGTGTCTCACTTTCCACCTCTACACGAAGCTTAGAAGCATGGACCAATCTACGTGGAGGAACAGGACACGATCATCATCCTTAAACAACTTGACATAGCCATGATGTCATCTCAAGACTATTTTGAGTTTGATAGCATTTATTTTATGCCCGAGTGGAAGTCATGCCTAAATTTTCCTTCGAGATCATTCTCGATATGATTTGCGTATCGATTGGCATGATGCACGGCCTTATACTAGTATTATAAAGGCCAATTATTTATTAATCTTGCCTTGATGTAACATGACCCCACCGCTTCCAGATCATATCAGTGAATGTTGTGGTTCGAATTCCATGACCCGATCATTACCGAAGTGAGTTTCATCCTGCTATACTGAAATTGCGATTCTGGATTCGTTGGTGGGAGGATCATTTGACTCGATCTGAGAAACTACGTTTCTTACCGAATCTACTGTGGTAGGCATAGTTGAAATAATTTGGTGCCCTCCGATCTCTCCGTTAACACCTCTAGCTCTGACTCGAGATTTAGGTAAGTGATGGCGGTGTGAGTGATCCCTTCTCTAAAAAACTGCTACTTCATGTTGTGAAAGCTTCGCCATCAAATTCAAATTCTGGAGATGGCAATTACAATGTGAGGAGCACACAGAATTTGAGCTCCGTATACACGGCTCAAATTTGGCGATCAGGTCTCGAAAGAATTTTTCTTTCTCTCGGAGCGAGAAAACCTTGTCGACAAATTTGGGCCACCATGGATGGCGAGCTCAGATTATAGACCCTCGAATTATGTTATGTAAGCCTTTGTACATGCCCACTACAAGCTTGTGTTCCAAAGCTCAAATGCAACCTTCTGCACGTTTGGTGAGTTTACTCTTGATCAATTTTCGCTGTGTTGTGCCATGTATGCCACGTAAATTTTTTGAGGCTTAAAAGGTGATATGTGATAGAATTCTCACCATTGAGGACCTCCATGAAGCCACCGTGCATAAGCTGGCCAATGATAAAGCACCGCCTTTGCGATGGATTCCATTGCGAATTCTATAAAGCCCTCTACGGGACTCGGTCGGAGTCGAGACCTCTTCGGAGTTTACCTCGATAGGATTTCAGCATCCATCGGAAGGCATGGAATGGGCCCACAGATCTAATCAGTCTGTCATGTTCATAAAAATTGATTTTGAGAAAGCTTATGATCGGATTGAATGACCGTTTATTCTTGCCATGCTTCAAGCCCTTGGCTTTGGCCCCATTTTTATTCAATATGTCAATATGCTTTTTGTAGATGCCTCTGCTCATATCTCTATCAATGACATCAACTCGGAACCCTTTGGGATTTTTTGCTCTATTCGCCAAGGTTGCCCTTTGGCCCCTACACTTTATGTGCTAGCTACCAAAGGATTTGGATATTTATTAGCCCACGCTAAATCTCAGGGGCTTGTTCGAGGCAATCTCACTTTACCTTCTGCACCCAATTCTCAACTTCTTAATGGTCATTTTACGGATGATTCCTTTCTTACACTCATTGAAGATGAAGCAAACATTCACAATGATATGCGATGTCTAGATTTTTTTAGCTTTTGGCTCCTCAATTCAATGGTGGAAAACCCATGTTATCGGTAATCCTTCCTTCCAAAGACCTTTGATTGGCTTGCCACTTTCAAATGGAAGGTACTAGCACATGGTGAAATTTTTAAGTTCTTGGGTATTCCTTTTACCTTCCAAGCCTCCCGGTGAACTACGGCAATATGTTATTCAAGGGTGGTAAAAAATCTAGAGTATTGGCTTACCAGACCTTTATCTTTGGATGGGAAATTCCAAATCTGTTCCAAATTTGTTGCGGCCACACACATGTATTACTCATCATATTGGGTTCCCTCCAAAGCCTCTATACAGAAGCTGGAAAAGTTGCTCAAAGCCTTTTTATGGGCTAATGTTGCTTTACATGCAAAGGTTTTCACTATGTGGCACAGGAGATATGTTACCTTCCCCATAACTCTGGGGACTCGACCTTATTTACATTCAACATCAAGGGCATACACTTTGCGCAAAATGGATTATCAGAATCATCACGGCTAAGAAGCTTGGAAATTTCTCATACGACATGGTATTGAAGAAGGCTCACCTTATGACCACCTTGTGTGGAAAGGATTGGGGTTTATCAATCTGCTCATAACCCTAGTGCCTGTCAAATTTATTGGCACTTTCATGCTTAAGAGCATTTGGAAAGCATGGGAATACATCAAACACTGGCTCTTATGGAAAGGGAAGAATTTTTGTAATGGGCTCTCTGTTAATCGTCAATCCATCTGGTGATCACTGATTTTTGAAGCATAGAATAAATGTTTGGTAGAAGCCTTGGGAATCTCCATGCTCAAATTATTCAAACGTGGAATTCACACCATTAAAGACTTATTACGTAAACATGTGCGATCCTGGATCTCTTAGCAGGACATTAAAACCTATTTTTAACTTTCTAACCAAGACCAGGATACTTATAATGCAGTGATCAGCTTAGTCCCTAACCACATGCACAAAATTGATGTGCATTCCTCTCGTCCTTGGTGGACAAACTGGAAATGGTATGTGGATACTCTATTTCACAATTACATACGGCCAGTAAAGGCTACCATTGGCTTTCACCTCATTTTCCCATGGTGGATAAACTCAACATGCGATGGGGAATTCAATCCATTTCGTCTGCACAGGTAGGTGATTTCTGTTGTTTGGTCTATTTGTGTGGAGCCCAAGATTTCCCACTTCCTCTAGTGTATTTTACACCAAGGACTTCCTAATAGGGATTGTCTAGTTCAAATTGGGATCCCAACCCCCAAATGCCCATTTTACGTTCATTTGGAAACTATTCTATATCTTTTTCCGGTTTTGTCCCAAAGCTCGATTACAGGAACTGGATTCACTCATTTTTTCCGCTAAGACCGCATTGCTTTACCTGACAGCATATCCTTTTGGAGACAATCCCAAGCTTTTGCCTATGTTCACCCAGATTTGGCATGTTTTCGAGGAAATTCTTTTTGGATATGGAAAGAAAGAAACACTTTTTCTTTGTTAGTTCTGCGATTGATCAATCTTTTTCCGTATATAACAAATCTATGGTGATCTCCAGTGTGTTCTGCTGCAAGTCTGGGCCAGGCAACAGGTTCTGTTTGGAGGTGGACCACCTTGGACCTATTACGGCGTTGGGGAATCCTAGCATAATGTTTCCCGTGCGCCACCATCTCCTGCCAAGTGCTCCCTGCCTCCGGTCGTAGTGGTATACGTAGCCATTCACAATGATGGCGTGATTTTAGTGAGCTCGATGCTCTCTTGGCCCTCTTGATCGAAGAAGTTATTCACCAACTCGTTGTCATGGCCGAGGGTCACCGCCACCTCACCAACGCAGGAGTCCTTCACCAGTTTCCCAACATGGCTAGGGGTCACTGCCTCGCCGGCATGGATATGGCTCTTCTCTTGGCGTCATGCCACACACTGCTTGATGGTTGGAATCCATCCCCACCACCACCAACTTCTAACGAGTTTCCTCTTCTCGCCTCGCCATTCCCACTCGTGGATAGGTGGACTGGAAGAAGAAATTGTTGCTGGCTGGGAGCTCCCGGATGTTGGCAAAGATTTATCTCATTCGAGATGGCCGGAGGATCATGATCGACCACTTCGGGCATGTTTGTTGCAGCTGCGTGACTTGGTATTTTTATTGCTTCTAGGCGATGTCTAGCTTTTGTATTCTCCTATGCTCGACCTAGTCTGTCCTTTGTTCTTCTAGGATAGGCCTAGCTTTGTTTTTGGTTTTGGGGTGTGCTCTCATACCGCCCACTTTTTGTTGAAATTTATCTTGTATCGTATTGAATTAATATAATATAAGATATTTTTCATAAAAAAAATTTAACATTGCTTTCTATGTATATACAACATACAATATTTTATACACATGTTTCTCATTGTCTACATTTTGTTGTTTTTTTCATAATGTTACCCTCTAACATTTGCTCCTAGCTAAGATATTACATTTGTTAGTTTGTTGAACAATATGTATTATTTGTAATATAATAAGTTTATTTCGGAGAAAATAAATTTCTCCACCTTTTCGAACAAAAAAATGTTGGCATATGTGTGTGATTCGTTTGCCAAACTTAACTCCCACTATCTTATGCTAGAATATATGTCATCCTACAAACATATCAGCTAATTTCCCTCATCTTTTTTCCCTCTTTTATAGGAATAGAGTATAAAAATCACTCCACTCACCATCTAACATTGTTCATTCACCACAATTTCCCATTCTTTATATGGAATTCACGGTGTAACAAAAATTAGTGAAAAGACACCAATATTTACATAGGGCTCTACACATACTAAGAATTCACCAATCAACACAATACAAGTATTGAATCCTTACAAAAAACAATGTTTTATTGAAGGTAGAGTCATTAGAATGGGTGTCTTGCATAAATACAATAACAAAACCACTACGGAAAGGTTTTCAACTTTGATCTCATTGACAGGTGAGGAAAACGAATAACTATAACTTCTTTTGATCTAGTAGTGAAGGTATTTCATATTCGGATACAAACAAGGAAGTTACACACAATTATGGATGACAAATTGAAACACGGAAAATAGAAATCATCTTTGACTTGAAATCCTCTGTCAAGCTTGGTTCAAACTAGGTTCTGAATCATTCCGCTCTTTCATTTTCACTTCAAAACGATTACGAGACCAAAAATTTCCCAATAAATTCCCTAGTAGATATTATCATGGCGGTTTTATCTATTACTACAAACTCCACGATTAGGAAAAGATATGGAAACTTGAACCAAAAGTGAATACCAATCTGAAGGATAGATTAGATTATTACATTGATGTAACCCTTTGGGGTTCTTCTTTGTAATGAAGAGGGAAACCTTTTGGTTGATATGTGTGTATCGAAACTTCACAAAAACTAATTCTAATTCTCATGTGGGTAACAACATACAAGGCATAACCATATGCATTGACCCCAACAAATAGTTATTCATCAATCCTAATATAGTTGAGGTTCGAGGACTATGAGAATGGTTCGATTCGAGCGACATAGAACTAGCACCTCCATCAGTAAGTGTTGGGAGTATTAAAACGAAGGATATGAAATGAATCAAATCTTTTGTGGTTATGGGCACGTCAAAGACATTTTCGACTAAAGCAATAATTTTATTATTATTGATAAATGGTTTTAAAGGGACCATACCCCGAGGTACAAAAGAGGCTCAACAGCCAAAAGAGACAATGAAATATTAGTGGTTTTTTAACTAGTGGGGACCAAACCCCAGAAAAGAGCCTAAGAAAGCTATATAATACAATGAAGAGAAAGGCAGGGAGAAACTACCAACAAGGAACCAAGAAATAGTCAAAAATAACTTTGAGAACATCAATACAATAGGCATTTGTAACACTACGGTAAAACAATTACGAGACAACACAACCAATCAAAACATTGACCTCGAGACAACTACTTAAGAAATTTGTTGAAGACCTTTTGGGCATCCTCCATAGCCCTGAAGAGATTGATAGTTGTTTGTTGTGCAGGGTCTTGGTTGCTCGATGCCAAGGCTTTCTTCTTAGCCTTTCCATCCTTCCAAACTTCTTCAGAGATGCCACTAATGTCACAAATTTGCTTAACTTGCAATTTGAATGAAGTTTAACAAGGCCTTATGCATGGAGAACTGATCAATCTACTTGTTGATAATTTTTTGCATTTTAGCTTCCATGACCTGCTGCTTCTTGGCAAGATCCTCAACTTTTTCCTCCATCTTAGAGTAGGAAGCAAATTCGAGTCTTCTTTACAGACCCTCATTGAGTAGAAATTTGACATCCTCACCAAGCCCCTTAAATGCATCAACATTTGTTGGCTTGTGGTTCCTAAATAGCTTGGCTAATGTTGAGAAGGCTTTCGAAATAGCAATACATTTCCCCTTTTCATTATTGTGAAGTACCCATTTAGCTGATGGCGGTGTTGGAGAGAGAGTATGGAAGCTCGGGTTCTTGGTCCCGACCTGTCTTTGTTGAGGTGGAGGAGGGGCTAAAGGATGAGAGGGGGAATAGAGACCACATCATGGAAATACTGGTTCAGAATAAAAATGACCCCTTGGTGAAGAGGGAGGCCTCTAAGATGATCTGTACATCTACAATAGATTTTTCCATGGAATGAAGGATGTAATAGGAGAGGCTAACCTTGGGGGTATGGTGGAAGTGGTTCAAAAGGACCAGATGGTGGAGAGGAAAATTGGAGAAGTGGCCCTCTAAAGTAATGTACCTAACTACCATCTTAGCAACTTCATTGAAGGGTGAGGGAATGGAAGAGCAAACCAGACCCGTTTTCCCAATCTTGAGTTTTTCTTCCCCTTCAACAAACTTCTTCTCTTCTACTTCCTTATCAAATTTATTTCTATAGAATTTAATCCCATTCATGCCCAAACTAGTGACAAAGGAAATCAGGTCCTCGGTGATAGTGAAATCTTTACCTTTATAGGAGATAACCATGTCTTTCCATTGTTGCACAAAAGTGACGGATATGTGTCTGCATTTGTGACCTTTTATCCTCTCCACGAAGGTTATAAACCCATCAACATCGAGATCCTTCCACAGAGCTTCATTTTGATGCCATGAAGGATCACATACAAGTTCTACCCGGCGGAGGGGCCCTTGCGCTACGAAAAGAGCTCCAAAAACAACACACACACAATCTTCGTACTCGCAAAGTCGAGCTTCCCAATAACTCGACTATTAAAGATAAAAGAAAAGAGATAATGGGGCTCCACCTAGCATTGTCAAAAATACATTATGGAAGTCACAAATTTCAAATATGACTGTGCATTACACTTCATATAAAGGATACCACATGAACAACTTGGGTGACTACTTTTGTAGATGTTGTTTCATCGATTATGGCCATCACTTTGCACAAGAATTACATCTTCTAGTGGCGAAGAAAGATAACTTCGCCCCATTTTTAGGTCAGTTATCTTACTATAGCACCACTTCACAATCTCTACAAAATATGAGGTCTACAACAAAAAAGCAGTGAATTTGATGTGTCATTCTCAACATACACACCTTGATGAGTCCATGACGTAGAATACACCTTCACCAAACAAATTCACTACATAAACCTATCTATATGATAAACCAAGTTGTCTTCTCTAGTTTTGCATATACTCGGCCACCTAATTTTTAGTTCTTGATTTCTCCTCACTTGATACTACACACATGTAGACAATGTGTGTCTACTATTTGATAATTATTATTATTATTTAAGATTGAAATGGTTTCATTTCTATCTTTCACAACAAGATCAATATTCTTATTACTCCCTCTTAAATAAAATCTAACTTCCTAAACACGTATTTAAATAATACAGGTGGCCTCCCTAATTATATGGTCGGAAAATCAAGTGAAGCCATAATACAATTTTAAGCACATGTGTGGGAGTGAGCCGTGCCTATCTCTCTAGAGCAATGATCCCTTCTTGGAAATTGCATAGAAGATCATATATAGAAGGTTGTATATCTATGAATTTATGTTACATGTATTTATATTGATGTTATTTTCACAGCAATTAAAATTTACTTTTCTTGTTCAGAAATTTTCTTTTGTGTTATTTCTAGCACTAGTTATTTCTTGTTCTTATCGATGCATACTAATTAGGACCAAGGAAGAGAATGATAGGATCTTATGTCCTACTCATTTTAGGATCACACATGGTGTATTTCTGAGGAGTGCATGAGTTGCGGGGTATTGGTCGTTTAAACCAATAATAAGGATATATTGTTGGATTATTAGTCCTTAGCGCCACTCCTGTAATTTCTTCACACTATTGTTCTCATTCAGAAGGCTTCTTTAAATAATTTAAACACTTTCTTCGTAATGATTCCAGACTATTTGTTTCCATTTGTCCATAAAAACTCTTTTCCTTTGTGCCCTCTGGATATGGGTGTAGAAAGTCTCTGAAATTCTTAGTGAACCCAGTAGCAAATGTTTGGTAATATGAAAAATTTTCAAACCCTCTGTTACAATTCATGGATAGGCCATTCCAAATTTCCTTCACTTTTTTCCTCTTCATCTTACCCCATCCTCTTGAGATGGGGAATTCCAAAAATATATACTTTTTGAAGTCATACCTTCTTTAAGTTTTCATATAAACTCTACTTTAACAATTTCTTGCAATTTTAATTAACAAGTGTTCTTCTCTTGTCCTACTAAATATCAAAATATCATCTAGAGTGACCACAAGAGCTTGCCACTGAAAGGTTCTCAAGTACTCATAAATAGGCTCATGGATATGCAATTTGCACTTCCATCATAACTTCATTAATAACACCACGTCACTTCATGCATCCCGTATCTTATTTTCGAAATCATTTTACATTCATCCTTCACATGTTTCGATCCGGTGGTACCATCACACCACCGATTAAATCTTACTAAATATATTCTTCTTACTCCTATTGGAACTGGCCCATCCCCTTATCATCCAATGCTTTGGATTTAGTGGCACAGTCAATGAATTGTGATTTATTTATTCTATATTATCTTATGGGTATCTAGTCTCGCATTTTTGTCGATGGTTCAGGTTGCACGAGATCGCCGCTTTCTATCATTAGCCAATTCTTTGTCGGATCGGCTCCTTCCGTGTTGGAAATCACTCATGCAGCTGTCAGGATCATCCTACTCCGGATCCTAATTTGAAGGGTTGATCCTGAGATAAAATCAATATGTTATGTTTATGGAGACCTGTTTTATTGATGTGAGTACACATACATGTGTTACACTCGGGTAGTTTCGGCAGTCACTCTTTAGTAAGGCCAGGGTCAAGGATTCGAGAAGTCCCCAAGATACTACTTAGGTGGTTTTGGCCCATTTAGTAGCTCATTCAACATGACATATGTGTATTCTCATTAGTACCTTTGTTTCCATAGCGGGTATACTAATAACGTATATTTCCATGTTCTTTGATATAAATGCATAACACCAACCAACTTATTCCATTTTTGCAACATAATCCTTTATAACCAACAATCCCTCACTATTCTCTTCTTCCTTGACTATGAACAATACCACCTTTATACCATCCTTCCAAAAAGTATACTTATTCTTCCATCCATTATGCGTAACTTGTGTATCCATGTATTAATTAATTAAGCTAAGAGAATTGAAACTAACACCTAATAGTTCCAAAACAAATATAACTAAACATATATCATCATGTTAAGATCTTAAAGAGACTAAACATCAACAACATGCATAGAACTTTGAAGGAAATCAAACTAACATGTTAAGCATTATTCTCTACTCTTTGAAAGCTAACTAGAAATGGACCTATGTAGATCCTTAGCAATCAAAATGTGATTGTTTGTTTGATCCCAAGGGTTTGAGAATGGAGTCTCATCAAGACATGGCTACAAGGCCATTTTGATTCTCTCCATATTACCCAAAGCTTGGATGGATGAAATGCAAGATGAAGATACTTAGCTCAACACTAATGGAGGATGCTCAAAGATGAAAATGCCTATAGTTTATGCTATATGCATGCAAAGGTGTAAGAAGAAAGGTAGGAGGAGGGTTCTTTATATAACCCTTTGGTTTGAAGAAGCTTTGCATCCTATTATATGTGGGATAATAACAAAGCTAGGTTAGTTAGGGATAAGCATACTTTAGAATGGTTAAGTTTACTTTAGGAGAGTTTAATATATCATTAGTGATTCATGGGAGTTGAGGGGTGTATTAATTAATCAAGGGTGATTAATTAATAGGTAGGTGTAAGATTATAGAAGCTTTTTAAGAGGAAAGTTAGCATGATTTGGGTTATGAGAGGAGTTTAATCCAATAAATGATGATTTATTGATTTAATAGAAGGGAAAGTTAATTAATTAAGAATAATTAATTAATCTAGATAGAAAGGAACACTAATTAACGGAAGGTCGTTAATCGACGCGTCTTGAGCAATATAAGGGTTAATTAATTAGCGTAATGTAATTAATCAATGGTGATAGAAGAGAAAATGTGCATTATTGACGATATGTCGTTAATTTGTGGGAAAGGGGATAATTAGCGCAATTTAAGTATTTAAATTGCTCGATCCAAATTATAGGTGTCTACATTTTCCCCTCTTTGGGGTGGCGTAAGTGACACCACTTCAAAGATAGTAGAAAAGTACAAACACGTGAATTTTGAAGAAAAATTAGTGGAGTGAAGGATGCCCCCTCGAGTGTCGATGGGGTGATGAAAGAGGTCGATCGATGATCGAAAAGATGAAGGAAATAGATAGAAGAATGAGGAGGGGCAGGATGCCCTAAGTGAAGTAGAAGAATAGTGTTGATAGGAGAATGATATAGAAGAAAAATGAAGACGGAGAGAAAAGAACTAGCTTTCATCTAGTGTATTTAAACAATTTTTGTCATCATATTTCCAATGATCTACATCATCAGTCCTTATTAAAAATATAAGCATACAAAAAAAGTGTAGAATGACATGAAAAGCCATAATACAAACAATTTTCCATTGCTGAAAAACACCAAACCAATGCAACATATAGAATGCAATGCAATACGAGAAGTAAACAAGCTCATTTAACAGGGAAACAAGTACAAACACACATACCCAAACCAAAAATAGTCAAGACAGGATTGCACAAATGTTTTGTTATCAAGCTAAAGATCCCACATGTTCATGATAAATGAAAAAGGGTTAAAAATGATGCCCTAAGCAAGGATACATGCGACAGGAATTGATGAAGGATGCAAGGTCAAATGATAAAGCATTTTGTGTATTGAAACAATATAAGGCAACTCGTTTGTGCCCCAAAGTATAGATTTAAAGCAAGCAAGCCTATCTAGATTTGTAAATGGTTGTAGATCCAAATGATCCACGATTCATTTGTTTCTTAAAACTTGAAAATGCTAGCAAGATATGAAATGAATACCATGCGTGTGACACAAATTTCAGCCGTGTGTGAGGTTTTATCAAATTTTCAATTTTTATTTATTTTTTGGATTTTTGATAATTTTTTGCATTTTTTGAATTTTTTACATTTTGTGAGTTTTTTGAAAATTTTGATTTTTGTAATTTTTAGTGATTTTTTTATTTTTAGAAGAAATTAGATGAGGGAGGATTGCACTAAAAGAAAGAAAAAAAATCCCTAGGGAGAAGAAACGGGCGAGGTTGCAAAAATATGCCCCGACAGGATGAAAACGAGTGACAAATGATTATTTATTTAAAAATAAATATCACGGCGGGTGATAGAAGAATGCAAATTGATCATGGCGGTCAAAAATTCCCTAGGCCAGCACAGGTTAAAATAGCTAAATATACCCCTCGAGGGGGTAAATCATCACGAATAGTTCATTTTTTACCATACCCTTATTAATTTTTACTATGAGACACCATGCGCTATGAGCGAGATGGTGAGAGTGCAAGACCATAGGAGGCATGCTAACACCATCGAGAGTATGCACAAGAGGATGATGATGGACCCTTCGTGAGTACCCTATCCTTATTTTTCAATTTTAGCATTTAATTACATTTATTAGGGTAATTAGGAGGTCGAAAATGTGTGTGCACACCCTAGGGGTGCACGAGGCATCATTAGGAATGCACATTGTCCAAAATACATGTGCGCACATGTGTACACATTGAAAATGTGTGCGCACACGCGCATACACGTTGAAAATGTGTGTGCATAAGAACAGGTATAAAAATGGACGTGCATGTATCCAGGGAGGAAAAAAGTGTGCGCACAGGTGGACATGTTAAAATGTGCACGCATGCGTCCTAAAGGACGCACATGCACAAGTCAGGTGGGGGTAGTTAGGTTTTGTGCACACATGTAAACATGAGAGCATAGGTGCCATAGATGACACGCACATGCGTAAGATGCGCACATGCCAGAAAGGGTACGTTAGTGTTGAAAAAGAGAAACCTTGACACCTAGGAAAAATAGGATATTTCCATAAGAATGTTAGTTGATGAATAAGATAGTGTAGATGAAATACGAGTTAGTACTTAGAAAATTAGAAGAATATAGATAGAAGAAAATAAATCGTAACATTTTTTTGTTATTTTTGCAAAGATGACGATCAACGCTAAAAACTAGAGAGAAACATGGTCATCTAGCTACCTTAGAGGCCAGCTTCCATCCACAACATAGGTGGATGATGGATCTCTTATTAGAGGTCATGGGGTTAGCTCATGTGGCGTGGATGCTATAGATTAATCTAGACCATGGTCTACTCATAGCCTTAGCTGAGAGATGACACAACAAGAGCCAGTGCTTCTGGCTCCCTACTGGAGAGATGACCATCACTTTAGAGGATGTCTGACACATATTGTGTGTGCCTATCTAGGGTAAATTGATTGAGTATATCAGCGATAGAGATCAGGTCACTAACTACTTGATTGAGGTTTTTGTCATGATGAGATACCTCGTCGAAGTATGATGGTGTAGCTGCATCGATGTATTGCAGATCCAGGGTTATATCGTATGCTCGTGTACCTCATGGATCTTGTTAATGGATTTCTGCTTACTGACAAGACAGGTACTTCTTTTCCACTAGGCCTCATTAGTGTTATACGAGGATTTCTACAATGTGAGAGATATGGTCATTGGACACATCTATATTGGGATTTGCACTGATTACATATCACGGTCATAAGACCGTGGGTCTTACCAGACTGCTATAGATATGGTCATTGGACCACATAGTTGTTGGTCGCCCTACGGTTTTCTACAAGTCTGGGCTCCAGATGAGCCATCAGTGATGGGATGGGTCCTAGTTTGAGATGACATCCACGGGAACATGGGGGATACCTACCATTACCGTAGATTTTTTGACGACATTCAACAAGCATATGATAGTGTGGAGGCCCTACCACCAAATCGATGTCGGTGGATAGAGGACATAGATGAGCTAATTATAGCCATGGTAGAGCATTTCCTGATTGGTAACCATGGATACATCACGGAGTATTACCAAGTCTACCGATGTCAAAAATAGTTCAGTTTAGTGCAAGATTTACCTGGTCCTAGAAATGGTATGCACGTCGAGCCGCAGATAGATTTAATATGGGGTCAAATCAATCTAAACAACTAGGGATCGACTCAACTTTGATCGGATGATAGCATAGGTTTGGGCTCCGTTGTGACAGATCAAATATCCTAGAGTGACGGTAGAGAGTATGGGCCATGGTACATGAAATTTTTGCCTCACCATCTTATCATTCCACAAGCCACATGGGATGAGGTTAGGTTGCTAGTAGATCAGCTCGGTGATACCAAAAAGGGCTCGAGATGATGATTATGTAGTTAATGGTCGGGGCCATGATGGCGGTGGTGGAAAGGGATAGATATAGGTTCGAGGAAGATGCCTAGAGAGAGATAGATCCTAGTTGCTCCACGAGATACAGATGCCTCAAGTGGGCATAACAGTTGGGATTCAGGCTCCTTTACAACAGGTGCCTCCTCAAAGAGTAGGCCCATAGTAGGGGTTGGTTGGTAGCCCACCACATAGTCCGTTAAGAGGTAGAAGGGGTGGTGGTGATGGGGGCGATGGAGGAGATGGAGCCAGGTGGTTTTACCAGATTTAGTACATGGCAGATCATATGCTACAGGTGAAAGGTTTATTATAGCAGTCCATGGCCCAGGTACAATAGTTGACTATAGAAAGAGACCGGGTCAGAGCACAAGTACAAACTATTACTATAGAGAGGGATCAGTTGAGTGCCATAAGGGCATAGTCACAGGTAATGATAGAGGAGAAAGATCAGCTCCGAGATGAGTGGGTAGTGGGACATGTCGAGATTCCTAGAATTTCTACGAGAGGTGGCCTCATTCCAGGATATACTAATGAAGTCATAGTGACATCGTGTGCATGCATATGGATTTAGAGATAGCCAATGGGAGGGAATATTATCATAGATCATTCTACTACGAAGCTTTCCTTGAGTTTCATAGATCACCTAGCTACAGTCAGTAAATGATGACTGCAAGATCACAGAGACCATCAGGGTCCGCCAGATAAGTTAAGGAGCTGTAGGGGCAGCAAACAAGGCAAGGCAATTAGGCTAGGTGGGTCCACAAGTGATGGGAACCCCACCATATTGAGGCCACCTAGTCCCCACGAGGGATCGAGTCAGACATGACTCATTTTAATTGTACACATATATGTATGTATGCCTCGGTATGAAGGATCAGTTTTGATCGATGTATATGATGTATCATTTTTTATTATGCCTCATGATGAAGGATTATTTTGTATCCTGATGATGTATACCTTGAGACACATATTGTATATGGACACTTGATTTTGACATGTATGATGATTGGACTCTATATTATGATGTTGTTGTATATGTATCACATGTTTTTTATTTATGATATATCCTTAGATGATATCATTTGTATTGTACATGAGATGCTTTTGATTAGTCCACTGATGATATGATACGATAGATTTTAATATTTACAACCCCTCTTGCCCCATTTGATGATATGATATGTGATGATTAGCTTAGCATACATGTATGATGTAGACTTAGCATTTTATTGATATATGATGTATATGATGTTAGATGTGATGATTTAGATGATGATGTGATAACAAAAATGTACAAGTAATGAACAAACAAGCACAAACAAAATTTAACAAATCTACCAAATATACACACTAAACAACTTAACAACACAATTATAAACAAGTATGCAAAAACACACTCAATATGTACAAATAAGAATGAACCTAATCTAAGCAAGAAAAGAACACTCTAGAAGAGAAGTATGTTTAAGAAACACACTATACAAATGTACAAGCAAGCAAAACTATACAAACAATGTTCAAACAAATAAAGAAACAAACAAAGAAACAAAGCAAGTAAACTACTACTATGTTTTTGTAAGATTGTTTTCAATGTGTTTTGTGTTGTTTTGGGAGTTTTGTGAAACAATTTTCTATTATTTTTGTATTTCTGGTTTTCTAATTTTTGGGGTTTTCAATCCTATTCGAATGTTTTTGTGATTTTCAACATATTTGAATGTTTTTGGATTTTCTAATAGTTTTTTGAAGCTATGTACAGAAACCAAGAAACGTGGATGCCCCCAAGCATTAGATGGGAATATACAAAGGTAGATGCCACATGTTATAAATAAGAAGGTGAATATGTGAATATTCCCCAACATTAGATGGGAATACACAAAGGAAATCTCTTCACTAATTTACAAGAGGAGAACTAGCCGGATCAAGGCTTTGACAGGATAGGCTCACAAAGAATCTCAGATACAGGTGCGGAACTAGCTCTAAATTAAGAAAATGTACCCTTCCAGATGTGAGATGCTTGTGAACAACAAATCCTCCCAAGGTGTTGGAAACCAATTTTCACCAAGGGACCTATCCAAAGTGCCATAATTGTGTGGTTTTCACATTCAAACGACCTTCTTTCTCTTTTTCTTTTTCTCTTTTTCTCTTTTTTTGTTTGTCATGTTTTTTACGTTTTTGGTTATTTTTCTTATTTTGTGCCATGTTCAAGCATAGAACCACTTGAGGTGCATGGCATTCATGGGCTCTCACAACTCATCTCCATCAGGATAGGAAATCTTGTATGCTCCTAACCCAAATTTGGCCACAATGACATAGGGTCCTAACCAATTAGGTTCGAACTTGCCTTTCTTTTCTCTCTCCTTCACTGTGTTGAATTGGTTTTCCTTCAACACCAAATATCCTACCTCAAACTAATGAGGTATGATTCTTTTTTTGTAGCTCTGTGATACTCTATTCTAATACACTTTAAGATGGTTGAGTGCGTAGATGCACATTTCATCTAGTAGCTCCAGTTTTCTACCAGTCTAGCCACTATGTAATCCTCATCTTTATCTAGATAGTCCCTAAGAGATATTCTCGGGAGGGAAACTCTATTTCCAGGGGATGATGGATTCAGTTCTAAACACTAGGGAATAATTTGTTGCACCAGTAGGGGTGCGAATGGAGGTCCTATAAGCCCAGAGGGCAGGGTGAATTTGTAAATGCCAATTATGACCTGTTTTACTCACCATCTTCTCCATGATCCAAACAAGTGTTTTATTAGAGGCCTCTGCTTTCCCATTACCTTGAGGGTAATATGGCATGGACCACTTTAATCATATCTAAAAGTGCTGACATAGAGCTTTCACCATCTTGTTCTTGAAATATTTTCCATTGTCAATGACAATGGCGGAAGGAATTCCATAATGGTAGATGAGATGGTTCATGATGAACTTTGATATTTGAGCCCCTGTAACATATGTCAGTGGAACAACCTCCACCCACTTGGTGAAGTATTTTGTGGCCATTATAATGTGTGTATGACCATCGGATGAAGTAGGGGTAAGCTTCCCTATTAGGTCTAATCCCCATTTAGAGAATGGCCATGGTGTTGTGATCGGTTATAAAGGTTGCGATGGTGCATGGATGAAGTTCCCATACTTTTGGCATAACACACACTTCTTTACATAATTGCAGCAATCTGTCTCCATGGTAGGCCAATAATATCCTACCCTCAATAACTTCTTTGCTAAAACCATCCCATTTGTATGGGCTCCACACACTCCTTTGTGTACCTCCTTGATTGCTCATATTGACTCTACTACATCTAAACAATACAATAGATTCCCATCATAGCCACAATAGTAGAGGGTTCCTCCTAGGAGGGTGTAATGAGCTATTTTGGATAAGGATTTGTTTTTTAGAATGGGTGATATTAGGAGGAAAGGTACCACTTTAGAGGTAGTTAAAGATGGGTTCATACCATGGGGAAAAGGGACCAACAACTTCACATGTCAGGCACGATTCCGAATGTCATATGCAGGCTGATGCAGATTTTCAAAAAAATGGCATATCATTATTCTCTGGTGGAATCTGTAGCATAGAACCCACTATTTCCATTGCATCTATAGACCTATTTTGTGCCCTTGGAATTTGTTCAAAGGTGATGTGCACAAAATATTCTTTTAGATTTTCTACCAACCTTTTATATGGGATGAGTTTTTCATCCTTGAATTTTTATTCATCGTTGACTTGTTTGATAATCAATTGTGAGTCACCAACAACCTTAAGGTGGTGGATATTCCATTTTATAGCTAGATTCATCCCAGTGATGAGCACTTCATATTTTGCAATGTTATTTGTGCACGGAAATCCAAGATGGGAGGCTTGGGGTATGGGATATCCTGCAGGAGTGATTATCACTACACCTGCCCTTGAACCATGGAAATTAAATGATCCATCAAAATGTACTTGTCATATGACATATTCCTCAATGTACATTAATGATGTGTCAGGAAAGTCCAAACACGTTAGCTCTATTCTAGGTAAGGGTGTCTCTACCAGCTAGTCTGTGAGCACCTGTCCTTTTACTAACTTTTGGTGTACATACTCAATGTCAAATTCACTGAGTAGGATGATCCAATTATCCATCCTACCAATAAGGGTGGGTTTTGATAATAGGTACTTAAGTGGGTCAACTTTAGATATAAGCTTGTTTTTTTATTCAACAAATAATGGTGAAGTTTTTGGAAGGTAAAAACAACAGACCAAAAAATATTTTTCAATTTGGGGATAGTTAAGCTCGTATCTAATCGGGGTAAGACTAAGATATTATATTTCTTTTTCTTTTTGGATTAGGTCATATTGAGCAAGCAAGGCGTTAATATAAAATTGGGTTACAAATATTTATAACAAAAGAAGCTTTCCTAGGGTTGGTGGCATGAGGACTGGCGGATTTTCCAAATATTGTTTGAGCAAGGAAAAGGCTTGTTGTTTCTCTAGTCCCCAAATGAAGTCAATGTCCTTTTTAAGAAAATGGGTGAAGGAGTGACATTTTTTGGCAAGCTGCAAGATAAAGTGGTAGATGGCTTGTATTTTCCTTGCAAGTTGCATAGTTGTTTGATGTTCTTGGGAGGAGGCATTTCAGTAATAGCAGTTACTTTAGTAGGGTCTACCTCAATCCCTCTTCTTGATACAATGAAGCCTAGTAGCTTCCCTGATAACACTCCGAAGACACACTTCCTCAGATTTAACCTGACCTTATATTCTCAGAGATGTTCAAAAATGTGCCTCAAGACCTCAGGATGGTCTTCTCTTGTCTTTGATTTTCCTAAGATATCATCCACATAGTCCTCCATGATGTCATTAAGCATATCATGGAATATTACGGTCATTGCCCTTTGATATGTTGTCTTAGACATTCTTAAGGTCGAAGGGCATTACTTGATAACATAATTTTCCCCAAGGGGTTGTAAAGGTCATCTTATGTTGATCTTCCTCTGCTATTTTTATTTGGTTGTAGCCAAAAAATCCATCCATAAGAGATAGCATTTCATAGCCTGCAGTCAAATCGACAATCATGTCGATGTTGGGTAGGGGAAAATCATCTTTAGGACATGCCTTGTTGATATCTCAAAAGTCAATGCAGATTCTGATTCCAATAGGTTTCTTTTGAACTAGAACTATGTTAGATATCCACTCTAAGTAGTCAATGGGTCTGATAAACCCTATTACTAATAGTTTTTTAACTCTTCTTTGACCAGAAGGGCCACTTATGGATGCATTTTCCATAGCTTCGTTTAATGGGCTTCATGTCTACATGCAAAACTAAGTTATGCACCACCAAAGATGGATCTAAGCCCGGCATATCTGCATAAGACCATGTGAATATGTCCACAAATTCTCTAAGAAGCATAGTGAAAGTTTTTGTTCTTGTGTTGAAAGCGAAGCTCCCAGCTTGACTATCTTTGGTTGTTCTTTTGTTCTAATATTAACGTCAATAGTTTCTTCCACAAGCATCTTTGACATATCCTCCATATGTGTAGGATCGGGAGGGAGGTTGAGATCTTCTTCTAAGGGTGTCTCAATGATATTTTCACCCTCAGCGTGGTCACTTCTTTTTTCCATTGATTTTTTATTTGTTGGTCGGCCAACACCTCAAAGAGGTTTTCACTGTGTGACTTGGACTTATATTTTTTCCAAGGCTTTATAGAGGAACTTTTTCCCTCACTTTTTCTTAGATTTTGTTGACCATGAAGCTCACCTCCTCCCCAAAGTACGCACAGGTATCCAGGTCAATGGAGAAACCTTTTTGTGGTCTCCAATAGGAATAGTGTCACGTATGCCCATAAATTCGTAATAGCCTCATCGTTCTAAAAGAGGTCCAACAACACGTGACATTGTTGGTCCCAATCGATAAGGGTAGGGTATACAAGGTCAATTTTTGGATTGGCAGGGGTTATGGTAAGGATAGTGGTATCCATGAAAAGGTTTGTAGAGGCAAGATCCTCGTATTGGCTATGGTGGGAATCATGTGGCTATCCAATAAACAAAGCTATCCTCATGTTCAGAGGAGGTAACATCTTGGTCCATGGGGTGCACCCCATAGGGATGAATACTCGAAACCATATCTCTCTATTTTGAAATGTGGAGTTGGGACTAGTTCCTTATCCCTTGTTCAAAATTTCCACATCTAAGTCCTTTGTAACCCATGGAATACATCATTCTACTAGATTTTGTGTATTCTAGAGTTTTATAGTAGATAGGCTTAGTGTCCTCGGGGACCCAAATTGTAGGAGGGTCCAAAAATTTCTCTTTTACAAGTAGACCACTAGGTAAGAATGTCCCAATTATTTTTTCATCTTTAGGCCATTTGAAGTGGTAGTTAGGTTTGCCCTTATCTTGGGCGATAAGGATAGGTCTAAGACTGGGAGATCCTATTGAAAATCATATTCTCCACAACCATACTCAAGAATATTCATCTACCATGAATAAAAGGGAGAGACAGATGTAGAAGCACCGTGAGCACAAGAGCTTAGAGAGTCTGAATCTACCTATGATTCAAGAACTTCAAACTGAAGGGGGACAACAATATCGGTAGAAGGACATTTGTACGCACCCATACATGTAAATATATTAAGATCTATGTAGTGGGAAAAGGATTTTGGATCTCCTTGAATAGTAATAATGTGTCCCTTATGTCTCAACTTGATACATTGGTGGAATGTCAATGGTATGACCTGCATGGCATGAATCCATGGGTGACCAAGAAGCATATTGTATGGAATCTCCAAGTCTAAGACATGAAACTTCGTGTTGTGACAAGTGGGCCCTACTTCCATTGGTAGTGTTATTGTACCAATCAATTCTTGCTCCACATTTTCGTAAGTGGTTATGGTGATAATGTGGGACTCTAGATCTTCTTTTGTGTGTCCCAACTATTTAATTAGTTTCAACATGCATATGTTTAACCCTGACCCATTGTCCACAAACACCCTCTTTATCTTTCGGTGAGTAACAAATACTTCTATGTAAAGAGGAAGGTTATGTGTATGATCTTCATTAGGGATTTCATTATGGTTAAATGCAATGTGTTCACTTGGTGCAATATTTTCCACCACAGTGTATAGGTGAGAAGGATCTACTTCAATTGACACTCCTGACCCCTAGAGAGTTTTATAAAGGATGTCCTTATGTACGTTTGATATTTTAAGAAGATCTAAGATTGAAATCTTAGCAGACGTCTTCTCAAGTTGGTCTATGATATTATACTGACTATCTTGAGGGGTAGACAGAGGAGGTTATGGGATCACGAGATGAGTGCGTCGTGTTACTACAACACAATCTATTCCCTTAATCTCGAATGTATTTACACACTCGTCTGAAGAATGAACACATCCAATAAGTGAGTCATATTGATTATCAGATTGGGTATAAACATAGTTTGTGGCTTTGTAGCTCTAGGAAGACTCTCCTTGATACGATTTTTCTCACCCTTTTTACCATGTTTTGGGAAAGGATCCTTGAATATTCCCATATTTTTATTTAGCATTTGATTTGATTCTGGTGAATCAAATTCTATCTCTCCACTATCGATAAGGTCTTGGACGAAGTGGTGTAGTTTAAAATATTTTTCCATCTTATGTCCTTTGACATGGTGGAAGTCACAATACTCATGTTCTTTATACCATGAAGGTTTAGGGCATTGTCATCAAAGGGTATCATTGTAGGATATGTCACTAGGTGTACTGCATCTAGTTTTTTTAAGATTGTGGACAATGAGTCCGACAAGGGAGTGAATGCTCTTCATTTAACTAGTGGTTGGATTGGTCATTTGGTCAGTTTAAAAGTTGGACCAACTTGGATTGCTTGTATGTGTTTAGAATATGTGATTCCATCTCCTACAACATTCTTATTTTTATTAAATAATTTCATCTTGTCCATAGGTTTTGAAGATTGATTGTCTTTTGAAAAGGGTTTGATTGTCCCTTTCATGATTAGAGAATTTTTTATTTGGCTTCCTTTCTCAATTACCTCTTCAAAGTTTCCAACACAATGCATTTGTAGGTGAAAGGAAATGTCTAGATTTAGGTTGGGTACAAAGATGCTAACGAGTTTTTTTTTCAAGGATTGAGCAAGGGAAGTGACTAGCTATCCCCACCATCTTTGTAAGAAACTTGCAAAGGTTTCATTTGGTCATTGTTTGGCATTACATAGGTCTAACATGGTTATGTCACTTTCCACATTAAATGAGAAATGTCGACAATTTTTTCTGCTAATTTTGCCATGTGAAGATAGACCCTCGAGGTATATGAAGGAACCATTCTAATGTTTTCCCTCCTAGACTTATTGGAAATAGTTGTATGAGGTAATTATCATTGTACACCACTTCTTGGCATGCCATGTAAAAATATTTTACATGATCTCATGGGTCACCTTTCCCTTTGTATTTATCAAATTTTGGGAAATCAAATTTCTTAGGAAAAGGTGTACACAACATAGCCTTATCAAATGGATAAGGGCATAGCTCTTCATATTGATATTTCTTGTTATGTCCTACATTGCTTTCTTAAAGGCTTGTGAGCATTGCTTTCATAGATTGTAACTCTTGTGAAATAAGTTGCTCTTTAGTGGGGGAAGCTGGCATATACACGTGACTATATTTTAACGTTTCTCCCTCTTGGTTTTCTGTGTGAAGCTCACTATTTCTAACCTTAGGTTTCTCTCGATGTACATTTTTGTTTGTCTCTTTTTGTACATGGGATGCTAGAAAAGCTAATTGTTGACTAAGGTGTTGAATTTTCTATTGTATAGTGACTTATTCATTTTGAGGTTCCTCTTCATTTTCATGTTGAGGAGGTTGTTTCATGTTTTCATGTTCCACTCTTACCCTATGTGGTATTCTTGATGAGTGAATTTTAAAACCACCTGTGTTGTCATTTCTAGTGTTTGAGGTGGAAGCTTGTCCATGTCCTAAAATGTCATCCATGTTAATGAGGGGGAATTCTTCCTCATTAGCATTATTTGTAGGTGGAATAGTTTCATGTTACTTGGAATTATAGCACCTAATTCCATAACTCTTGCGAGTACTCTATCTTTGTTTAGAAAGAGGAACTCATCTAATTGGGTGAGGTCAAATTCAAATTCCCATGTGGTGACCCCAACTCATCACCACTATGGTCTACCATCTCATCCTTCCTTTTCCGCGAGAGAATAGAGGTCCTAAATCATGACCGATAAAGGGATTTGACCCTTGTTTGTTCGATGTTTCCCATGCTTGTCTCTTGGATCCCATTCTTGTTATGGGGGCCATGGAAATGAGAATTTCACTAAGGTTTTTTGTTGAATTTTTCCAAGGGTATAATCAAACCTAAGTGAGAACCTAGAATGAGATGTTTACTAAGGATGCACAAAGAATGTCAATAGCCTAAAGAATAATGAATGTCAATGAATCAAAGGATCAAAGTGATTGTCCTAAATGGATAAGTCAAAATGATGAATAATTGCAAGACACAATCACACAAGGTTCATTTTAAACCAATCAATCAATGAACTACTTCCTAAGTGTTTCCAAATGGTAATTTGATGTCAAATGATCAACTTAATGTCACTACTTATGTCAAGTTCAAAATGAACAAGGCATAAGTAATAACAAGAGGTTGATGTGATTTCCAAACAAAGTATACTTAAAGCGAGTTTAAGTCCAAGAAAGACCTAAATCTCAAAAAGTGGGGGTTACAAATATGAACAACGCAACAATACCACTAAGATACGTTAACCAAAATTTACGAAAAAGTAAGGTATTAGTATCAAAATAATATTAGTACTGATGCACACAAGGTAACAACAACACCTTTCAAAATCAAGGTAATTTTTGAAAGCAAACCAAGGCTAAATTATACTAAGGAATTGTTAAGGTGTGTGTAGCGTAATGTTATAATCTAGACACTTAGGTCGAGTTTGCAAGAAACAAAACGTAAGTATTGAAATTGTTGTGATACAATACAAACAACGTAACACTTCAAAGGAGAATCAAGTGAAGAATCAAGCCTAACTACAATGATGATATTGACTTGGGTATCAAGATCAAATGGCTATCAAGATATGAAAATGTACCAACACACTTTCAATGTTTACCATCCAGTCTCAAGCAAGGATGAATGTAAATGGGTGCAAAAGTGGTGGACATAATCGATTGATAACACACGTATGGTTGCTCTTATTTTGATCAACAAAGTGTCAAAAGAAAGCAAAGGAAGTAGATCAAGTGGGGTTGAAAATTTTTTGGCTTCACTTTGGCAGAGTTTCACCCCACCTTATGGCAAGTGAAAAACTAAGAAAAATTAATGCTTCACAAATTTCATGGTGAATGATGCTTAGTTTGAACTTTAATGGACTCTCCCTTGTTCAAAAATAAGGTTTTGACTCCGAGAAAGTTATCCCTTTGCAAAGGCTCTTTATAACAATGATTGGCTCGATATGGTCAAGTTGGATCCAAGAAAAATGGCTTTCCTAGGTGGTTCCCTCAACTAGGTGTCACAAGATACCCTTGTGAGCTCGGTTTTCCAATAAATTCACATTGACTAGTCTTGGAGTATCTTGGCTTTACTTTACCCCCTTCAAATACAATGAGAAATGAATGTATTTAGTTGTATTCTCACTGGGGTCACAATACGGATAAATTTGACGCTAAATCTCACGTGTAAACTAGTCAAATAGGTGTGCGGAGCACTTCCCATTTCGTCCACAAGGTTCCCTCTTGCGTGGACTACTTTGGGGTTCTTAGGACAACCACCATTGTTTTAGCTCAAGGCTTATGCCAAAGGGGTTATGTCCTAGTTTAAAGTGGATGGAGTGTACCCTTATCCGAACCTAAAAATGAAGTGTGATGAATGTGGTGTGTTTTTTATCTTTTAAGCTTAATGTGGTTTTTATTTCACACCATTTAGCAACTGTAACACACGTGTAATTAGAAAGTTTGTTTTGATTATCCTTTCTTTGGTAAGCATTTTTAGGTCCTACACGAAGAGTTTAGTAGTTTTCCACAAACAAAAAAGAGGATAAGATGTTGTTTCTGATTCTCAAGATCGTCTTAAGATGCAAGAGAAAATCATACGTGATGTAGAATCCAACTATTTAACCAACAATGGAAAAACACTTAACTTAAACGCACAATTTGTTCATTTTATCCAATTTGACATTCATTCCCTTAGCAATAAGTGTAATGAGATGTTTTTCAAAGCATAGAAAAGATGTAGAAATCATTTCTGATTCCCAAGATCACCTAAAAGGTGCGAGGGAAGAGCATACATGATTCTAATCTCATAAACAAGCATGCAACATTCATTAACCTTAAACAAGCCAAATTAGAAAAAAGCATGAAGATATACCCTGTAAAACAGAAGTTAATCTCAAATAAACCTGCAAGGAGTTAGCACATCAAGAACACAAGATTTTGTAAATTTTAAAATAACACTTAGATTTGTATTGTGACACCTGCGCACCCCTCGGAATGTATGTGCACCCTTAGCAACATGTGCACGTGGATAACAACATGTGTGTGCCTATACAAAAAAATGACAATGAACTAAACATGTGTGTGGGTAGAGAGTTGTATGTGTGGGAAAGCTAACACATACGTGTGCACCTCAAACAGAGGGTAAAATAAAGGTTTATCAAATGTGTTTGTTCTTAGAGAGGTACTTGTGCATGTTTTTAAACATATGCGTGGACAGGTAAACTACAGAGCAACACAGAGAGATAAATTTCATGTGCGCAGGCCGAGAGGTGTATGCACAACCTTTCTAATGTATGCGTGGGTCTGAAAAAATTTGAGACAAGGTAGAAATGGTAGTAGGATGTATGCGTAGATCAAAGCATGTGTGCACACTCTTTGAGACACTTACGCGCAAGTTTTAATGTGTGCACGCCCATAAAAATTACCTATGAGTGTACCTATAGATGATGTCAAAATATGGAAATCGATGTATACACCCTCAAAAAGATCATTTTTTCCTAATTTAAATCAAACCTAATGACAACCCATCACAATAAACCCCACAAGAGAGATTGAATGCATATAAATTTAGTGAAATAACCTAAGGATTTTAACTTTTTTCACATGTGCATGATTTGCGTTAGTGAAATTTGAGAAAAACTAATTAAAACTTTCCATTAAAATCAAAGAGACTATGAATCAGTGTCAACAAGCGTGCAAAATTTATCTATGTATTAATTAGCTAAGTTAAGAGAATTGAAACTAACACCTAATAGTTCCAAAACAAAGCTAAATAAACATAGATCATCATACTAAGAGCTTATTTATGATCATCCTTAGCAGATCGGGTTGTCAAATCATGGGAATCCTTAGGTTAGTGGGACATGCACCCTAAGGAGACCTCTAGATTATAAAGAAGTTAGTTATTCTCTATAGCGTAGGATGAGGGTTAGAAAAACAAAACAAAACCTTAATTTAAAAGGGGCGATGTGCCAAATGAGCCTTCCAGAAGATCAATCAAGATCACAACTATCTGAAAAAGGGAAATGGTGAACAACTGAAAAGGGTGGTCAAAATGCACCATAGGTCAGAAAAGACTCACACGGAACACTACTTCAAACTACTTAAGCATAACTTCAAAGATAGTAACAACATTGGAAGATGCACAGTTTCTACATGAGGATAAAGGTGATCAGAGACAATAAAGATATGCAAATGATGAACAAAAAACACCACAGACATATATATTACTCCAACAATTGTGCATAGTATTACATTTAGAAAAGAGGCAAGCTTGCTGTTACAAAACCCAAGAAGAAAGCTAGAGCTTCAAGATCTCTGCTTTTTACAAAAGAGGGACTTGAGACAAAGAAGAGCATCGACTGATTCCTCCCATTCTCTCCTTTTTTTAACTACTATATATATCTTTATATAGAAGGGGAAAGAGAAGATAAGAAAACTTCCTACACTCCTTTCAACTACTTTTAATTATGACCAATGGAGTGAAGTGACAGGAAAAGATTTTTAAGATCTCCCTCACACTTCCATTATCTCCCCCTTACAAAAGTGAGATCCACACCTATTTAATTCATCTTTACTATCCTACAACAACTCCTTAAAATGGACTCGCCTTTTGAGGAACATCCCTTCAGCTCTTTATTACATGACCAGATATTTCATCTTTTGTGCATTGGTTTCCAGCCTCATGACCCAAACGGCACATATTTTGTCGCTATACTGAAATGACCCTTTGAATGTAGATGAATAACTTGAGTCTTTACAGGTTGGCATTCTTCACATGGGACTATGCATTAACTCGCTATTGAAATGATGGCCCTATGACTCTTTACCTCCAATATTTTGAAATATATTGAGCATTAAATATTTCAGATGAGTCTTGTAATCACTCATACATGTGATACATGGCTTGTCACCCCTTTTTGGGTCCTGCTTGAAACTAGAGTCTACTTATTGTGAGACCCACATGGGAAGCCCTCGCATCTTTAGGATTTTGTTTCCCTTCTTGGTTCTAGGAATGCACAGTGTCGACACTTGGCACCAACCATGGGTACACTGTTTGTTCCTTTGGGGAGTGAAAAGACCCCATATGTGTAACGTCACAACCCCTTTTGGGGTGGGACCCCTTTTTTAGTTACACATGTGGAAACCTTGTGGGCTTCCGAGACCTTTCCCCCTTCTTTTGACTCTTGAAGTTGTGATGGTTGGACACTTGGCATCATCCATGAAGCCTGCTTTGCATCCTTTGTACTTTTGAAAAGTCCCATTCTCCAAATAGGCTTTAAAAATGCCAAAATCTTCTTGTCTGTATATTTTTGGATAATAGTTTGGTGACTCATTAGGACCATTAGCCTGCTAAATGGAAATAACCCACAATCTTCTGCTATTAATTTGGTCTCGAACTGTGTTTTGAAGTCACTATGAATCCGATCCGGTGGCACTTTTAATCTTTTCATGGAGCCTTCATGACTGCTGACTAAATTTTACTTCTTCCTACCCCAATAATAGGACTTCTGTAATTTATTTTTTGTGAGAGTAGAAAATTGAAAAGACAGTCAACTATGAATTTTAGTTGCTCTGCATTTTCTTAAAGTGAAGCTCACAACCTCCTCAGCCAATTGTGAATTCTTTATCTAGCGAGTCTTCCTAAAATATGGTGCTTCTTAAAGGAGTAACATAAGCATGAGCCTATACAAAATACAAAACATACATGCCTCAATTGAGTCATGCAGTGTGTGCAAGCACTTATTTTTCTGAAAGCAATCTACTCCTACTCCTAATCTAATTGGTTTGACATAAGCTAAATAAAACCCAAAATAGGCAAGGAAAAATAGCTTCCTTTTCTTATGAAATGAGGCCATTCGATTAATTTAGCTATTGATATGGCCTGTAATGAGAGTGAAAATTACCTTTCACTCTTTCACCTATGGTGTCAATGAACAAAATGAACCCCTCCTTTAGATGCTTACTTACTTTGTTGGAGGAGTTGTTGCTGACCCTCAGGGTCTTGCAAATCATCCTAATGCCTTGAAGTGAGCATGATGGTACTGAGTCTTCCCTTGGTCTTGAGGAGGACCTTTCTTTGGTGGGAGTTTGTCTTATTTTTTTCTACCCGTGGCTCTAGATAGTATATTTTGGAATGAGGCTTCCTTGCAGGCTTCTTTGGTGGGTGTCGTCCCTAGCAGCTTCGTCGGAGAATCCAGCCTCTTTGATTAAAAGCAAGAAGCTCTCAATAATTATTTCTTCTTGAGTCCTAGGATTAATCCTATGGGGGTTGTTGTGAGTGGAAGGTTGCTTTTTCTGCCGAAGTGATGAAGTGGTGAATTCTATTATTTTTGTAGGCCCTTCTTCATCAAGCCATCCCCCCAAATCTAATAAGAACTTGAGCTTATCTTCTTCCTCCTCTGTCAAAGCTTTATGATTTTGTATGATGGTTTTTGAGTCTACAAATTTTCCATCATATGTGGCTTCATATTGTAGTATGAAGCCCATTGATGAAAATTTTCCAGTGGAGCTACTTTTTGGGGAGGAAAAATAGAGGCAACCTCTGCAGCCTTTCTTCTTTTCAACTGGTGATATGAACCTCCTGAGCCCGTATCACTTCTCACCATATGCTCCTCTTCTTTTGGATTTGGAGCCATTGCTTGCTTGGTGTGGGGGAGTATAGCTACTCAAAGAGAGGGGGAGAGTGGAATGGGTGGCTTGAAATGGACAAAGGGATGATCCCTTGGTGGTAATGAATTCATGATTGCATGACTCCATAGGATGAAGAGAAATGGAAGACGTGGAAAGAAAGATGAGTGGAAATGGATGAGAGGGAGGTTTGTGAGCCTTTGTAATGATTTTTTTGGACCATGTGGAGTTGTTGGATATGCTCCACAACTATCTTCATTGAAGCTTGAATTTTACCAAGAATAGATCGAGCTAATAACATGATGAAATATCACTTTGAGTTGTCCCACCGGGTGTGCCAGGAAAACTATTGATGATCATCCTTAACAGATCAGACCATCAAATTTATGGGAATCCTTAGATTAGTGGGACATGCACCCTAAGGATACCTCCATATTATAAATAAGTTGGTTGTTCTCCATAGTGTAGGATAAGGGTTAGAAAAATAAAACAAAACCTTAATTTATAAGGGGGCGATGCACCAAACGAGCCTTCCAGGAGATCAATCAAGATCACAATTGTATGAAAAGGGAAATGGTGAACAACTGAAAAGGGTGGTCAAGATGCACCACATGTCAGAAAATAATCACACGGAACACTACTTCAAACTACTTAAGCATAGCTTCAAAGATAGTAACAACATTGGAAGATGCACAGTTTCTACATGAGGATAAAGGTGATCAGAGACAATAAAGATATGCAAATGATGAACAGAAAACACCACAAGGACATATATATTACTCCAACAATTATGCACATTATTACATTTAGAAAGAGGTAAGCTTGCTTTTACAAAACCCAGGAAGAAAGCTAGAGCTTCAAGATCTCTACTTTTTACAAAAGAGGGACTTGAGACAAAGAAGAGCATCGACTGATTCCTCTTTCCCATTCTCTCCTTTTTTTTAACTACTTCTATCTATATCTTTATATAGAAGGGGAAAGAGAAGATAAGAAAACTTCCTACACTCCTTTCAACTGCTTTTAATTATGACCAATGGAGTGAAGTGATAGGAAAATATTTTTAAGATCTCCTCACACTTCCATTATCTCCCCCCCTTACAAGGTGATATCCATACCTATTTAATTCATCTTTACTATCCTTCAAACCGACTCCCTTAAAATGGACTTGGATTTTGAGGAACATCCCTTCGGCTCTTTATTACATGACCAGATATTTCAATCTTTTGTGCATTGGTTTTCAGCCTCATGACCCAAATGGCACATATTTTGTCACTATACTAAAATGACCCTTTGAATGTAGATTAATAACTTGAGTCTTTGCAGGTTGGCATTCTTCACACGGACTATACATTAACTCACTATTGAAATGATGGCCCTATGACTCTTTACCTCCAATATTTTGAAAGATATTGAGAATTAAATATTTCATATGAGTCTTGTAATCACTCATACGTGATACAGGGCTTGTCACCCCTTTTTGGGTTCTTCTTGAAAATGGAGTCTACTTATTGTGAGACCCACATGGGAAGCCCTCTCATCTTTAGGATTTTTGCTGCCCTTCTTGGTTCTGGGAATGCACAGTTTCGACACTTGGCACCAACCGTGGGTACACTATTTGTTCCTTTGGGGAGTGAAAAGACCCCATCATGTGTAATGTCACAACCCCTTTTGGGGTGGGACCATTTTTTTAGTTACACGTGGAAACCCCGTGGGCTTCCGAGACCTTGCCCCCTTATTTTAATTCTTAAAGTTGTAATGGTTGGACACTTGGAATCGTCCGCGAACCTACTTTGCATCCTTTTTGGAAAATTATCGTTTCCAAATAGGCTTTAAAAATGTCAGAATATTCTTCTTTTTATATTTTTGGATAACAGAGCTTAAAGAGACTAAACATGAACAACATGCATAGAACTTTAAAGGAAATCAAACTAACATGTTAAGCATTATTCTCTACTCTTTGATAGCTAACTAGAAATGGACCTATGTAGATCTTTAGCAATCAAAATGTGATACATTTTTTATCCCAAGGGTTTAAGAATGGACTCTCATCAAGACATGGCTATAAGGCCATTTTGATTCTCTCCATATTACCCAAAGCTTGGATGGATGAAATGCAAGATGAAGATACTTAGCTCAACACTAATGGAGGATGCTCAAAGATGAAAATGCCTATATTTTATGCTATATGCATGCAAAGGTGTAAGAAGAAAGGTAGGAGGAGGGTTCTTTATATAACCCTTTGGTTTGAAGAATCTTTGCATCCTATTGTATGTGGGATAATAACAAAGCTAGGTTAGTTAGGGATAAGAATACTTTAGAATTTTTAAGTTTTCTTTAGGAGAGTTTAATATATCATTAGTGATTCATGGGATTTGAGTGGGTGTATTAATTAATCAAGGGTGATTTATTGATTTAACAGAAGGGGAAGTTAATTAATTAATCTAGATAAAAAGGAACACTAATTAACGGAATGTCATTAATCGGCATCTTGAGAAATATAAGGGTTAATTAATTAGTGTAATGTAATTGATCAATAATGATAGAAGAGAAAAGGTGTGTTATATATGATATGTCGTTAATTTTTGGGAAAGGGGATAATTAACATGATTTAAGTATTTAAATTTCTTGATCCAAATTATAGGTGTCTACAACTTGTCTTTTATATTGTCAATGCCTCTCTAATAATACATGGCATGCATCCATCGAGGATAATATCACACCACACCTTATCCTTGTTGGTATTCCTAATCGAAAAAATTATTAGTGATGCGAGCAAAACTAATATATCATTCATATACTCAATTATCAAGATGGTTAAAGTTTCACTTCTACTTCACTGCTGCATGATGGAGATCATTCCTAATTAGAATGTCTCATTCTTTTCTAAGAGATCAAAATTTTTCCTTGATTAACTTGAATGTTCATTATAGTCTACTGCATACCTTTCTCTGATAATATTTTAATCAATCAATGTTCGTTCCTCATTCAAGGAAATTATACGAGATACCTTGCTCAATCCTTCTCCTTAGGCTTCTTGACTAGTTTCCTTCCTCTTCACATGCTACTTTGGATTATTTCTTATCTATCTCCTATGACCTATTTCAACACCTTGGAACATTGTTAGAGAAATCAAGAAATGTCATCATATTCTTCCCAAACACTAATCTTCCTTGGTTTCTCAACCTTCCCTCAAGAAACCCTTAAGACCAAACATGTGATTTTTTTCTCCTTGAGATTACTTCAATTCTCTTACCTCCTTATGTTTTGTTCATACACTTAATACAAACTCATATCCAACACAAAATTGATTTAAAATAGTTCAATACATTAGAATTCCTTGCATTTCCAATGTAGCTCACTAGGTACTCTTAAAACTATGCATTTAGACTCACTCATGGATTAAAGCTCTTGGAAAAACCCATAAAGTTATCTTAACTCTTCCCATCTCTTATTCATGTCCAAAATGTACCCCAAATCTCATCCCTTTTATTTTTAACCTCCCCTTACAAACCTACTTCTCTTCCTTGTTTATACTAGCTCCAACTAGCCTACAAAAACCTATTGTCATTCATAGCTTCATTCTTGAAGTTCCAAGAAATAAGATAGATGTTTACAAGAACCCTTTGAGTTATTTAACCCTTCCTATAATTTATACTATCTGACTCCAAGGTAATAATATGGTTCCTTTATAAAGGGATACTCAATTTAAGAGTTTGCATTATACATTATCCTTAGACCAATACTATCATTCAAATCTCCAAAGTAGACCATTGGAATCCAAATATTCATTTTAGATATATTTCCCAACTTGACCACAAGGATTACTTGGAATTTACAAGTGTGAACTCAAGGTGTAAAGTCCTCAACCACTAACCCCCTATAAACCCTAGTTGTGCATTGCTCCCGAGAGGTAGTAAATTCATATGAAATGGGATGTTCTTATGTTTTAAGCTCCCCTTCCAAACCTACTTCTCTTCCTTGTTGCTTACTAGCTCCAACTAGCCTTACAAAAACCTATTGTCATTCATAGCTTCATTCTTGAAGTTCCAAGAAATAAGATAGATGTTTACAAGAACCCTTTGAGTTATTTATCCCTTCCTATAATTTATACTATCTGACTCCAAGGTAATAATATGGTTCCTTTATAAAGGGATACTCAATTTAAGAGTTTGCATTATGCATTATCCTTAGACCAAGACTATCATTCAAATCTCCAAAGTAGACCATTGGAATCAAATATTCCTTTTAGATATATTTCCCAACTTGACCCACGTTACTTGAATTTACAAGTGTGAACTCAAAGTGTAAATTCCTCAACCACTAACCCCCTATAAACCCTAGTTTTGCTTTGCAAAGGATCCCGAGAGGTAGTAAATACATATGAAATCGGGATGTTCTTATGTTTTAAGCTCCCCTTGCAAACCTACTTCTCTTCCTTATTCTTACTAGAGCCCTACAAAAAACCTATTGTCATTCATAGCTTCATTCTTGAAGTTCCAAGAAATAAGATAGATGTTTACAAGAACCCTTTGAGTTATTTATCCCTTCCTATAATTTATACTATCTGAATCCAAGGTAATAATATGGTTCCTTTATAAAGGGATACTCAATTTAAGCATTTTCATTATGCATTATCCTTAGACCAAGACTATCATTCAAATCTCCAAAGTAGACCATTGGAATCCAAATATTCCTTTTAGATATATTTCCCAACTTGACCATAGGGATTACTTTGAATTTACAAGTGTGAACTCAAGGTGTAAATTCCTCAACCACTAACCCCCCTATAAACCCTAGTTGTGTATTGCAAAGGATCCTGAGAGGTAGTAAATTCATATGAAACTGGGATGTTCTTATGTTTTAAGCTCCCCTTGCAAACCTACTTCTCTTCCTTGTTGCTTACTAGCTCCACTAGCCCTACAAAACCTATTGTCATTCATAGCTTCATTCTTCGAAGTTCCAAGAAATAAGATAGATGTTTACAAGAACCCTTTGAGTTATTTATCCCTTCCTATAATTTATACTATTTGACTCCAAGGTAATAATATGGTTCCTTTATAAAGGGATACTCAATTTAAGCATTTGCATTATGCATTATCCTTAGACCAAGACTATCACTCAAATCTCCAAAGTATACCATTGGAATCCAAATATTCCTTTTAGATATATTTCCCAACTTGACCACAAGGATTACTTTGAATTTACAAGTGTGAACTCAAGGTATAAAGTTCTCAACCACTAACCCCCTATAAACCCTAGTTGTGCATTGCAAAGGATCCCAGAGGTAGTAAATTCATATGAAAGCGGGATGTTCTTATGTTTTAAGATCCCTTGCAAACCTACTTCTCTTCCTTGTTGCTTACTAGCTCCAACTAGCCCTACAAAACCTATTTTCATTCATAGCTTCATTCTTGAAGTTCTGAGAAATAAGATAGATGTTTACAAGAACCCTTTGAGTTATTTATCCCTTCCTATAATTTATACTATCTGACTCCAAGGTAATAATATGGTTCCTTTATAAAGGGATACTCAATTTAAGCATTTTCATTATGCATTATCCTTAGACCAAGACTATCATTCAAATCTCCAAAGTAGACCATTGGAATCAAAATATTCCTTTTAGATATATTTCCCAACATGACCATAGGGATTACTTCGAATTTACAAGTGTGAACTCAAGGTGCAAAGTCCTCAACCACTAACCCCCTATAAACCCTAGTTGTGCATTGCAAAGGATCCCGAGAGGTAGTAAATTCATATGAAACTGGGATGTTCTTATGTGACACGATCTTGAGACTTATTCCTAGGATTACTTCATCATCATGCACGTGGTTTAGTCCACGGTGAAAACAAACACCATGTTAATCCTTGAAAATACATGGATTCACTCTCTACTCAACTTTGACAAGCCTATAACATATCAAGAAATAGATTTATCCTCTAGAAACAACCTCCACCCACTAATTCCTTCGAGTAAAATATTCTATTTTTCCTTTCCAGGGTTTAAGAATGCTTCCTATAGATATTGGTGTATTCTTATAGTTTCCTATATATTGATACAAGCTCCTAGAAGTCTTATAAGACACAAAAAATAAAGTATGCATTGTTAGCTCATTTTCTTGTCAACACACGAGATTTACACTATAACCCCCACTTGAAGGGCCTCCCACTTGATGATCTCAAACTAAGGGTGTTAGCTATCTTGCAACAACTCATAAAATTATTGGTTAAGTAAACTTACAACATTTGTTATAGAGTTCATAGCTTTACCAACATGCATTGCTACAAGAAATGGAACACACACAAAATTTACCATGAAGGTTTATGCACAAGATTCAACCCACTTCATCAAAGCTTATGGATCTCTTCCTATTATAAAATCTCATGCATGGATTTTCATTATATAGATATAGTCATAGACCAATGGTTTCAAGTTGGTACTCAAATACACCCCTACTGATATCTCAAGAACCGGACTAGTTCCATGATACAAGATGACAATGAACACTAATAATGCAAATTGAAAGAATCAAACATATGTATACACAAATGCTTGCATACAATCTCTAAAACCCTATATAACTCAACTCTCATATTAAGAATATCGAACATGCATGATAACAAGCACTAAAGGCAAACAAGAACTATCAAAACTAAGTTTTATTCTTTGTTGTTCCTCTTGAAACTTCACACCTAATTCTTACCTAGGTAGAATGAATGGAAAACGATTCTGATAGCCTTCTTACATCTCTCTATCCTTCCTTACTCGAGTGGTTTTCCCATTTGGGTCGATTACAAATATGATTTTTGATGAGATTCTATTCAAAGGGGGGGTTACTTAGCATACCTAAGTTTAGTATAATTAGAGCTCATGACATGACATGTGTTTTAAGAAAGGTCCTAAAACCCCTTATTGCCTCATTCCACCCTTTTACATAATCTCCAAGTTCCAAGAATACATTACAACTCTCAAACTCAAACCAAAATGACCAAATATTTAAATATTGCAAAATGGAGGGAAAATATCCATTTGAATTTTGAAATACCCCCTTACTAGACTAACCACACATACCGAAACCTAATGGCTCCTAGAACCTACAACCACACACTGCAAAGAAAAATTTATGCCTTCATGACTTATTGTGATGCATGGAGTGATGATCCTACATCAATAAGGCATATTTTATCTATGGTTACCTTATTCCCTTTCTTTAACCGTGATATGCGATAGGGATAAAAGTGCTTCTCATATTTCAAATTGAGTTTATCAACCATCACAATTGAGACCATATTTTCAAAACTAACACATTAATAATAATTATGCATAGCATCCCTCAAAGGTGCATCTTGTTCAAAAGATATTTTTTTGTAGCCAAGAATCACTACTTTGGAACCATCTTGTTCTTTCTCCTTCCTCAAGAAGATCATCTTCCTCTTTCTCATGAGGGTTTCACCCAATTTTGTAGCAACCTATGTTTCCTCTTCTTTTTCAGCTTTAACTAGGTTTACTCGTAGTTAGGGATAATTTTAGTGGTGAATATTTGTAATATGGTGAATATTCCATTTTTGAAAAATTTGAAAAGGTGAATTTTCTAGCATGGGTCAATGACCTGTTCACCTAAAAATTACAGTTAATTTTTTTAGGGGTCAGCTTCACCTACCCTTGAAACTATCCCCTATATAATCCTATATTATTTGCCAAGTAGAACACTACTAGCTCACTCATACCACATAGGGGCATATGTATTATCAAGTACATAAACGCACGACATGAGGGTGAAGGCCAGAGATGCGTGATAAAGAGTTTTTGATGTGACGAGGGAGATTTTGTTGACGTGTGACATGGAGAGTTTTTTTTGACGCATGACAAGAGTGCGGAGGAAGTAGATGTGAACAGAGAGTTTTTTTGATGTGCAACACAAAGATTTTTTTTGTTGCGTGACCAGATGGCGGAGGCTACGGACACGCGACGAGATTTGCGATGTTCATCAACAAGGTGGTTGACACATCAATGAACCTCACGCTCAGCGAGGTTGTTGACAAGTTTCGGTGAGGTTTGTTGATGTGATCAACCACCTTGTTGACATGCTCTTCAACAAGGGTGTTGTCCATATCGCGCGTCTACATGCCTTCATCCCACCACTTAAAAATATGCAAAAATTTTGTTGTCGACCCTCAAAATTTTGGCTTCCACGAAACCGGTTCGAGGATATTTGCCAGGTATTTTCCACCTCCGATTTCTAAGAGGTCTCTTAAAATGAACCCTTCTCGTGGTTGTTCTACTTTCCATATAACATGTGAAGGATAATGCGGACACTAAAAATATATATGCCCTTCTTCACAACATTAGTAACAAGTATACTATTTTTGGGGTCTATTCTAACCCTTTCTTCCATTGTATTCCTCTTCTCTCTTTGAAACCCACTACCTCTTTGGTAGTTCTTTGTGCCCTTGACAAGATTCTTCCTTCCCTTCTACATTAGAGGATTAACCTTTTAGGTAATCAAATATCTCTCCCTCTCATTGGAAATGACGATGGTACTCTCTTCACTCCTCTTGTGATTTTCTTTCTACTACTTTAATACAAGTTGATAAGAAACATCTAGGCTATGGATCCAAAGAACCCTCAATTCATCTTTTATTTTATAACTAAACCCATTTACATACATTGTAGCCTTCTATTCTTTAGACTCTCCATATTCCACCTAGATTGATAACTTGTAAAATTCATTGGTATACTCTTGAATTACGAGATCCTTCTATCTTAGGTTTTAAAACCTATGAAATATTGTCTCGAGAATAATATACGGGAAGAAAATTTTCTTTCAACATTTTCTCCATTTTTGGAATTTTTCCGTTCCTTTCCTTTGTCCTTTTTACAAGTGATCCCATGATCAATGCATGTTCATGAACTTAGTGCATACAAATGTAACCTTCTTATCCCCGAAAGGGTTTTCCACTCAAATAATTTTTCCTTGGGATTCAACTAGTCAATCATCTCCTTTGGTCGTAACCCTTCACCATAATAAGGAACATTAATCTTTATTTCGCCATCCTTTCCCTCAAATCTTGGATCGGTCTCTCCTTAAATGACCACTCATTCAATGTTTCTTAATTTCCTCCTTCATTATTTACGAGGTAATTCTTTATTATCACTATTTGGGTGCGGATCCCCATTTCAATGTCTCCATTTGGGGTAGGTAACTTCTCATGTGAGCTCAACAACTTATCTTTGTAGCTATTGTATATTGCTACTCATATGGGCATAACATCCTATCTCACATCTACCCATGCTTATATAAAATAGAGGTAATAAATCACACAAAAAAAACGTAATATACATTACCTTAAGCATCCTCCAAAGATCCAAATCCTCCTATGATACCAATTGATGTGGATCCAGGTTATAAGAGGTCAAAATGCCTCCAAAACACACACACACACACACACACAATTTGTAAAAACTCCAAGGTTTGAAAATAGTTTCCTTATCATTCTTGAATTCACGCTAATATTTTCCAACATTACAATATGCCTTTTATTTCTCACTATCTTTAGAAAAGCCATAAAACGCTAAAAACCCCAAAAAACCTAAAAAGTGAAACACCTTAGATGGACCCCAAATTTTGCATACAAAATATGCCTTTATATATGAATGCTTATGAAAAATATTGGCTTATTCCATAAAGCGGAGAAAAATATATTAAAAGTAAGTTCTAGAAAAATCCAAAAAAGGTTCTGAGCCAATTTTAGACCACTAAATGAAAGAATTTTCCCAAAAAAATATGCCAAAGTATGGCATCCTAATGATTATGAAAGCATTGGTCATTACATATTAATAATTAAGATCTACATCCGTGGAAATATTCAAAATGATCCAACAATCGGATCAAAAGTTATAGTATCTAGAAGTTATGCTCCGCATCGGGTTTTCAATAATGCACCATGTTCCATCCACCTCCTCAACATGTATCGTATGCTTAAACATTGAATACAATTTTTTAAGGCCAAAATTTGTTCTAATGTAATATTTATAATTGGGGTTGTCCCAAAATTTCAAAATCTTGAGGTTATCAAGATCTAGCGGTTTAGGAATTGTCTCCTTCCTCATCGGACTATGTGACTCTCTTTGTTTATTCATGTTGTCATCTTCTATGTAGGGAAAATTTCAATGTTTCCTTTTTTATCAAATTATCCTCCTAGATTTCATCCTTGCTTTCTCCTACTTCCATCTTTTCCCCATCTGCAAACTCAACCTCTAAATCATCCTTGGCCTTTCTCCATTCAAATAATTTTTCTCATCTCCGCCCAAAGTATTTAGACCCCTATAATTATAAATACTATCACCAATTCCTATAACACTCGAAAAAGATTCAATCCATTTCCTTGAACCCAACTTGGTAAATTTTGGTGAAATTTCAACCTCGAGGGAAGAGAATTAAGTTCGAAATTAACAACTCCCAACACATGATTTTCAACCCCATTGTTATCTGCTAAACATACAATCTCAATACAAGAATCTTCCCCATTTTAAGAAGATTTTCAAAACCAAATGGTAAGATCATGAAACATAGACGGAGGGGAGGAAGGATCCAACACTTTCATAATACACATTTTCTTAGGGCCATGCAAACTAGAAAAACCATCCTAGAACAAAGTTTCTTTTTGTTGACCATATTGACCCGTTGATGAATCAAGTCATTCACACGGTCATTAAATGCTCGTTATGCATCTTGGTTGTTTCCTAGATAATTATTGATTATCAAGGTACCCATATTCTTCTACCAATTTAATGTCAGCCCCATATAAATACTAGCATTATGACCAACCACTATGCGATTTACGTGAAAAAGGGTGTCCTTTTAAGATGAACTTTTGATCTAAAATTCCTAACTTTGATCAAAGACGTATGTAGGATGGTAAAGGCACATTAGGGGCCATATTGACACAAAACCTAGCACATTTCAATCTCATGTGGGAATATGTAGTTGGATCGAGGACCAAAGGTAGACCAAGGGATTTTCTATCCCCATATAACATCCATATCCCAAGTAAGTTAGTGGAAGGGAAGGTAAAAAAACTCAAACTAGGTAAATCCTATGTTCTAGGTCCAACTCCATCTAGAGACAGAACCAAGATAGTTATGTGATGAACCAACCCCTATAGCACCTTCGAAGACACTCTTCATTAACAATTAAAAATATAAAATAATATTTTGCCAAGGGGATAACCTCTATTTTTCCCACTATATTCCATTTTTATTTTCCCATGCCTAAAAAAATCTATGTTGTGGTGAATCCTAGAAAATTTCCAATCAATGCAAGCCCAAATCATCTCACAACCCTATCAAAAAATAATGTTTGGCACCACCAATGAAGGTACCTCTTTTGTGCATAGAGGAAGAATGCGGACAACCTTCTCCATCTTAGTTCCTAAAATCTGATTTTCTCATGATTTTCCCCATCCAACGACCCCAATTGAAATTTGGAGCGGGCGGACTGGCCCAAATATTGCCTAGTGTAAATTTCAAATTCCATTTCCTCTATTGATAAATTATTCATTTTAAATACATGTATTCATCTTCATATTATAAATTATTTTAAATAACAATAAGGATGTCATTGAAAAAATTAAATGAATTATAACTTAAAAAAAAAATTGTGTATATTCAAATTTCTAGTTGAAACTCTTAAGATCATGAAAAATATTAGCCTATTCAAATTGTTATTTGAAATGATGTGTCTCATTGTGAATCTTGAAAAATAATCTTTGATTGACATATTTGTGTGGATTTTTTCTCTGTGGACCTATCCAAGCCCTTACCTCTTTTCGTCAAACCGGTGACCTCTCAAGGGTTATGGACTAAATACTTTAATTTTTAAGGTCTTCCTCTTAGGTTATTTCCTTTCAACTAAATTAAACACAAAGTGATTAGTTCCCCCTCAAAACATTAAGGTTTCTACAACCTTACTCCTCATCTTATATGGTGTTAAAAGGTTGGCTCTCATAACATTGATTTTGTGTGGAGAAATCATGGAAAATTCTTTGAAGAACTAGGTCTATCTGCCTCTACATTGGAAATGCATTTGATCAAGCAGGTATGACATATGTTATCCTTCCTCCTAATTTTCTAGTTAGGTGTGAAGGATTATGTATTAAGGAACTTGTGGTGACAAAGGTGGGGTTGATTTTGGTGTCTCCCAAAGATCTCATCCTCCCAAAATCAGCTAGTAAATATTCTTGCTCTTTGTAAGTCTTGATTCAAGACAAAGATTCGTTAGACATAGGTTGAAAGACTCTGCTTGGAAAAGAGGATAAATTATGTGATGCTTCTTAGATGTTTTACGGATATCCACTTCTCCCAAAGAGGGAGAAAAGTTCACTTGAGCTATAGATAGCTCATTTTTCACCTCATGTGAGTTTCATCTTTAGTTGTCTCCATTTTCATTTCATAGGTTGATGTATGTTTTTTTCCTTTGATATAAATTTTTTTGTGGATTATTTTTGGGAATAATCTCCCATGGAGTGTTGATTAGTTTGTAGTGTTGTATTACAATATTTTATCTCTTGTGTTTCTATTTATTTTATTTAACTTTTGTTCCTCATGTTGTTATAACACAATATCTATACTTTTAAAGGGAAATGGACCCAATAGAACCCCTGAAAATAAAAAATTCAAAAGAAAAGGGTCTACGTTAAAATGTATAATATCCAAAGGTAACATTAATATTAATAGTGTATAAAAGTAATTTTGTTACACACATTATTATTAATAAATGGTTTGAAAACTTAATGTAGATCGAAGTTGTTTGGATGATTGTTATAACACCTAGATATAGAATAGATTAGGGGTTATATTTGATAATATGATGTTTTTATTGGTCAAAAAAATCTTGTTTAATAAATATATTATTGTTAAATAAATACAATGTCTATATATGAGTATATTAATATATCTAATCCGATTGCCTTAGTAGGTTAAGGCTTGTGAAATTAAGCTAAAGAAAATTACAAATAAATTAAGAAATGTCTTATTAAAGCATTTTTATTTCTATATTAGTGTTCAACTCCTAATAATTTTGTATGAAGAGTAGAGATAGGTGCACTCATACTATTTCATGTACATGTTATTGGCGCTTTAGGTTAAGGATGTAATAGGATATGAAATTTTGTGGTGAATAACTTGTGTTAATCATTTTTATTATTTTTAGAGAAATATTAGATTTTATTAATAAATTTATATAATTATACTTCCTTTCTCTTTGGCCAAAGTATCTCAAGTTATCACCATTTTCAAGTTAAATTTTTAAGCTTAATAAGATGTAATTAAGAAATATGATTTGAGTCAAAAAAATGTGCACACACATTGATTATTAGAGTGTACTTTAATACAATTGAAAAATATGAAATAAAGGTATACTAAATACTCTAGAATTAAACACATGGACTTCCATGAACTATAACTAGTTAAATTGGAAAGGTTGGAGATTGGTAATTTTGATCCACCATTTTTGAGGTTGTCCAGTTTCTTACCTACCACCATAATGAAGGATGGACCCCTTTTCTTTCCCGTGAGGAACATCATGTGGAGGTATGGGTTTTGCAGTGAATCCCATCATTGTTGTAGGCAGATTCAATGCTCCTCTAGGGGTAGTTGAAGCAGGGGCTCAAATTTTCCCTCTCTCCTTCTCTCATTCTTCTATATATTGTAAAGGAGGGCATATTTCAAAGGTTGGTCATCTTTTCCCTCCCCCCTTCTCTCTTTCTTCCTTAGGGTGGAATGTGGAGCTTAATCCTCCTCCTTGGCTCTGTAATGGCATTTTCTTGCCCCTTTCCCACTGATGGTGTACCATGTGAACTCTTGGAGCAATAAAATCTATTTCATGATGCATTTTTCCATCCTTCCTTATTTTATTGTCTCTTCTCACCTCTCATCATTGTAGGGTATACTATGCATACTTCTAGTGTCTATTGCAAGTTTTGGGAGCTGTGTTTAATGGGTTTGAAGTGGTGTTCCGTGTGAACTCTATCTTTGGTATGTGATACATTTGTCCATCCTCTCCATTTCTCACCTCTCTCCATTTCAGGGCAAGAGCTAAGATTGTGACCAGCACTCCCCTTTTCTTGGTGTTATCACCTCTTGTTAGTGTAGGATTTCCCTCTTTATGCACTTTCTCTCTCCTTGTCTCCTTGGCATTGTTAGGATAGGTGTAGTTAGGCGTCATTTCTTCATTAGGAGTAGTTTAGCATTAGGATTAGGAAGAAGAAGTCAACTTTCTCTAGAGGGCCATCTCAAGTCCGTAAGTCCCACAGCTTGAGAGATGGTCCCATGTTATGTAGTCACACCGGATGCCCCACTCAGATTTGAGGCCATTTGGGGGTGCTTGTGATTTTGCATCAACAATTTTGGCATGCCCAGTGGGACACTGAGGTTAGATTTTTCTCATCTTTCCAAGGTGTCTCATTATCAAATAGAAAATATTAAGCCACCATGCGACCACACTAATAGTTTTGGCACACCTGTGGGACCAGACTAAGAGATTTACGTCTTCATCCTAGCATGTTCGATGTGTTATTCTTGGAGATCCAACCTTTGGATTCATTTTTAAATGCATATGGTGACTCCATCTGGTCAATAACCCACATCTCACGAAGTTCAGGACCCTCTTTCCATCCATTTCCACCCATTATTCTTTCCATATATTTCATCTTCTCCCATTCCATGAAGTTGTGCAATCATGACTTCATTCCCAACTTAGAACTCACACTTGCAGCAACAACAGTGTAATCCTCCTCCAATGTATTTCCCAACTCCTCTAGATCAGCATTATGATCAGATCCAGAACCATTATGCTTACCCATATGAGTAGTGTCAAAACCATTTTGGCCATGGATCTTATCAAGAGAAAGGGTGCGCATATGATGGTAACATCTACATGGAGAATGTTGATCTCTGGAGAAAGTTCAAAGAATGGAGGCTAGCATGGTTCAATGTCGGGCTACACATAGATGAAGGCATTCGAGAATTGGTTGCAAGGTAGTTTGTCCATGCGAAGGCCATTTTCCAAGACATTATAGTAGGAGAAGCTTGACTTCATGGTTGAGATGTTGCCCCAACTTGCGCAATGGACTAAGGAGATAGAGGCCTATGAGCTTGGTGCTAGACAACCTTGTCAATGGGTAAGTCTACCACCTCATAGATTTTCTTTTCCTCTTCCCCAATCAGTATCATCATAGTAGTGTCATGAGTCTAGCTTCCCATCTATTGCCCCAGTGTTGATTTCCCTTCTCCATCTTCTAATCTTCCATCTCACCTCATTTCCTCTTCCCTCTTTCCTTCCAAATCCAATTCCCCTCCACAAGAGACAAAGGAAATACCTTCCCCTCCACCACAAATAAAGCAACAACTAGTGGAGACCCCACCCACCACTCCTCTTTCTCTCTCCCGAGCCCATGTCGGGAAGAAACTCAAAATTCTAGCCAAGGGGAGCAACAAAAAAGAAGAGATAAGAAGAGAAGAAATGGTCAAAATCTTGGTAAGATTGGCTCTCAGATTTAGGATTACAAAAATCCCCTTGATGGTTAAACCTTCAGAGGAGGCCGGGTCAGACCACAAGTGGTGGAAGTTGAGTTTGCAGCAGAACAAGAACAAGAACAAGAGGAAGAAGATCAACAATCCATATGCTCTAAATGTAGTGTCCATAATGGCACTTTGTCTGAAGAGAATGTTGATCTAATCCAAGTTGCACAACCAGTCAAGAGAGAGGAAGAACAACCAGCTCCAAGTCCCATTGAAGAGGAGCAGCTAGAAGAGATCAAATCAGAGTTGAGGCCACTTGATGAAGAAAGCATTATCGAAGATTTTTTGCTTTCATTTGAAGGACCTGATTTGATTGATGAATCCATGATGGAGGAGAGCTATCAAGAAGACCTTTCTACCCCAAATAGTCCTCTAGAGCAATGGATTGAAAGATTTCGATTTGAAAAATTTCATGCTAGAGGAAGAGGCTATCCAAGAGCAAGTCAATCTTTAGGAAACAATGGAGGAGGAAAAGAGCACGAGGATCCCATCTCTTCCACACCATTCACCAAGAAGGTCCATAGGAAGACTCCACTCTTAGATTTGAATTTCATAACAATGGGCACATCCATCAGATCAAACCATGCCCAATCAGGTACTTGGCTTCATTGGAGCCAAGGGAGAAGCCAAAATTAGTCATGTCCATTTTAGGGCATGAGGATGAGTTTCAAAGCACCAAGGGTCACCATCAACACCTCCAAGAGTCTAATGCCAATCAACTTGAGGAGGTATTTTTGATTGATGTTGATACCTTGATGATATGGGTGGAGGATCGACCTCTTGTCAATTTTTCACTCATAATGACAGCCATGTTTAGCTCCAAATCAGATACATGGCTGCCTATTTTGAGAAAGGGAGTTATTTCTCCCTTCCTATAGTAGGCTTTGTTTAGCTTTTCTTTGTTAGGGTTAGTGTAGGAGTAGGAGTAGATTTGTTTTTAGCATAAGAAGTGATTTTTCACACTCAACATGTTCCACTTGGAGCATGTATGATTTTCAGTTTTTGTACATAGCGGTGTTGTGGTGTTTTGTTTCTCCAAGGTTCTATCATTGTATAGTTTGATATGCCTCCAAGGTGAATGTTGTAGAGGTGACTCAAGAATAGGTGAAGCCCCAGTTCAAGACAAATTTCTACTCTTAGAAATATCATCTTCAATATTTTCTTATGAAAATTGAGACTTTGGGCGGCGGAGCAAGTTTAGGTCACCAAGTGCAAGCGGTCGGGCTCACATTTTGAGGTCGAGGATCGATGCAGGCTATCATTCATGACTCCATGCTCAATGGATGCAACAAGGCAATCGCCATCTCTTCATCTACCAGGCAGATGTCCCCCGTGAGTCACCAAATTGTTAGACGGCCATATCTTTCGACTGGAAGCTTGGAATTGAGTGGGAGAGGACATTTTGGAAAGCTCTTAGTGCCTGCTACTCACCTGCCACCATTAATGAAAATGGTAATTTCAGTCCGCTATTTTTAGGCTATCAATTTCTTACCTACCACCATAATGAAGGATGGACCCCTTTTCTTCCCGGGTAAGGAACAATATGTGGAGGCATGGGTTTTGTAGTGAAGCCCATCATTGTTGCAAGTGGATTCAATGCTCCTCTAGGGGTGGTTAAAGCATGGTTCAAATTTTCCCTCTCTCCTTCTCTCATTCTTCTATATATTGTAAAGGAGGGGCATATTTCAAAAAGTTGGTCATATTTTCCCTCCTGCCCCCTTCTCTCTTTTCTTCCTTAGGGTGGAATGTGGATCTTAAGCCTCCTCTCTTGGCTCTATAATGGCATTTTCTTGCCCCTTTCCCATTGATGGTGTACCATGTGAACTCTTGGAGAATTAAAATCTATTTCATGATGCATTTTTTCCATCCTTTCTTATTTTATTGTCTCTTCTCGCCTCTCATCATTGTAGGGTATATTGTGCATACTTCTGGTGTCTATTGCAAGTTTTGGGAGTTGTGTTTAATGGGTTTAAGTGGTGTTCCATGTGAAATCTATCTTTGGTCTGTGATGCATCTATCCATCCTCTCCATTTCTCACCTCTCTCCATTTCAGGCAGCTAGATTGTGACCAGCACTCCCCTTTTCTTGGTGCTATCACCTTGTTAGTGTAGGATTTCCCTCTTTATGCACTTTCTCTCTCCCTATCTCCTTGGCATTGTTAGATAGGTGTAGTTAGGCATCATTTCTGCATTAGGAGTAGTTTAGCATTAGGATTAGGAAGAAGAATTTGTCTTTCTCCAAAGGGCCATCTCAAGTCCACAAGTCCCACAGCTTGAGAGATGGTCCTATGTTATGTAGTCACACCGGATGCCCCACTCAGATCTGAGGCCATTCGGCGGTGTGTTGTGATTTTCACTAACAATTCCCAAGTGTGGTGATGCTTCTCTTTATCCCCTCATATTCCTTTCCAAAGATGATTCCAATTGGTCCAGGGAGCAGTGTTGATTGGTTGTAGAAGAAATTATGAAGACAACTGGAGTAGACTAGTTGTAGACTAGTTAGTCTCAAATTTAGGAAATGAAGCAACAAAGAAAATATATGTGTTGTTTATGTACTTCTTGGCAATATTTAGTAGGGTAATGATGCAATCCAAAATCAAGAATCTCCAACAAATGCTTTGGGAAAAATATTGTTTTTATAGAAAAATAACAGGGAAGAAGTCTAGTACACTTGGTAATCAAGAAATTATAGATCATTCTAGGAATTAGTAATTGAAATTCTAAGAATAGCAAGGAAAGAAAAGGAGTTCCATATGTATTCAAAAATCTTGAAATCAGTGGAAATGGCCAAGAAACATGCAAGAAACTCACTCAAAATCTTACAACACATGTTTAAACACACATTTTGGAGTCTCAGTTAAAGCACATGGAATAGTTGGTCTATGCGGACCAACATTTACACAACCACATCAAGTATTTCATGAATAAAGAGAAAAACACTAAGGAAAAGGAGTGAAAATCATATGAGAATGCGAGAAAATATAAGGAACGAGAAACAATGAAGAACAAGTTATATAAGCATGTTGTAGATAAGGAAATGGGATCCAAACTTCATCATTTGTTGTGGAAAAGAGAACATCACAATAGGGGATTTATATTCATGTGTCCGTAAATGTAGCACCATGAAATTTTGGGTGCAAAAATATTTCCCCCTCGGAGAATCATTTTAGCCATGAATGGGCGTAAAACGTAAATTCTGTGTATGGCGCTCCCAAATGGGAAAGTTATAAATTAAACCTCATTTATGCTTGTGTTAAAACCATGCCAATGCAAGCTTTCCGCTACTTACTAGAGAAATATAGGAATCAAGTGTAGATATAAAATATAATCGATAAAACATTTTAAACTAAAATGACATGAATACTTATCATATACGTGGGGATAAGAAATATACATGCGTCAGCACTCCATCCCTGGATACACACCCTCGAAATGACATTAGAAAACACTATACATATCACTTTTTACTATTTATAAAAATCATTTTCACCCACCCACTTAGTGATTTTGGAACTTACGGATTACACCGTGACCATTTTACGTAAGATTATAGCCAAATCGATGAGCACTCTAGAATGATGGCAAAGGCCGCAATAGGAGAAGAGGGTCATGATCAGGTTAGTTATTAGCATTTTTTTGCACTAAAATGTAGGATTTAGTTAAAACTAGTTGTAGGGGTGATTTTTTAAAATTTTGTAGTTAAAATGATCACAAGGGGCACCACTTAGGATATGTATTTTTTGATTGAATTTGATGCATTTTTTCTTCTTTTTTTGAGTTTTTAGCTTTTAGGGTACGACCCGATTTTTTTAGGTGGAACCATCCTAATGGTTACGTAACTACCACTTTGCGTGTATAGTGGAAGTTGCATAACCACTACAATGGTTGCATAACTAGTGCTAACGCAAAGTGATGAATGTCTGAACCTCCACCCTTTACTACAAACAGGTTCCATAACCGTCAAGTAAATTTACATTTTATTGACTAAGTATGGATTTTTTTGGTTTTTACTTGCATTTATACTATTTTGTGAGATTTTTATATATCTATGAGGTTCTAACTATGTGAGTGCACCAAGTTGGGGGCCAAAAGGGGGTCTTAAGTGGACGCATTTTTCTGAAAAAAAAAAAAAAAAACTTCAACTTGTACGAGTTTTTTGAAATAGTTGCACTCAAAATTGGAAGATGTTGTAAAAATATGAATCATAGCATTTTGAGTCTAGTTTCTAAGATACTAAATTTTATTGAAAATGGATAAGTTTAAGTGGGTCAAACAACTAAAATACCAACAAATGCTCCTTTTTTGTTAAAAAAACATAATAGAGTGAATTTTATGGCCCCCACTATTTTTTGAGCACCATTTAGTATTTTTGAAAACCCTTTAGTAGAAAGATAGCTAGGAGAATCTAGTTTGGGCTCTATTTTTTTTAAGATTTTTTTAGTGAATATTTTTATTTATGATTTTTCTAGTACAAAACTTTAATGTTTTGAAAAATAATGAGCTCCAACCGTGGCCCCCTAACCACCTCAAAAAATATTGAAAATTATATTTTTTTTTAGTATGTATATAATTATGCCTAGTTTGGGCTAGTATAATTTTTTTTAAATTTTGATCATTCAAAAAAAATACACCATGAAAGATAGACATATTTACACTTCAAAAAATAGTTATAAAAAGGCATAGTTAGAAAATAAATAATATGGAAACCTTATATTAGTCAAAAAATTTGAAAAATTATATTTTTAGAAAGAAGAGACTCTGCTCTACATCGTGGTATAATTTTTTAAAAATGGATTGATTGTTTTATTTTGATTTATCATAGAGGAAGTGGCATTTTTACATTTTCTTGTAAAAACACGTTGTTTGTTATGTTTGTGTAGGTCCATTCCTCAGGCTTGGGGATCTAAACCAGATCCCAAGCCTTGAGGCATGGCTTGGGAAAAGAGAAAACACAAAATGCATACGCACACGTACGTGTTCTATGTAGTATAAACATTATGTATGCTTTTGACATGCTTTTATTCACATAAATAAATGTTTAAGTATAATATTTTCTTATACTTTAAATTTATTTATGTAAATATAAGAAATTAGGGCCACTCTGCACCTTATGGAATTAGTCTCATAGCTCCATGATTCATGGTTTATAAGATAGTTTTTAAAAGTATAATATGGTAATTCGATCATAGGTAATTTTTCAAGATTTCAACATTTAGCCTAAATATTTTAGCATTTAACTTCTATAATCAAAACCCTAAACCATAGGCCATAAACCTAAACACTAAACTATAAACCTTGAGCCCTAAACCCTAAACCTTTAACCATGATCCATGATCCCTAAACCTTAAACCCTAAACCCTAAACCTTAAACATTCAGCCCTTACCCATGATCCCTAAACCTTGAGCCTTAAGCCCTAAACCCTAAGCCATAAGCCATAAACCATAAACCCTAAACCATGAACCATGAGCCCTAAATGTTAAACCCTAAACCTTGAACCATAAAAACTAAATCCTAAACCCTAAACCGACCCCTAAACCCTAAACCTTAAACATTAAATCCTAAACCCTAAACCTAAGCCTTTAACTCTACACCCTTATCCTAAGCCCTAAAATCTAAACCCTAAGCCCTATACCATATACCCTAAGCCCTAAGCTCTAAAACCTAAACCATAAACCATAAACCTTGATCCCTAAACCATAAACCCTAAACCTTAATCCTTAAACATTAAATCCTAAACCAAACCCTAAACCATAAACCCTAAAACACAACCGTAAACCATAAACCCTTATCCCTAAACACTAAATCCTTAACCCAAAACCTAAACCTTAAACCTAAACCCTTAAACCCTAAATTCTTAACCTCGATCCATAAACCCTAACCATAAACACTAAACCCTAAACCCTAAACCTAAAACCTAAAACCCAAACCCAAACCACAACCCTAAACCTTGAACCAAACCACAGAACCCTAAACCTTAAACCTAAACCATGAGCCCTAAACCTAAACCCAAAACCCTAAACCATATTTCATTTATATTTTTAGTCTCAGTGCCTAGAATCATCATTGAGTCTAACATATAACTACCTTGTTTATGAGAGGTGTGACAAGTAACTAAATAGATATGACATCTACCTTGTGCCTTGTAATGCATATATTACACATCTCTTCCAAACTTGTTTCTCCCACATATACTTGCACTCTTGAATGTAAATTTATTCAAACTCGAAACAAATTTCACATTTCTCATATTTCCATGTATGGTATTATACTGAAGCTTAGGATGACCCATTGGAAGATGGAAAAAATAACCATCACAACAAAAAAATTAATCTTAAAGGAAACAAAAGAAACATAGAGAATATATCAATGCGAGAGATGTAGGATCATAATTGAAGTCCTATAGTATACTCTCCTCCGAGAAAGATAAAGTTCAAGTGTTCTAATGGAATGGATAGTAAATTTGACAAAACCTCCTAAAGTGTTCAAAATAAGCATAGAAATAGGGGAATGGTTAAGAACACTGAGGGTTATCAATCACCTAGTAAATCTTTCTTGTTTAGTTCTAAATGGGAGTTCCCGGCCTATGACTTAGTGACCTTCCATTCATTGATAATTCTTATATGATAATCCCATGGATGTTTTCAAAATCCCTAAACAAAAATATAGGGGTATTCATCAATCGTAGTGAAGGGTGTGATGTGGTTTCCAAGAAACTTGAAATTCATATAGATTTAGAGGTCATAACATGAATTTACAAATATCTCTATCATTATAAATGGAAGCTAAGTAACGATGTCTCCCTGTACATCCAAGGATTGAGGACTACTACGTCTTTGGAAGGATTGAACAATCACGAATATGACATTTCCCTCCTTCAAAATATGAACAAATGAAAAACATCAAATTTTTATGACTCTCTTTGAATGTTTTCCTACAAATTCAATGAACCCTAAACTCTATGACCTAAACCCTTAACCCTCAACCATGAGACCTAAACCCTAACCTCATAAATGAGACCTAAACCCTAAACTATAAACCCTAAAACCAAAATAATAAATCCTAAACACTAAACCCTAAAACCTAAACCCTAAACCCATAACCCTAAACCCTTGACCCTAGACCCTAAACCCTAAATACTAAATCCAGAGCCCCGAGCTCTAACCCACAAACCTTAAACCAATAACTCGAACCTCGAACCTTAAGCCATAAACCATGAACCATGAACCCTAAACCCTAATCCTTAAACCATAAACCCTAAACCTTAAGCCTTGAACCATACTGACCCCTAATCCTTGAGCCCTAAACCCTAAACCTTAAACCACGAGCCCAAACCCTAAATCTAGAGCCTTAATCTCTAACCCTTAAACCTTAAACTATAACTAACCCTAAACCTTAAACCCATAACTCTGAACCACAACCTTGAGTCGTAAATCTTAAACCATGCATCATAACCCCTAAACCCTAAACCTTGAGCCACAGGCCCAAACCGTAAACCCTAAACATTAAGGCCTAAATATTAAATCCTAAAGGTCCCTAAACCCTAAAACTAAATCATAAACCACGACCCCTAAACCCTAAAATCTAAACCCCAAAGACTAAACCCTAAACCCTAAACCTTAAACCTAAATCCTAAGCCCTAAAGACTAAACCCTAAACTCTAAACTCTGTAACCTAAACCCTTAACCCTAAAACCCAACCCTAAACCTCGAGCCTTAAAACATTTTCCCTAAACCACTAAACCCGACCTTTAAACCTCAAACCCTAAGTCTTAAACCCTAAACCGTAAACCCTAAATCCTCAACCCTAACCCTTAAACCACCGATCCTTAAACCCTAAACCTATACCATAAACCCTAAGCCATAAACCCTAAACTCTAAGCCCTAAACCCTAAACCCTATAACCTAAACCTTGACCCCTAAACCCTAAACCTTGAGCCTTAAACCCTAAACCCTAAGCCCTAAACCCTAGGCCCTAAGCCATAAGTAATAAGCCAAAACCCTAAACCTTGAACCCTTAAACATAAACCCTCAACCCTAAACCCTAAAAACTAAACCCTGAGCCCTAAACCCTGAACCCTCAACTCTCAACCCTAAACCCTCAACCATGATCCCTAAACCCTAAACCTTGAACCCTTTGCCATAAACCCCAACCTTGACCTTTGAACCTTAAACCCTAACTCCTAAACCAGGCGAACCATAAACCCTAAACCTTAAACCCTAACTCCTAAACCTAAACCATAAACCCTAAATCGTCAACCCTAAACCTTAAACCTTGAGCCATAAACCACCCTATACCATAAACCCTAAGCCCTAAACCCTAAACTCTAAGCCCTAAATCCTAAACCCCTAAACCCTAAAACCTAAACCACAGCCCTAAACCCTAAACCTTGAGCCCTAAACCTAAACCCCGAACCCTAGGCCCTAATCCATAAACCACTAGACAAAACCCTAAACCTTGAACCCTCAAAGATAAACCCTCGACCCTAAACCCTAAACCACAGACCACAACCCTCGACTCTCGAACCCTAAACACTAAACCCTCAACCACAGATCCCTAAACCCTAAACCCTAAACCTTAAGCCATAAACCCTAAACCCTCAAACTTGACCCCTAAAACCTAAACCTTGAACCCTAAAACCTAAACCTTGAACCTTGACCCCCTAAACTCAAAACCTAAACTTATTATCTTGCAAAATTGACGGGGCAATTTGTAGGTAACCATACCAAGAATTCTATTTTGGCCCCTAGGGAAGTTTGATAACGTTCGAAATAGCCCAAAACTCCCTTTCAAAATAAAGTTGTTTCAGGACTTAGCTGTTTTTAGCTAATCCTTCAGAGAAATTTGTGTGTCGACATGACTAAAATTGCGCCCTTTTACACTGGGCACATTTTTACTCGTATCGACATCATGAAATTTGTGCCCCCTTTTAAGTCCTTTAGCACTGAAATTATTGTGTTAACATCAAGAAACTTACGCTAAGCATTTTCCTAAGCATGATTTTCCTTGTGTTGATACTCCAAAATCGCGCCAAAAGCGGTTGGTGAGGTCATAAATGTCGATTTTTCTATAAATAGGAGCCTAATACAAATGTCATTTTCACAAATTGGAAATTGTGAAAAGTATTTTCTCTACGCGTGTCAACCATCCCTATCAGCCCTCATGTCATTTTTGAGCTTGTGGACCCCTACATTTTTCTTCATGTTTTATCAATCCGAAACAACTCATCTGTTCTTAAACTCATATATGTCTTCATCAAGCAAGAGACTAGCTAGGACCGCAGTCAAAGCTAAAGCTAAGCAGTCAGAGCAAGAAATGAAGTACAAGTACTAGAAAGTCAGAATGCTTGACTCATATGCAGAGTGTGGCCTTGACATCAGAGACTCTGAGCTGGGTCATATAGATATGGATGATTTCTAGGTAAGGACCACCAAGGCGAACAATGGCCCTTGGATGAATAAGTTAATAGGTAGTGGATTGCACTTTGTAGTTGGGCTTTCGGTGAGTTCCGTGAATAATGAGTTCATCATGTTGATTGCCCGATGTTATAACAAGAACACTAGATGTGTTGAAAACAAAGAACATGAGGCAATCATAGACCTCACATCTCATCACTTTGAGATGAGCACAGGCATTCTCGTCATCAGAAATATGTGGAAATAAGTATTGAAAGACTATAGGAAGGCATGGGATGATAATGAAGATTAGTGCATGAAGATGATGAATGAATTCTATTTAAAGAAAAAAATTCGTTGTTGCAGGATGGCCCTGAGCAAACCATCCATTGTAGTGATTTTAATGAAGAGTTGAGTGATAGAATCATGTTCTTGAACGAGTTTTGGGCTCCACTGATGCCCATTATTTCCAAAGTGGATGTTGAGATACCTAGAAAACATGAGCAATAATACACTGATTAACGCTTGACTAGGTGAAATCATAAGTGACACCATCTCACGATAGCTTGAATAAGTTTTAACAATGTTTGAGAAGTTCTACATGAACTCCTACGTTGTATACTTCAACTTCTTCTGAAGGGATTTCACGAGGTTAGCCTCAAAATGGAGTATGGCCCCAAGTCAAGGTATACGAGTTCTACCTGAGCTAAGGCTCAAAGCCAAACATCTCCCAGGTTATCAAAAATAAATGATGCCTTCTTCTATGAGGTAATATGTTTCTTGAGGCCAAACATGAGATAAGAATCGAACCACCAGTGTAATTATGGCTACTGAAAAATGGGGAGCATTGTTCACACAATTCTGAAATTTACATACCTTAGAGTCATGAGTTTTGAGGAGAGCCAACAAAACTACCAAGGTTTACAATCGGGGCCAGAAAAGCTACCTCCTAGAATTTTCAAGGCAATTAATCACTTATCATAAAAGTGTATGAAGAGAAAGAAAGAAGGAACTCCATTCCCCCTTATAGTTGGCGATACACACTATTCTGAATTTCTAAAGCATAGGAAATGTACCTGAGATAGAGATGTTGAATTTAAAGCACAACTTCCCAAAGAAGGCTAACCTTTGACTACCGGAGTTACCTCCCAAAGGCAATAATTGATCCCATCCATGTTCCCGAGATCGAGGATGTTTGGATAGACCTAACCCATGAGAAGGAAATTAGGCGGAAAGATAACTCCCAACTAGCTTTGGAAAAAATCATCCACTACTATGGTGTTGCCATGTGTCCCAAAAATTCAAAGAGACTAATCAAGAAATTGATCAAGTTTACATTGACACGGATGGGGACAAGCGGCCATTCGGGAAGATCGAAGAGCTAAAGTGCCAAGACCTTTCAAGAAAGGGTCAAACCCATATTGCAGCGCACCAAACATTGGTGCAATCATAATGGCCTTACATACCTCGAAGTTGACTTCACAACTTATCCTTCAGGTAGTGCACCTCAAGGCCAGTTGTGTGCATAAAGGAAAAGGAAAGGACAAGGTAGGAGAACCAAGCAGACAAGAGGAAACTCCTAAAGACCTTTCTCCTACTTTTGAGAAGCAATTAGTCAATCTGGTGTCTCCAGGTGATGAAGAAACAATAGATATTTCAATGGATACATCCACTCGGGATGATGTCATGATTATAGCAATTCTTTGAGCTACCCGGGTTCCTTCTTCTACTCCTATCATTCAAGCATCTATTCCTATGGATGTGTCCTCTCCTCTCCCTTCCTCCCTTCCATCTCCCACCTCTTCCATCTTCTCCTCTCTCACGGATCTGTCAACCAATACTTCCTCAATCATGTTATAGATCCCTTCCATTTCCATGTCCTTCTCTTCTCCGTTAGTAACTCCAAGCCCCATAAGCATCAGTGTGTCGGACTCCCTGTCAATGCCACCACCGAGTGTTTCAACATACTTCCCTGAGGCCTCTACAGTTGCTTCCCCCTCACTCCCATTTCTTCTTCTTCCTCTACTCCCACTCCCATAAGTCCTAGTTGGATTTCTGACCATTTGAGCCAGAATAAGAGGAAAGTTCCCATTGCAGCTATGGATTTCTCCATTATTCCAAAGAAGGGAACCAAGAAACAGAAAGTGATAACTCACTTTTCTAAAGGCACTTCGGGGGAGAGAGTCATGGAGATAGCTTTCCCAGATCCCATAAAGAGAAAAGAAGATTTGTCTCCCACAGACTTCACGGTGACTCAAGTCACAATGATAGGGACCTCATCTAAAAGTCTACAAGGAAGCCTTGTCTTCTGTGGATGCTCTCTGCAAGAAGCTCCAAGAGACAAAAGAGGAGAAAAGGATACTTAAAGAACAAAACAAACATCTCCTACAAGCATTGCATAAAATGGGCAATGCTCCTCCAATGCTCGCCACCAGAACCCATTCAAGTTCCCGATCGGGAAAATGAATGAATATGTTAAGATTGGTGAACAAGGCATGGCAGTATCATCCTGGATTGAACGGATCCTCAGAGATGGTAAGGAAGTACTTGGAAAATTCACATTACTTTATCAGGATATAATCCAAGCAAGTAAGGAGCTACAAGCGAGTAGGGGTTCCCTATTCGAAGAGTTAGATAACGCCATGTTGCGAGTGAAACACTACAAGCAATGGTAACTATCACTGACGACCTATTGAATGTCGTTATCAATCACCCGTGTATACATAAGAAGGCTCTCACTGCATTAGATTACTGGGTTGATCAGATAGAATATATCCTGGAGAGAATCGATAAAACCAAGGATGAAGCCACAAGCACGATCTGACATGGACGATACGATTCTGAAAAATGGCTCCAGGATGCTCAGTGAATCAGGTAACTTGAGGGAAGTAGATGACACATTCCAGCTTTTTGAGACTATCGTCACTCAAGGTTTGGCACCCGAGGTCACTTTTGACTGAGAGTTAATCAATAACCTCTTGGCTTTGTTGTGATTTCATTGGCTTTTTGATCGATGCTTGCGAGAATTTCATCGAGTTACCTGACAAGTTCAAGAATGAGAAAGAAACCTGTGAAGTCATTCGCGACCATTCTAATGGTCCTGACAATGATCAACTTCAAGCAATGATCAGCAGGTTTGTTGAATATCGAGCGTAGTGTCACATCAATCTCTTATCAAAAGCGGGATATTCGGTTTAAGCAAAGAGATGTGAGGAGTAGTTTCTCCTTTTTGGAATGCGTTGATCGTTTTTGTTAAATATTTAAAAAGTTTTGTTGGCATACATGATGACCTCATCCATGTTGCACCATGGGATGTTGCCATCCAAAAACTTGCCTAGGTCATTGTTGACTTTTTAGATATTTTTCTAGATATTTTGTAAATATCTTGTAAGATATTTTATAAGTTGTGGGTTTACTTTTGTCTTCTTCCTCTTCTCCTTCTATAAATACTAGAATACTTGTATTTTGGGTGAACATTTTTGTATGAAAAGAGAAGTGAAGAGAAAAGACTTTGTGTTTTCTTGTGAAAGAAATATTAATACACATATTCGGACTTTGTGCTTAATGTGCACATTATTTACATCATATCTTTCTTAAGTTAGATCTATGTTTTTATTCTGGAATTAGATTCATTCCTATTATTGTTATATGTTCATTAGTGTTGCTTTAATTGTTTATGCAAGTAAGTTTGGCTTTGTTTATGACCAACCCAAAGCATAAACCTTGACCTTTCCGTCTTGGAATTCATTTCTTTTTTCCTTCGAGATCTATCCTCCTCCATTCCTTCCCTCTACCTTTCTATTTGTAGTTGGAACTACCTCTGCTGGGATGAGATCCCAAAAACCCTGAAGTTAGAATAGTGTAGATTTACAGATTCTGCTTGATAGATTAGCAATAAAACAGATTTCACTTCGTTGTCTCAAAGAGGGCTTTGCCTCCACACTGTTGACTTTTCCCCATGACACCTAACCGAAAGATTTTCAAACCAACAGAGTTTTGGCGACTCTATTGGGGATCAAACTAAGGAAATAACTAAAAAGCTGTAAAAATCACTATAAGATTGCGAATTTTAGCCCTTTGTTGAAAATCAAAAATTTTGCATAAGTGATAAAAGCTGAAATTTCCTTATGAAAATCCATAGATCTGGACAGATAGAAATTTTTAGTTCAACTGAATTTTTACAAAAACTTGTATATTTCGGTGAGATCTAAGATTCTAACATTTCATGTTATTTTCAAAACCTTGCAAAATTCAGGTTAAAGATCTGAAAATCAGCGTGCTAAATTGACCCAGATTTTATCCTTAGTAATGTTTTTGAAAAACTAAAATCGGTTGTTATTAAAAAGGGTAAATTCAATATTGCAAAAGTACATGCTGCTGATTTTTGCCAAAAATCAGAAAATCAGCAAGTACAAACAAAAATATTGTTGTAAATCTGCTCCCATTGTTGCAGATTTGAATGGTTACGCTAGGGTGAACCATTTACACGTAGAAAAGAGCTCGAGAGAATTTGATCCAACTTTTGATCTACTTCAAAGGCACAATTTCAGTATCACTCCAAAGATGATTTACATCAAATAGTTCAGGTGATCGATCATCAAGAAGTGCCTCACCTCCACAAAGCACCCTTTCACGGGGTGTCTCAACATCAACTTGATGCTCTATTGCTAAGTGGAATCACACTCCTCGCTTTCGCATTCTTTTCCTAATTTTCAAATGGAAACAAATCTGCCTTTGTCATGGGAAATGCCATGGGTCCTCTAGCATTGCCGCATCCAGTCAATCCCTCCCCAACGCGTAAATCGTAAGAATTTCATGAGATTTGATGGGAGCGAGAATCAAAGCACATACGTGCATATATCTATGTTTATTATGTCATACGGCATTAAGATTCGGACGTGACTCATGAGGACATATCAGTGCGTCTCTTTCTAGATACCTTGCAAGGGTCTACAAATAGAATGGTTCCAACACTTACCAATTTGGATCCATCACCAATTGGGCCACATTACGGACTACATTTGAAGACAGATATAAACCTTCAAAAGAAGCATTCACGTTATTGTCACAAATCACTCACATAAAGAAGGAGACCAATGAAACCATGCATGATTTTATTGCTCGTTTCAATTCGTTGATCAATCATGTGCCACTTGCCATGATGCCGACATTAGAGAATCAAAAGTGTTTCTTCTTGAACGCAATGAGTTCAAAAGTATGTTTCTTACTTTTACAGGAACAAATACCCACCTTGGCCCTTGCTCAAGCTACGGCCATTCGGATAGAAGACAACCTTCTTATATCTGGTGAGTTAAGATGGGAGCCATCAAAATCAAAGGCTTCAACTTCTTCTCAGGCTACCTCATCAAATCTAGCATTCCAGAAGATGGTGAATGACTTTCTCTCATTAAAGAAGCAATTGACTCAAACATCATCTACTACTCCGTAGAGATATCCCACGGAGGAACTTCACTCCCAACAATACCACCCAAAGGCCGCATTTGTCTGCTGCTTCTCCAAGGTTAGCAATTGAAGCCCCTTCGGTCAATGCTTTGGTTGAAATCGAAGAAGATGAGCCAAATTACGAAGAACCTTCATCATGCAGGTGAATATGATTAAGATGTCGATGAACCAACTAGCGACTCTCTTGTTGGGTATATGGAATTTGATGAAGAGGAATCTGATGAAGAAGAGGGTACCCAAGGGTATGCAAGTGGACAATCATACACAGTTTTCACTCACTCACAAGGAAAAGAAGAAAAGGTTGCTGCTGAAAAACAAAAGGAAAAGAATGTAGTAACTCCTCCTCTAATGATCGTTAAAAGAGGTAATCCCCTTCCTACTCAACCTCATTTTAAACCTTTTGTAAGGAAATATTTTCCTCTTATTTCTCCTCTAATTCAGTGTGATCCTCGAATCCCATAAAGACCAAGTAATCCTCCTCTAAAAACATGAAACGAAGGACTCATTCATTCGTTAGTCTGCAACCCTTGCTCACATTTGACATTGTTGATCACGTCCAAAAGACCAAGATCCAAATATGTTTTACGAAGCTAAGTACCTTCTGAAACCAACCCAAAGTAGCTTATAAGATTAACCAAGTATATCCAAAGCTAGTTGTCGTCCCTCCTCCTATTTCCCCAAAGGAATTCTTCCCATTCCTCCTACGTCTCGCATAAATGTTGCCTCGACTTCCGCATCAAGAAAAATTGAACCTTTTACGTATCTCTCACGATCAATGGTCATAAAATAAGTAAATGTATAATCGATTACGGAGCTTCTCGAAAATGTTATGCTAGCAAAGTTCACCCATGCTTTGGGCCTCACACTTACTAAACCTTTTGGAAGATCTACTCCATAGAAACCAAGTAGGTACCATTGATTAGACAGAGATCAAGCATGCGATTTGCATTCATGGCATTTCTGAGAAAAGGGTAAAAATGACTATTCTCGTAGGCCCTGATATTCTTTTTAAATCATCGATGGATATTCTATTTCTTGTCCACCAACTCAAATAGAATGGATGTTCTTGTCCAAGAGGAAGATTTCAACAAAATATTGACATTGCGGTTTGATGGTAGTTTCGTGATAAGTGGATGCGGTCTTGGGAGCTGTTCTAATATCTCTTAAGGAGGAGATTTTAAGTTTTTCTTTCAAGTTGTAGTTCTTCAATACGGATAATACTACTGAGTATGAATCCTTGTTACTTGGCATGCAAGCTGCAAAAGAGAAGGAATCAAGAATGAGAGTGCAAGGTGATGTTGAGCTAATTGTCAATCGAGGTAAAGGGATATATCAAGTAAAAATGACTGACTCAAACACTACCATAATGCTTATATGGGATAACATCAAAGAATTTCATGCTTTCTCGATCAAAGTAGTTTCATGAGATCAGAAATGACATGGTTGATTCGTTAGCCATCTCACCTCACTCATGCTCCCTCACTAGGGTTAAACATGAATACATATACCATTGAGGTGGTTTTTTTCCCCAAGTGTGCCAAATAATTCATGGCAACTTGGCAAGTGTTCAATGATGACAACCAACTTATCAATTTTTGAGAAATCGACAATTTCAAAGAACTCCATTTCGATGGATCAACTTCTATGTGTCGTGAGTCTCTCACCGGTCAAAACATGAATCTAAAAAGATACGGTGATACGACTCAAAGGAAATAAGATTAAAAGTTTTAGTTTCCTTAGAATGATTATTTGATAATCATGACCGTTTTTGTTAAAAAAGTGACGGGATGATCCTTGCTCTTCTCTAGAATCTGAATCAAATCAATCTGGTACTATGGAACATCCTCGTTAAAGTGAATATCGGGAAGTATTGTATGCTTTAGAGGAAAAGTGAAAATTTTTAAGTTCTTTGAAAAAGTATATGGATGTGTTGGCATGGTCTTATGCTGATCTGAAGTCTTTCAAGCCAAAGGACATTCGGCATGACATTCCACTCGAGGGACTATGTCAAAATTTCCATCAAAATCAAAGGCATTACAACCCCAAAATCTTAGGTACCATCCAAGCTGAAATTTAGAAGATGCTTTAGATGCGGGAATTATTTTCCAATTCATCACAAGTACAGGTTGCAAATATTGTTCCTATACGAAGAAGAACGGCGAGATATGCATATCGTAGACTTTCACAACCTAAACTAGTCATCCTTAAAAATAACTATCCACTTTGCCGATAATGGATCAAGTGCTATAGGTAGTAACCGGTTTAGAAATGATGTCTTGTGCTCAACGGTTTTTTTGGGTTACAATCAAATTGAAGTCACACACGAAGATCAGTTCAAGACAGCATTCACCACTCCTTGGGGTACCTTTGCCTACAACAGAATGTCATTCGGTTTGATCAATACCGGTGCCACCTTCCAACGAGCAATGGACTTTGCATTTAAAGGTATGATGGGAAAAGTCATCATGGTTTACCTAGATGACCTGACCATGTTCTCCAAAAGACAAAGTGATCACTGTGATCATTTGGAACAAGTCTTGATCAGATGCCGAGAGCACGGAATTTCACTAAATCCCAAGAAGTTAGTTTTTGGGGTCACTGAAGGAAAGCTGTTGGGACATGTCATCAGCAGAGAAGGAACTAAGATAGATGTCAAAAGAGTCAAGGCTATTTAGAGCCTTACTTTTCCTACAAGCAAGACTAGTGTTCACTCTTTCTTCGAAAAGGTAAATTTTCTTAAACGCTTTATTCCTGATTTTGTTGAGAAGACTTGTCATATATCTAATATGATGAAAGGGTCCCAAACATTCCGATGGAGTGAAGAAGGCAAGACATCATTCGAAGACGTAAAAACCTTCATCACTCACGCTCATGTTCTAGTGTGTCCTGACTTCAGCAAAGACTTCATCATGTATAGTTATGCATCTGCACATACTGTATCAGCTATCTTGATGCAAAATAACTCCGAAGATATTGAATCCCTGATTTCTTTCATGAGCTCTCCTCTTAAACCTCATGAACTAAAGATGTCACAATTGGAAAAGCATGCCTTTTCCATGGTAAAAGTAGTCAAGAACTTCTACTATATTCTAATTTTCATATAAGTGCGTGGAATTGATAAGTCGTTTTCTCACGATGTGTTGAAGACGCGGGAGAGTAAAATTGTTGGAAATTTTCATGACTCAAACATGTGGTGGTCACTTCTCATCATCCATGATAGAAAATAAAATTATTTGGGTCGAGTACTACTAGCCAACACTATTTCGGGATGTAGCCACCAGGTAACGAAATGTGTGAACTTTGCCAATAGTTCATTGGCAAACCAAAGTTAGTTGTGTTTCCCACGAGGCCCGTCATCATTGTGAACCATTCGGTAGCAATGGGAATTGATTTCATTGGAGCACTCGATCCTCAATCAAGTGCTTAGACATAGTTATGTCCTAACATGGAATTAATGGATTACTTCATGAAATGGGTGGAGGCCATACATCGAGCATGCCACTTCTAAGTTGTTTGTAACTTCATCAAAGAGAATATTATTGTGAGATTTGGAATTCCACGAGAAAATCGTTGCTATGGAGAACGCTTCCAACTTCTCTTCATGGGAAGTTATTGGTTTTTGTTATGGATACGGAATAACCTTGGCTCATGTCTCTAATTATTATCCTCAAGGAAATGGTCGGGTAGAATCCAAAAAGAACAAGAACACGGTAACTATCATACGAAGATATGCTAGTTGATGAAAATATGCGATCTGGCACAAATCATTATACAATGCTTTGTGGGTGGATCGTATCACTCCAAAGAGGTCTCTCAAAGATGTCACCTTTCCGGTAGTGTTATATGGAATCGAGCACTTTGAAATCCCTATCTCCATAGAACTTCCTACTCTACACTTGGCTTGAGAAATTGAAGATGAAACTTTTTAGAATTTTCTTGAAAAGAGGATTATGTACTTGACGGAACTTGAAGAAAAGTGAGTGAAAGTGGTCAACAAGATCACTAAACATCAGAATCAAGTTAAGAGGTTGTTCGACAAGAAAGCTAAGTAGAGAGATTTCCAAGTGGGAGATCTTGTTCTTCTGTGGGACAAACGAAGAGAACCAAAAGGTATGCATGGGAAGTTTGACTCTCTTTAGAGAGGGCCATACAAAATCAAGCAGCTCAACGGAGAGAATAGTTTCTATCTCTCATATCTGGATGGAACCGAGCTCCCGCTTCCCTATAGCGGGCAGCACCTGAAGATCTTTAGGAAGTAGAGCTTGCTCTCTTCTTTGTATAGTTTTCTTGTTCGTTTTCTTTTGCTTTCGTTGTGTGTTATTTTCTACGTGACATTTTCTTCAGGCTTTTACGTGTGTGTTTGCTTTCTGTTTGTTATGTGTTCCCTTTCTTTTTCCTTTTTGTGTTCACCCCCTATTCACCCTTGTTTTTGACTCTCTGTAACCCAATGGATAGGCACATAAAAATTTGGGATTCTCTACCCTTAAGTTTCACTCAAAGATAGTCCCTAGAAAGAGCCAATTGTTATCTGTAAAATTGTGAAGGGTAATTTACTGGTAACCATACCAAAAATTATGTTTTGGCCCTAGGGATGTTTGATAATGTTCAAAATAGCCCAAAACTCCCTTTCAAAAATCAAGTTGTTTTAGGACTTAGCCATTTTTAGCTAATCCTTCGGCGCAAAAATTTGTGTGTTGACATGACTAAAACTACGCCCTTTTACACTGGGTGCATTTTTACTCGTATCGACATCATGAAATTTGTACCCCCCCTTTTAAGTCCTTTAGCGCTGAAATTATTGTGTTAACATCAAAAAACTTGCACTAAGCATTTTCCTAAGCGTGATTTTCCTTGTGTTGACACTCTGAAAATCGTGCCAAAAGTGGTTGGTGAGGTCATAAATGCCAATTTTTCTATAAATAGGAGCTTTGAAAAATGTCATTTTCATGAATTGGAAATTGTGAAAATTATTTTCTTTGGGCGTGTCACCCTCACGTGCCATTTTGAGCTCGTGGACCCTGCATCTTTCTTCACGTTTTCAGATCAATCCGAACAAATAGCATCCGTTCTTGAACTCATAGAAGAGACCAGCTAGGACCACGATCAAAGATAAAGCTAAGCGATCGGAGAAAGAAATGAAGTACAATTACTAGAAAGTTAGAATGCTCTCACTCATATGCGAGTCGGCATTGACATCGAGACTTTGAGTGGGTCATATAGATATGGATGATTTCGGCTAAGGACCACCAAGGTGAACAATGGCCCTTGGATGAATAAGTTAATAGGCAGTGGATTGCACTTTGTTGGGCTTCCGATGAGTGCCGTGAATAATGAGTTCATCATGTTGATTACCTGATGTTATAACAAGAACACTAGATGTGTTGAAAACAAAGAACACGAGGCAATCATAGACCTCATAGCTCGTCACTTTGAGATGATCCTGGGCATTCCTCATCACAGGCAATATGTGGAAATAAGTATTGAAGACTGCAGGAAGGCATGGGATGATAACGAAGATCAGTGCATGCAGATGATGAATGAACTCTATTTAAAGAACAAAAGTTATTGACCAGATGGCCACAAACCATCCACCGTAGTGATTTTAATGAAGAGTTGAGTGATACAATCACATTCTTGAACAGAGTATTTGGGCTCCCTGATGCCCATTATTTCCATAAGTGGATGTTGAGATACAGAGAACATGAGCAAGAATGCACCTGATCAACACTTTGGCTAGGGTGAAATCATAAGTGACACCATCTCACAAAGAGCTTCAACAAGTTCTAACAACTGGGAAGTTCTACATGAACTCCTATGTTGTATACACCACTACTGCAGGAAGGGATTTCACAGGGTTAACTCTGAAATGGAGTATGGCCCCAAGTCAAGGTATACGAGTTCTACCTAGAGCTAAGGCTCGAAGCCAGCATCTCCCAATTCTCCAAAATAAATGATGCCTTCTTCTATGAGGTAATCTGTTTGCTGAGGTCAAACATGAGATACAATCGAACCAGCCAGTGTAATTATGGCTACAAAGAAATGGGGAGCATTGTTCACACAATTCCCCACATTCACATACCTCAGAGCTATGAATTTTGAGGGAGAGCCAACAAAACTGCCAAGGTTTGTAGGGCCGAAGCTGGTCCTCCTAGAATTGTCAAGGTAATTAATCACTTATCATGAAAAGTGTATGAAGAGAAAGAAAGGAGGAACTCCATTCCCCCTTACAGTTGGCCGATACACCTACCCTACAATTGCTAAAGCATGGGAGATGTATGCTGAGTTAGAGCTATTGAATTTAAAGCACAACTTCCCAGCAAGGCCAACCTTTGACTACCGGAGTTGCCTCCCAAAGGCAAAAATTGATCCCATCCATGTTCCTGAGATCGAGGATGTTTGGATAGACCTAACCCATGAGAAGGACATTAGGTGGAAGGATAACTCCTAGCTGGCTCTGGAAGAAATCATCCACTATGGTGTTGCCATTGTCCCAAAGAAATTCAAAGAGACTGATCAAGAAATTGATCAAGTTTACATTGACACAGATGGGGACAACTGGCCATTTGGGAAGATCGATAGAGCTAAAGCGCCAAAGACCATTCAAGAAAGGGTCAAACCCATATTGTAGTGCACCGAACATTGGTGCAATCAGAATGGCCTTACATACCTCGAGTTGACTTCACAACTTCTCCTTCAGGCAGACACCTCCAAGGCTAGTCCGTGTGCCTAAAGGAAAAGGAAAGGACAAGGTAGGAGAACCAAGCAGACAAGAGGAAACTCCTAAAGACCTTCCTCCTACTTCTGAGAAGCAAGTAGTTGACCTGGTGTCTCCAGGTGATGAAGAAACAACAAATATTTCAATAGATACATCCACCCAGGATGATGTCATGACTGTAATTGCTGAGGTACCCAGTGTTCCTTCTTCCACTCCTCCTCCTCCTCCTGTCATTCAAGCATCTATTCCTATGGATGTGTCCTCTCCTCTCCCTTCCTCCCTTCCATATCCCACCTCTTCCATCTTCTCCTCTCTCACATATCTGTCAACCAATACTTCCTCAATCATGTTACAGATCCCTTCCATTTCCACATCCTTCTCTTCTCCGTTAGTAACTCCAAGCCCCATAAGCATCGGTGTGTCACACTCCCTGTCAATGCCACCACCGAGTGTTTCAACATACTTCCTACGAGGCCTCTGCATAGCTTCCCCCCTCACTCCCATTTCTTCATCTTCCTCTGCTCCCACTCCTATGAGTCCTGGTTGGATTTTTGACCATTTGAGCCAGAATAAGAGAAAGTTCCCATTACTGACTATGGATTACTCTGTTATTATAAAGAAGGGAACCAAGAAACACAAAAAGTGATAACTTGCTTTTCTAAATTCACTTCGGGGGAGAGTTATGGAGATAGATTTCTCGATCCCACCAAGAGAAAAGAAGATTTGTCTCCCCACAGACTTCACGGTGACTCAAGTCACAATTGAGACCTCGTCTAAAGCCTACAAGGGAAGCCTTGTCTTTTGTGGATGCTCTCTCTGAAGAAGCTCCATGAGACAAAAGAGGAGAAAATGATACTTAAAGAAAAAAATAAACATCTCCTACAAGCATTGCAGAAAATGGAAAATGCTCCTCCAGTAACTGCCACCGAACCCATTCAAGTTCCCAGTCAGGAGAAAATGAATGAATATGTTAATATTGGTGAACAAGGCATGGCAATATCATCCTAGATTGAATGGATCCTCAGAGATGGTAAGGAAGTGCTTGGAAAATTCACATTTGCTTTATCAGGATATAATCCAAGAAAGTAAGGAGCTACAAGCAGTAGTAGTTCCCTATCCGAAGAGTTGGATAACGCCAGGTTGCAGCGGGAAATACTACAAGCAATGGTTAACTGCTCAACTGATGACCTATTGAATGTCGAGTGTTATCAATCACCCATGTATACATAAGAAGGCTCTCACTGCATTAGATTACCGGGTTGATCAGATGGAATATATCCTGGAGAGAATCGATAAAGCCAAGGATGAAGCCCTAGAAGCATGATACAACATGGAGGATACAGTTGCAAAAATGGCTCCAGGGATGCTCAGTGAATCGGTAACTTGAGGGAAGCAGATGACACATTCCAGCGTTTCAAGACTATCATCACTCAAGGTTTGGCACCCGAGGTCACTTTCGACCGAGAGTCAATCAATAACCTCTTGGCCTACCGCGATTTCATTGGCTTTTTGATCGATGCTTGCGAGAATTTCGTCGAGTTACCTGACAAGTTCAAGAATGAGAAAGAAACCTATGAATTCATTCACGACCATTCTAATGGTCTCAAAATGATCAACTTCAAGCAATGATCAGCAGGTTTGCTTTGAATATCGAGCGTAGTGTCACATCGAATCTCCTGATCAAAAGCAAGATACCCAGTTTGAGCAAAGAGATGACGAGGAGTAGTTTCTCCTTTCTGGAATGCGTTGATCATTTTTGTAAAATATTTTAAAAAAATTGTTGGCATACACGATGACCTCATCCATGTTGCACCATGGGATGTTGCCATCCAAAAACTTGCCCAAGTCAACTGTTGACTTTTTAGATATTTTCTAGATATTTTCTAGATCTTTTGTAAATATCTTGTAAGATATTTTGTAAGTTGTGGGTTTGCTTTTGTCTTCTTCCTCTTCTCCTTCTATAAATACTAGAATACTTGTTGTATTCTGGATGAACATTTTTGTATGAAAAGAAGTGAAGAGAGAAATACTTTGTGTTTTCTTACAATGAGAAGAAATATTAATACACATATTCAGACTTTGTGCTTAATGTGTGTGTTATTTACATCAGATCTTTCTTAAGTTAGATCTATGTTTTTATTTTGTTAGATTCATTCCTATTATTGTCATATGTTCATCAGTGTTGCTTTAATTGTTTATGCAAGTAATTTTGGCTTTGTTTACTACCATCCCAAAGCATAAACCTTCTGACCTTTCCGTCTTAGAATTCTTTTCTTTTCTTCCTTCAGATCTATCCTCCTCTGTTCCTTCCCTCTTACCTTTCTATTCATAGTTGGAACTACCTCTCTTCGATAAGATCCCAAAACCCTTGAAGTTAGAATATTGTAGATTTACACATATTCCTTCTTGATATATTAGCAATAAACTAGTTTCACTTCACTTGCTCGAAGAGGGATTTTCCCGCACACCGTTGGGCTGTTTCCCCATGACCCGCCTAACCGATGATTTTGGACCATCAAAACTATAAACCCTAAACCATGAACCCTAATCCCTAAACCCTAAACCCTAAAATATGAACTATGAGCCTTAAACACTAAACCTTAAACCCTAAATTCTAAACCTTGAGTCCTAAACCCTTAGCTATAAACCCTAAACCCCAAGCCCTAAACCCTAAACCCTAAATCATAAACCCTCACCCAAAGAAAATTCCTAAAAAGATCATTTAGCGTGTTTCAATGTGTAAGGAATAGTGTTTAAGGTGATTAATCGACTCATTTAGTTTTTATGAGAGACTAATTCCTTTGAATGCCTAAAAAGACATTTTTGGCCATTTTGTAGTTAATTGAACAACCTTCGAACAAGCTAAAATGAGCTAGTCATGTCACCAAGTTATCAAGGACCATTATTTGTGAAGTATTAAGGCATTTTTTGTCTCCATAAGAGACATATGTGCAAAAGCATGTATGAGAATCATGAATTTGATTCCATGAAAGGATGCTTTTAGAGCTAGGAAAGGTGGGGGATGATCTTTATATGGAGCACCATGTTTATAAGAATGAGCAATCATCCGAGTTCACTTGATGCAATTCACTTGGTACTATTCATAACTCATTCAACACCTAGTAGTGTTATTACACCTTAAGGAGGAGGCACATTACAATCGCCTCATTTTGGCCATGGACAGAATCTCATTCAAGGAACAATCCTCTATCTACAAAGTGAGGATCTCTTTTTAGTAAGAACTAGACAAACATCATAGAGTTAATTCAGGGTCACTAAAGTGAATTATGGACCAAATTTAAAAATTAGTACCAATTCAAGCAGTGGTAGGGCCAAAATCCATTTTAGAAGGTCAAAAAACCTAAAAATGACTATATGCTTTCCCAAAAACAAAGACCGATTGCTAATATATATGCCCTAAAAGTTTTAGGTCATTTGCTGAAATCCTAAAAATGAGTAAGTATTGACTAGATTAGATTTTGAAAAACTATCTTCTAGATTATAACTGTTGGAGCTACGAGACCACTTCCATAAGGTGTAGAGTGACCCTAATTTCTTATATTTACTAAAATAAATTTAAAGTATAAGAAATAATAAAATTATAAAAAATAATAAAAGAAATATTATACTTTAACTTGGCACCACATTGCGTAGTGCATACTACACAAAACGCATATGCATTTTATGTACATTTATTTTTATAAGTATAAACCACCAAAACACATATGCATGGTCCATACTACAAAAATGCGTACGCATTTTGTGTTTTTTTGAAACACATACTTTTTTTGTGTATTTTTAAATGTGGGACGTGTTTTATGTAGTTTGAACGCTCGCATACGTGTTATGCTTCGGTGATTCCTAAGCCAAACAAATTAAAACGTGAGCGCGTTTTTCTTTTTTTTGAATTCTTTTCTACTTATTGGCCCCCTTAACTTCCTTGTTCTTGCACTTACCCAACTTTCTCTTTTCTTATACTGTTTATAGATGAAATGAGGTTACGTTAGGTGGAGTAGAGCCCATGAGTAGGATTGGTCGCAAACCCACATCTCGCATGGGTTGACTCAGATTGAGAGGTACTTACCCATGAGACGGATAGCCTTTAGAGGATTTCTCTAACATGAATCATTGCTCCCGTAAGTCACCTAATTTGTTATTTATTGAGTTATTGTGATGCAAACTGGAAAAATTTATGATTTTCTTTTACGGAGTTAGAGGTGAGTGGACCATCACCTTGGAGGATTTATATCGCATCCTTGAAGTTCTTGTCACCGAAAGAAGTTAGCCTTACCGAAAAGTGCTAGTTCGAAAGATGAGGCTCACAATTGGGCCAATTATATTTATGATACAATGGTACCAACATCCTATTCTAATACGACATGGGCACCAAGTAGGAGTTAGATTAGTTTCATTTAACACCAAATCCATCCCTACTCTACGCAAGGCCATCATTGGTATTTTGGCTTCGTGTTTGATTGGGGACAAGGAAAGAGATAAGTTCCTATTTTGTTAGGCCCCATCATTCAGAGTATCAAACTATATGGTAAAGTATAGGAATTGGGAGTATACATTTTTGGGACCACTTATCATGACCTATACAAGATTTTCATATTGGGGAGAAGTGCCTCAACCATCCTAGATTGGTTATATCTTGGGTGTATGAGAGGATGATTCCCAAGTAGAGGGAGTTGGGATATTACATCCCACAACAGAGTTAGAGAATCCAGGTGGGTGGAAATGTCTCCACTCAAGGGCCCATCACATTTGATCTCCACCTTGAAGACATCATACATGATTGTGTAACCATATCAAGATATGGACTGGCAGATAGGGTGATAAGGTCATTACCTTGACCACATGTCGCACCACTAATTCGGTGGTTGACTAGACTAGTAAAGTCAAGACTCAAATCTGTGCTCAGGTACCCCAGTAGTTTGGGTTACCTTATTTATATGCTCTCCCAGTGGTGGTAGCCACAATGTACAGGGCATACTGGAGGCAAGAACCGCTAGAGAGACCAAATAGAGTGGAGGGTGGTTACTCTATGGGATTCTTATTGGTACACGATAGGCTAAACCATATCTAGCTATTTGGGTAGAAATCAAGCCGAGAATTTTACTCCAGATTGAGGAAGGCCCAACACATAGTGAGGAGGAGGAGGAGGAGCCAGATTGGGCTCGGGGAGGATTCAAACCCAAGTGGTAGGCTACTGACATAGATAGGCCTTAGTAGTTCTTTAGAGATGAGGTAGATGTGGAGGAGGAGACATGTAATACGAGGACATAGATGAGGCATCCGTACACCCAAAAGGATGAAATAGGAGGTTAGAAATGAGGAGGATGATGTACCATTTCCTATATCCGCACAAGTTATTGATCCGAGCTAGATTCCTAGGGATCCGAGTGAATAAAAAAATTTTCTTGTATTTAATTTTCTAGATTAGATGTTAGTAAAATATTTATATCTTTTCTTTTTTTGCTTTTATATTCTTTCTAACTCATCATTGTTTACTTGCACTTTGTAGCTATTGTGGATGGATGGTGAGATCTTATTCAACACACTCTTTTACATGTTTGTGATCCCCACAAAGATGACTCAGATCAACTACTTGTTGAAACAAGACACCCAACAATGATAGGCTATCATACTTGATGTATCCATGCCATCCCGACATGCCGTAAATGCGATGAATTAGATGAGAACTAATATCACTTTACATGGGATCAAGAGAGATAACGATAAGCACACTCACATAACGGAGCTAGTACTACTAGTCACTCACTTAGGAGTCGCGTGGTCATTATCAAAGATCTACACATAGAAGATCTCATGTTACACCAATCTGTTCTCATCACAGAGAGTCGTAGTAGGAGACCTATGTGTTGTTTCCCTTCGCATGGATCCATGAGGGAGGGATAGGCCTAGAGCCTTTATTCCTTTGAGATAATTTTTCATGTGTATATCAATTTTTTTGTATTTTGAGCTCTTAAAGAGAATTTTTACCACACTTACTCTATGGTTTGTACACATAAAACTTGAAATTACATATATATATATACATATTTTTGGTTTGACATTCCTTATAATATTTGACTTCGTTATGGTTCATTTCATTTGTGTACTCTTAGATGGTTTGAATTTCAGATTTTTTATGTTTTAAAATGTATGTTATGGATGATGATGCAATGTGGTAAAAAAAATGATTTTGTATGACTATGCATATAATGAATTGTAACTTAGATACTTTGTTTCTCAAGTAATATTTAGCATTTCTATTTCATTGGAAAAATGTGTTGAATGTGGTATGATGAAAATATGAACTCACTCCATTCTTAACTCCACACAACTAGTAGGATGCGAGGGCTCATCACCAAGATTCAAGAAGGATGTGAGTTATATGATTTGAATAATGTGAATGTGAATGATGACCAAGAGACAAAACTTTGACAAAGATCCAATTAGAAACTTGTAACTCAACCCTAACCAAGATTAACTACCCAGTTCAAAATGAATTCTACTTACAAGTTTTACTAGACTTAGATTCATGGATGGCATATTGATTAAAAAATATGTTTTTAGAGGATAAATCTCTCTTAACATACACATCTAATTCATTTTCATGGGAATTTTTAGAAGCACTTTTATTCATTTGTTTATTTGTAATTTTGATTTATTAATGTGACCCCCTATATGTCTTTCCCCATGCCACTAGTAAGAAGCATGGGCTCATCACCGAGGAAAAGACATAGGTGAGTAAGGGCACTTCCCTCCTTTCCCAATCTCATGCTACTAGTAAGAAGCATGGCTCATCACTAAAGGTTGGTGGGGATGAGAAGTGTAGTTTTATTTGTAAATGAAAGAACTTTGTGTTTATTGTTTATTTATTTTTTTTTTTTTTAATTGACTTTGGATTGTGCTTTTAGGAGGGAACATTTTCCCCTAGCCTCAACCCCACACAACTAGTAGGATGTGAGGGCTCACCACCAAAGGTTGAGATAGGTGAAAAATATTCCAGGTGAAATGTTTAGAATGTTTTATCATAGAGAGAGATTTTTAGGGAAGATTTATCATCAAGAATCTTCTAGAGAAAACTATGGGCAAGAAACACCCGAATTGGGAGGAAACCATGAAGAAGACTAAGCATACAAGTCCTTGTAGTATCAATGTCAAAATTTTGTCTCATGAAAATGAAAATGATAACAAAGATTGGATAATTTGAAGATGTAAAATGGATGTTGAAGAAGTATGATTAATATATTTTCCAATGTTTGAAAGTTTAAAATTTACTTGAAAAGTAAGTTTCTAGTTTACAATTTCATAAGATGATAATGTAAATGACAAAGTGGTATGAATGCAATAATGTACAATGTGGAAAGAAAATGACTATACATAGAAAGTGTTTAAGGTGAAGTGAGTTGACGGACTCACCAAAATCCTCACCCTCTAAAGTACACAGATGATATGCACCATTCTTATAGTCTTCCATTACTTGATAAGGCCCTAACCATTTCAGCCTAAATTTTCTTCCTTCACCAACCTTTTTGTCTATTTAGTTGTCAAGTCTTAACACAAGGTCTCCTACCTATATTTCATTCATAGACCTTGTTGTATTGACGACACATTCTATTAGCATAGACCCGATGATGTTGTTTGAATCTGAGCCATCTTTCATCTAGGATTTATAATTCATTAGTCACTCTTCTCGGTATATGCATCTTCATCAGAATGCCTTGTAGAGACACACGAAGACTTGGTAATTCTACCTCCAGTGGTAAGACCACTTCAACACCAAAAACTAGAGAAAAAGGGTTTCCCCATAGGTGTTCACACTAAAGTTATATAAGCCCACAAGGCTGGAAATAGCTTTAAGTGCCAATATTTCTTATTCTCCTTAACTGTCTTAAGGAGGATGGACTTCAAAGTCTTATTCATAGCCTTAACTTGTCCATTAGCTTGAGGGTAGTATAAAGAGGTTGTGTGATGAGATATTTTAAATTTAGCACACAACTCATGTACCTCTTCATTTTTAAAGGGGTGTCATTATCTGAGATAATGACTTGTGGGACACCGTATCTACAAATGATTTGGTTTAAGATGAACTTGGCGATAACCGATCTAGGCACTATGGTGAGGGCATGGCCTCAACCCACTTTGTGAAATATTATGTTGCCGTGATAATGAATTTGTGGCCATCTGATGAGGTAGGAGAAAATTTCCCTATTAAATCAAGAGCCCAAGTATAGATGGGATAGGGTATAAAAATTTGTAGTAAATTCTAGGTCGGGATGTGTATAGCATGTGAGAAATCCTCACATTTCTGGCATTTTCTCACCTACTCTATAAAATCATGTTCTAATGTGGTCCAAAAATTAGCCCATTCAATGAATCTTGAAAGAAGTGCTCGAATGACCTCCAAATTGGCCACCAAAGACTCCACTATGGGCTTTAAAGAGAATATTTTCCACTTTTTCCTCATTGATGCATCTCAATAACATGTCGTCAAGGCTCTACGATAGAGCATTCTTCTATGATTACATACTTTGTGGCTATGACATGCAACCATTGTCTTTGTTGTGAATTTTCTCCCTCGGGATATGACCGATCTATGATGTGATTTACTATGTTAGTATACCATGAACATGAAGCAATGGGAGGTTTTTCTTCTATATAGAAAACACATTCATCAAGGAAATCTAGATCAACTAACTCTCTGTAATCTATAGGATTATCTACTAACCAATCAATGATGATTTGTCCCTTGATGGACTTTTGATTGATGAAAGTGAGTTTGAACTCACCCATCAACATGATAAATCTACCAACCTTTTTAGATAAGGCTATTTGGGTCAAAAATGTCTCACAACTATTTTAATTTAATGATTACCTACATTTCTTGGTTAAGCATATAATTCCTTAACCTCTTGGTTGTAAAGACAATAGCCAAACTATTTCTCTCTTGAGTATATATCATGTTTTGTAATCAAGGAGAGTGTGACTAATGTAATAGATTTCCATTCATGACCATCATCATCCTCTGTGAAAATATGAATGCTATCAGACATTCATGTGGCTCGAGAATACATAATCATAGGATGATCAGATTTGGGTGGCATGATTGTAGGTGGTGACATGAAGAAAACACTTTACCAACTCAAAAGCCTCGTGACATTCAATTGTCTAGATTTTATAACATGTTTTCTTTAGCAAGCTATTAATAGGGTGAATGGTATATGTCAAATCAGGGACAAATCTATGAATTTCCCCAAGCTTTCCCAAGAAATATATAATGCTTGAATCATCCATCGGTGGGGTCATTTCAAACATTTCCCAAATCTTCATATGATCTACATCGATGCCTCGAGATGAAATGATATAACCCAAAAATTTACCCTCCTACTCTAAACATGTATTTTCTAGATTTAAGGTTACACCGTATTCAATTAATCATGAGAGAATAATATGAATAACTTTGGGATGATCACCTTGTTTCTTATATTTTTCCAGGAGATCATCAACATACATCTCCACAATCTTATGAATGAGATCGTGGAAAATATATGTCATGGCCCATTGATATGTGGCTCTATTGTTCTTTAGATTGAATGGTTGACACATAGATAACAAAAGGTCCCCCAAGGAGTAGTAAAGGTAGTCTTAGTTTGATCCTCCTCATAAAATCCTTATTTGGTTGTATCCAAAAATCCATCCATGAGAGACAATAACTCATAACCAACCATTTGCATCAATAATGATGTCAATAGAAGGAAATGGGAAATCATCTTTGGGGTAGGATTTGTTAATGTCCCTAAAGTCAATGCATATCTATATTTTCCCATTATTTTTAATGACCAGATGATGTTAGAAAACCACATAGAGTAGTCCACTAGTTTAATAAACCCTACCTAAAGGAGCTTCATCACTTCCTCCTTGACCATTAAAGTGACCTTAGGCTTCATAGGTCTCATTTTTATTTTATAGGCTTCACATCAGGTTTAGTAACCGGGTTATGAACTACTACATCGAGTGATAACCATCATCTCCTTATAACTAAAAGTAAAGGCTTTTGAGTGTTCTTTGAGCACCTTGGTGTGCACTTCTATTTCCTCAGGTGAAAATGAAGAACCAAGTTTCAAAATTCTAGGCTCCTCTTCCATTCCAATGTTAATGTCAATGGTTCCTTTGATTAAAGAAGCATTACCCTCTTTGAACTCAAGAGGAGATGGAGGTAGCTCTAGTTATTCTTCCTCAACTTCATAGATTTCAAAGTCTTCCAATGAGGAAGGATTCATCATTCTATCTCCAAAGTAAGAAGAAGGGTGAGGGGTAAGGAAAATCCTTTCTTATGATGTGTGGGATGAAGTTCAACATATGTGGAGGTATCCTAAGATTTCCTTGTCATTCTCCACAAAATATAATGTAATAGGCTCATTTTCAGATCTCTACATATGCCAAAATTGCATTTTTAGGCATATTATGAACCAAGGGTTCATATCAGACTGAGATAGTGAACTTTGTTTCCTTTAAATCCTTGTTAAAAAAATCGAGGAAGAAGTAGACATAGAATCAGAGGGTTGCTTCTATTATTTGAGAAAAAAAATTATGTAAATAAAATCAAAATCTTTACATAGTCCACACCTTGTAAAAAGCTAAAGGTGCTATGTTATAGTCTCATAAACTTCGAGACCTGGTTTATAATCATTTGTGAGTCACCTAGGACTCTAACATTGTGCACACCCATCCTCTTAGCCACAATGAGACCAAAAATTAGAGCTTCATATTCTGCTCCATTATTCATACATTCAAAATGTAATTTAAAATTAAAGGGAGTAACTATCCCCTCTGGAGAAGTGAGAACCACCCATGCCCCTGCATCATAGTGGCATTTCACTCCATCATAGTTAAGGGTCCAATAGTTATCAAGAAAAATAGATGTTTCATCATTCTTTGAATCCTCTTCCTGAACCTCTCGAAACCTCAACCAAGTAAACCTCTCCAAGTCGTATGTTTGAAGAGAGGTTATCCCAAGAGTATGGCTTATTCCCAAATAATCAAATGAGAAAATAATTGACATATTATTCTCCAAGAGTTTCACTATTTTTGTTGTGGTTTTTGTTGAAATAGTCTCTACTATAGTAGCCTTGTTTTCATTAATATCCACCCCTTCAATTGCCTTGGGTGGCTCTAACTCAGTGGTTGGAACAAGTTTTGATGTGAGAACTAGTTTTCCAGAAGGAATGGGATTTTTCAACTAATTTGTTGAGAGATCAAATTCTAAATGGACCCCAGGCTTCTTCTTAAGGTTAGCTAGGTGAATTTTAAATGACTTTGGATCACCTTGAGCCATAAAGACCTTCCCTAGATGAAGGAATCTGAATTCTTGAAACAAGGTAGAAGGAATAGCCTTCATCCTATGAATCCATGGCCTACCAAGGATCATATTATAGTTGGTTTCCCTATCTATAATATAGAACTTAGTTAAAATGGTCTTAGGCCCAAGAGTGACTGGGAGAACTATAGTCCCAATGGATGTATCCTTAAGGATATCATAGCCTCTTAGCGTGTTTTGAGTTGAAGAACAATTTGTTTCTTCGTAACCTAAATTTTATAAGAAAGAAAAGGGGACAATGTTAACCACATCTCCATCATTGATCATAGATCTATTGACATAATTGTTGTAGATCCATACTTGTAAATACAAAAATGATTGCCTCTTTATGATAACTTGGTGTTTGTAGGCATCTTACTAATATCAAAAACAAAACTAGTATCCCTCTAATGTTGCACAATGATTTAATAATAAAGTCTCAATATTAAATATAATTTCAAAGTCACTCTATGATAATATACAAAAAAATAAAAATGTTAAATTCTCCAAAGATGTAATTGTGTAAGAAAACAAAAGAGATATGGCACTTATCTGATTTATGGTTATCCCAAATTATTCTAGACCATAGAAATTTATGAATAGGATGGGAAGAGTGTCAAAAATGCTCAATATTAATTATAGAACATGTGGAGAGAGATAGACATGGGTTCCTTTGCTAGGGAGAGGTTGCACAGGTTCCAGAGACCTTTTGTAGGCACCTATAGGCATGCATAGGGTGGAATCTAATTTTCCCGTGTCATTAGGCTTTCGTTATCACTTCTTGTTAGTCACCTGATATTTGCACTTGAATTGTTGAGGTACATGTAACCTACAACACAAACCCTAGCTACCTACACAAGCTCACAAACACATCAAATTGGAATGAAAAATTCAATATGTGAAGTCAGATTGACCCCGATGGTCATCCAAAGGATGAACTTATGACCAAGCATTACACTACATTCCATAATCCATGTAGTTCTATGTGCTTGTGTGTGAAATAGTGTCCTTAGGTTTCCCTCACACCAATGATGCCAAGATAGCGGGCTATAGCTAGATAGAATGCAAATGTGTGGGATGGAATTCAGAACTTCCCCTTCCTATGTAGTGTATGCATAGTAATTAACCCAAGAATTTAGTCCCTTTTGATCGTATGTAGATATGATTTCCCTTTAAAATTTCTTGTGCCAATAATGGTATATATGTTGTGTATATATAGGGATATTTTTTTGAATTTCAACATTATTAACACGACATGTTGACTAGGACCTCGGGATATGAATAAGAAAACCAAAATTTTGACCACTAATGTCAAAAATGTGAGCAAGAACAAAGAGTACATGAACGCTCGGGGTAGATAGGAGTTCCCGAGCATTGGTGTCCTAGGATAACTAATGAAAAATGTGATAAGAATAATAGATAGGGATCCCTGTGACCTTACCAAAACTAGGTACATAAGTGAAAATGTGAGAGAGAAAGACAATAGAAAAAACCAAAACAAGCAAATAGACTAGGGAGTGTGTCACCAGTGAATACTTTTCTTACTTAAGATCCATGTATATAACAACATACTTAGTGGTATAGTAAAATAATAATATGTGCATGATTTTGTGTCTACATTTTCCCCCCTTTATGATATTTGAATGAAATTAAAGTAGTGTAAAGGAAGTAAGGAACATACCTGTGAGAAGTCTGGAGAAGCCCTATTGCAGAAGTATGTGTAGAATATAAGAACATATAGTGTGGAAAACCATGGATCAACATGTTGATCCATGTGGCATAAATAGAGATCGAACTATTATAAGAGAGAACTTGGAGAAATTGATGACTTGATTTGGAGAATTTGGATATTTTGAATTGTTGCTAATGGAGATTTGAAGGGGTAGGGAGTGATCAATTCCCAACCCGATTTTGTAAAATTTCAATCAAGGGAGGATTTAGGTGTCCTACCACTAGAGGAAGAGTGTTAGAGATAGAGGTCTAGTTTTTCTCTCCATCTATGAATAGATCTCCAAAATGTCCAACTGTTGCGAGATGGATAAAGACTAATTTTAGTTATGTGTTGAATAACCATATAAGAGTAGTATAGAAAAGGAAATGACATCTCATTTCCCTCACTCCCATGGGTGTTTCGATTTATAAAGTGCTAGATGGATTCCATGTTAGGTCATCTAGAAGAGATGTAAAAATGATTCCCATGTTAGGTCATCTGGGAAAGATAGTAAAGTGATGTAACTCCCAAGTTAGGTCATCTGGGAGAGATAGTAAAGTATGTTATGCCGTATCGATTGATTGATTTGATTCAAATAGTAAAATATTGATTTGAGATTGGATGTATGCGATAGATTACTCATGAAGATATTTTTACTTTTTTTCCCCCAGATTAGGTCATTAGGGGAATAGATAGAAAGTATTTGAATAGATTGATTTATTTGAATAGTGTGAAAGATTTTTTTTGATAATGATGTATTAGGAGTATCGAATGATCATATAGTAGCTTGAGAGGGATCGTAGGAGATCCCAATTGTATGTCTCCCTTTCAAAGAAAAGGAGGAGGGGTGGAAATAATGATTATTGAGCCAAAAGTAGAGATGAAAATATTGTAATAATGAAAAAAATATAGTATAGAAGATGTTCCAAGATTACATATATGTTGAGTAGTATACGTGAGAGATTGGAATATAGCCTTGTGGAATGTGTATAATATGGTGGTAAGAAAGGTTCTAAACCTAATGGTGTGAACGGGGAGGAAAACGGAGAAATGAGCTCAAGATACAAGAGAAACCATGTGTCATGTATTAGTTGGAAGAATGAGTGTAAACTATAGTAAGGAAATTGTAAAAGTGAATAGTAATTTCATTTGTATCGTGATTGAGTGAGAATAAGAGCTCTTAGCTTGCGAGGATGCCACATGTTAGGGAAGCGAGCTTGAATATAATCGAGAGAGTAGTGGTGACACTAAATTCGTAGATGATTGATGTGCTCGTGAGTAATGTTTTTTTTTTTTAAAATTTGGTGAAATTTGCCCAAATGTTTTGACTTTTGCAAAATTTGAACTTTTGTATTTTTGTGTGTGTGACCTAGGTAGGAGCAACCAAAGCATTGACACCTTTTGGGATGCCATCGCCCATTTCCAAGCACTAATGACTGTTTCTAGGCACCCACGACCTGCTCTAGGCGTTGGCACCCTAGGAGAGGGTTTTCATAATGTAGCATGAAATATGAGTATGTTAATTAATTTTGGACTATAATTAGCTGGATTGGAATATGTATGAGGTCTTAATGGAAGATTTTTTGGTATTTATATTGTGCAACGAGACATACATTCGAGATATTTATGTGGGGGTTAGCATTTGAGCACTTTGTTGACATTGGGGTTATCTATACTAAGTGGGACATACTAGATTATGTCAACACCTGTAACACATAGCAAGATTGGGGGAGGTTTTCCATAATATTCTTATGGTGATTATATTGTACGAGAGGTGGTGTGCTAATATGTTTACTTATTGGTTTCCTAATGGGGAGATGATAGTGTCTTTACAGGATCTATATCATATATTGTGATTACCAGTTGTGGGTGATATAGTACAAGTGGTGGCATGCGTAGTAGATGCTCATAGGTAGATTAGATAAGCTATATAATATTTTACTAGGACACACGGTGTAGACATAGACCCATATTAGTCTATATGCCATATTGAGATTAGGTGTTCCATGGTTGTAGAATTTCATTGCAGTGGTTATTGCTTCATCAGTGGTAGTAGAGGGTGGTGGAGTGGGTATATTGTATAAGATGCATGATATTTGTTAGCACATAGAGGAGCATGGGACAATATTTTCATGGGCACAAAGGTGTGTGTTGGCACATTTGTACGAGAGATATATATTGTTTCACGTAGGGAGGACCATAGGGGTGTGGACTAGGAGCTACCACATTACTACATGGGTGGGCCTATGAGCACATTTCTATATTGAGGCCACTCAGTGGGCATCATGTTGATTAGGCTAGAACTTATCTATTAACAAAGGTGGGTAGGCATCCGGAGTAGGAGACTAAACACAACCACTTATAGTTTGATACTTAATCAGATGGGACCAGGGGCCATCATATGGAGGCCATATCAAGACTATGGTGGTTAGTTAGAGGATGGAGTAGATCTACGGTGCATTCGATGTGCCATGTGGTTAGCAAAACAATTCCCAAGAGTGGCCAAGTTATTTCAAGAAGAGCGAGTATCGAGGAAGTTTGGCATGGCTAAGGATGTGCCCCCATAGCCATATGTATGGGTGTGAGCTACTAGAGTGCTAATGTGGCTAGGTCTAACAAGGACACAACTAATTTACCCTGGTCCAAATGAGGTAGATGTGGCTATAGACCTGATATAGGTAGATGATGTTGGGTGTACCCAGGCCTATAACGAGTGGTGGGTAGCACATCGATGGGTGATATTGTTTCTAGTTGTTGTAGATGCGGTGGGTAGAGTGTCAATTGGAGGATTAGAGGGCGAGGACCTGCCTCGAGATGGAGATGTCCTAACAACGCACACTTGTTGAGCGTAAGTATTTTCATTGGTATTTGTTTATGGTTACTTAGTTGTTATATACGTGTAAATGTGTGTAGTAACTAATGTGGTGTTTGGATGGTTACAAGTGACACTTATTGGTCATTAATTTTTTATTCATCGATCCATAAAATGATGTGGAATGTGCCTCCATATGTACTCATGGGAGGCACGATGTTAGAGATTGGATTCTATTGTGGGTGATCATTCCCATTTTTTTGAGCTAGTGAAATAGTGGTAGCCACATGCACTATACTATTAAACAACATGATGAGGCTCGTTCAAAGATTGATTGAACGAGGGAGGTTATAGGAGGAGGATCCCTAGCATAGGATATATTTGTCAAATATGTGGAGTTGTAAGGCTGATTCATAGATAATTCGCACAAAGTGGCCTTACTACGAGAGTAGGTGGAGAGATATAGTGGACATGACCAGCAACGTAGATTAAGAAGAAGTGAAGCATCTAGTTCTAGGGATCCCATAGTTGTTTATAGCGATAGTGAGGATGATGTATGATGTATATGGATGTAGTGATGGACATGAGCTTTCCCCAGAGATTATATTTTAAAACTATGTTTTTTTACCGATATATATAGATAGATTTTTGGTATCATTTATTGTGTTGATGTGTATTGATGTAGGATGTGATGATTGTATTGTGTGTTATAAGTTATATAATTGTAAATGGTTATTTTTATTTGAAATGGATAGGTAAGTAATGTGTAGTTAAATGGTAATGAAGCGTTGAATATAAGTGATGAATAATAATAGGTGTATGGCTATAAGAGATGGAAAGTAATATAAGTGTAAGTATGAAGAAGAGGGGGAATAAGAGTGGTTCCCTTAGTGCATTTGTAGGAAAATGAGGTTCATTTACATAAGATACCTTAAAAATTTAGAATAAACCATAGAACAAAAGTGCGTCATTGGGAAATGATTTGAGAGTGTATTGCTAGAAAGATAGAGCATGAAGAATGAGTGGGGTTCTTCTTATAACATATCCATCAACACTCATGCAATAACTTTAGAAAACACAAGTGAATTGTTGGGTAATGAGGTGATCATATAGAAATCACCTACCAAATATGGAGAGGCCTACGAGGGATGGTGGAAGCATGTGAAGCAATGGGCGGAGGAGTGTAAAAGACAAACTGAATGTTGGATGAAATGGTGTGAATGATGAAAGATGTGTTGGTAGGAAGCATAGATGTTGATGGATTAGGAAGCCAATGTGAATTTGTAGCATTGTGAGGTGGGTGAGATGATGTTGTGATGGGTGAAATAGGTGGAGGATGAGGATGGATAATGATTTTATGAGGTGATGAATGATGACCCTAGAGATGGTGGAGAAGACAATGAACAAAATTGGAAGCATGCTTATACAAAATTGGGGAAATTGACTACTCACGAGAGTGAGAGAGCAAAGGAAATGACACCCTTGTCTTCTAATTGTTGTAATTTTTATGAAGTGCATTACAGTCATTATCACTCACGGTGGCCATTGATGTGGAAATTGTAATAAGGGCAAATCGCATTGGTGATGCAAGTGATGAGGAGGAGGATGTTGATTAGAGGGTAAGAGAATTAATTTCTTATCAAGAAAAGCACACAAAACATCATGAGGCTTAACGATGCGATAAATATAATGGCTTCCTTTAGTAGGAGATGGAGAATACTTAGGTAGAGAGAGATGTGGTGAATGGATATGGAGGGTGCTTATGCGGTGGAGGGATGGAACACACTTACGAGGTGGAGGAGATGGAGACCTTGGAGGATGCTTAATAGATGGAAGAGGAGAAGAAGTAGAAGATGATGAAGTAGTAGAAGGAATATAAGGGGGTTCTATAACATGTGCAATAATTAAATATTGTTCTATATCTATGAATTTATAGCATAAAATCCCAAACAATTCACATGTATCATATTGGAATCTTTCTTTCAATCCAGGAATCAAGCCATGACAAAAATAAATTTCTTTTCTAGATCAATAAGATAAAATAATAACTAATGCATGCAAGAATTGAACGTAAAATTTAATTGAGAATGGGTTCTTTATTTCCTTGATGCAAGCTAGGTAAGTGATCATGTGTAACTCTAGGACCATTGTTAAGTATAAAGTGTCTAAGAAAAGCATCTTCCATTTCACAATATGTACTAATAGATCCATAAGGAAAATGAGTATACCATTGAAGAGCATCATCAAAAAGACTATGACGAAAATATTTTAGTAACAATCGATCATTAGAATAAGAAGCCATAGCTAAATGATAATTCTTAAGATGCAAATATGGATTGCCAGTGCCATTAAAACATGAAAAGGTAGGCATGATAAAATCCTTAGGAAAATCTGAATTGTGAATTTTCTTTGGAATAGGATTGCCATGAAGAGATTTATTGTCAATGGAAGCATAGTAGGCTTTGCTTTCGAGAGTAAGAGATTGAACTTGAGATTTCAAATGGCCAACAACATGCATGAGTGATAAAATATCATGTGAATAAATCATACAACAAGTGAGAGGAAGAAACAAATGAACAAAATTCTAGATGTTGGGAAAAGTGTGTACGAAATGATCGATATAAATTATGGAACTTAGCGGAAAAGAGGTGGACATGGGTTCATCAGGCTTCAGGATCGCGATGGTGCCTAGGCATCGAGACCTTATTTATGTGCATATGACTGCACAGAGGGTCTACAATGAATATTATTTTTCTTGTGTCGGTTTTCTTATCACTTCATGTTGGTTACCGATATTCAAACTTGGATTGCAGGTATTTGTAACCTCACAACACAAACCCTATCATCATTCACATTAACATGACAAGCTCAAAAAAATCATCAAATTGGAATGAAAAATGTAATATGTGAAGTTGATAATATACAACAGGTGACCCACATGTCAAATACTCCAAATATGTGGAGGTGATCTCTTAAGGATGAACTTACGATCGAGTACTACACTACATTCCATACTCCCTATAGTTATGTTTGCTTGTGTATGAAATAGTGTCCTTATGTTTCCCTTGGATTGCACCCAACCTACAAAACAAACGCCAAGATAATAGGTTATAAAAATAGATAGAATGAAAATGTGTGGGATAAAATTTAGAACTTACCCTTCCTATACAATGTATGCGAAATAATTAGCCCCTTCCTATAGTAATAATTAGCCCAAGAATGCCCCTTTGATAATATGTAGATATATTTTCCATTTAAAATTGTATGCCCCTATAATGGTATGTATGTTTTGTATATATAGGTATCTCTTGTTTGAATTTCAACACTAGTAATATGACATGCCAACTAGGACCTCGGGATAGGAATAAGAAAACTGAAAAGGCTAACCACAAATGTCAAAAAAAGTGAGTAATATCAAAGAGGAAATGAATTCCCATGGTGGACAAGAGCACCTCGGTGCTAGTATCAAACCGGGCACTAGTGTCCTTGGATAACTAATGAAAAATTTAAAAGACTGGAAGATAGGGATCCCTATGGCCTAACCATAACTAGGTACAAAAGTGACAGATGTGAGAGAGAAAGACAATAGAAACAACCAAAGCAAGAAGATGGACTAGGAGTGTGTCACCAGTGAATACTTTTCTTACTCAAGATCCATACATATAACAACATACTTGGTGGTATAGTAAAATAGTAATATGTGTGTGATTTTGTGTTTACACCCGGAGGATAAATATCAAAATCTATATGCTTAATTTGGGCCTCTAGAGGAGGTGTAATGTGTACTAAGTGACCAAGACCTAATGCTTATAACAAAGTAGATTAGTGCCACGGAATTTCTTCAAAAAAATCCATGGAATAAATGTGATAAAAGGTCTTGGTTATGTCTATAATCAAACAATAGCCCCTACTATCTTAGTGATTACCAGTTCATCATCTTGCACTAAAGCATAAATAAGGAGAGGTTGTGACATGTACTCACAAGTATAGGTAGCCACATAGATTTCTAGTTCAGTCTCCAGCACAACTAGGCCTACGATCTTAGTCTTATTTTTTTGGTCCAAGTTAGGAGAAACTCATGGATCAATAGATGTAGAGGCTTTGTGATCATTGGTTTTTATAGGAATACCCTTTTTTGTACCCTAAGGATTATCTTTCTCATTTTTGTGGTGCTTGGGAAAGGATCTCTATAAATCCCAAGGCTAGTGTTCTATAGAGAAACAAGCCCCGTATGGGTACCTTGTGAAGTTCCTATGGGATTAGCTAAGAACATCTCAATAAAGAGATGAATTTGATCTTCTAGAATATGTATGAACTTCTTACAATCCCTACAAGTCTAATCATCGTGACCTATAACTCTATGGAATCCACAATACAAGTTGGGATCATAATCCCTAGATCTCTGGTTCTGGTTTTGTTGTGGTCCATAATTCCAATTGTTATTTTGATTTTGGTTGTTGTAGTTATAGTTCATAGGCCTTTTTACTTGGTTACGGTATTGATTTGAGTATGGATTTGGTTATTGATTCGGGCCACGAGCCCGAACCTACTAAGTGGGAGGACGACTAAAGTCAACCACATTAATAAGAGTGAGGTTATTGTTCCTTTGATTTTCAATTTGGCATTATTATTATTTACATTGTTGATGTTCGCAACATTTGGATTCTTGGGTTGGTCAATTACACCATTTTTGTGACACCAAGGTTACTGATTGAGGACCTTGGGTCCTTGATTATTGTTTGAATTGTTTTGATAGTTATGATTGTTCTAAGTGGAGGTGACCAACCTCCCATTTGGACCATAAGTATTATTCCCGATGCCTATCACTACTTGGTCAATGTGAAGCGCGCCCTCTAAGACTTCTTTGTAGCTCAAGAGGAAACTTTTGGACTTCCTCCTTGGTCTCTCGATTAAGTGAATGGAGGAACAAGTCAACAAGCTCCATCTGATCCATGTTAAGAGCAAGTGAGTGAGAATAATAGAGGAATTTCTAGCACTTATGAATGAAGTGGGAAATGGACTCATTGTGCTCTTGTTTGATATGCAAGAATTCTCTAATCCTTGTTCTCAATAGCTTGTTCATGTCAAAATCCTTAATGAACTCGGATACTGAGTTACTTGAAGTAATGGATATAGGCTTTTGGGATTCTTTAGTACTAATCAAGAAATACATTCAAGATTCTTGAGAAATAATTTTGTGACAACCACATCCAAAGGAGTAGCTCTTTAATGGCAGTAGCATATGCCTTAATATGGGCATTTAGATATCCATCCCCCTTAAACTTGGGTAGGTCCAAGAATGGTCGTGGGGAGCATAATGCCTCATATAGTGAATTCTATAGGTTCTTTTAGGTACTCAAAGTATGTTCACACTTTATATGACTCAACCATTGATGATCCTTGATGGGGAGGTGGAGGTGGGACTAGAGTTTGATATGGCACAACGTAGGCATTGGTCGGGGCATAAGGAACCCTCATACGAGCATAAGGACAAGGGAAAGAGTACATATCCATATGAGGATATTTGGAATACATGTGTACATAGGGAAACATCACTAGGATATGGGCTTATGGGATCGAAACCAAGGAATGTTGAATTTTTAAAGAACGAAATATGAGAACACACTTCCAACTATCCCTTGTGTTGGATACGTATATAAAGGATGAGGGGTCATTCCTAGTGTGCCCGATCCTATAAGGAGGTCACCAGGTTTAGGAGCACCCAAGTAGGCCTGAGATGGTGGTTATTGATAGGCACTTGTGGAAGCATCATAGTTTTAATTTTACATATGATGGGAAGTATTGTTTGAACCCACAAATTGTGTGGGTTGTGAGGCTTGAGAAATTTCTAATTCCTTAATTCTACCCACCAATGTTGAGATCACATCTCCAAGTGAAGGTTGTGTATTGTTTTAGGCATATGTTGGGCCTTGTTGGGTTACAAAGGTACATGATACCCCACTATAAATTGGTCTTTTGTAGACCACCCCTCTTTAGGTGTGTTTTCTATTTTGGGAGGAGGGTGGCAACATTTTTTTGAAGAAGAGTATTTGTATATCCTTGCATCCTATCTAAGGATTCTTCTATAGCATTAAGACAATCACCGCTTTGGGTGAGTCATACTAGAATCTCATCATTTGGTGGTAAATAATAAGAGAAGGAATCAAATTGCATGCTAATATGAGGTTTGGAAAAGACCCATGGATAAAAACCTTGTTCTCCCATGAACATCATGTTATTGGAGTTGGAGAACTCGGTTGTGCATTGTAATTAGGTTTGTATATATCCTCAATCCTAAACTGTTGAGTTAGTGTTAAACCCTTGAGGAGGGGGCGTGTGAGGAGATAGAAAATTTTGTGAGTAATTATCAGCCCACCCTAACAATGAGGGTGATTGTTTCATACCCACTTGATTGTAATAGGCTTTGAGACCTAAATGGGTATGTCGTACTCGACCCGACATATTTGAGGGTGTATAAACACCCACAGAATAATGGGAGAGGGAAGGGTGAATGAAATAAAATAAAGAAAGGGGATACAAAAAGGAACTAGTCCTTCATGTTGGGTTCACCAATTTTATACGCTTTAGAAATCAACACGTGATTCCAAACACATGTGACATCCCCTGTCGTGTCGGATTACCGAAATGAAATGAATGGGATGGTAATAGGATGGGTAAATAGGATATGGGTGGAATAGATGGAAGCGACAACAAGAAATAAGAGCAACCTAATGTTCTCAACTAGAAAATTGGGTATTTGTTTATTGAGGGCAATGAATGCCTATCTTACTTGTTTGGGGTGATTCTACTATCAAGGATGATCGTCGTACTCAAATTGCGGTCAATATTGGTAGAACAAAACAATACTCTACTTGGCTATAGAACACAGGGAAATTTCCCTTCGTCATCTGTAAACTCCTCTCAAAGAGGTTCATGAAGATAGGATGAATGATGGAATAAGGACAAACCAAGATTTTGAAATCTAGTCTCTACCCGATTGGTTTGTTAGAAATTCTTTGCGATATCTACCTCGTCGTTCAAAGAAATGACCTGGTGAATGCTATTAGGTTGGATCGGGGTAGTCTTAAAGATAATTTGATGTTATCTTTTTTCAATTTCTATCAAACATGTATCAATGTTTGGTTGTGGTACAGTTAGATCACAAACTCTAAGTATTGGTTGTCTTAGACCCTGAATGGTCATGTGGGTACAAGCTAAGAAAATGTAGAAATAAACAAACACGTAATAAACTAAAGGGAACTGAAGATAATATCTGGTAGCCTAGGTCATTATGGAAACGAGGGGGCTTTGTTCATTCCAAATATAATTAATCTAAGTTCCTACCTTTAAATAAACAAAGAAAGCAAATCTAAATTAAATAAAGTTGATTGATTTCCCCTTTAATTTAATTAAATCTGATTGTAAATATTTAATTAAAGAAATACAAAACAAACTATCTAATTACTTTTTTTGTATTTTCAAGGAGCTTTTAAATGTAGATAAATAAAATGAATATAATTAAATTCTAGTCTATGTTTTTGGGTTTTTTGTTTACTGGAAATAAAATAAAATAAATCTACATACAAGGGAAATTGTTTCTAAATTATATAAAATCTACTAAATAGGGAATAGTCAAATGTGGCTATTCCTCTATTGCAGATGTGAAGCTTAATCTAATCTAAATAAAAATATTTTATAATTTGTAGTGGTGGATTCCTATTTCCTCTTATTGCTTCACCTCATAATCACGGGAAGAAATAAGGCTTCTTAAAAGAAAATTCTTCTTCCTTTGAGACATCCTCGGTAAAAAAATGTTTTCATTGAAAATACTAATAGTGAAGAAACACAATAAAGCATAGACACAAAATCCTCCTCAAGCTTCTTTCCCTAGCAGATCCACATGGATAAGCAGGGAAGAAGTTTGTCATTGGAAGATTGTTTGTATGCACATAAATCTAATTGATAAAGAAAATGAAATCTACAAGTATTCTAAAATGAAGAAGTAAAAAAATTATGCACAAGAAATTCCTCCAAATCCTTTCCTAGGAAAATCCAGAGGAATAAGATGATAAGGAAGTATCAACAAAAACTTCTTACAGAAAATGAACAACTATGAATTCTACCCCTTTAAAAAAGTTATATTACTTCTATTGATTTAAAAACAAATATTGATTCTAGATTAAAATATTTGAAGAAAATTAAAATAACATCCCCAACTTGGTTATCGAAAGAATTGAGACGATTCTCAAGCATTGTGATGTTTCTCTTCATCCCCTCAACTTCCTTTCCAAAGATGAGTCCAATTGGTCCAGGAGTAGTGTTGATTGGTTGTAGAAGAAATTGTGAAGACACTAGAGCATATTGGTTGTAGAAGCAATAAAGCAAAGATATTAGTTATTTGTGTACTTCTTGGTAAGATTTCAGCATAGTAACGATGCAATCAAAATCAAGAATCTCCAACCAATGCTTCAGGAAAAATATTGGTTTTTATAGAAAACAATAGGAAGAAGTCCAACACACTTGGCAATCAAGAAATGCCAGATCATCCTAGAAGGGGCAGTCAACATTCTAAGAATAGTAAGGAAGGAAGAGGAGTTCCATATGTATCCAACAAGCTTGAAATAAGGGGAAATGGTCAAGAAATGTGTGAGAAAAAAACTCAAAATTTTACAACACGTGTTGAGAACACACGATTTGGAGTCTCGGATTAAAGCGCGCATAATCACTAGTTTTGCGGATCAACAGTTAGGAAATATCCATGGAGATAGCATGAATAAAGACAAAAACACTAAGGAAAAGAGAGAAAACACATGTGAAAGAAAGAAAAGCTAAGGAACTGAGAAATAATGAAGAACAAGTCATATAGGCATGTTGCAGACAAGGAAATGGGATCTTAACTTCATCACTTGTTATGAAAAAAATAAATTTATCATAGGGGATGTTTACCACATCCGTCAATGTAGCACCATGAAATTTTCGGTGCCTATAATCACCTACTTTCTTAATGCTTTGAAATAGGCCTTATAGACACTTAAACTTGCAAATTTATCAAGACTTGTGCACACACTCCATGCTCGATTCAATTTCCTTATCCCTATCATATGAAATTATTCCATGTTCCCACTATTTAGTCACTCACAAAACTACTTGTATCGAGTACATAATAACATATTCCTTGCGAAATTTTTCTTACAACCCTACGTTATCCCAACACTTACATATATGCATCTACTCATTTTGGATTAAATTTTCAAATGGTTTGGTAAAATATAATGGGTCTCATCCTCAACAAACCAATGATCAATTTCTCAATTTTATATTTTTCTATGGGTTGGGAGTTTCCTCATGGGTTAGCCTTAATAAAATATTATACCTATGAACCTCGATATACGAGTATACTAAAACTAGTGTTATCCCAATTATTCCCCCTCGACAAAATTGATCAAACCCAACCCCGCACAGGAAGAAATCTAAGGTCAGTTCCATCATACGAGCTCGCATTTCAAATCAAATAGTCGGGTTGCGAGACGGGCTCAAAATGGAGTAGGGTCAAGGTGAAGGGGGAAAACAACATCAAAGAAACCAAAGGCTCAAAGGAGAAAAATAGGGAAAGGCTCAATTTTTCGACTTAGCCGCATACAAGAGTCGACTTGGGCCAAATAATGAGACTCGCACAAGGTGCCACATCATCTTGGCGTAAATCTAAAAGGGCACATCAAAATGTAAACCTCAAACATGCGCGAGCTTCCACGTGTCCCAGCCCGAAAAGGGATAGATTCTGTTGGCCATTGAAAAATACAAACAAGCGAAAAGAACCATGTGTTAGCTCGACTTCAAACAAGTGCTAAGCCTCCACATGTCCCAGTCGAAAAAGGGACAAATCGCCGTTTAAATCAACTAAGTATAAAGAACCAGCAGAAGTCTCCACGTGTCTCATCAGTGTAAATTCAAAGGCGCGACCCAAAGTGGAGACTCAAATGAGCACGAGGCTTCCACGTGTCTAGGGTTCAAGAAAGGCATCGGCCCAATCGGCTAAGTATCACAGACTCATGGAAGGTGCCACATGTCATCTCGCGCATCTTCAAAGGTAAATCTAAAAGTGGGTCTCCCAAACTAGCACTGGCCTTCCACGTGTCCTAGGTCCAAAAAGGGATAGAGTCGACAGTTGAAAATTCAAGATGGGGAGAGTCAACGGAGGGTGCCACATGCCTCAATGATGCAAATTCAAAAGGGGCAGCCCAAGGGCCAGTCTCAAAGCAAGCACGTGAGCTTCCACGTGTCCAAAAGTCAAAAAGGGGGACAGAGCCGCCACTTAAATCAACTAAGTATGGAAGGGATGGCGGAGGCCTCCACGTGTCATCTCCATGCAAAATTCAAAAGTAAAATCTGAAGCAGGTCCCAAATGCACGCTAGCCCTCCACGTGTCCTGGGTCAGACATATGGCCCCACCAAACAAAAGGACTTAGCCAAAACACAAAGAAATAAGAAAAAGCCATGGAAGGAGCCACATGTCTCTTCGATGCAAACTTCAAAAGAAAAATCCAAAAGTGGTCCCCAAATGTGTGCACTCTACACATGGCCATGTTTCAAGTCAAAGCGGGAAGGCGGGTCTCTGGAGGTAGTTTGAACCTTTTGACTTTTGTTTCAAAAGGTGTAAAGTTTAAAAGTAAGCCACACCTCCGCTGATGCCCAGAGAAGCCATGTGTCAGGCCTAAATTACATGTGGAAGGTGGGCCTTGAGGGATTCTTTGCCAAAAGTGGGCCGGGGCCTGGGAGACTTTTCACCCAAATGGAAAATGTGGACCAATGGGCCCAAAGATGGTTTTTTGGAAAAAGTGAATTGTGGGCTTGCAGGGGCATTTTTTTTTTTTTTTGCATTTTTAATTTTTGTGCAAAAGGCACAAAGTGAATTTCGGGCCCCACAGACTGATTTTTTGGGCCCTTTTTGCAAAACTAGTTTTCCACCATTTTTTTTGTATGGATCCGATTTAAATATTCAAATGAACATAACTTTCGATCCAATGCTCAAAATTCAACAAATTTGGCACCATTGGAAAGATCTCAACCTCCTCTATGCCATGGAGGCCTGAAACCCTAATTTTGAGAAGGTTAGGTGGGTAAAAATAGAAAAATGTCTTCATGCCATTAATATATGATCCGATTGCTTCAACAACCAGATCAGATTTGATTTGATCCATTGTTCTTCCTTCTTCAACACACCAAACAGACATAGAGTGGTGGACTTGATAGATTGTGGGTGGATTTGTAGGGGCATTGATGGCTGGTAGTTGAGCTCCAAATCAGGTTTCCCACCTCTTTTCTTCTCCTCTCTTCACTTGCATCTATAAAGGTAAGAGCTTGGCTCATTGTAAAGGGTTGACATTTTGGTTTTGCACCCTCCTTCTTCTCTGTCTGTCTCAGATGAATTCATGGAGTCTGAACCTTCTATTAAGACTATAATGCAAGTTTTTTTCCTTTTGGCCATTGTAATGTTCTATATCAATTTGTGAAGCAATAATACATGTCTGTGGATGATTTCAACCCTCTCTTGTGTTCATTTCCTTTATTTGATCTTTCATTACAATATTGGTTATCTGTGCATGTGGTTGTATAATTTTAATGGTCTGTGTTTGATAGCAAAGTCGGTGTTCAACATTCCTTTGGTGCATCACCTCTGTTAGTTTAGGTTTAATTTCTTGCATCTTCTTAACCCTATGTCTCCTTGGCAAGTTAGAATAGGTTTTAGAATAGATCCTCTAAAATTTTATGTGTGCACCTAAATAGAGGAATAGGAACCGCCTTCATCCGAGAGAGCTCTCTCGATTTCAAAGTCCCACACTTTGAGAGATGCTCCATGTTATGCAATCACACTAAGAGTCTCAACCCATCTAGTTGCAGACATTCAGGGGTGTTGATTTTGCACTAATAGTTTTGGCATGCCCGGTGGGAAGAGGTCTCCATTTTTATTGCAACAAGATTGATGTGCACTTGTTGTAAGTTTTTCATCTTTTAAGAAGCTTTGAAATTACACATCTGGTGACTCCAAAAGAGGCAGAGTCCACTTGGTTTTAGCAGCCCAAGCTTGCAGATTCATGAGAAGAATCCAAACTAGATCGAGAACTAGAGAAGAAGGATTGTTTTTTTATCTACACTTATCCCCAGATAGAGGGAGAAGGGGAAGAAGAGCTCAAAGGTCTCCATCTCCACCAAATAGAACCTTGTCAACACCTCCCCTTGGTAGGCCTTTCATTCAATCAACAAGGGTTCTTAGGCCAATCATAATGGCACATCCACCACCCAATCCCTATGTCAACTTCACTTGGTAAGAACCCACTCACTCTCAATGCACAAAATCTAGTTCCAGTTGCAGCATTGAAGAGCATTCCATATTTCACTAGAGAACCAGACTACTCCTAGTGACCACATTCAAGACATTGCAAATGTCTGTGTAATTCATGAAATCATTGAGATGGACATTGCAGTCAAATTGTTAGCCTCTTCATTCAAGGGGAAAGCATTTGCAATGGTTCAGGAGTCTAACAACAGGCTCTATTCAGAATTGGGACCATCTGTGCAGAGCTCTTCACAACCAATTTGGAGAGAAGGGAGATAATCTATCCTTGTTGGAAAACTGACAACAATCAAGAGGGATCCTAATGAGTAGTTGATAATTTCAACTTCAGATTTCAAAGGATGGGATAGGATTCCAGGTGGTATAAGACCAACAAATGAAAGGTGATTTTCTATACTTCCTTAGAGCTTTAAATTTTGATATTTCCTTAATGATTCAATCCATGGGAGGTGTAACCTTACCTGCAGCCTATAACATTTCCATTAGAGCTGAAAATTGTTTAATTCAGGCTAGTAAACTTGCACCTAGGCCACCTATGCCTCTATATCCAGAACTAGGAGCTCCAAGCACTAGTCAAACACCCACATTAGCTCCCATACCTGCTCCAAGGAATCGAGTTCAGCTGAAGCTTCCACCTCATCTTCTAGCACTTCAAAAGAGCTACAAGAGGTTATGAAACAACTACAAAACCTAGGAAATGAGCTAGTGACTATCAAGAGGCAACAAGCTCGAGTTCTAGGCCATATCAACCTCAAACTCAATATCAAGCTAGGCCCCATACCAAAAAAAATAGACCACCAGCTTCAGGCTACAAATCAAAACCAAAACCAAGGACAACCTCAAGCTACTAGGCCTTTCCACCATATGATCCAAATGTAGCTTCAACATCAGGGCCTTGGTTCTAACACAAAACAACATGGCACAAGAATAGAATATGATTGGTGTTTCCCATGCAATCAGCCCCATAACCAGTCAATGTGTTTCAATGGTGCACTAAACTAGGCCTTGATGGTACAGACCATTGGTGTGTCCCAAGAGCCTAGTCAAGAGGAAAATCAGCAGCAAGAAACCTAGAAAGAGGCACCTCCAAGTGAGACCATGCTTGTTAATTGGCAAGCTAAAGATTTTTGTGGTATGAATCAAGCACCTCCTCATAGTGTGGCAGCAAAATACATGGTCCAAGAAGAGGAATATTGGAGAGGGGAAATCCTCCAATTCAAATGGTCCACAACCCTCTATTACTCCACAAGGTATTGGCAAAAGTGTAACTCCCAATGTGTAGAGCCAACCCAAGCCACCTTCCAGACCCACTCAGGCACCAATTGTAATGACCCATGTGCAAGAGAAGAATGTACTAGAAAGGGGCAGCAAAAAGATAGCTCATCCCCATTTAACATCATTGAATGATGAAGAAAAAAAATGTAAACATCTCAATGTGGGATTCATTGGCTATCCCAGGACAGAGAGACCTGTTGCAGGCTGTTATGGCCAATTGGTCAACCTCAAATCCAGCCCCCCCAACAAGAGAAAGTGCTTACCAATGCAGCTCAACTCAAAGGAAATCATGGAGGAAAACAAGGTAAGAATCTAAAGCCCCCTCCATTCTATGTTTCATTGATCATTGGGGACAAATTGGTACATAATTACATGATTGATTCAGAGCAAGAGTAGCTCAAATGCCAAAAAATAGCTATGATCAACTTGGGTCTTCAATACGAAGTCATCTCCAAGGTAGTGCAATTGGATGGGACAATGTAACAACGGTTGGAGTAATCATCAAGGATTTGAGCCTCACATTACATGCATGCCCCAATGTGACCATATTGCAAAATGTATCAGTCATAGACTTTCCACCACACTTTGCATTGTGTTTGTCAAGAGACTTCACTACTAAAATTGGAGGTTATTTGTCTCATTGATTGGTCACACATGTTTTTTATAAAAGTATGGAGCTAAGGCTACAATCAGATCTGAGCCCATTGTAAATTTCATATATGAGCCATCACATCACCCAATCCCAATCAATGCAAATTGTTCATCCTTTGATCAGGAAGACCTCCCAAGCACTTATGAGGTAGATACCAAGGTTGGGTGTATTCCAGACTTGACTCTTGATGAATGGGAAAACAAGAGGCATGCTTTTGACCCTTACAAGGAAATGGAGGAATCTAGCTAGGATTCTATTGCTTGCATGAAGAGAATCATCCTCTTCCTAACATCACTAAGCCAGACCACAAGGATGATAATGAGGTATGGTAGTTATTCTTTGATGGCTCAAGAAGTAGACAAGGAGCCGAGGAGGAGGAGCTATGCTTGTTTCACCACAAGGTATGAAATATTACTCAACCTTTTGTTTCCAATTTTCTTGCTCAAATAACATAAAGTGAGTATGAAGCCTTGATCCATGGACTGCATTGGGAAAGAAAGAGAGGGATCAAGAATCTGCAAATATTTGGTGATAGTGAGCTGATTGTGAACCAAGTCAGAGGACAACATGCTGCAAGGAATGACCTACTCAGAGCTATAAAAACTAGGGTATGGGACCTCATCAAGGACTTTGAAGCTTTTAACATTATGTCCATACCTAGGAAAAAGAATGATGCAGATAGATTGGGTAGCAATTGGGGTAGCGTTTGATGTTATAGAAAGTATAAAAGTGATAAGTCTCAGCCCCATATCAAGGTGGTTGTAAGACCATTGTTCCAGATAACAACACAAGTTGGCAAGTCTTCGAGAATGATCAAAAAATTGTCAATTTTTACAAGAAGAAGCTGAGTTCTCCTCTAAAAACCAAGACAAGTTGGAACAACAGTATGGTGACCAAGTGGTGCAGCTGAGAACTAACAAATTACCAAAGGGTCTTGTAACTTTGAGTCAATATTCAACCCAAATGATCAATTCCGAAGGAGAAAGAAAATATTCAGGTAAAGGGTGAAGATTCAGAGCCCATTTCCATATATGAAGGAAAACATTGTGAATCGCAAGGTAAGTACCCAACAAGAAAAATATGAGTTCATTCAACTTTGTCAAGAATTCCCAGATGTCTTTTCTTGGACTTACAAGGATTTAAGAGGTTTCAACCCAAGGTTGGCACAACACACTATCGAGCTGGATCCGGATCTAAGCCTTTCAGATAAAAGAAAAGGCCAATAAACCCTCACATTGAACCTCTCATGAGAAAAGAGTTGAACAAGCTAATTGAGGCCAACATCATCTTCCCCATCAAGCATTCAAGTTGGGTTGCAAACTTGGTGCCTATGAGGAAAAGAAGTGGAGAAATCAGATTGTGTGTAGACTTCCATGATCTAAATAGAGCATCACTCAAAGATCACTACCCACTTCCATCGATGGAGAAAATCTTGCAGGTTGTAGCTAGCTCTGAGAGGTTTTCATTGCTAGATGGATACTCAAGCTATAATCAGATAATGGTGAAAGAGGAAGATCAATACAAGACAACCTTCACCACCAAATGGGGTACATATGCTTATAAGAAGATGCCATTTGGACTATCAAATGTCGAGCAACATTTCAGTGAGCTATGGATATGGCATTCAAAGGCTTAATCAACAATATAGTTTTGGTATATCTAGATGATATCACCATCTTCTCAAAGAATGCACAGAGACCATCTCTTCCACCTCAAGCAAGTATTTTAGAGGTGTAGAAGGTTCAGAGTGTCATTGAATCCAAAGAAGTGTGTATTCTTGGCACATGAGGGAAAATTTGGGCCACATTGTCTCAAGAGAAGGGTTAACAATTGATCCTAAAGGGTTGAAGCCATCCAAACACTTCCATTTCCACAACACAAGAAATCTCTCCAAAGCTTCTTGGGAGAATAAACTTTGTTCACAGATTTGTGCCTGATTTTTCCACTCTTGTGAAGCCTTTAACAATGATGTTAAAGAAGAGTCTTGCATTTAAATGGAAAATAAAAGGAAAAGAGAGTTTTGAGGCCATCAAGCTCGCAATATCACAGGCCCCAACTCTTATTAACCCATACTTTTCAAAGGACTTCATGTTGTATGCTTTTGGAGGGTCAGACACAATCTCAGCTATCTTGGTTCAACCTAACAAGGAAGGTTCAAAACAGCCCATAGCCTTCTTCAGTCAGAGCTTGGAGGATTATGAGGTAAAGTATTCTTTCATTGAAAAACATGTCCTTGCTGTCATTAGGAGTTTGAAGAAGTTCAGACACTTGGTCTCGAACAACAAGATTCAACTACTAGTGTCTCATGTTGGTGTCAAGGATTTTCTCCTAAACAAGGACTTGAATGAGAAGAGAGTAGGTTGGATCACTCATGTAATGGAGTATGATATTGAAATCAAAGTGACCAAACTAGTTTGTGGACAAGGGTCTATGTGTGAGCAGCTCACTTCCAAGCAACAAGATGAGTCAATGGATGAAGAAGAGGTTGTCCTATTGTTTCTACAGAATGATTCAAGAGCAACCAGCTAATGATGCACCCATTCCATGTTGGACTCAAGCCTTGGTGCATTATCTCCAAACAAGTTTGTGCCCTCCAAAATGGAACAAAGCAAAGAGGAGATACTTCAGATACAAGCCATCCCATATGTGCTTATTGGTGGTGTCTTGTTCAAGAAGGACATATCAATAGTGTTCTATTGAGGTGCATTGGGACAGGCCAAATTGAGAGGGTGTTGCATGAGTTCCATGATGGAGAAGCAGGAGGCCACTTTTCTCCTCAAGTAACAACTCTCAAAATCATGAAAGTGGTTATTATTGGCCTATGGTGTTTAGTGATTGCTACTCATGGATCAAGAAATGCAAGAAGTGTGCATTCTTCACAGGGAAGGAAAAGTTAGCAGCCCTGCCCCTTCATCCAATTTCAATGGATCAACCATTCATGCAATGGGGACTAGACTTCATTGGAGTAATCAACCCAAATTCAAGCCAGGGCCACAAGTGGATACTTATAACAACAGACTATTTCACCAAGTGGACTAAGCAGTGGCACTTAAGGAGGCAAATGAATCCAATATCTTGGATTTCTATGAAGGGATAATCACTAGGTTTGGAGTCCCTGACCACTATCATATCAGATAATGCATTGGCATTCCTTGGTACAAGGATCACCGAATGGGCTGTTAAGAATGGTGTATACCTCAGCACTTCATCAAACTATTACCCTCAAGGTAATGGCCAAGCAGAGTCCACAAACAAGAACCTACTAAGGATTATCAGAAGGACTCTTGATGAAAATCAGAGAACTTGGCACACAAAGCTCAAATCAGCTCTATGGGCTGATAGGATCACATCCAAAAGGTCTACAGGCAGCTCCCCATACAAGCTTGTATACGGAAAAGAGGTAGTATTACCCATATCATTGGAGCTTCCCACTTTGGAGCTCATGAAATAGTTGGAACTAGCCGAGTTTGAACCTATGGAAATTAGGTATGCAGAGCTAATGGGAGTAGAAGAAGAAAGAGAACATGCAATGCAGATCATGGAGAAAGATCAAGCATCGATCAAGAAGAGATTTGATAAGAAAGCAAGAACAAGGACCTTTCAAGAGGGGGACTTAGTTCTAAAGTGGGATGCAGATCGGGAAAAACTAGGAAGGCATTCCAAGTTTGATGCCATTTGGAGTGGCCCCTACATGGTCACAAAATGTAAAAGTAGCAATGCCTTCCTTGCCATGGCTAAGTTGGATGGTGAAGAATTGTAGATTCCAGTCAATGGGATCTACCTCAAACACTACTACTAAAAGGAAAATTTCTCACCCTTGTAAATATTAGCCTAGGTTTTCAATTTCTCCAAGTGCGTATGCACATTGTCTTGTTATAGTTTAGGTTTCAATTTCCCTAAGTGTTGGTGCACATGTTCTATTGCTTCTGTATGCTTGTTTACAGTTCATCTCACCCATGGAAAAGACTTGTGGCCACAAGAAACTAAATCTATAGAGTATCCCTATTGAAGTAGGTCTGGATGTTTTCATTGCACTCAACATATCAGGTTTGTGAAAATCAAATGAGGGAGAAGTTTCTCCAGTTTCAGATGACTCTCTACTCACAAATCTTGAATCCAAGATTTTCTCACAAAGAAAAGTACATGCAAAAAGGGAAATGTAGTTCCAGACTAGTTTTAAAATCACCAGATAGACTCCATGCCCAATGGATACTTCCAAGGCTACTGGTCTCTTCATCTAGCAGGATGTCCCCATGAAGTCACCAAATTGTTATCCCAATTTTTCCCCCAAAAAAATTGATCAAACCCACCCTACAAGAAGAAAAATCTAGGGTCAGGCCCATCATCATCATATGAGCCACATTTTTCAAATCCAATAGTCAAGTTATAGGTGGACTCGAAAATGGAGGAGCAGGTTGTCGAAAGGGGGGGGAAAACAACATCAAAGAAACTAGAGGCTCAAAGGAGGAAAATAGGGAAAGGCTCAAAGTTTTCATACTTAGCCACATACGAGTTGACTTGGGGCCAAAAAAAACTCACAAAAGGTGCCACGCGTCAGCTTGGCACAATTCCAAAAGGGCACTTCAAAATGGAGACCTCAAACATGCACGGAGCTTCCACATGTCCTCAGGCCCAAAAAAAAGGGACAAATCAGCATTGAAAAAGTCCAAATGAGCAAAAGAACCACGTGTCAACTTCGACAAAAAATTCAAAAAGTGAGAGCCCCAAGGTGAGACTCAAACTAGCAAGTCTCTCTCATGTCGTCGGGTCCAAAAAGAAGTCAAATGGGCAAAGCCCAAATCAATTAAGTATAAGAGTGTCGCGAAAGGCCAGTGTCTCAACGGCACACCTTCAAGGGTCAAGCCAAGGGTGGAGACTCAAACAAGCGCCAAGCCTCCACATGTCCTAGGTCCAAAAAAAGGGACAAAGTCAGATTTAATTTAATCGACTAAGTATAAAGAACCAAAAAGTCTCCACATGTCTCATCAACAAAATTCAAAGGCAAACCCAAGAGAGACTCAAATGAGCGCAAGGCTTCCACGTGTCTAGGGTTTGAGAAAGGCATCGGCCCAAATCGGCTAAGTATCAAACTCATGTAGAAGGCTGCCATGTGTCATCTCGGTGCATCTTCAAAGGTAAATCTAAAAGTGGGTCTCCCAAACTAGTGCCCTTCCACATGTCCTAGGTCCGAAAAGGGATAGAGTCGATAGTTGAAAATCAAGATGGGGAGAGTCAGCGAAGGGTGCCACGTGCCTCAATGGCAAAATGAAAATCAAAAGGGCCCAAGGGCCACTCAAGCAAGCACAGCTTCCATCCCAAAAGTCAAAAAGGGGACAAGCTTGAACCAAAATTGACTAAGTATGGAAGGGATGGTGGAGGCCTCCACGTGTCATCTCCACATGCAAAATTCAAAAGGTAAAATCTGGAAGTAGGTCCCAAATGTGTGCCTAGCCCTCCACGTGTCCCGGGTCAGACATATGGCCCCACCAAAAAAAAGGACTTAGCCAAAACACAAAGAAATAAGAAAAGCCATGGAAGGAGCCACGTGTCTCTTCGGCACAACTTCAAAAGAAAAATCCAAAAGTGGTCCCCAAAACGCGTGCCATCTCTACACGTGGCCATGTTTCAAGTCAAAGTGGGAAGGCGGGTCTCCTGGAGGTAGTTTGAACCTTTTGGATTTTGTTTCAAAAGGCATAAAGTTTAAAAGTAAGTCACACTCCACCAACACCCAGAGAGAAGCCACATGTCAGCCTAAATTACATGCGGAAGGTGGGCCTTGGAGGGATTCTTTTCCAAAAGTGGGCTGCGGGCTGGGGGAGACTTTTCACCCAAATGGAAAATGGACCAAGGGGGGGGCCAAAGATGGTTTTTGGAAAAAAGTGAATTGTGGGCTTGGGGATGCGAGGCATTTTTTTTTGCATTTTTGTAATTTTTGTGCAAAAGGCACAAAGTGAATTTCGGGCCCATGACCCATTTTGCAAAACTGGTTTTCCACCATTTTTGTACGGATCCAATTTAAATATTCAAATGAACATAACTTTCGATCCAGTGCTCAAAATTCAACAAATTTGGCACCATTGGAAAGATCTCGACCTCCTCTATGCCATGGAAGCCTAAAACCCTAATTTTGAGAAGGTTAGGTGGGTAAAAATAGAAAATGTCTTCATGCCATTAATATACGATCTGATTGCTTCAACAACTAGATCATATTTGATTTGATCCATCGTTCTTCCTTCTTCAACACACCAAACAGACATAGAGTGGTGGACTTGACAGATTGTGGGTGATTTGTAGGGGCATTGATGGTTGGTAGTTGAGCTCCAAACCAGGTTTCCCACCTCTTTTCTTCTCCTCTCTTCATTCATCTATAAAGGTAAGAGCTTGGCTCATTGTAAAGGGTTGGACATTTTGGTTTTGTGCCCTCCCTTCTTCTCTGGTCTACAGATGAATTCATGGAGTCCGAACCTTCTATTAAGACTGTAATGCAAGTTTTTTTCCTTTTGGCCATTGTAATGTTCTGTATCAATTTGTGAAGCAATAATACATGTCTTGTGGATGATTTCAACCCTCTCTTGTGTTCATTTCCTTTATTTGATCTTTCATTACAATATTGGTTATCTGTGTGTAGTGGTTGTATTACATTTTAATGGTCTGTGTTTGATAGCAAAGTCGGTGTTCAACATTCCTTTGGTGCATCACCTCTATTAGTTTAGGTTTAATTTACAAGAGGAATAGGAATCAGAGGAATAGGAACACTCCATGTTATGCAATTCATCTCGACCCATCGATCTCATCTCTCGATGATTTTGCACTAACAATAAGTTACCCACAGGACTTTGAGAGATGTCCTAGATTCCTCCATCACACTCTATATGATACCCTACTCAAGTATAAATCACACTCAATCATGTATAAATTCGCACTTCGCAAGATCAAAAATATCCAATCCATTTCAATTTAAGCACACCAAACCATTATTAAACTATTAGGCAATCAAATTTCCAAAACTATTTGCATCGATAACAAAACTCCATGATTTGATGATAAAATTTACTAGCAGACAATTTGAGATTAGCACATGAAAATAGGAAAAATCCAGAGAAATAATATATCAAAAATAATTGATAGATTAAAACTTGAGCAATTACATGACGAGAGAGCTTACAATATACAGGAGAATGAACTCCTTAAAACAAGGATTCAACTCCAATCTTTAATCCCACAATATCCTCACATATCTCTCCTATAATCACTCCCAAACCCAACAATCTCTCACACAACTCCCAAATAGCTACGTGAGTTGTTTATTCAACAAACTCACAACTAATACACATTATCCCGTATTATTAATAATGAATTGATTAATAACTCATATATAAACTTTTATTTTCTCACACAAATATGATATTAATATATCAATATTAATATCATACTAATACACTAACTTACTAATGTAATATATTAATATTACATTTAACTATTACAAACAATAATGTGAGCACTAATTTCCTAACAACATCCATATAGATAACACAAGCTAGGTGGAGAAATATGTGTTGTTTTATGCATCTTCTTAGTATTGCCAACATTGGCGGTGTGGAAAATGAAATTATAGTTCAACCTAAGAAGTAATTTTATTGTAGGGTCTCTTACCCATAGTTAGAGATTGAAGCTATTTTTCATCATACAAAGGGTCGCACACATGATGTAGACACCTAGGATATTGGAAATTAAAACATCACAATTAGTTGTAAGGGCAAAAACATTGTAGAATGTCATTTTATTTTTATATCAAACCATTTACTAGGTATTGAACCATATGATTATTCCATACATGGAGGAAAACAATGTTTTTATTTCTTATTTTACACTCACATATTTAGAGATGAAACAATTGTAGATCATTTCCATGTTATACAATCATAAAACACTACGAGATTAGTTTCTTAAAACTATAATTTGCTAAGTACACTTGACTTGTGTTTTTAACTTCTTAACAATCATTTATACTATTCAATATTATAAATTGTAAATAATAGTATATTGTGATCAACAAATTAATATATTATAATTAATCTAAATATAATAATTGTTGTTATCTCTTAATCTTATGAAAAAAATCGTAACATGTTGCACAAACAATTATTTATTTATGATGTAATGATTTGATGAACACACATATTGATCTTGGACAACCATCCCTTACCTTAGGCTTTCATATTTCTCAATATATGGTTTTTATTCATTTTTATTTTTTTTTTTTATATATAGCATGAATTGAATGTGCTTTATTAAACTTTTCGTGGGGTTTCATGCATGATTTCCCTACTAGGGCCTCTTGCTAGGGTTTTTATTGAAACGACATTTTTCATTACATTTGTAAAAACTACTAGATCTATTTTCAAATTCCTTGGAATTAATTTATTCATGCTTAAAATTTTCACAAAAATTATTTTTATTTTAGATAATTACAAGCCCAATTTTTACAATTCACAAATATTTATTTTCCTAAATAAGGATATAACATGTGAAATGCACAATATTTTGAAAATACCTTGGAGGCTTGTATCCATCATTGATTTAAAAAAACCTTTTTGGTTTTGTAAAATTCATCTTCTATTTTTACAATATCATTTTTATTAATTGGACATAAATAACTTTTTCTAAACATCACTTTTAATCCTACATATCTTTTAAATTTGGAATTATTCTTATGCATATTCAAACCTCCTATAATTGGATTTGTCCTCTATGTTGCGGGTTTCATGCACATTATTTTTATGGCTATATCATGTTCGAATAAATTTTTCAACAATAATAATTCAAAATACCCTCTTAGTCTATACCCTATAGATCCTCCATCCATACATGGTCATAACAATGTCATCGTTTACAACACTATCCTAGAATCTCTTCAAGAATTAAAAATGATTTTTAAATGCATATTGAAGCTATGACTAGTGAGATCAAATGTCTCAATGATGACATAATGCATCTAAGGAATCCCCTACATGCCCATTTCAATCATATCTCTATGCACATTCTTGGGCCTCAACAAGGTTCATATTAACCATGGTTTCAAGCATGATTAATCCATACTTAATCATAAAGCACATTTTTGGTTCAACAAGATCAATGATATACCAAATGATATATTTTTATGATATTTTATATAAGTTCTTAATAAATTTTCTACATAGTCATTATTATATTTTTCATAGCCTTAACAATATCAATGGATTTTTTTACAATTATAATGACATCAATGGACATAATAATTTTTTTTTTTATGCTTTACAATGAAAGATACATCAACATGGCCATAAGAGAATTATTTCTTTTGGTACATGTTATATTCTCCTCCTCTAATGAATCACTTTGTAAAGAATGAGATATACCATGTTATCCATTTAGGAGAGTCGTTGGTTTCTTGGCCTCCTATTAGGGATGTTCCTTAGTGAGAATTATCTCCTAAATGGTCATATTGATCTACTCAATCTATTTGGAAACCTAAAGATAACACATGTTTATCATATGATCATCTAATACAATATTAAATGATACATCATCATTGACAATGAAAAATTCATCTACTCATAAATAGGATATGAAAATAATACACCGTGAATAAAATTATATATAAGTGCAAGAACTACGACATACTATTGTTTAACAAGAAAAGGAAACAATATGCATCAAACAAGAGAGAATTTCACGGGGAACATTGCATTAGGAGAAAGACAAGAATAAAAGGTTTAAACAAGATAAATTATAGATGGTTACAAATAAATTAGACCATAAATAATGGTTAAGGGGTAACATAGAGATGGATTATAAAGATATTTCCCATTTACCATTACTAGTCATTCGAGGAGAAATAAGATAGATCAAATATTGATTACTATGACATTGATGAAAAAAATTATTGTGTCAAATGATAATCTAAGAAATATAAATTTCAATCCCATCTATAAAGAGGATACTATTTCACTAGAAGGATAACTAATTTTTTAATGTCTAGTTGTTGATCATCAAACTACACACGAAACATTTTACATACCACTAGCTAGAAAGCCTTTTTCACAAGATGATTTCCCACCTCACCCTATGTATGAATTCTTATAGTAGCACTTGTTAATGATTATATTCTAAAATTAATTTTAAAAGTTCAAATAGATCTAAACATAAAAAAACAAATTCAAACCATTGCTTCCTCTATGCCTCATGTGCCTATTAGTACAATTGATTATGTTGGTTTAAATGTAATAATGATGTTATTTATCATATGTTATATGCTCACTTTTTTATATCGGGATCCATGTTTTCATTGATAAACACTACTAAACAAAACTTGTAAAGTTTCAAAATGCTTTCTCTTTGCGATATAGTAGGGAACATATCCAATTCCATTCGCAATCTCTTAATCAATCTATTGGACAAATTTTCTCCCCCTTCAAGTTGGGAAACTATCCCATTACACATGTCCTACTTCTTCGCTTGGTTTTTGCTACATGCTTCTAGGATGTGTTTGGCTTCATCAAATTAAATTTTTAATTTTTAATGATACATAAATGTCTTAAATATATCTATGAAATTAAAGTTATTATAGTTAAAGGAACCCCAATTGAGAATCTTGTGCCTAATCCTTATACTAAGAAAAAGCCTAGTTCTACGTCCATGCCCGATGACTCCAACTCATGCTACATCTAGAGGATATACTCCTTATAGATGGTCTCCATGCCTCTAGTGCACAAAAAAACCTCCTAAGCATGTCGAACAATCCTTGTTTTCCACAATACATCATAATCCTAATGTTTAATCATACAAGTTTTAGGTCTAATCCTCCCTTCCCTACATATTTATATTTTCACCTTCTTGATAGCCTTATATGGTAGCTCTTGATATTACAAAAATAGAAATATATTTGAATAAATTATTAAGCACAAAAACATTCAAATATTATCAAAATACAAAATCAAAACCATATCACTTGATTTGCTAGTTCTTTACATGGTACATGTTGCATTTCATTTGGTTTGATATATATCATATTCTATATACTTATTACACATGTGCAAACTGAGATACTTGAGCATGATGCAAGACATACACATGAAAATTCACTATTTAGATGTTGGATCTCTCCTCTTACCTAGTGGCAAATCAACGTATAATGAATCTATTACGATATCTTGGTCTATTACTTAATTACATAATGCTATGTCACATTATCATTATGCCCATTTTCTACATTTTTCTATGTGCTACTTATTTGGAATAATACAACTAACACATGTGCTTTGTGGGACTCTAGCATCGGTTTCTCTATGTGCCTCAAGGATACTACTTACTATTGTATCTACTTATGTGCTTTATTATTGTGAATATTAATGCATCCTATGACCTTTTTATGATTTCATGTGTGCCATTCTAGTGTCCCTTGTTTATGGTTTTTGTTATCTTTGATCATGTTAGTTTGTGCATGCATCGGTCAAGTGTCTCTTGTTTGTAGTTATTTTCCTTTTCTATGAATTGACATTTTATGTGTTGCTCTCTGATTGCGGTGCTTTAATCTTTTTTTCCTCTAGAATTGTTTACTTATATGTTGGTTTTCTCTCATACACTTATTTGCTATCATTCTTTGTTTGGTATTTCTTTGTGCCATGGTTTCTATTATTTATTATTATTCGGGAACATGATAACTATGGTGGCCACATATATCAAACTTTCAATGTGATTCAATTCGGACTATATGCTACATCCAACATGGACACACATCACTTATTTTGATCTAAGTGATCTATTACCACATCTCACTTGCCTTAAAAGAGGGGGCACTCGGTCAAATCATCACACAAATTTATATGCAATTCAAGGATCATATATAGTAGAGGAATGAAACATAATAGAGATACATAAGGAATAAGAATAGATACAAAAAACACTCATAATTTACACGAGTAAAAAAACTATCCAATAAAGGATGGAACCAAAATAAATTGTTGTCTAGAATGGACAATTTCATCTTGGGCCTACTATTTAAGTGGCATTTTAAACATTTATTGGGAACACATAGATATTTACATTCTTCTATACAATCATATAGCATATCAATACATATTGAATTTTGTTCACTTTTGGATATAATATGGTTCAAAACAAATATGAACAATATGGGTGGAACATATTTATTACTGAAATCATGGAATAACTAATAAAAATAGAAATGAGATATTTATTCACAGAACCATTGCTATAAAAATCTATGTGATACTAACACCACCACCATTCAAATGTTTGTAAAACCATTAATAATATAAGCATTAGTATTTATCAAAATAAGAATTAAAAAGTTTAATATAAACATATTCAATGTTAATTATGAGGACGGATCCACAAAGAAAAGTGATTAATTATATAGGTTCCATATATAACTACCTTTCTAACATTTCTACCACATTCGCCAACTAAAATCTTTCCATTCTATTTTCGATTTGTATATTTTCATTAGATATAGAAATTTTCCATTTCATTTTAGATAACTTTCCCAAGATTTACTTTAAAGTGAGCGATTATTTCAGCTCCATCGTATCCCTCCAACGAAATCATGTACTTATTTAAGGCTTCTTCAAAATTAGGAAATATATTTTCAAAATGCCACATTCAATAGCGTTGAAAAATGAAAGAAAAAGGAGACAACAGGGACAACGGCTAGGGTTTGTTGTAGGGAGTTCGCAGGCCTGTTGGCCTCACGGCTGTGGCCATCCTCCTTCACCTTACCTGCGTGCTTGATTTTATGGCACCAACTATGTTTAAAACCAAATCCTTCCTAGTGGCTGCTGTGGGAACTCAGGGTAGGGTTTTGTTAATGCTCTAGATGCAGGGTTCATTGTGGAAAAATCAGAGCTCACATATGTGGTTACGCTGTCTTTTTCAGAGGTAATGGATTCTATTTCTACTCTCAAAGATTCTACCGTTATTTGTCTCTTTAATGGATTTTGGCCTTGAACCGAAGATCTGCATAAATGGATCCACTCTACTTGGTTCAGTAACTATGAGATTCAGCTATGTGCAAAGGGTCTTTTTATTGTTCATTTCTTCTCTCCTACAGATTACCAACAGTCTCTTAATGAGGGTTCTGGTTCATGAGGTAGGGCTAGTATTTTTCTTACTCCATGGTTTTTAGATTTTGATCCTTCTACGATGGTGGTCTCAAAAATTCCTTTGGGTTGTCTCCCCAATCTTCCTCTCCCCTTTTGGCACCATGTGGTTTGTGTTGTTATTGGTGATTCTCTTGGTCGTTTCATCAAGATGGATGATGAGCGGTCTAAGTAAGGGTTGTTCACTTATGCTCGTTTATGCATTGAGGTGGATTTCAGCAAAGGTCTTCCAAACAAGTTGGAATTACTCCATGATGACTTCAAGTGGATTCAAATTCTTGACTATGAGAACATGGCCTTTGATGCCGGTTATGCCATCAAACTAGGTACTTAAAAAGGCTTGCCCGCTGTCACTCAATCGATTAAAAAGAAGAAGAGAAGAAAGGGGTTTCTCCGCGGCCTAAAGGCTGGCAGCCATTTTCAGCACCAAAAGTCAAAGAATGTTCTCACCCGAAAATTTAGAACATATGATTGTTAATAATTTTAACCCCAGCCTTAGCCCTTGCCTAGATCCTCCGCTTGAATTGGCTCCCAATAGGCGTTGTGGACTATTGTCACGAGATCTAAGGAGAAGAAGGGGTGCTTTGAGCCTCTTGTTTCTCGTTCGCTTCGGCATCAGGTGCCTTTGTTTTTGGTGTTCCTCGGATGTCCATGTAGCTTGGCATTCTTTTGATGTTTTGTTGTTTTCCTAGGCATGGCCTAGTGTGCTTGTGGCTTTGGGGCGTGCTCTCATACCACCCACTTTTTTGTTGAAAGAATCTTGTATCATGTTGCATTTAATATAATATAAGATCTTTTTCATCAAAAAAATGCCACACTCAAGAAAAACACTAGGTGATTAATGACATTTGTTGTATGATTTTTCATCTTTATCAAGAGCTCAAAATTCTTCTCGCTCGATCCTATACTATAGCCCTTGGATGATAGATTTGATTAGATAAATCATAAACATTATCTCCTCATTATTAGATTATATATTTTCAATCATGTCATCTCATATAAATGATTCGTTTTCAATTTTTATGTTATGATGCATCTTATTAATTAGTATGTACTAATCAATAGTTAATTTATTAGCTATTGCACTACTAACTCCAAAGATACATTAAATTAACACATTAAGAGTGTTAATTATGAAAAGGTAATTTTTATAATTCATTTTTCTAAAAAATCATTTTTAGTGGTGGATTATTCATATTTTCATTTATAATCAAAATTATATATATATATATATAATTATTTAATGTTTAATTTTGGATTGTGTATTATAAAATAAAAACTATTTTTCGCATCTTATTAAAATATTAAAAGTGTTATTTTTGTAGTTTTTAATTATAAAATTAACATGGTGTCTTATTTATAATTATTTTTAAAACTGATTTCGGATGAAATTTATTTATTTTGTATTTTTTACATTTTATTATTACCATATAATAATATTTATGCGGTGAGGAGATGAGCACAACAAACATGTAGGCCAAGAGGTAACTTGTATATTGTTTCCATGGTTCGTGAATCATTTCTCTTAAACTTCCTTCTTGAAGAGGATTTTATTAGGGTTATTAAGGAAGGACCTTTGGTTTTTTGGCAAGACTGCTTTGATTATGGTCAAATGGGTCCTGGTTTTCTTGACTTTTCGCCTCCTAGATCTTTTCCTATTTGGGTTAGATTACCTACTCGCCTCTCTCGAGTTAAGGGAGCCAAAGGTAATTCAAGGAATTTCTAGTGCTCTTGGAACCCTTTTAGCTATTGATCCGGCCACCAAAGCTTGCTCTAGATTGGTTTATGCTCACTTTTGCATCAATATCCTAGATGGGAAACCCCTTACCTTTATCAGATCGAGATCAAAAATGGCATTTGGGTTCAAAACTTGATTTTGAAGAATCGAGAATTTTCTACACCACATGTTTTGAAGTTGGGCGTTGCTCGATAGTTGTGTGGCTACATTGGCTTGGGCATGTAAAGATGCCTTTATTGATGATGTCTCTACCCCTGTAGTCAATGTTCTATTGAATCCTTCGCAACATGTTTGAAATTCTTCCTCTTATGGATTAGGCTCTAAAGAGAGTGTACATATCGCTAGGAATGTGGCGCGGTATGTTGCCTTGTGCCCTATATTTACCCTTCGATTGGAATCAAATGTTAGCATGTAGATGGGGGAATTTATTGCTACTCCTTAGTGACAGATGTTGGATGTGGAGGTCGAGCATATGTCGAGGCCTGAGTGCGGCCTATCAAATGTGGTGGAATATGTTAAGAAGGGAGGATTCTTTGGATTTGAGACCGAGTCACGGTCCGGTGGTCGATGCGTTAGGGTTGAATCCGTTTACGGTTCATGTGCTCCTCCTACGTGCCTTTTGGTTTTCCCTACGAGGTGGCCCCTCCATTTAAATGTTCTAGGCTTCATTATAAGGAAGAATTATCGCCTTTGGCACAATATATGGAACCATTACAATGTATTGTTCACGATTTTCCTGTGCGCAATGACTTATTTCATCAATGAGTTGGGTGAGGAGGCCGACAAGGAAGAGTCCTTTGAAAAAGGAAGATTGAAAATAAAAGAAGAACAATTCTTGAAAGGTATATTAGAAGTTGTTTTGAATATTGATTCTCCTAATGTTTCTAATCCGCTCTCCAAGTCCTGCGTTGGATCAACCCACATTCTTCTTAACCCTAACTCTCTTAAAATATTTAATGTTTGGGAGGGCCCTAGATATAAAGATTATCTAAGGATGAACTTTGACTCGTAGAAGGATCTTAATGATTCACTTGAGGTAAATGGATGAAATATTGTCCGCCATAGGAAGTCTAAGTTGAAATGATTGTTTAGTCTTTGGTATTGTTATGGTGTCGTGAGTTGGACTACTTATTTTTGTGGTTTTCCTTTTGGTCTTGACTATTCTATCTTAGCGATTGGCCTTTTTGTTTTTGGTAGGAACCCAACAAAAAACATTTATCCTTAATAATAAAAACAATAATATTTATATACAATTTAATGTTATTTGAAATTGTGATTTGAAATTGTGATTTTTTTTTATTTTCCACCCTTAGATTGTATATTTTTGAGTGGTTCATTATTATCAATTTTAATTTTAGTAGTTTAGACTATCCACAATTAGAATTTAGAATCCAATGATTTTTTTGAATGTTGTAGAATTTTTATGTTTTTGTTTGAGCCTTAGAAATACTTGTAAAAAATTTAATAATGATATATTAGATAGTTTTGTTTTAGTTTGGACTATGTCAATTCTATTTTCAAAAGTATTATTTGTTTCATCTATGAGAAATAAATTTGATTTTTTCACAATGAAATATGAAGAATATCTCATCCCACAAGTTTTAATTTAACTTTTATGAAATTGTGGAATATCAATATTGTATTTTATAGAATCTATCCATTAAATGTTGATAATTCACTTTTTTTTCATAAATTGATTATTTTGTAGATAACATTGTGGATAAATAAGCCTACTTCTAGTAGTGCATAAAATCATACTTCTAATAGTGGATAAAATCATACAACTCTATGATCATAACTAAAATTGTTTGAAATGACATTGTATATTGTCGAGTGTGGCAAAATAAGTATTAGAGAACTACACAAGTTAAAAGAGGGGGAATACCAAAATCCTTAATACCAAAAAAATCATAGTCTTGAATATCATATATACATTTATTCTTATTTCTATCACATCCCTAAGGTGTTTTTTTACCATACAACCATAATAAGATTCTTGAATGGCCTTTTATATTTTACCTACTTCAAGAAGATGAATCTAATTAACAATTTTTTTAATTTTGTGAAAAAAATAGTCATTCTAAGCACTCTTATATTCTAAGTTATTTTGGTTCTTAATTAAATAAATTTTAACTTTATTATTTTCTGCACATAATTCTTAGAAGTTCCGACATAAGAAACCACAATCCTTGTGCAAGTGTTTTACACATGATTGAGGGAGCATATTGAGTCACCATATTTTGATAAAGATTCACAATCTTATATAATATAACACTAAATGAGTGCACATATTGATTAGTTGGGATTTTGAAGGTGTTATTTTATCATTATTTAATGTAAATATTAAATTGAAATTATTATAAAATTAAGTATCAATTTATTTTGAGGTGTTTTTCATTAATCTATTGACCATTCAACCTTGTAAATATATGTGATCTTTAGGTTGAGCACTACTAGAATAGTTGTTTAAACATATTTGTGAATTTATTGAGATTTCAATTTGAAGTATTTTAAGAAATTTGAGCCTTTAATGTTTCCTTCATTGTAATTGGACTCTAACCAAGATTTAAAGTTCCAAGCCATATTTTTGTAAGTCGGTTGTAATCCAAGATTAAAGACCAAATAAATGATTTACCTATATATGTAAAACCAAAACGAATATTTTAGTGCTTTATTAATAGTTGTAAAAGAAAATTCTTGTCTTGAACATTTGTCACAAATTCAAAGGTGGGGGTCTTTTTTCCAATAAAGATTAGGGATTGTATTTATCGAAGGGAGAAAAATAAGTGTTATATAGTTTATTACTAGAATCAACACCTAAAGGTGCTTGTGAATGGCCAATGAGAACCCGCACTTGTTTGGTGTATTGATATAGCCTTGTTTGATGATGTTTTGTAAATGAGTATATTTAGAATATTTGTATAAAAATTCACATATATGTATATTTGTTTGGTATATTGATGCAATCTTGCCTTATGATTTTTGTACATGTATATGTTTGAATTGATTATTTGAATATCTATATGCTCATATATGTTTGTGTGAATATAGTTTATTGGTGTTGTAAACAAATATTAAAGTTTATTTCTATAATAGTTTGTAAATTTTCAATGCATGAACTCATTTTATATATAATGTACAAATAATTTTTAAATATAAATGTTTGTATAGATGAATAAATTTGTGTGCTAACAAAATATGCATTTTTTTAATATATGAATGAGGTATGAATAGTTTTTATAGATAAATGTATAGATGAATAAATTTGTGTTTATTTATATATTTTTACTTTATTTTGGATGTGTGACTATAGATTTGTGTGATTACTTGCATCTATGATGTGATTACTTGCATTTCGATTATTGCATATTTATTCATAGTATGAATTTAATATAAATTAGTATATGTATAGATGTTATTAATTTTAGGCATTGAATTGAATATTTTTATGATCATTTGTTCTTATGATTATGAACATGTTTCTTTGTATGTCTCATGCAGATGCGTATATGTTATATAGTATTATTGATTGGCTAATTTTAAGATATATAATAAAAGAAAACATTTTTAGTAACTTGATTCAATTATTTTACATGTAAAATAGATTTACATCTATAGATATTTATTTTTATTTGAGTATATCTTCTTTGCTACTTATCTATATAAATGTTTCAGTAAGTCATTATTCACATACATGTTATTGTCAATTGGCTACTTCTTAGATGCAAAAACATAGCTGAAGAAACACATTATGATCCACTTGTACAGATTTTTTTTTTCAAATTTAAAAAACATATTATGTTCCACTTGTATAAATGTCTTGTTTGTTTTTAATGCAACTCTTGTCATTTACTCTCAAACCTTTGGAATTCTTAGAGAACTCTAATTCTAATCTAAAATAGCCAATCTAGTTCAAATGGATCATATGAATAATATGACATTAGAGTTTTGGATTTAGAGGGGAAGTCCTTTGTAAGGAGCCCATGGGCAGACCTTTGCTCCGGTCCACCTTGGGCTAAGTTAGGGAAGTGGGCAGGTGGAGGTGCATAGTGTGAAAGGAGAAGGCTAGTTTAGAGGTGGAGAGCACATGGAGCTTGGGTGGTAGGTGGTAGTTGTCATGTACATTAAATCTTTAACTATGAATATATATTCACGATAGATTCAATTCAGTATAGATATTAGTGTTTATATGTAATCATTTGAATTTCTTTTCAAGAGCTTATTTTAATTGATCTCATGTCTTCTTTTGTTTCAGATTACAAATTCTCTGCTCTGTTAATTACATGATAGTACAATGTGTATTCACATTAAAGACAATGGATTATTTGATATCATGCTTTTATGAATGCTAATCTTGTCATTTACTTATTTTGTGCTCTATTAATTACATGATATCGCGTGCGTATTCACATCAAAGACAATGGATTATTTGATATCATGCTTTTGTGAATGCTATTTTTTTCATTTACTCTCAAACCTTGGAATTCATTAATAATTATAATTCTTCCTCCATAGTCACACTGACATCTATAATACTTTCCTTTGCATTAGTTTTGGCAACTTTTCCAACTTAGTTGAGTCCTCTATGAAAAGTGAATAATATGGCATTACTATAATTCCTAATGGTATTGAATAAGGGATCAAAATATTTACTTATTTGGGACAAGAAACAGTAAATGGAAGTACACATGGAACCATAGTCTATATATGATCTACAAGAGATGATCAGATGGTATGATGCAAAAACAAAAAGAAAATGCAAAATAAATTTGTTTGTAAACAAAAATATATACAAAATAAGGGATGTTTGTAACAATATAAACCAGAGCCCTTGAAAGTGGCCTATAACTAATGCATGAAAAAATCTGTATCGATGGTATGTCTAAACTTTCCTAAAGCCTCTTAAATTTTCATACTTGTGCAAGCTACACCATGTCCAACTCTTCCTTTCAGTTTTAACTATTGCAAATAATTAATTCAACAGAAGCAATCACGTACCAGTTGGTGACTACAAGAGATGATCAGATGGTATGATGCAAAAACAAAAAAGAAAATGCAAAATAAAGATGTTTGTAACAAAAATATATACAAAATAAGGGATGTTTGTAACAATATAAACCAAAGCCCTTGAAAGTGGCCTATAACTAAATGCCTGAAAAAATCATTATCGATGGTATATCTAAACTTCCCTAAAGCCTCTCGAGTCTTAAACTTTGATTCTTGTGCAAGCTACACCATGTCCAACTCTTACTTTCAGTATTTAACTATTGCAAATAATTAATTCAACACAAGCAATCACGTACCAGTTGGTGACTGCCATGTATTTCAATCCATTCTTTTGCTGGTGTGTTTATTAGATTAATATACCTGTGATCATGGCATAGATTGAATAAAATATCTTTTTTCTGGCCTACAAGGTTCCAGATGTATTATCTAAATGTGACCTAGGTGAAATTTAAAATCCTCTGATTACCAACTTCTTTGTGAGCAAAATCCAGAGTCCATCAGTATTAGTTAAAATTACATTCCTAAATAGTAATGGACATAATCACAAAAAATAGAAGCTGGATACAAAAACATTAAATTAATCTTTGCTAGTTACGAAAGACCTGTCCACATCATGTCCTTTGAGTTCACGTGCGATATCTTGATTGCTGCTGAAAATGCGAAATAGAACTCGACTTTTAGGAAACTAGAAACATAAGATATCACTATCTTCATAACAATCATCAGAGAAAGCCACCGGTAATTTCTGAATTCAGATAGCCATACACATCTAATTAATCAACGATAATTGAAATTTCTTCCTCCATCTCCATGGATTTTAATTAAAAGATAAACATGTGTAAGCATTGAATTTCAACAAAAGAATTGAAGTGAAGCCAAAGGTCGAAAGCTCTTTCCTGGTACTATTGTATCTGTCTCCTTCTTTTGAGTCTTGCAGATCATGTGTAGGGTTTTCCACTTGCAAATAAAATTTATGTCTGCCTATAAGATGGGCAAAAGATATTTTTGTCAAAAAAGCAAAATGATGTTGAGAAACACTTCAAAGACAAGGCTCTAAGAATATGCAGAGCAAATTACTCAAAATATTCTTCAGATTGCAAGCAAACATTAACTTGCATGAAATAAACCTTGGAACATCCACTGCCTCTAAGTTCCCTCCACTAGAATTTCTTCAGGGACTTCCATACGATACACAGTATAGTGATGATTGAGGCTTTTGATTCCATGCAATCTGTAAGCACTACCTAATGCACCATTTTTTCGGTTTGAGAATGCATAGAATACTCGACGAACTCTTTCATGAACAAGAGCCATTGCACACCTGTGTCATAATTAGGGAATACATATATTAAAGGAAAACCTGTGTCATAATTAGGGAATACATATATTCAAGGAAAACCATGTGTTCTTCCTCATCCTAAAAGCATATGTTCCAAGGAAAACAAAAGTCTTTACAGTAAACTTTTCTCTTTAGAAATGCAGGCTAGATAAGATAACATACATAGCACAGGGCTCCCGAGTAACATAAATATCAAAGCCTGTGCAGAGGTAAGGTCTTGGAAGCTCTTCAGCTCCAAAAGATGGTTTATATTCTATTGACGTTACATTTTCTATTGCTTGCACTCTGTCTGTGATTTCCTGCACCACCACAGCTTTTGTTTGTGATTTCTCTTCAGAAAAACAAAGAAACTTGAAAGAATGGCAGGGTTACACAAGCCCATTATATATTGTTTATTCAACACAAAGCTCTCTACTAAAATTTACATTCGGAATTAAATATTAGTTCGCTGCCTTGGAAAGTTGTGATTGATATTGAGTCCTAACAAAATGTTAATATAAGATTCCAGATAGAATCTAGTTTGAATTTCTGGAACTTATAGATAAGGAATTTAAATTTATTACCAGTTGATGCATATAAGAAGAACAAATTTACTCCAACACTAGAGAGACAGCAACAGATTAACTAGTTTAATGCACACAAAGATGAATGAAATACATTAAGCACATCAGGGATTTGACAAAACACAGTTATTTACACACAGTTCGCTTAAACATCTCCATCTGAAATTAAAAAAATGGAAACAGAGGCCAGAAACTTAGTACAAGCAAAGCTGCCCAATAGGTCTTAATCCCGGTGGCCAGACTCGGAAGTGGGAGCAGAATTGGCCGAGGAAAGAATAAATAGAATTGGACATCTCTTGTAATCCGCTTCAAGACTCTGCTTAACACCTCCATCTAAAAGCAGAAAATATGGAAACAGAGACCAGAAAATAGTACAAGGAAAGCTGCCCAATAGATCTTCATCATGGTATACAGACTCGGATTTGAACACAGAATTAGCAAGAAGTAAGCAGACTGAGAAATCTCTCAGAATTGGAAAAACTCAAGAATTCAAAAATTCATAACATATTGAAATTTTCACAAAAGAATTGAAATTCAAAGACATTCAAATAAACCCAACCCAAACCCATGTCCAAAATATGAAATAAATAACAAAATTCAAATCAGCTACTTAAATTACACTTAAAGCAGACAATACTTTTTTCATTAAAAATTCTACAAAAATCTACCAAGTCTGATTCTTAAGTATTGATATCCATGCCGCCAATGACAGGAAAGAAAAGAAAAGGCAAGGAGCCGAAAGACCCAAACCTATTTGGAGTTGGTGTTCCTTTCACTGATATTTTATTATTTTGGTTCCTCTCTCTGCATCCAACCAACCAAAGTCCTTTCTAAATGTTGACCTTTGTGACTGATTGCTTCAGCATAATGGTGGGTTAACCTCATTCAAGTAAATGGACTCCATATTGGTTCCCTCCAAAACGTTTGTGACAGAGTCAAACAATTATAGTGTACAAACATTTAGTTGTTCCTAAGTAAACTTTTTGTTGTAATGTATATCTGTTTCAAGTAAAACAAAATATCATATAATGTATATATTCAAACATACTCCAATTGTGCTTAGATCCAAAAGCATGGCATAGTTGACTCAAAGCTCAAATTGCAAGCCTCTAAAGATGAATAGTTTGGGCATCATAATCCTCCGACCATATACCTAGAAATTATATGCATAATCTCTAGTGCAAAATTTAAAAAGGCAAAGTAAGACTCATAACTGCAATTCGGAACTAGAAATATTAAAACTGAAAAGGCTATATTTTAGACATCTCCCTGTTAATAGAAGCTTCCTTCCTTTGACTGCGGTAGTATATCCAAAAACAACCTTCGTCATTTTATACTTGGAACTTCAATTAGCCTACATCTTGGATTGTATCACAAAACATCTTCTCTATGCACATGTAGAGGAAAACAAAGGGAGGGTTATATGAATGTTGGATTCCCCATACTGAAAACAAAAGGGAAGATTCACATGAATGAAGTTATGAACCATGGACAACAATTGGATGGAATTATATCATTTATCAAAAAGAAAATAAGCATCAATGTGGATAAGGAAAATAAGGATGGAAATATCAAATTGGCAGCTTATTTAATAATCTGCAGAGGACTCCTATTAATGGGAGAAGAAAACTTGCTCCAGACCACTTCAAAGCAAAATGAAAACATATTCTCAATGCACATGTAGAGGACTTTAAAGGAAGGATTCAGTGAATGTTGGATTAAGGTAATCCCTGTATTGAAAACAAAAGTCGGCATGCACCTGAATAAAGTTATGAATCATGGTCAAAGCTGTATGGAAATACATCATTTATCCAAAAAGAAAATATGCATTGATGTGGAGAAGGAAAATAAGGATAAAAATGTCAACAGAGCATATTATTTAATAATCTGCCGAGGACTCATGTTAATGGGAAAAGAGTCATCGCTCCGGACCGATTCAGAGAAAAATGTACTCCCCGAAACACAGTTGGATCAAGCTAAACTTTGATGGAAATAGATATTTATTAAAAAAGAAAACAAGCATCAATGCGGGAAGGAAAATAAGGATGAAAATATAACAAAGCATATTATTTGATAATCTACGGAGGACTCATGTTAATGGGAAAAGAGTACTTACTCCAGACCACTTCAAAGAAAAATGGACTCCCTAAAACAAAGGTTGATCAAGATAACATTTGATAGTGCCTCTTGGGGAAAACCAGGAAATTCAGGGTTGGATCAAGCTAAATTTTGATGGAAATACATATTTATGAAAAAGAAAACAAGCATCAATGTGGGGAAGGAAAATAGGATGAAAATATTAATAAATCATATTATTTGTTAATCTACAGAGGACTCATGTTAATGGGAAATGAGTACTTACTCCGAACCGCTTCAAAGAAAAATGAACTCCCTAAAATAAAGGTTTGATCAAGCTAACATTTGATGGTGCCTCTTGGGGCAACCCAACAAATTCAGGGTTAGGCTACAGATTGAAGGCGCCTTAAGGCCAATTTGTGGCCAGATCCTCTTCATTATTTTCCTGAGCTGCGAACAATGAAGCCAAGGTCCAAGCATTGGTAGAAGGCCTCCATCTAGCCAGATCTTAAGGGTTGGGAAGTTGGAAGTCGAAGATGACTTTCAATTGGTCATCAACACAATGATCAAAGGAACAACCCCAAACAGGAAATTAAACTACCTTCTAGGCCCGGCCTATGAAATTCAGCATCTATTCAATCAAATTTCCTTCTCTCATTGCTTCCAAAAAGGTAATCAACCGGCTGATTTTATAGCAAAAATATTGGAGAAGACTACCAACTAAAAAATTCCCTTCCATTCAACTGGTCAGGTTTAAAAGAACAGGCTTTGAGAAATGTAAAAGGATTGAACAACATCACTTAGCAAAAGAAGGAAAAGAAAGAGAAATAAAATAAAATAAGAAAACCGACAAAATTCAATTTATTTGGAAACGTTTAAATGTCCAAAGTATCATAAAGCTGCTTGAGAGAGATCTTCCAGTCTCTCTATTTATAACAATAAATCCATAAGTTGCCAATACGTTTTTGGATACGGGTATAGGTACAGAGTATCTGATACACGGATATGGCAAAAAAACATTTGACCACAAATACAACTTTGGATACGGCCATATATAAAATTTTATAAATTACAGCCTAATAAATAGGAATTAACCACATATTATGCATATGAAAAAAAATTAAGCTAAACAACCACAAAAAACAACTCATAATTTGTTAGAGGCTTAAATTAAACATGATGCCATGGTATCTCTTTGACTTTTAGGGTTTGTTGTGTCTTGTTTTATGTTTTTACTTACATTATGTTTAAAAATATTGAAAAAAAAATTAAAACCGCTTAAACGCTCCAGAAACAGCCAGGGTATAGGCACATTTTCATGTCATACCGGTACCGGGTACATTTTGCATCCATAACGAGACCCACATACCTATCATATCAGTTACGTCAATGAATCCTTTCGTAGTCCCAAATAAAATTGAAGGGACATTGAACGCAATTGAAAGACAAGTGATTTCTACTAGAACTCATCAATTCAGCGGTGGCAGATAATAGGATTGGAAATGGTGAGCCAAGAATCACATCATTTAAATATCTTGTCCTTCTTTCCTCTACACAAGTTTTGTCTTGTCCCTCCCCTCTTTATCAAACTCCCAAATTCGATAATGTTGTGTGTAACATGGCCCTCGAAAGCTCCCGAAGCAAGAGATTGATTTGCATCTGCAGGTCGCCTCAACTCTTGTTTTATGCTGAATGGAATTGGAAAGGATTTTGTCTAGAAAATCCTTGACCAAGTGGGCTATGAGGATTTCAGAAATGTGAATAAATTCCATCTCCGTCTGTGGCAACTTTCTAGGCATCTTGGCAAAGATCACAACAACGTTTTACATGTTTCAATTCATGTTTTCTATTCACTTCCCCCCATGAGCTCTTCCAAAGCTAGAAGAGTTAAAGGCCATCTGGGAAATTTATCATCCTTTTCTCTCTGTTTTGTAACAGGACAAAGACCTTAAATATGTTTCGCCTCTAGCTCTAAAAGAGGGACTTCTAGACTGGCATTCACCTAAAGAGGGAATGGAGGATGTCCAAAATTATGGGGTCGAAGAATTTCGACATTGGAAAAAAGAAGGAAAAAGTGTGAACACATTTGGAAGATCTCTGAGAGCTCATCTTTCAGGAAATTGTTTGGAACCATGCGTAACATGCCCATAGCGAATCTCCTCAAAAGAATTTGAATCAAATTTTTTCAACAAAATCCCCAATGAATCTTAGAAGGGGGGAAAGCATGGTAGGATTGTTGGTGGCTACACTGTTGAGGAGTGGATAGGGCGAGAAAATGGATTGATGGACATCAAAGCCATATTGAATGTCCCATCTCGCTTTCTCGCGCAACTGCAAGAATTGGGAATATGTCCAACCTTTGCCTTAGATTTTAGGTTCATCCTTGGGGCAAAAGGGAACTGGCCAAACTTCTACTCATGACGAGACAAATTTCTAGAGCGCTTTAAGGGGCCCACATGGACCACGGTGGACTTCTCTCCCTTACATGCCTTGAAAAAGCTTAATAAATCAGCATCTACCCCTCTCTGGTTTATTTCTTCTAGTAAAATTCTGTGTGAAAGATTGGGTTTTTAGTAGTACTAGTGGTCCCAACTATTTATCTTCCCTAGATGGTATTTACGACCTTCTTGTCTCATATTTTCATGTTACCGGTTATTGTGGTGAGGCCATCTTTCTTAGTTGTTTCTTGTTTCCATGCTTTATCTATGTACTTTAATGTTTCTTTGCTTGCTTATGGGTGAGAGCCCCAATAGAGCCCCTCGTCTAAATTATCAAAAAAAAAAAAAAAAAGTGCAGAGGAAACATTTCTTTGTCACAAACTAGCTGGAAATCATTTGTCTTGTCTGTTTCGTCCCCAATTCCCAGTGAAAATAGGATGATTTGCAAGTACAGGAATAAAGCACAGCATTAGCACATGCACTGCAAAATCAGTGGAATAGTTCATAGCAAATAATGGGTAATGGGTATTGTGAAGTAGAAAAACAAGGAATATTTTAGTGGCAACAGATATATGCAGATCAGTATCGGAAGATAAGAACTGAAACGTTGAGAGACAGACATGCCAATGGTAGTTATGTTAGTACCAGAAGATTAAATTGAGAGATAAACATATTCCTAAAATGATCGCTGCAAGTGCGATATGATTGACAAGGCAATAATGCATGCCACCTACTTTTATAGACCCTTCAAATAATGCTAGGTGTGAAGGAAGAATAGAAAATCTAAATCATGCCTGTAGCAGATAAAAAGCTTTAGCAAGTTTCTTTTTGCTAGCTCTATTCAAAAACTATCAAACACATAATGGAATAAGCAATCTAAACTCAATGAAGGTAACTTCGGTGCAGCCTAGAAAAATATATGCTAAGTGCAAAGATACACAAGCTTGAAAGTTAGTCACCTTTTTGTCTTTATATAAGATAGCTACCAGGTTAAATAGAACAATTAGAAGACCTCTTGAAGTTAAACCCCTGCTATTATTCAAACAACCAAAAAAATTCGAGCTTACCTTGCATACAGTTGTCTTTTGTCGTTTTACACTAATCCCTGACAGGGAGGGCGGCAAATCAGATTTTGACCAGTCTTTATCGGGCAATAACCTTTGATCTGGAAATAATTCGTTATCTCTCTTAGCTGCCATTTCAATGGCAACAAGGATTGCATGCCTCAATGGATGCCATTGACCATCTTTTGCATACACATCTAGTGACTCATTTGCTTCCAAATTTATGTTTTCATCTCTTTTATGTTCTACATCTGTAACACCCATGTTTTCTGATTGAATTTCCATGTTATGGTGTGACCTAGAAACAGTTCCTTCATGCTTGTTATTTTTATTCGAATCAACTTCATTAATGAGACATTTGTTTGTGGGAACTTGCCAAGAACCAGTTTGATCATGGCCACAAGCAATTATCTCTCTACGTGAAGGATCAACAATGACTGCTGCATTGGCCAACTGCACAATACAATGGAATATAGCTTCAGATATCTTATAAATTCAATAAAAGAAAGTCTGTTTCTTCTAATTGATTAGCTTTTTCATTTTGTATGCACATTTGGACATGCATCATTTTTTCGCTAAGGTAAAAAGATAATATTTTTATAATTGAATATTCAGAAAGAAAAGAAGAAATAACCAAGTTTAATAGTATAACAGTATTAGCTATTAAATGTTTTCTTAGTCTAACATCATTATTATTACACAACGCTATATTAACAGATGAAATTGTTCGATCAGATTTGACCACATGTATCAAGTAAATTGAGCCCAAAGCAGTTCCCAAGGAATCTTCAATATAAAATATGGATAAGAAGAATATGCCCTACAGCATTAAATATTCAACACTAAAAAATTACTACAACCACCACATCTCATGAAATGATAGAGATGTTGGAAGATAAGCATATCATTGCTCTCACAAATCATGAAAAAAGTCTTCCAAAACATATTAGACAAAGTCATGTAGAGAAGTGTTAAACAACTAAAGGAAATAAAATAGGAATAATGTTAGATGTCCTAACTATGAAGTTAAATACAAAAATAGAGTATACATGGGCAGCTAATATTTATCTCTTTATACACTACCAGACAAGAAGGAACACAAAAACCTAATTATTAAAAAAACACATGCTCCAACTAAATACATGCTAATCAGATCCAGTAAGGGCAAGCTAAAATCATGCTTCAATATACAATCCGATATTCTAACAGTCAATGTCCTAATTGTTCCTGCAACCAGAAATTAAACCAACAGGAATCTTGAAAATTATACCTGACCACACTTGTGAGCAACCTTTGCATTTTCTATTGCAGCTTTCATAAAGGTACATGCTATACTGGCCTCTTCTCCACTAAGTTCTTCAACAGCTTGGGTATCACTGAGTTCATGCCAAGCACAAGTGTCAACTTCCCAATCTTAGCCACAAGACGTTGACCATAAAATCATCCATTCCCATTATTTAAAGAGATGAATCTTGCAAACAACAAATATTACCTACATTAAAGATGAACATCAAAAATTGCAATGGCCACCCATACTTGCACCCAAGCCGATCCGTATCAGATGGATCAAGGCATGCACTAAAAAAACAATAATGTCTGAATGAGTGTATCTGAGAAACATACTGAGTTTTCAGAGCTTTAATACTAAACATTTTGAGACAGTTGTTAAGAAAATCTCATCACTTTGGATATATTAAATTAATTATTTGAACAGGAAAAACAAGCCATGACTTTGGATATTAGAAAATAAGAATTCAAACAAGAGAAACAAGCCATAACTTTGGAAATTACCAATTAAGAATTTGAACAAGAGAAACAAGTCATAATTAAAGTCGAATTACCAAATCTTATGTTACAAACTAAGCTTGTTCAATAAGTGAAATTGGGAAAAACAATAAACTAAAGTGAGAAGATTGAAACCAAACATGATTTACTGAATAGTTTGGTCGATGCACAGACTGCACCATTTTATTAGCAATGGTAAGGAAGTAATGTTTTAGCCTATTAATGTTGAACCCATAAATTAGGTTAGATTTACTCGGCACTATTCCACATTTGCGTAGAAAGAAAGAAAGAAATTATATTAATGTCCACAAATGTCAAATAGTAGATCAATGGGACTAAAGAATATATCCAATTAAAATAGAAAGTGCCAAGGTAAAAGGACCCAAGAATCAAAAACCAACTAAATATAAAGAACTAAAGTAATAAAAATAAATGGGGGCTAGGGAGAGAGGGAGGAGGTTCAACTCAAAGTAATAAAGTCCCAACCCATGTGATTAAGGTATCAATACAAATAGCCATGTGAGGAAAGCAAGAACCCTCAAATAGCATGGGATAATGTGAGGCGGAAATATTAGATGGTAATCCCATCATGCGTCTATTTAAACGCCCGGGAGAAAGGGATTATCGGTGTCATCGTGCAGTCCGCTGTGAAGGCCAATGTAGGCTTTGATAATGCTCATCATGAGTGTCCAATGGTGAAGGGGCCGGGTTGGGTAATCTTAAGAGGACGCAAAGCACTCCCCTTAGAACCTCTTCATCCAAGGCCAAAGAAACTTTACAGCAACAAAGAAACTTGTAATGTATGCCCTACACACATGGCTTGGTAAGCGAACATAGGGGATTCACAAGCCCTCGTCATTGAGAAGAACCAAATCCATGATGTTGCGAGAGAATATGTTGGGGCACCCTAGTAGTAGCAGCAGTAGTAGTGTGCAAAGATGAGCATCAGCTCACTAACCTATCACCCTTTGTGTGTGAAGAAGCAATATCTAAAGGGCACTTAATGTTCAAACCTCCATCCCCCAACTCAATATAGTAAGTTGTCGAGACAGAGCCTAAAGGCCCAACATAGGGCCTTTTCAAAAGGAAGGCAACCAAGCTATATATAGTTGATGGGTTGAAAGAAAGAGGTGAACATCTCGTGTATACACATCATTTTTAATTTATCGACACTTTTATGTTTTCGGGCTTGTCAGCCAGTATTAATCTTCTTGAGTGTACGTTACGCATACCGAGTCACAAATCATACATGTTGTGAGAGATATGTCATCCACTATAATGTCCCCATTCCTACACCGAGAGACCTAGAGGTTTGTTTCCATCTTAGCTTTGGTCATACCCAAGAGGCTAGAGACGTTGGAGGATATTGGGTATGGGTTTATTTTGATACCACCTTCACTTTATGTTATATTTTGTTATTGACTTAAGTGTTGGGCGACTAGGTGGTACTTTATGTTCTATTTCTTCATTGGGACAACTTAAGTGTAATTTTTAGCATGTGCACAATAAAGTCACTTAAGTTATATTTATGTTTATGAGAAAATTCCCAAAGGGGTGTGACTTGGGTTTTTGGACGAAAAAGGTTATAAATATACCTTTGGGGTCTTTTGGAGATCATTCATACATCCAACTATTTTCAGCTATTGTTTTTTTCAGTCTTTTTGCTTGTGGAGGTCAGATTCTGCAGGATCCCTAGCTTCGGTGGTGAGAGATCCATCCCTAGCTGGTAGAGCATTCTTTGGTGAGGGTTTTCCACCCATATCCCTAGCTTGCTATTCAGATTTTTGGATCAGATTTGGAGAGTAATCAGAAATTCAAATTCAAAGAAAGAGGGCAGCCATTCTTCAAAACGGGTTTCAGTTATTTTTAGATTTGGGGTTGTTGGGTGTCTCCCACAAGTGGAGCGACTTACCTAGGAAATTCGGCAAGCATTTTGGAAGGGTTTTTGTGGCCCGTTTCTGAAGATTTCAGATCTGAAGATTGTTCTTATCATATTGATGTCAAAGAAAATTATTCCAATCATTTTCCCTTAATATTCTAGAGTTTACGGTCAGCTGTACTTTCTCCTCATTTATTGTCATAAAATAAATTCATATTTGGACACTAAAATTATTTCTCAGTTGTATATTATTATCTATATTTTTCCATGTCTTTTGAAGCTTCGAGTATAGTTGCAAGTGATTATTTTGAAAGATATAAATTTTTTAGATTTTTGTACCTTGTTGTCTTGGAAAAATCAAAATTACAGTTTGCAGATTTTTTGATAAATTTCTGAGTTTTAAAGTGATATCCTAAAAGGGATATTTCAGTGGTATCAGAGCCACCTTTCTTCCAGCCTGTTGGGTAGTGAATGAAGGTATATTCTAGGAGGAATACACCTCGAAAAGAAGGTCAAAATATGGCAGATCAAGAAGAGAATGTGGAAGAGCTCAATGAGGATTTTATGAAGAAAATGTTCATCAACATGGTGAAACAACAAGAGACAACCAACCTCTACTTGAGCCAGCTCACACAGAACATGAATCGATCAAATCTAGGAATAATAAGGAAAAAGGTGAGAGCAGTAATTCAGGGCAGTGATCCCCCATTCTTCTAACAAGCCTTTGAGTCTTCATGAGCCCTCTTTCTTGAAAGATTCTGAAGCGTCACATGTAGGGAAACCAACAGAGGTGATTGATGAGGAGTCTTGTTGGGAAAAATACCAATCTTTGAGCGAGGGTTTCAAAGATAATATGTCATTTCCAGATTATTGCAGGATGAAGATTGGTAGCAAGCCCAAGAGAGATCATCATATGCCGGTACCTGAATTACAAAGGCGTTTGGGGCAGATTTCTATTCCACACTTTGATGGCTCTAAGAAGTGTACCGCACGGTCATGGGTCCAAAATTGAAGACATATTTTGATTTGAACCCCATGCATGAGGAGGATGCAATTAAATTTGCGATCCTACATCTTGAGGGAGATGCACATGATTGGTGGCATCATGGACTAGTGACACAAGGGCACATGCACATTGCTACATATGCAGAGTTCACACGGAGGTTAGAGGACAAATTTGATAGGAGAGATCCTGATAGATTCTTCAAGGAGTTGACTCACTTGAGACAGACAGGTTCCTTGGATGTGTACATTGCAGATTTTCAGAGACTCTCAGTGATGGTTCCTGATATTTCTGAGATGAGGTTGACTTCATTATTCATAGCAGGGTTGACAGATGCTTTGGCTGGATTTGTGAAGGCATTTGAGCCTCCTTCATTACATGAGGCCATTAGGAGAGCTTGAGATTTGGAGTTGTCTACTCCAAAGTCTAGATTTCCACCTAGAGTTTAGCAAAAATGCCTCCACCTAGACAGGATGACAAGAGACAAGACTCGACTAGGAAGCCAGGCATTGCACCAGAGCTTAGGGAGGAATTGAGGCGGAAGAAACTATGCTTTGAGTGTCATCAGCCATGGGCACGTGGACATAATTGCTCTGGGAAGGGCAAGGCCCACTACATTGAGGTCTACGAGGACAGTGATGACGAGGGAGAGGAGGTAGTAGAACCTCATGAGCTTGATGACAATGATGCTTTAGATAGTGCGGGTGTTGAGACTACAAAGGATATTTTTCCCACTGAGACCATAGCTACATTGTCTAGTACCCCCAAGTACAAGGCATTCAGGGTTCAAGGAGTCATGCAGGGACAGTGTGTGGTAGTGCTTATTGATAGTGGGGCCACCCACAATTTCATTGATGCCACTTTGGTGGAGAGACAGGGTCTACAGACAGAAGATTTTGAGAGCTTCAACGTTATTGTGGCCAATGGTGAGTCCATGAGATGTACACGAAGGGTCCCACAGTTGAGCATCACTATGGGTAACTATACAACTACCGAGGATTTCTATATTGTTGGTATTGGTGAGACCAACATAGTGCTTGGAGTACAGTGGCTTCACTCACTTGGTGAGTTTCGGACTAACTTTCAGACGATGGAGCTGAAGTTTAAGTCCGATGGCAGGAATGTGGTCTTGAGAGGATTATCTTCAGATGCACCTAGAGTTGTCACGGCCAAACGGATGGAGAGGATATTCAAGCACAATGATGTGGATTGGGCAGTTCAGTGCTTGGTTTCGACCAAGAATTCGAGGATAGACCAGAGTATCATGTTGATGTCCAGCCCTCTTGGATAAGTACAGTGCAATTTTCAATGATAGACCTCCGGTGTACTTCCAAATAGAGGGTTCTTAGGTCTATGCACTTACTACAGGAGGTTTGTCAAGAACTTTTCTCGATTGACTGCAAATTCGACAGATTTGACCAAGGAGGGGGCTTTTGCTTGGTCAAAATCAGCACAATAGGTTTTTTATCACCTTAAGGAGGTGATGAGCTCATGTCCAGTTCTTGCATTACCAAATTTCACTCGGCCATTTGTACTCGAGTGTGATGCATCAGTGAGGGCATTGGATCGGTACTCATGTAGGATAAGCATCCCATTACCTATGAGAGTTGGAAGTTGAGTAATGTGGAGAGGGGATACTCAATTTACGACAAGGAGATGTTGGCCATTATGCATGCATTAGTCAAATTCAGGGCGAAAGATATCTTGTGAACAAGGTACAAGTTTATGCCCTTATTTGTGGTTCGTAGAGATCACGGCAGGTTTGAGGTTTTTCAAAGGGAATGGATCTCAATGACCACCAACAAAGATGGGTGAACAAGGTACAAGCTTATGACTTTGACATAGAATACACAAAAGGTAAGAATAATGTGGTAGTTGATGCTTTATCTAGGAGACCTTACCTTGATTCTATGATTAGTTCTATGTCAGAGATTTCAGCTGATTGGAAGGCTCGCATACTTGTTGAGTATTCCAAAAATCAGTTTGCATGTGAGATCATGGATGGAATTATTCAGATGACAAATACAGAATCTTGGATGACCTCATATACTACAAGGATAGGATTTTCCTTGTACCAGAGTCCAAGATGAAGGAGAAGATCCTTCGAGCAATGCATGATACACCTCTAGCAGGACATCCTGGGTATTTTAAGACCTACGGTACATTAGAGAGAGATTTGCATGGAAAGGGTTAAAGGACAATGTCCTTAACCATATTAGGGAGTGTTTGGTTTGTCAACAAACCAAGGCCGAACATTCTTTTCTAGCAGGACTTCTACAACCTCTTCCTATCCCTGAGCAGAAATGGGAGAGCATATCTATGGATTTTATCACAGGCCTTCCCTCAGTGCATGGGCACGATTGCATTTATGTGGTGGTCGATCGGTTGACCAAGTATGCCCATTTCTTTTCTATGCCTTCTAGGCATAAGGCACCACAGGTAGCTCGACATTCTTCACAGGTGTTTTTAGGCTTCATGGCTTGCCTAAGAACATTGTCAATGACCGGGATAAGATTTTCATGAGCACGTTTTGGCAAGATATTTTCAGACTTGCAGTACGGAGTTAGCTCCTAGTACTAGCTATCATCCACAAACAAAGATAGTTAATAAGTGGATAGAGGGCTATTTGCGTAGCTATGTTGCAGGACATCAGTGTGCATGGGTTAGATGGCTACACATGGGTGAGTATTGTTATAATACCACCTACCAGATGAGTATTGACATGGCTCCCTTTCGGGCATTGTACGGATACGATGCCTCATCGTTCATGGACCTAGTATTATCAGATAGCCGAGCTCCCAAAGCTCGTGATTGGTTACAAGAGAACCAAGATATTATGAAGGCCCTCAAGGAGAATCTGCAAAGAGCACAATAGAGCAGCGGTGTCGAGAAGTTGAAACCGCGGTTTTATGGGCCATACATGATAGTATAGAGGGTTAGGGCAATCACATGAGTTGGAGCTTCCATAACAGAGCAAGATCCACGCCTTTCATGTTTCGTGCCTCAAAAGGGCACTTGGACAGCATATTGTGCCTTCTACAGATTTGCCACCTTTGGACGATGAGGGAAAGTTGGTCTTAGAACCGAGACTATCATTGAGGTGAGGCAAAGGAAGCTCAAAACAGGGGTTATTACAGAGTATCTAGTGCGGTGGAAGGATTTGCCACTTGAGGATGCTACTTGGGAGGGTGAGCAGATTTTACAACGCATCCTGGTTTGCATTTGCTTGTGGGCAAGCAAATTTCGGGAAGGGAGGAATGTAATGTCCCCATTCCTACACCAGAGGCCTAGAGGCTTATTTCCATCTTAGCTTTGGTCATACCCAAGAGGCTAGAGACATTGGAGGCTATTGGGTATGGATTTATTTTGATACCACCTTCACTTTATGTTATATTTCGTCATTGACTTAAGTGTTGGGTGACTAGGTGGTACTTTATGTTCTATTTCTTCATTGGGACAACTTAAGTGTAATTTTTAGCATGTGCACAATAAAGTCACTTAAGTTATATTTATGTTTATGAGAAAATTCCCAAAGGGGTGCGACTTGGGTTTTTGGAGGAAAAAGGTTATAAATATACCTTTGAGGTCTTTTGGAGATCATTCATACATCCAACTATTTTCAGCTATTGCTATTTTCAATCTTTTTGCTTGTGGAGGTCAGATTTTGTAGGATCCCTAGCTTCGGTGGTGAGAGATCCATCCCTAGCTGGTACAACATTCTTCTTCGGTGAGGGTTTTCCACCCATATCCCTAGCTTGTTATTCAGATTTTTGGATCAGATTTGGAGAGTAATCAAAAATTCAGATTCAAAGAAAGAGGACAGCCATTCTTCAACAAGGGTTTCAGTTATTTTCAGATTTGGGGTTGTTGGGTGTCTCCCACAAGTGGAGCGACCTACTTGGGAAATTCGACAAGCATTTTGGAAGGGTTTTTGTGGCCCATTTCTGGAGATTTCAGATATGAAGATTGTTCTTGTCATATTGATGTCAAAGAAAATTATTCCAATCATTTTCCCTTGATATTCTGGAGTTTACAGTCAGCTGTACTTTCTCCTCATTTGCTGTCATAAAATAAATTCAGATTTGGCCATTAAAAATTATTTCTCAGTTGTTTATTATTCTCTATATTTTTCCACATCTTTTGAAGCTTTTGGGTATTGTTGGAAGTGATTATTTTGAAAGATATAATTTTTTTAGATTTCTGTACCTTGCCCTGGAAAAATCAGAATTACAGTTTGCAGATTTTTGATAAATTTCTGAGCTTTAAAGTGATATCCTAGAAGGGATATTTCATCCACTATCCTTCATACTACCACATATGTCATCTACTATCTTACCTATCTTTCCTACTACCACATATGTCATCTACTATCTTGTTTATCCTTCCTACTACCACATATGCTAGTAGAGATATGTCATATACTATTCTTCCGACTATACACATCAGTTTTACTTTAGTGAGACTTATGTTTTTAGGCTTGTCGATGTATTAATTCACCTAAGAGTATGTTCACACATACCAGATCCATCAACTCATAGCACATTGTGAGAGAAGCCATCGACTATCTTTCATACTACCATCTTCATATCAACATCAAATCATCAGGTTTTTCCTCTTTCGCTCTTGTTCCCCCCTTATGACCTTGTTTTCCTTTTGCCAAAGACATAGCCAATGTCATTAGCCAAGCCGATGATGCCCGATGCGACCACTACTTTAGTTGACACCATGGGTCAAACCAATAATGTATTATTTTCTTCGAAATCTTTCTATGTTAGTACTTGGGCGATGACATCAGCCAAAACTAAGTTTCGACTTTTACAAATTTGATTTGCATTTATAGCTTACCCTTTTGTCATTTCTTGAATAAGAACATCATAATACACTTTGCATGTGCTTCTGCAAGTCCACCTTAGGAAGAAGAAGAGGACTTTGAGAAAAGAGGAGCTTAGAGTAAGACAAGTTAGCATAAAGGCCTTGAAGATATCAAAAATAGGAGCTATACCACCAAGGTTTACTAAAAGTCCCCATCTCTTTTCTACCTAGGTTTTCACCTATCCATCTTGACTTCACCTACAACCATCTCTCACAAAGTACTACAACCCAAGGGTGAGATAAATGTCCTAACAAGTCAACTTGAGGGGAGTATTCCTAACCCTAGCTCTTTCTTTTGTACTTAGACTGGTATTGTGGATGTTCTATTATTTGTGTATTAGACAAAGATATAGATTAGCATATGCATGTTACTTTACCGTTGTCTTTTACATCATCGTTACCCATAGTTCTTACTTACCGCCTAGTGGCATTTGACCTCTTTATAGCTCATGTTTTACCACCCAATGACACCTTCATTCATTCGGTTAATTGTAAATTTGTAGACCATAAGAGATAATTGATAAAGCACTCAAAATATTTTGTATTCATTGAAATTTGAACTTCTAAAGAGTCATAACTCATCATTCAACATGGTTACAATTTCAATGATTCACATATACATGATAATAATCTAGATTCTAGAATATATCATCCAGATCTTCCTCATCATCTTGATCTCCATGAACACAACTGGCAGCTCCACTCCCACTAGCTCCACTTTCCATCCCTTGTGCAATGGATCCCGATTCTTCTTCATCAATACCAAGCAGTGAAAGTTGGCTAAGAGTAGCCGCAGAAGCATCAAAGTCACTACTCTCAGGATTAATATCCCAAAGTTTGTTGGGACCTTTACGATAGCCTTCATTCTTGTGTGTGAGGATGCACAAATTGGAGTGTACATACACTAAATCCTCAGCCTTCTTGGATCCTAACTTGTTTCGTTTGGCTGAGTGGATGAAGCTATATGTACTCCAATTCCGCTCTGCTGAAGAATTGCTAGCCACCTGTTACAAAAATGAAAAAAGAAGTTAGAAATTTTCAATTAGAAATAAAATTAATTTACTAAGAAGTAAGAACTTCGAACATACAATTTTAATTTTTAATTAATTAATAATAAACAAACTTTTGATTTCATTTTAATATTTTATACCTGTGAGAGGACTTTAATGGCAACAGGTCGTATGTACTTGGCATCATGGCCATGTACATACCACCACATGAATGGGGTCAACTTGTACTTGTCAACTGCTGCATCCATTTCACCCATGCTACCATTAGATGAAGAGACAAAGAGCGCCATTTCATAGCGGACCGTACAAGCTATATCTGGATCAGGAAAAAGCCTCCGGAATGCTGCCTTAGCTCCAATTGCAACTTCGTGGTCATCATATGGTTTTTGCCTACCAGGTAGCGAAATTATTTCATTGCTATAAAATTTGGGATTCAGGGCATAGGCTAGGAGATGTAATGGGGTGGTCATTTTATTCCACCTTCTCATGATCACGCTCCTAACTTCATTGTAGAAGGTTTCTGCAGGATCCTGCTCTTTTTGTTGTATGATGTCTCTAATTTTTTCAAGCATAGAGTCAATGCCATCATAGATCTCCCCTATGCAAGCGTCATCTGTGTCTGTATATCTAATCATAGATAAAATAGGCTCAGTAAAACTAAGCAAGTATGCAACCTTTGCCCACCAACTATCATCAAGTATAATTGATTTTACTTTGATGGCTCTTTCTGTGTTTGCTTGCTTCCACACAGACCAAACATCATCAATCACCATAAGCCTTAAGGCTTGTTTTACCTTCACAAGTCGTCTTAAGACGAGTGTGTGAGAGGCAAATCTTGTTTCAACAACCTATTAAAATAAATTAAAACAAGTTAATAAAATATAAAATTAAATTTAAAAGAAATTCAATTGATAATATTAATTTCATATTTCATAGAAAGTTAGCAAATAAATATTAAAAATTAAAAACTAGGAAATTGTTTCGTTACCTTCAACGCAACTCCAACGTTGAGAACTTCCTAAAGATAGCCTGAGACATATGATGATTTGTGACAAACATTTGAATCTCATTTGCCTCTGTATAAGTTTCTTCTATCCATGGAATTTTGCCAATCTTCTGCAACATCAAATTCAAGGAGTGTACTGCACAAGGTGTCCAAAAAATGTGCTCATATCTCCCCTCAACAATCATCCTTGCTGCTCTACAATTTTTGGCATTGTCTGTGATGACTTGGACAACGTTTTGAGGGCCCACTGACTCAATAGCCTCAATCAAAATATTAGCAATAAATTGAGCATCTTTCACTTCACCCTCACAATCAACAACCCTTAAGAACATTGCCCCTTTAGGGCACACTGCAACAATGTTGATTAGGGGTCTATTTCGGCATCTTTCCATCCATCTGAAATGATAGATACCCCTGAGTCCTTCCATGAATCCCTAATTGGCTGCAAAGAAGTATGTACATGGGCCACTTCTTTCGCCAACAATGATGTTCTCACCTTCTGATAACCAGGGCTTGTATACCCTTGTGGTGCATCATTAATTCCTCTCACCATTTGTTGCCAATAAGGTGACCACAACACATTGAAGGGCAGCCCACATGCATAAACGCATCGAGCAACCAACTCATCAGCAACATCCCTTTTCTCATTTGCAAATGCTTGCTCTAATGGGCCTTTGGTACTTCTCTTTCGTGGCAAGCACTCTCCCTCGATGGAGTTTCAACTGCAACTTGGATAAATGGATGGTTTGATGGGGTGGGTGGTTTTACAGAACCCCTATTTTGCAAAGGAGCGGTTTTAAATCTAGCTCTTGAAGCTGCCAAATCAGCCTCCTCTTGCTCTTTCATATATGCCAATATATGTTTCCCTTCAACCTTGGCACATTTTCTAATCCCCGTCCCCTTTCCCCATTAAATGAGCTTTGAGGCGGGTGTAAGAGGATTTGAATTGTATATTGCAATGATTGCATACCCAAACTCGAGAGCCACCGCCAACAAGGTTCTCCACAATTTGCACATGTCTCCAAAGAGGAGCTCTAGGATCCACACCCCCACTTTGACTTGCTTCCCCTTCCCCATGCCCTCCCACAAAGTTTGAACTGATGCCATTTATGTTTTTATATCTCAAGAGTCAAAGAATCAAACCTACATTGAATTTTTTAAAAACATAAACTTAGATAACAATAAATTATTATTAATATTATTAAATAGAAGTTAGAACTACACCCTACATATCCTATTCTGCTTTTGATCACCAAGTTCACCGTATAGGCGCGAGGTGAGAGCATACACAGAGTTCGATTTTTTTTTTAATTTAATAAACACAAAAAAACTCTTAAAATAGCAAAAAAAAAATAATCCTATTCTGCTTTTGATCACCAAGTTCACCGTATAGGCGCGAGGTGAGAGCATACACAGAGTTCGGATTTTTTTAATTTAATAAACACAAAAAAACTCTTAAAACAAAAAAAAAAACTACATCCTATTCTGCTTTTGATCACCAAGTTCACCGTATAGGCGCGAGGTGAGAGCATACACAGAGTTCGGATTTTTTAATTTAATAAATACAAAAAGAACTCTTAAAATAGCTTTTAAAAAAAAACTACGCATCCTATTTTGCTTTTGATCACCAAGTTCACCGTATAAGGTGAGAGCATACACGAGTTTGGATTTAAATTTAATAAATACACATCCTATTTTGCTTTTGATCACCAAGGTCACCGTATAGGTGCGAGGTGAGAGCATACACAGAGTTTGGATGATATTTATAATTTTAAAAAAACATATATGATTTTTATTTAAAAACCGCAAAGGAAATGTTACAATTTTTTTTTTTTTTAGCATAGAGTTTAAAAATTACTAAATTAAAACTACATATTGATATCATGATCAATGATCATGAATGATGTGTGCATTATGCACACATCATTCATGATCATTGATCACATTAACATTTTCTTTATTAAAAAAACTTGAAAAATACCTGGTTTTTCCTTCTACAAACTTCCAAATCTGCTTTGAAATTCTTCCTTGATGCTCTTTGCCCTTAGCACCACCTCCTAAACTCTTCCTTCAAGCTGCTCCTTGATGTCTCTTTGCTCTTCACAATGCTAAATGTTAGTTTAGTGAAAACTGAATTTAGCAAGAGAGAAAATGAGAGTGTGATTTAGAATGGACCCAAGAGGTCATTATATAGCTTTTAGGAAGTGTCTTTAGCAAGTCTAGGTAGGTAGATTAGGTAAATGCTTTTATTTTTTATTTTTCACCGAACAAGGATACCCCAAAAGTTTTGATGCTTAGATGCAACTACCAAACTCTTAGCAAAAACCCTAACTTGAGAGATGTTTTAGGATGGTTTAACTAAACCCCACCCAACTCAATTGTCAAACTAGAAAATATAGTCAAATGCTTATCAAAGAATTTTGATATACTTGAAAACAACTTACGAAATTTCATCAATGCAAAACAATTAGCTCATGAATCTGCCCATGATTTCGTCAAACATTGGAAGTCTTTGGCGCATAAAGCTGATTATAGCATGAATAAAGAAAGTGCCTTCAAACTCTCTAACATTACCTTAGGACCAAAATAACAATACGAGATCTTTCTTCGTTAAAACACTAGAGGAAGCTTTTGAACAAGGTAAGAGGAAAGATCATCTCATGAAATAATTTGATCAACCTCAAAAGTCTAACAATTAACCTTTCAAAACAAAAACCAAATGTAATTACAACGCAAGCATTCAGAGATAAACTTATCCCGTCATCCAAGCCATCTGCCCTCAAGTTTCCCAAAGCTCAAGCAAATATTTCCAAAACCACAAGGTAAGAGGCACGACTATCTCACGAAACAATATGAGCAACCTCAAAAGTCTAACAAGGAACCTTTAAAGACAAAAACCAAATGCAACTACAATGAAAGAATTCAGAGATAAACTTCTCCCATCATCCAAGCCACATGTCATTGAGTCTCGCAAAGCTCAAGCAAAGATTGTCAAAACCACAACCTTCGAACATAGACCCTATCGAACCTTTGCCCCAATTGTACAACCATGCCAACAAACTATGTTGTTGGCTTGCCAATTAGGGACATTCTCATGAAAATTGTCGAGATCTCAAATGAATCACCTATGACTCATACTAGACACAAAATTTGACCACGATTCCATGACTCGAGAACAATATCATATCAAGACTCTCTTATTTTCCCAAAATCAACAACAAAACTTCAACAAGCTAATGACCCTCCTAACATAGCATTTATTGACACATCCCCTCTTCCAACTATTACCTATCCCAAGATAACCCACATGAATCAATTTGTGGCCAATATTTAAGGAAGTTACGACCAAAACTACATCAACTCACAATATGTGAATGCAGCAAAGTAAACCTTAGGCACATATCTTCCCATAAAAGACCCCATCCAAAACCCAAAAATCCTCTCGAGAGGCAATCAAGATGATGAACTGTAGCAGACAGCGGATGAGGAGGGGTTCCAAGCAGAGTTCTTCAAACTTGGTCAAGGGGTTCTTTGTAGTTATTTGACTGACCTCTTCAATCATGTGGTTTGCTCGGGTTTTCCGCCATCTTGGGCATGCCATATCATTCACCCGATTCACAAATCAAGTCCCAACTCTGACCCCAATAACTACAGGACCATTATGGTGGGTCATACATTCTCCAAGCTTTATGCTACAGTGTTACATATGCAGTTATCCAAAGAGCTCGAGAGGAGAAACATTAGAGCCAGGGGACAAGTTGGCTTCTAGCCTAATCACCAAACTACCGACCATATCTTCACTCTCTAACCATCATTGAGGAGGCACGTCATCACTCTTCGAAGGTCTATTGTTGCTTTGTGGACTTTCGAAAGCCTTTGACTCGGTACCACGCAAGGCACTTTTTCAGTGGCTTCATGACATTGGCATTTTGAGACCCTCCTCACGGCCATCATGCATCTGTATGAGACTATCTTAGGCTGCCTCCGCACCTCTCAAGGTGAGTCAGAGTTTATCAGAGTACCATTGGGGTAAAGCAGGGGTGCCCCTATCCCCAACTCTATTTGGGATCTACATTGACGAGCTTGAGTCTTTTCTCCATGAGCATATTCAGGAAAGTGATGGGTGCCTCCTACACTAGGTTCTGATATCCATTCTTCTTTTTTGCAGATGATGTGGTTCTCCTCGCTTCTCTCCGAGGGCTTACAAAGACAACTCGATGCCTTAGCCCTATTCTTGTGATCTTCGGCAATTGACGGTTAACCTGGGTAAAACCAAGGTTATGGTCTTCAATGGTTTGAAGACCTCGCATCTCCACTTCTTCTTCAAAGGTGAGGAGATTGAGATCACCAACTCTTATACATATTTGGATATTCTATTCTCTGGCCCTTGTTTCAGTTTGAGACAGGGTCTCCAGCCTCGAGTTAACAAGAGCTATCGGTCCATAGCTCTTCCTTGAGAGATAGTTTTTCCACCATCACTTTCAGGACATCTCCTCCAAAATGTCTCCAATGGACTCCCTCATCAGACCCACGGTTCTCTACGGCTCTATTGCTTGGGGACCCTCTTTGTTGAGTACTGACCGGGCTTTCATTAAGAGAGTCCAGACTCTTCTCCTTTGCCACTTCATCAAGTGTAAGCAATCTATACCCCAACACATTATTTTGGCAGAGTTTGGAGCCCATCCTTTCGACTGGAGACCATTTTCGACTTGGTTTCTTTCTTGCACCGTATTAGGGGCTTCGCAGACACTTCCAAGGGGCGGGGTAGCTGCCCATACTCGGCATATTGTTCCTCTGAGGCTATTGCTCTTTTGGCTCCCCTCACCGGCGTCATAGTTGGTATACTGAGGTCTCCGAACTCTTGGGGGTAATTGGTATTTAGATGGACCATCTTCCACCTTTTCGGTACTCCTTGACACACCAAACCACCTTCTACCTACGAAACAGAGAGATGAACAGGATCATCAGAGAGGATATCTACAAACAATACATCCATACCACTTGGGTAAACCCTCGGGGGTTTACATCCCAAGATGGCCTTTTATGTTGAGCATTTTTTAGAGCTGAGGGACGGTCTCATTACCCGCCCTCAGTACACCCTTCAACATTGGATGCATGCCCTTCGCATCCCCTTGGTCAGTTCAAAGTTGGTTCTCATAGACTTCGTTGTGAGACGGATCACCACCTTGATCGTTTAGACAGACCTGCCAGGTTGTGTAACCTCCAGGAGACCGAGATGGAAACACACTTTATCTTTTGGTGCCTCATCTACTATGAGATCAGAGGGAGGTTTCACTGTTTATTTAGGACACATGGTCTTTCTAACTTTTTCAGGTTTGAGGATCAAAGGTGTCTAGCTTTATATTTACAGGAGGCTTTGAAGCTTCATGAGCACACTCTTCAACCGCATCCTAGACCGAACTCTACCCAGCAGGATCACTTCCTTCTTCACAGTGTTACCAGCGGAGAGAGGTGTCAAGCACCTTGGTGAGACCACCCCCACTTCCTCCTCTAGATTGGTTCAGCTTAGGGATACCATCCATGGTTCTCCGAGTCATCACAGGCATGCCCGTACTAGGCCTGGCCTCAGGAGACAGACGAGATCCAAGCATCGGAGGGATAATATTGTTTCCAGACAGAGTCATATCAAGCAGACTCTCTCTTTGACTAGTCGACAAGCTATTCTCGGCCTCTTCCAATGGACCTCGGATGTTAGGAGAGTTGGATCTCCCATCCCCTTATGGGCTTTCCTCCTTTCTCTTCCTTGGTCGTTTTCCCCTCTCTTCCTCTAGCTTGGTTTTCCACCCCCATTTTGGGTGGTGTAATTTCTTTCTTCCTATCGCCACTTCTTCTACCATTTTGTATTTCGTCTTTGTCGGGAACCCTTTGGTTTTCCGCCTTGCATCGCTGCTCAATGTTTTTGCAGCCCTTTTGACCTACTTTTTTGGTCATTTGTTGGACATTAATATATTTATCTTATCTTATCTTATCTCAAGAGGAAATGGTTGTAAAAGATTCTACAAGTGCAACTTCAATAAACACCACTACCAAAGAAGTGAACTAGCACATCAACCAACCAAATTTCAACATAAGGAACAATTTCCACCTATCGTTATGTTTTTCCAACTCTTACCCCAATTCTCAACAAAAATATCTCTATGGTGCTTACCAAAAATTTAACCAATGGAATTTCCTAGAAGAACTCAACACTAATACATACAAAATCCATCTAATGGAACTCATGCAAACATCACTACATCATAGAAAATTTCTCGCACAATAATCAAAGATATAGAAGAATCCCCACAATCCATCAAAGTTGAAAACCAATTCAACCTCCAAAACATCCAAGAAACATTCGAGATACATGCACTTTTAAAACAAATCTACCCTCGACCAAACAAGAATCGTCAATAGATTTCCTAATGGATGAAATGATCAATGATGAAATCTTATATCAAGATGATGATCTGCCTCTTTTTAATTAATGTCTTGATCAACGATTCCCAAGTCCGAAGGGACCTTGTAGATGAAAGTTTTTGCATCAATGTCACCTCCCTACGAGTAACTCAAACCTTAGGATGCTCCCAAAATGATCTCAAGAAAACAAGGCTCAATTATCATGGATTCAACAAAAACAACCAAAACCGCCGATGACATATTTGGTTCCTCATAAGAGTAGGGCTTAAATTTGTATGAACTAAAGTTACTTGTGCTTGACCTTCCACTTTCCTATAACCTCCTCGTCGAGACGACCTTGGACTCATCAAATGAGAACAATGGATTCCTATGGAATCCAATGTTTAAGATTCATTCACAATAACACTCGCTATAAGCACGAGACCACCCCTAACCCATGGAATCTCCCAAATTGTCAAACCTAGAAAAGAGTTCAAATTCCCACAACCATAGCAGTCAACATTCCATTACCTAAGTACATACACATGCATCCTAACCTATCATAGATTCAAATAATGATGAACCAAACAAGCTCCCAAAAAGAAAGGCAAAATTTCTAAACTACCACATGCCATAACAAATTGGTTTGCACATCCATCATGCCCAAGGATAGATACCTTTCTATTAGAGAGACGAAGAGAATACAAAAGATCCACCTTTTATGCCAACAATGTCACATATGATGACACCTTTATTCTAATGTGATGAGAATGAAGTTGCAAAATTCTTCCAAGACCCGTTATTACTCTTTCCTCAATCCTTTAGTCAAATAGGAATCTCCCTAAAGAGTTCAGAATTCTCACCAATACAATCAACAACATATCATTACCCAAGCACATCCTCATGCACCCCAACCTACATGTCACCATCATAGACTAGAACAATGATGAACCAAACGAGCTCCAAAAATTGTAACATTTATTAATTATCGGAAACCATAATCAATTAGCTTCCCCATCACTCCTACCAAGGGATAGATACCTTTCCATTAGAGACAAAGAGTACAAAAGATCCACCTTGTAACACCAATGAGGCCGCATATGATGACACCTTTATTCAAATATGATGACAATGGAGTCGCAAAATTCTTCCAACTCCCACTATCACTCTATTCTCGATCCTTTAGTCAAATTAGAAAATCCATTAGCAATATAACCAATGAGGATCATCAACAAGAACATAGCCAAAAACAAGCATGTACTATTCAACCCTCCACTTAGATGTTTTTTTGTTACCGTAGTTTAAAAACTTGCACTTGAAGATTGCTTGGCAGCCCAAATTTTCACTCGTTACTCAAGACTCTAGAGTTTCAAGCAATTACTCGGCATTATTTGGCAACTTTATCATTACTAAAAAACATTTATATTCACAAAACAAACTTAAAGAAAATGTAAAACGTTGTTAAATGACATTAGAAATGAATGTATAAAATGCATAAGAATTTTCCTTCGAGGTTGAAAATTAAGTGTGTATTGAAAAGTGGTAGGAATCATCGAATCAGTATGTATTGTTGTACTCCTGAAAGATTGAATGGATTACACGATACAAAAAGAATAAAATCAATTATTGGGAATCCAACAATAAGAAAATGGAGTATGTACTAAAAAGCGATAAGAATCATTCTACATTGCCAGGATATAGGTACGGGTACAGGTTCGGTACAGTATATGTCTTGGGTACGTCCATACATATATAATTTAAAAATTAATAAATATATATAATGTTTATATATACTCATTTTACTCATTTTTTAGTCCATAAGAAATAAAAAACTTGAAAAATATAGTAGGATCAAGGTTCAAAACATTCAATATGCTTAAAATTTTACATTTTCATTGATCATGTGGTTGTCATACATATGATATATGAATATCATGTCAATATGAATACAAATAATCTAGAATATATCATCTAGATTTTCCTCAAAATCATATTTCTACATGGCAATCTTGCTAGCTCCACTCTCAATAGATTCACTCTCCACTACTTGCAAACTCCTTGAATGTCAACTTTGCCATCAAGTATTGAAAGTCAGGGCAAGAGTGATCACCGAGGCATCCAAGTTTTTAGTCTCTGGAAGAAAATCCCAAAGTTTATGAGGACCTCTAACATAGTCCTCAAACTTATGTGACAAGAGAGTGCTAATTGAACGCACATATACCAAATCCTCGGCGTTTTTGCATGCTAACTTGAGTCGTTTAGTTAAGTGTATAAAGCCATATGTACTCCGATTCCGCCCTGCGGAAAAATTACTAATCACCTGTTATAAAAAGAAATTTGTTAATTGTTGGAGATTTTAAATTAATAAGATACTTGAGAAGTATTAAATATTTGTTAGTATTAACTTAATAAAAATTTCAATAATTGTTATACATGTGAGAGAGTTTTGAAGGCGATATGTCGTAAGTACTTGGCATCATGGCCATGTACATACCACCATGTCATTGGGATCATGGTGTACTTGTTCAAAAGAGCCTCAACCTCTCCCATGTTGCCTTTTGAAGCTGCAAAAATGTTCATTTCGTTGCAGATCACACTAGCTATAGATGGATCAAGAAAAATTCTTTTGAATGTTGCCCTGGTTCCATTTGCAACTTTAGTCGATTATGGCAAATGCTGTTAAGTAGCCCAAATATTTCGAGCTATAATACTTTGGGTTAAGTGCATAGGCAAGGGTATGTAATGGGGTGGTCATTTTATTCCACCTCTTCATGACCACTCTTTACTTCATCAGTAGAAGGTTTCTTCGGATTTTGCTTTGACCTCTCTCATACCTTCAAGCATAGAATCTACTCCATCATAAATCTTTCCCATGCACACTGCATCAGTATTTGCATATCTAATCATGGATAGAATGGGCTCAATAAAATCTTGTCTCTACAACCTTCAAAAGCTCCAACCTCCACAATCTCCTAAATATGGCCAAGAGTGTAGTTCAAATATATTCGTAATCTAGGCATTTGTACCCTTGTGGGCCTTCATTGACAGCTTTCAACATCTATTCCTAATATAGAGACCTCAAAACATCAAGGGCAGCCCATATGCATAAGTGCATCAAGCAATCAACTCATCAAAGAATGTCCCTCTTATCATTATTGAATGTTTTTTTTTATGCTCCTTTTGGCTTTTTTATGAGGTCTCTTCATCCAAAGGGGTATCAAGTGGGTGAGCATGAGTTTGACTTTGGAAGATGTAGGTGTGGGTGGTCTTGTTGAATGCCTTCTTGCTCTCTCAAGTACTCTGCCATTTTCTTTTTTGATAGTTTGGAGCACTTCTTTATCCCCACTCCTACAAGCCTAGTTAAATGGATTTTTAGTTGACTATATGAGAATTTGTATTGAGCATGGCAACCATGGCATATACAAATACGACCCCCACCACCAATAAAGTTTTCTACCACTTTCATATGTCTCCAAAGAGGAGAACTAGAATCATATTTCACAAAACCAACGTGTTTTCAAAAGCTTTTGGGCCTTCTTACACTCCACCTGAAGTAGAACATGATGCCATCTAAACTATTTTTTATCACCAAGATCACCATAAAGGTGTTTAACCCTAAATTAAATTTTAGGTCATTTAATTAGGTTTTCTTGCAAAAATATAACAAAGATTACACTACACAAAGCACTCAAATTTACATGTTATATCATAACAATCAACCATACCACCGAGCATATACAATTTGAAGCACGAGACAAGATGGAAAGAAACACTTAACTAGTTCGTAACATGTTCATGATGTATCGATGACTAATGGGCAAGGGCAAGGTTTGAGATTTGAAACTGCCGCTTTCGAGTTGCACAAATGTTGGGGGAAGACCTTACAAAGTGGTCAGACCATATCATCCGGTCCTAACCAAACCATACTTTTTTAACATTCAAATAACTAGAGTCCACAAATTTCAATGTCACTCTGTGTCATTTGTCGATCTTTGATATCTTCAACTTTATATGAAACCCTAAATGTTGCACACCAAACCGACAAAACAAACGATAACCATCCCACAAGACACTCAACCAATTATTAGCTCTAAAAATAAAGATGCAAATGCTTGATTCGAAATGACCTCGATGGTCACCCCGCTTGTGAATCGGGTGTTGCACTACATTTTAGACTCAATGTAGTTCTCCTAGTGCTTTGTGCAAAGGTGCATGCAACTATCCCTTGACCTAGGTTGGCCCTTGTGCCTCAACACCGATAGCAAACTATGCTACTTCATCCCAATAGAAACCCTTGTGTGCATATGAAAACTTGAGTTATGCCCTCCTATGTTGTGTATGCAGTATGCAAATGTAGTCCTTGCTTTCTCACTCAATAAGTGATAGATAGATGATTGCTAGATAATAAATGCTTAGGTTAGACTTGTATATATATGAGTTCTTACTTTGAAATTAGGACCTTAGTGGCGGGAAAGGCCGACCCAAAGATATAAACCGAAAGATAAAAGAGTGACAAATGGGCCCATGAAGAGAAAAAAAATGAAAACCAAAAGGGGCCAAGACCGTACACAATGGTCAAGATCGTATGTACAGTCCTAGCCCTTGTATTGTCTTGAACCAGGTCAAATAAAGAACAAACAATAAATGCAATCTGCAAGAGATCTCTGTAAAAAGGCTCAAAATCCAATCAAAGAGGTAAAATAGCAAAAAGTTAAGTTCAATCAAGTAACAAAGAGCAAATCAATAAAGAACTGATGCCACTAAGATCTTGTTTCATTGTTCAAAACTCGTGTACATAACAAACTAACAAAAGCATGATGTAATAATGATTTTGTGCAGATTTTGGTGTCTACATTTCACCCCTCTTATGCTAGTGAATGAGATTTACTAGTGTAAAGGAAATGAAAATCAAAATTGTGAGAGTGTTGAAGCAATAAGCATACAAGTGTGTTGAGAGAAAATAATCAATCGTGGCAAACAACGTTAGACATCGGCTGACCCACACAGAGATAAGGGAGAAGTGTGTCGTAGGCATCAAAAGGGGATATCGTAGTTACGGAGAGAAGTGTTTGCAAACATGGAGATTCAAACTTAGTGGATTTGTAGGGTTGGGGGTGATCAAATCCCCCACAAATTTCTTGATTTTATAACAATGTGGGACTTGGGTGTTCCCGACACCAAGGGAAGAGTGTCATAGGGCTACTTAGCTTGCCCCCAATAACACTTCCCAATAATGGGACCACACCGCTGTAGACAGATCTAGGTCTCAAAATTTGTTAAAAACCCCTGTAAGGTGAAAGGGAATGGCGTGCTTATTGTGATATGGATGCTTGTACTATATTTGAATATTTGTATTTTGCCTCCTGTATTCATAATGAATACAATGGCATTTAGTGCTTAGTGTGTTTGGGTAATCACGAGTGACCACTTGGGTGTTGAGATTACATTGCATTCGGTGAAAAAGTGGCCTTGCATAACCAACTTGCTAAGTACGGAGAGGATAGCCTTGCATAGCTAATCCATTGTCCTTGCTTAGTGATTTGAACTTGAGAACGAGACAAGGGGATGACCTTGCATAGTCAGCCCCATATATTTGCCCCCTTTTGGCAAAAGGGAGAGTGTAAAACACGATTGCTTGAGGTGAAAGTGAAGAGAATGAGCAAGATTGAGAGATGTTGTAATGCAACAGATAGGCATTGTAGAGTGCATACTGGGAATTGTTGATATCGTATAAAAGAGCCAATGATAGGAAACACATTGCAAGTGTGAAAAGAGTGTTAATAACATGTGTAGAGTTGGAGAATACGTGCAAACCAGGGTAATCATGTATCGACACGAAAATGATGAGAAGTATGATCACAAGGCCACAAACGACATGCAAAACGGGCAAACCGAGCCCAAGATATGGCCCACACACCGCAAAGCCCTAATTGGCTGAATTAAATTAATAGTAAAGGAGGGTGAGTAAATGTGACCATTAAAAGGTGTTATAAATAGTAAAGTGAAAGAGAGAGGGTCGTGTGAACACGATTTGAGCTTGTGGGGATGCAATTCAATTGCCAGACAACATGACGAGTTAGTAAGTGCATTTAATTTTCTTGATGTTGTGGAAAATAGGGTAGATTTCCTAATTTTTTAAAATTTGCCAATTTATTGAATTTATGCATACATGGATGAGACAAGACCGAATGGTCCGGTTTTCCCCAGGTCGGGAAATGATGAGAAGTATGATCACAAGGCCACAAACGACATGCAAAACGGCAAACCAAGCCCAAGATATGGCCCGCATAACCGTAGAGCCCTAATTGGTTGAATTAAATTGATAGTAAAGGAGGATGCATAAATGTGACCATTAAAAGGTGCTATAAATAGTAAAGTGAAAGCAAGAGAGGGTCGTGCGAACACGATTTGAGCGCGTGGGGATGCGATTCACTTGCAGCATTTACAAACGAGTTGGTAAGTGCATTTAATTTTGCGATGTTGTGCAAAATAGGGTAGATTTCCTAATTTTTTTAAATTTCCCAATTTTATTGAATTTATGCATACATGGATGAGACAAGACCGAATGGTCCGGTTTTTCCCTTTCGTCGGGACAATACGGAACCATACGGTTACGACCCTAAACGTGCACGGTTCTAACCAAGATCCATACGGTCCAGAGTAAATGTGACCATTAAAAGGTGTTATAAATAGTATAGTGAAAGCGAGAGAGGGTCGTGCGAACACGATTTGCGCTGCTGGGGATGCAATTCACTGCAGACAATGCATTTAGTTGGTAAGTGCATTTAATTTTGTTGATGTGCAAAATAGGGTAGATTTCCTAATTTTTTTAAATTTGCCAATTTTGTTGAATTTATGCATACATGGATGAGGCCAAACCGAATGGTCCAGTTTTCCTTGATCGAGACAATACAGAACCATACGGTTTAGACAGAACCGTATGGTCCTTACTAGGATCCATACAGTCCATACCTGAATTGCCAAAAGGGCCCCCAATGTGCGAGTTTGCTATTCTAGGTGATCTGGATATGATTTTCGCATTTTGTGTTGATGTATGATGAGCTTTTTGTCATATTTTTGATGTTCTAACATGATGTTTGGTGTGCATTTTTGTTTGCAAAGAGACATCCACGCATGTGAGTTTCGTAGTGTCGACACATGACAATCCTATTTGTTTTAGGTCTCGATGATGCACGATGGAATGTGCGTGATAGATCGAATCACGACATATGGCTCGATTTGGGGAAGTGCCCCCAAATATGCATTTGATTACAACTTTGTGTGAGTAGTAGAATATCGATACTTGCACATTTTGGCTTCCGACAGGGGAGATGACAGTGACATTAGAGGATGTATACCGGATATTACGGCTACTTATCAGTGGGTGAGAGGGTGCAGGTATTGCCCCCAGACATGTCATATCACATGAGACAAGCACAGAGATTTTGGGTGGATCAAAGTGGTTTCGGGGAGCCAACTATTATAAGGCATAGCTCGGTGAAAGAATCACAAGTATCATATAATAAATGTTCCTTGAGGGGTCGAATGAGGCCTCTACAAAATATATATTGCATCTCTAAATCAATGGGTTGGTATAACAACAAGTGCATATTAGCTTTGAATCGTAAGATATAATCAGATACAGCTTGTTTTTACCTTGATGGCGAGTGGGTAAATACTCATATGTTGCTCTAGGGCTTTCATTGACACTAAAGCGAGCTAGGAAAGTGTCTTCAATTTCTAGAAAGTACTTAAAGACCCATTAGGTAAATGTGTAAACCAATACAAAGCATCTCCTATGAGGTTGCGATGGAAAGCCTTAAGAAGTAATCGATCATTGCTATATGAGGCCATAAGGGCCCTATAATGCTTGAGGTGCAAAGAAGGATCTGAGGTGCCATCAAACAATGAAAATTTAGACATGATAAAATACTTAGGGAATGGGGATTGAAAGATTTTGCTTGGAATGGGATTTGCCATAAATAGTATTAGAATCAATGCTAGCATAATAAGCTTTTCTCTCAAGGGTCAAAGTTTGAACCTTACGTTGTAAATCACCTATTGCATGCATAAGGGAAAGGACCTCTTGAGGAGGTATAGCATAAGTCTCTAGAGGCTCATTCAAAGGTTGCACCTTACCATTTATGGTAGCCATAGGGACACTATTTCTTTTGAAAGTAATGTGAGGTGATGTCTCATGTGCAACTACCTTGGGTAACACTTGGGGTTCTACGGGTTTGGCCTCATGTTTGGGATCACGACCATAGTTGCTCTATTCAAATTCAAGTTTGACAAAAACAATTCTGAAAAAACACCATAATACTTTACACAAAGTTACTTGGGTACAAGTTTGGTTACAGGATTCGCTATTTTTTTGGGACACCAGGTTTGGTACATCTTAGATGCGTCCCGACATAAAAAAGATGAACAAAATTAATCATAATATCCAGCTATATGCATACAATAAGTAAAAATGATGATAAAACACTACTGATATTTGCGTGTTTTTTTTATGTTGAAGAGGTTTTCCGCTGGATACGCCCTGCCCAGAAATGTGAATGTTGTTTCCATGAAGAACCTCTAAAATGTTGTGTATCCAGTATCTAGAATAGGAAAGGGGAGAGAGCAAGCATTTAACAGTACCTGGTAACTTCAAATTTTGGATTAACACATACTGTTAAGGATGTCAGTAAAACAATTTCCAACATGATGTTAACTAAATATCCATTTACTAGTCATTGAGCTGGTATGTATCCTCGAACTAGTTTAAAATAATCTACAAATTTGACAATCACTCAAAGGCCAGGAGGATAATCAAGCTACAACATTTGTTTCACGAGCATAAAATATGATTACTACTCATACAAATCAACAAAGAAAGATATTAAGGAAATCACATAAGTAAAAAGGTTTTCTAAACAATCAAGTCAATAATTCATCAAATCTCAACCTTAAAAATTCTTACTAATTCATCACATCATTTTAGGTATTGAAATTGAGTTAGATAACTACCGCTAACTAGATCATTCATCCTTCATGCCATTTATGTTGGAATTATAAACTACACGAAGGACCATTATGCAGCCAAAAACTTCTTATTTATCATGTGTTAAGAACTATTCCATTGATTGATTAATAGTCTTGTTGCCAAAACCTAACTAGTGATCTCTTAAATCATAATAAATCCAAACTTGCAGTATTCTGCTAACCATTCAAAACGATCAATAATTATCGTATGTCATAAATAATATTGGCGTAGATGAGCACCGACTTTATGTCAATTATAAATATAGAAGCTAATTCTAGAATAAAATTTACAAACAAGTTAATGGTAAAGTAGTCAGCTAAACAAAAATTTGCATACCATGCATTTGGATGGTAAGACGTTGGCCAATGTTGGCATTGTGCCTCCCATTCTTCTCTTGAAGATGAAGCATACTTTGGAACCTGAAAACAATACAAATACAAATATTTAACAAAGTGAAATACTCTCTTAAAATTTTGCACTTGGACCCTTGTACCAACAAACAAACTTTCAGGTCTTTCTTGAACAACCCACAAGTCTAATAATGCATGCACGCACAAGATGCTCGTGCACATAAATGCTCACAAACGCACACAAATCCACATAACACGCCATAAATGCTCACAAACACACACAAATCCACACAACACACCATAAATGCTCACAAACACACACAAATCCACACAACACGCCCTAATGTGCATGCATGCACACACACATGAACAACCCACAATAAGCACGGCACCAACAAGTCAAATGCATGCATGCACAAGATGCTTGTGCACATAAATGCTCACAAACGCACACAAATCCACACAACACGCCCTAATGTGCATGCAAGCACACACACATGAACGTGTATGTTCGCGCTTGCAGGCACACGTGGACAAACAAGCACCAACATGCCCACATGCAAGCACCAGCCTGCCCATGTGTGCTCTCACACATAAATATATACATACATACACATATACTCACCTACATGTGCACTGGCAGTCTGTAGGACCTATCAAAAGTGTGTTTACTTGTTTAGAATATTTTTTCTAGTTTGATTGATTGTCTTAATTAAACATTTCGTGAACTAGGTTATGATTGCAAATATCTATGTAATTGTATCTAATATCATTGTATGGTGAGCATGTTAGGAGAAAATTCAATTCATCCTCTACTTCATTCCAATTACACACCTTACTCATTTTTTATTCTCAAGATGTCTTTCGGATGATCCATCTACCGATTTCACTACATAGTTCATGAGAGTTGGTTCTTAGCATTGTAGTCATGATTTTCATTTGGATACTAGTAGTTTTGTGGACCCAAATGAGATATTCTAGTTTAGTTTGATCATATTTTTATAACAAAGTTTTCTCGCCTTTGATTGTTTTTGTTTTTCTAGAGATTGTCATTGCTTTTAGATTGAGTGTATGATTTCAAAGTGTCGAAGCCTATCAATGGAAAATCATCAAGATGTCCCAGCACTTGCATCATTTATTCCAGTGCTATTGTCAATGCTTATTACATCATAGATAGGTTAAACGCCATTGTTCATTGATGATGGAAATCCTATCTTGACCAAGAACTCTTATTACATCATAGATGGGTTGGACACTATTTTCTAGTGATGATGGAAAGGCTACCTTGACCTAGGTTTAGCAAGCTTGTGTGTGTGTATATGTAAACTTATGTGCACATGATCACGGAGTAGTATTTGGCAAAGTTTTTGTAGTTCAAGCAGTTGGAGAACGTGTCTTATGCTATACATGTATACATATTTATGTGCATACACATATATGTGTTTACATGCACGTGTAAAACATGTGTTAGTTTATATGTATATGTAAACACACATATAAAACACGTATTGTTCCTCAACCACTTGAACTACACTAACATTGTAAATTACCGCTATATAATCATTCCATAAATGTTTCGTCAATGATGGTTAGCATTTGTTGATGAAGAAATCAAGAATGAGAAGTAGAAATTGATATGGATCTAATTTTATCCTGTGGTTCCTAGATGCAACACCCTAGCAGAACTTAGAGGAAGCCTATTGAAAGATCTTGGACAAAGCCACCAGTGATGTTCTTGCACCAACCTGGTCATCTCCCATCCAAAACTTGAGTCAGATAATACCTTGCTTCTATCAATTTGGCAAGCAGACACCTTTGCAATTGAAAATGACCAATAAAATTCTTAAAATATTAGTATCTACAAACACTATAGAGGGAATTTCAGAAAGACAATATTCTGAATCATCATGCAGTTTCCAAATACCAAAGAGTGCATGAACTTTAACTGACAAACTATCTAGGAATTCTTACGAACAAATATTTGAAATCACAAAATCATTAAACTTTTAAAATATATAGATATGTCGAGGCAAGACATTTGATGAATCACTTGTTCATAAGTCATTTTTCAATGACTGTTAGTTGTCCAATCTAATACTTTTCCTAAGCTATGTTGTGTCCTAGTAACCTATCATTTGACTCCAAGGAAGATGGTGGTCATTTGATCTAATTCCTACGTAAGCTAATAGATGATGAGCTAAAAAAATTCAACTCCCTGCATTGTTTTAGCTAAATTTTGTTTATATAATGCAACTATAATGCAAAATTAGGTTATTGTAGTCTTGATCTTCTTTCCTAGAAGACTTCTTACCTTAAACTCAGCATCGGTTTCTTAACTTAAAATCTGTTTGATGTAGCATTTTCTTTCAACTTTTGCAGTAGCTGAGTGTGTTATTCTAGTGGTATTCTTGTTTCATAGATTTAGCGGTGGGTGTGTGCTATATATTTCTCTCCTATTATTCTACTTATGTAACTTCAATAATTTGTGTATGGATGAATAGATTCTCTCAAAACATTTGAATTTTATTTGAAGGGGTTGGTTGAAGTTGAATTGTATTCAATTAAAGTTAATTCCATTCACGAGTTCAGAGATTCCTAGTTGTGAGGAAGTCCTTTGTTTTATGTTATTTAGGAGTTATTATTAATTTCTTGGCAGGAGATTCTAGCTCGTCTTCTTGTTCATTCAAAATCAAGACAGTGTGAATATTGTAGCTTCACGCATATGTATATTGCTCCTTACTTCCCTAACCTCATGAACATTGGCATTGTGTAAATTGTACAAATCTAGAACAAAAGTATCAGCAAAAGAAAGGGATGACCCTACCTAGAGAACATTCATTGCTGCTGCAGGCTTTGACTACCAAGGCTTATTCCTCCCCAGTCAAGTCTCGTCCCTATCATGCTTTGCCTAATCATCATTAGTGTTTTCACCGTAACCCTCTGACGTGTAAATCCTCCAAACTCCTTGTCTAGCTAAAGATTCGATGGTGTTTCAGTTGGTTCATCTTTCTCTAATGGCTACTTTGTCCTTGGCTTCTTTTTCCATGGAGGTGGTCTAGGTAGAAAGTATAACCATTGATCTTCCTAGTAAGATAAAATATCTAGGAATGATGTAATGTGATTTTCTTTTCAATTGTTTGCCTCTTTAGTAGCCTGAGAAAGACGTGGACTGCCATATGCACCCACATAATAATGTTGCCTTACCTTCTTTGCAAGATAATGCCACTACATCACCAGGAAATCAATCATGTTAGGAATATATTTGATTAGTGCTCATGGAATAAAATAATTATATATGAGTTGTTATATAAACAACTCATAGAGATTTGTTGGAGTACATCTCCTATAAATATGTATATTGCCGGATGTATGAATTAAGAAAAGAAATAAAGAATTTGTGTCTGTCGACCTGCTGCTGTACCATTATTTGGTATCAGAGCGAAGTTAAAAGTCTGGTGATGGAAGAATTAAAACATTAGTTATTCGACGGTGCTAACCATTTGTTGGTTCTATTGCCCCGTATTATGTAAACTATTTTATGCTGAGTCTGTCCTATATTATTCTAATATATACTGTAGAATTTCTATTTGGTTTTGATTAAGGTGCAGCTGCTAAAGGATCTAGCAAGGCATTGAGTCCCTGATCAAAATGCCCAATTGTTGAAGCAAGCGGCGCAGGCAAAAAAGAAAAAAAAAAAAATCCATATAGTTATTCCCAGTTGATCTGTCCATGATCTAACAAATCGGTTTATTATTACACCAATGCTTCTTGTGCAGCCCACACAGTCCAATGTGCATACCTACATCTACGACATAGATCACGTGAATTCTTCCATCTCTTCTGGTTTTCTTTGGCTTAGCATCAATCTAAGTGTTGATTATTCTTCATTCTGCGTTCCCAGCATTGACATTGCATTGGATTATTTCATATTTGCAACGACAAACACTTACCGATCCACATAAGCCACTAAACCTAAATGGTAGTGCGAGCACCTTGAATGCCATGCTTGGTGCTAGAATTTCCATGTGTAGATATGCCACGTATGTATGTTGTTGCTGTCAAATTACTTTCAGATTCATTACAAAGTCCGTCATAAGTTTTTAAGTTTGAGACATTTTTAAGTTTTTGGCTAAAGTTTATTTTATAGGTTCCATCTAAAAGTTCAAGTTTTGTTTTATTTAATTATATAGCTTATGTTTTTATAGTCCGTGTAATTTGATTGAGTCTCCACGTATAGCCTCCATTCATTTGTCCATATGTAATTTGTCTTTTATTATACTGCCGAAGGCAAGTATATTGCTTTCTACATAACTATTAGTTTTTTTCACTTATCAAATAGTAATATGCCATGTGTCAAATTTTTCAAGTTAAGTAAAGTTTTACTTAAATTTTTCTGAGAATATTCTTCCCACTCTAGTTTACATGGAAAATGACAAAAAAATTGAGAAACCCAAGACATATAAGATTTTTGCAAATCTTATATCCGGCTGAAAGACTGACATATCCAAATTTAAGTGACTGGATTTTCATAGTATTTAAAGCTTGTTTCCTCAGTACAATTTCATGTCATGTCAGGAGTTGATTTTGGAATTAAACTCCAATGACAGGTGGCTGCGCCACGAGTTGAAGTTATAGATGGAAGCCTTTTTCATTTGTGTCATAATTAGGCTGGCACAAGGCAAATATGGTGCATCTTACCAACAACAAGAAGTGGCAATGGAAGCACTGGTGGACTTCTGCAGATACAAAACATTTATCTTTGAGATGTATGCAAATTTTGATTGCGAGGTTACATGCAGTAATGTTTTTGAAGACATTGGTAACTTGCTGTCAAAAAATGCCTTTCCTATAAATTACCCATTGTCTGCTATGCACATTCCGGCATTGGAAGGGCTGATTGCAGTTATTCACAGCATGGCAGACAGGGTAAATGCTTCATCCTCACTTCCTGAACCAGCCCTAGTAAGGGACTTTGAAGAGTATGAGGCTTTTTGGGCAGTAAATTGTGAGAGCTATGAGGATCCTTCCCACTGGGTGTCATTTGTACGACACAAATAGTATATCAAAAGGAATTTGATGCTTGGAGCTGATCATTTCAATAGGGACCCAAAGAAAGGTCTCGAGATTCTACAAGGTATTCATCTTCTACCCGAGAAACTTGACCCTCAGAGTGTTGCTTGCTTTTTTCGATATACATCTGGTCTGGACAAGAACCTTGCGGGTGATTTCTTGGGCAACCATGATGAATTTTGTGTGTGGGTGCTTAAGGAATTTGCAAAATCATTTGATTTTGTTGATATGAGCATAGACACAGCACTCTGCACATTCCTTGAGACCTTTCATTTTCGAGGAGAGTCACAAAAAATACAGAGGGTGATGGAGGCATTTGCAGAAAGATATTATGAGCAGTCACCACAGGTTCTTGCAGATAAAGATGTTGCATTTGTACTATCATACTCCCTTATCATGCTTAACACAGATCAACACAATGTTCAAGTTAAGAGAAAAATGACAGAAGAAGACTTTATCAGGAATAACCGGCGCATTAATGGTGGCAAAGATCTTCCCAGGGAATTTCTTTCTGAACCATACCACTCTATTCTCAAGAATGAAATTGGAACAACTTATGAACAAAGTATGCCTATTCCTGAGATGACGACAAGCAGGTGGATCGATCTCATTCGGAAATCTCAGAAAACGCCTCCTTATATTTTTGTGATTCTAGACCTTTCCTTGATCAGGACATGTTTGCTATAATATCTGGTCCAACCATTGCTGCTTTGTCAGTGGTCTTTGACCATGCCTAGGATGAATATGTTTTTCAAGAATGCGTGGATGGCTTTCTTGTTTATTTATACACATTCATGTTTTTAATCTTTTCTTTTGGATTAAGAAATCAATAATTTTACATAGATATCAGCATCTATTTCTCATGTTTTTATATAGTATATATATAAGTTATAACATATCAATATAATTTTGAAATCTATTTATACAACTTTCAAATAATGCTATTCAACTAATTTTCGGTCATGACATGGATTTGGACATATGAATGTTGCAATTAAAAAAATTGTAGATATAATGTATACAATAATTCATATGCCACTTGCATGCTTGTACATCTTGTTTGATCTTCTTCGTGCTTTGGTGCATGTAAAATATTCACTTCATAAACCTAAACTCTAACAAGATCATTCACTTTTCAATTTGTTTAAATATTTTGCATATATAATTTTCTTCCAAGCATCTCCAAAATCATCTCCATCGGCAGTATTTGCCATATCATGGCCTTGTTTAATTGTCACTCTATGTTTGTAAAGTGTCATAAAAGAATACTTTAGGTTATTTTATAATGTGTGGTGTATGTCCATCAAGATAAAAAGTCATTTATTTAGTGAGAGTCTTTTATTAAATCCAATATTTAATTGGATTTTGTTAGAGTTATTATTCTTCGTAAGTTTAGTCACCTTTGTCTTAAAAGCATAGTTACCATGTCCAAAAGTTTGGATAGTTCAAGAGGGAAAAAAAGTGCGGACGTTCGAAATTTTTAAATAGGTTCGACTCGGTTCGGTTCAATTTAGAAAATTTACAAATAAAAATACTATACATATATGATGATATTTGAAAGGAAAACCAATTACACGTAATAATAAACTAATATATTATCTATGGAGTTTTTCCTTTACATGCTTAGGTATTAGTGTTTCTTGTTTCGTTTTTGTTGTGTTGAAGTTCTTTTAATTTAAACGCTTTAAATTTTTTAACAAAAAAATAATAATAATGTTAATGTTCGAACTTGTTCAAGAAGTTCGGTCAGACCAAAAGCACGGCTTGACCAGAATTTTCACTAAGTTCGTAAGAACATGGTAACTATGCTTAAAAGAGTTGTGTAATCGTTAATGTTATTTGTCAAAAGATTCGTCCCAAGTTGTAGTAGTCCAGTCAAAAGTGTCGGAAAAAAAAAAAAATGTCAAAATTCTCAAAATAAAAAAAAATTGCCTCACTTTTCAATAACTGAATGCATTTTTGTTTGTACGCGACGTCCATTTTGTGGGGAAAAATTGTACAATGAGCTCCATAATCAAATCCAACTGAGCTAGCAGCATGATATTGAGGATGGAGGCAACGGAGGCAGAGGACAATCAACGTCCTCGAGTTCATCACTACCTCAGAAGCGCATACTGCTCTAGTGACACTTTTGCTTTGTGTGATGAATAAGAACAGATGAGCATCCTTGTTCCTGTGTGTAGTACAGTGTTTGTGTTTCCTCTTGTGATGATGATGTGGAGATTTGTACCATTGATACTATTGCAGGAAGTGTTCTTGATTAGATTGACTTGATGGTTGATGTGAATTGGTTGAACGGTCCCAATTCATGTATTCACCTAGATAGGTTGATGGGTCCCTATTCATGGATGATGTAGTTCCCACAATCAAGTGTTGAGGATCGAGACCATGTGCAAGCTACGGAGCGGCATGCTACTTGGTTGATGATGGTGTTTTCCCCATGTTCGCACTAAGGGGGAATGTTAGGAATATATTTGATTAGTGCTCATGGAATAAAATAATTATATGAGTTGTTATATAAACAACTCATTAAATTTAGTATGTGAGTTGTTCGGTTGTTGAACTAACTCACATTATTAGAACTTGTTGGTAGAGAGATTTGTTGGAGTACATCTCCTATAAATATGTATATTGCCGGATATATGAATTAAGAAAAGAAATCAACAATTTTTGTGTGTCAATCTGTTGCTGTACCATTAAATCATACCTATCAACTACATCAGAAAAACAAGAACAAAGATTGTAAACAACGGTAAAACCTATTATATGAATAGCTAAGTGATTTTTCCATCTCCCTTAACAAAACCAGCTATGTCTTTCTATAAAATGGTAGTGACCCCTTTTAAAAAAGAATCAGGCACATTTCCTTTATATGAATGACCAAGTGATTTTTCCACCTTTCTTGCCAAGTCTAGATATGCCTTTTTATAGAATGGCACTGATTCCTAAAACAGACTTACGCCTGTTAAATTTATGAAAATACCTTTATAAACCCACTTATAAATCAAGATTAAAAAGAGCTTTGAAGGGAGTGTGTAAAACCAAAAACTGCATAACCTAGTATGGCAATATTTATTATTGAAAGTGTCTACAGTTAAAGAAACTTGATATGACAATAGATGTTCTAGTACATTCATTCTGCAATAGTTTGTGGCATGTCCCGATTTTTTCTTAAAAGGACCAGGTCTGATCACAAACAGGGTACCATGACATACTACAATGTATCAAGGTTGTCATAGTACGATGTCCATAGGTTGACATGCACAAAGTCTGTGTTCAAACTTGGTTTAAGGTTGATGATATACAGCATTTGACGTTCTCTTCTTTAATGGCTTCTCTATTGTAATGTCCCTATTTAGGGGGACTCAGGAAATGACCAAGGAGCTGAGAAATCAAACTTGTAATCAGATTAGAGGGTGGCTGGAAGTGACTGTTGAAACCCTCAGAAACCTGCAATTTATTTCCCACTAGGGCAGCGACCCAGTTGGGGAAGTCAAACCCCTCAAAGGTGGGTCAAACCTTGCCAAAACACTTCGATTCTTATGCCAAAAAATATTAAAAACCCTCGCAAACACAATCAGCTGTTAGAAATCAGAATTGAGCTTGGAAATAATTAATTTTGGAAACCCTTAACAGCGAACTTCAACGAGCTTGGAAAAATAGCAAATCACTTCCAAAATTTACGAAACTTCAGAACTTGGCTCTTAAAATTATGGAGAATAAGATAATAAATTCAGATTGATCAAATTATCATCAACACATACCAAATAGTTCTCCCAAGTGGGTCGCCCCACTTCAAATGGATAGATTATTGACCCAAAAGAGATAAATCATGCAAGAGAATGATAATTTATTACTCTCCAAACCAGCTTGCATACATAAATCCTTGTGAGAGGGTTTTCATCCTCCACAAGCCCTCAATCAAGGGGTTTCGTCCTTGAGAGAGTCCTCAATCAAGGGTTTTCGTCCTTAGGAAACGTGCTTCACAAGAAAACCTTTACCAAAAAAATCACCAAAAACATGATTCTCAATTGGCCAAACAACCTCCTTTTATAACAATAAGGGGTGCTACAATTCAAATGATGGCCGACTTTAAAAAATAATTTTTAATAATCTAATTTGTATTTGGAGCCTACATGCTCAAATACTTTATTTTCTAATTAATTAAATTCTCTATTGGAGCGTTAGGCTTCCCAATAGCAATACATGGTGAAAATAAAAGCAACTACCTAAATAACAACAAAATATCATCAAAGTCTTCCCCTTGCTTCCTTCCTTAGACCCATGGGGAGAAGAATGGGTTAAGGTCTTCAAGAAAGATCAACCTTCAAAAAGGGACATGACTTCTATGTAATGTAGATGATGAAAGCTTGTACAAAATTGATTGTTCCTTTCATTTGGCATTGAAAATGAATATACTTAGTATAAGCCTAAGTTGGATCTATGATCTTGCAAGGAAAAATACTAGAAGAATAACAAACTCTCAAGAAGCATGAGAAATGCTCAAATTTAGAAGACTAGAAGCATTTAATTTCTTTAAGTATACAAAAACTTATTCAATATGGATCTCAAATGTACCCAATTAATGTAATCCATGATTGTAAGTTTTATTCAAACATTTCTCCCTATCAAACAAATGCACAAAGAAAGAAACAACAAGAAATGAGCTCAAAAAGGAGCATTTTTGGCGTTTCACATTTTGTGCGCAAACACCATAGCATTTACGCAAATGCTATAGTGTTTACGCAAATGCTATAGTGTTTGCACAACCATTGAAACAGGAATGCCATGACCGTCGCGATGCGCTACACAACCATTGCCTATTGATAGCAACGACAGCGTAAACACTATAGTGTTTCTCTCATGGACTGGAAAAATGAAAAGACACGCCCAAAATGTGAAAAATCAAGAGGTGTCTCTTCTTCTGCCCGACCTTTCGGGTTCTTCAAAGGCACGAGAGACCCGAAAGTTGTTATAAGCGGGAGGAAGAGACCAAGAAAGAGTTGTGGAGTTGTATTCCCATTGCAAACTTAAGCAAGATGGAATATTTGTTCAGAATTCAATGTTTTCGCATTTGTGGGTGTTAGTTTCAGTGTAGTTTGTATATAAAAGAATTTGAGGTGCTTAAATATTCTTGCACAAGTTTTGGAGAGAATAACTATGTCCATAAAGGCAGCAATCTACAGTACCTTGAACAATTTCTTGGATTACATAGTGGAAGGAGAGTGCAATTGCCTCACCCATGGGGAGATTTTTCCACCTTAGGTTCCTCCAGATAAAAAAACACATGTATTCATGTGTATGTGGTTCGCTATTCCTTCTTATGTATGTTATGAATTCATTCATAGTCATTTCCAGCACTTCATAGCTCTACCTTACACATATTGGAGTTATTCGTTAATATTTACCAAGTCAGTCGATAAAATTTGTATGAATGAAACTTAGTGTGGAATATCCACCGGATTAAAGGCCAAACTAGTATCAAAGCATGTTAGTCTTCCAAATGTGTGGTTTGTTTGGTGACCATTGTGCAGATATATGCTCATTACAAAAGCAACAAGTGCTAATGAAAAGGTGATTTAGTCTCTTCACAACAAGACATCTCCACAAGGAAGTACAAGAGTGAGGTGAGAAGTATGGCCCTTAAGATGAGAGGAGACGTGAAGATGGTGAAGAAAGATTCTGCAAATTGGAGCAGAATGTTGCCCACATCTCTCTATCCATGAAGGAGCTGGGCAAAGATGGGAGATATTACAAATATTCTCGAAGCAAAGAGCTTGAGTCTTCCTACCATGAGAAAGAGAAGCCAAGCTCCACCTCCATTCAAAGCAGAGGCAAAAATTGACATTCAACCATATGAAGGTGAGGTGAATGCGAGATAAGCTTGATCATTGGTTAGCTCAATTAGAGGTATACTTTCATTTGCATCAAATTAGTGAAGAGCAACAAATTTCTTTTGCAAGGTTGAAGCTAGCTAGTCATGCTCTAACTTGGTTTGAGAGTTATCTTAATTCCTTGGTTGTTAAGAGGCTACCACCAATTAGTAAATGGGATGAATTTAAAAATTTAATAAAGGAAAGGTCTATTGATTGGCAATTTTTGCGCGCGACAAGGACAAAGTGTGCAAGTCTATACAAGTGAGTTTCAAAAAAGGCACTTCAAATGGGAAAAGATACATTTGATCGTGACATCCTCATGAAATATGTAAGAGGGTTGCACAGTCACTTAAGGAGGCATGTTCTACTTGCCAAGCCAAAGGACATGGATGAGGCTTGTTCTCAATCCCACTATCTTAAGATGGATGAGAAAATAGATCCATCTTCCACTTTGAATTCTTCCAATGTTCCAAGAAGTTGTAATATCCCCTTCCCAATCGAAGACCCTAAGCCTATTTTGTCTACCCGACAGCTAAGGGAAAAACATATAAGGGTGACTTAAGTTATTTTTCATTATTATAAAGTGTCATCGTAAAAGGAAAAGTGCCCATAAAGAAAGGGAAAATATGTAAGCACTTATAATAATTTAAATAACTTAATAATTATGTCAAATCTAGGATAGAAAAAGGTGCAAACGTAAATTTTATTCATCCTAGGTGAAATGGCGACTTGCCTTAGAAAGAGAAATAGGAACTTAGAAAGGATAAAAGCCATTTCATTGTGTATTCCCTCTAGGGAAAAATGCGACCAGCTTTAGGAGGGAAAAATATGTATTAAATGTCTTTTGTATCCTCCCAAGGAAAATGTGACTTGGCCTAGAAAGAAATGGAGGGTAGAAAATGCATAGAAAGAATCATTGTTGCTGATTGGATGGAAAGAAGGTCACTTTGGGTCTCTTCTTCCTTTATAAGGAGAAGTCGACTTGAGGGGAAGGCATTCTATGCTATGATCATTTGATAATTTTTTGAATTGTGTCTCAAGCCTTGAGCTTTTGCATAAATATTCTAAGGACGAAAACCCTTAGTTTATACCTCTAGAGGACGAAAACCCTCTTGGAGCTTTGGAGGAATTTCTACACAGGATTTTCCATTGAGTCTTCACAGATTTTTACTATTTCCAACAATGTTGTTTTGAAGAATGAAATTGCAGCAGTTGTATGTTCATTGTGTAAGATGGAGCGAACCATCTCTTGGCTATTTTGAGCTATTTTGGAGACATTCCAGGTCTGAAAATTGTTGTTATCCATTGTACTTAATTGTGGGAATCAAAGTAAGTTATTTTCAAAAAATTTGGAAGGTTATAAGGTGTTATTTTCAGCTTCCCAAGTCTGCAGATTTCTGCATTATTTAGTCCATTATTGTTCTAAAAATCAGATTTTATTCATGTTTGGGCTGTTAAAAATATGGAAATCAGTTTGGAGTAAGTGGGTATGAATTTAATCGTTGATTTGTGTGAGTTTTCAATTCTACCCTAGTCGCACTTCTCATTAAAAATTCAGATCTGCCTTGTTAATGCTTGCTATATCTTCTACAAATTTGTTTGCCTAAAATCCAACTTGGTCAAAAAATGTCCAAAAAGGGACATTACAGTGGTCTCAAAGCGTGGCATCCTCCCAGCCTATGTGAGAGGAAAAAAAATCAGATTTGAATGCAATTAAGGAAAGGATGAAGTGGTACGAAGTCCCTTTCTTTGATGGGACGGAGGAGATCTCTGCTAGATGTTGGTTGCAGGAATTTAAAACATTTTTGTGTTATAATCCTTTGTGTCAAGAGGATGCCCTCGAGCTCATCTCTAGATACATGGCTGGAGAAGCACATAAATTGTGGCGTCATTTGTTAAAGAAAAGGGGTCGAATCCGTTGATTACTTGCAGATGTCTCACAAAAATGTCTAGGGAGATTTGATGTGCAAGTTAAGCAAGGAAACAAAATCAAGGAGGACAAATCAAATCTGCAGCCAAGGGAAGAAAAAGAAGCTTCTAGAGAGAAAGGTATGGTTTCCATTGGAACAAAATAATTGCATTAGTGAGGAAAGAACATTGCTTGCTAGTGAAATTAATAATAGACATGAAAGGAAATTCATATATGCAAGCAAGGAAGATGTAATGGAAACTCTAAAAAGGTGTGAGGAATGGAATAGCAGAGCTAGAGCTACTAGATTGATAGCCACTCAAGCGAGACAACACCTACAAGAGTTCAAGGAAAAGATGTGGGCAAATGATGCAAGGGAGTCTACACCCACGAAAGAAGACTTTATAGAGCAACTTGCACATGAGGAGGAGCCTCACATGGACACTTGTGTGGAATTGCAGGCTGCTGCAATTTCCAAACCAGCAGCTCATGACAAGCTGATTTATGAAGAATTTCAGCCCATTATGAACAAAAATGCTCAGGATTTGTTGTAGCAAAGTCAAGTCATTTTGGAGACCAAGCTTGACAAGGATACTCCAAGGTATGAAGAGCATAATAATGTGTCTTATTTATTGCTGCCTATTCCAATTTATTTCCATCATGAGATGCATGATAAGATAGAATGTGGAGTCTTCAATGTGGAGTTTGTTGAACCATTGCTCCAAGTATATGTATATGAGCATCTTGTGGATGATATATGGTGGCAAGTTTTAGCCCACTTGATGATACAAAAGGCCAAAGCTTACGGATCACTTCAAAGATGTATTGTTTATTGTGCATGGCACTTGGACAAAACAAATTCGGAATTGCTTGAGGGCAAGCGATTTTGGGAAGAGATGACTGTAATATCACCTTCCAATCCGAAGACCCTTAACCTATTTTGTCTACCCGACGGCTAAAGGAAAAACATATAAGGGTGACTAAAGTTGTTTTCCATTATTATAAAGTGTCGTAGCAAAGGGAAAACTACTCGTACCAAAGGGAAAATATGTAAGCACTTATAATAATTTAAATAACTTAATAATTATGTCAAATCTAGGATAGAAAAAGGTGCAAACGTAAATTTTATTCATCCTAGGTGAAATGGCAACTTGCCTTAGAAGAGAAATAGGAACTTATAAAGGATAAAATCCATTTCATTGTGTATTCCCTCTAGGGAAAATGTGACCAGCTTTAGGAGAGAAAATATGTATTAAATGTCTTTTGTATCCTCCCAAGGAAAATGCGACTTGGCCTAGAAAGGATGGAGGGTGGAAAATGCATAAAAAGAATCATTGTTGTTGATTGGATGGAAAGAAGGTCACTTTGGGTCTCTTCTTCCTTTATAAGGAGAAGTCGACTTGAGGGGAAGGCATTCTATGCTATGATCATTTGATAATTTTCTGAATTGTGTTTCAAGCCTTGAGCTTTTGCATAAATATTCTAAGGACAAAAACCCTTAGTTTATACCTCTAGAGGACGAAAACCCTCTTAGAGCTTTGGAGGAATTTCTACACAAGATTTTCCATTGAGTCTTCACAGATTTTTACTATTTCCAGCAGTGTTGTTTTGAAGAATAAAATTGCAGCAGTTGTATGTTCATTGTGCAAGATGGAGCGACCCATCTCTTGGCTATTTTGAGCTATTTTGGAGACATTCCAGGTCTGAAAATTGTTGCTATCCATTGTACTGAATTTTGGGAATCAAAGTAAGTTATTTTCAAAAATTTTGGAAGGTTATAAAGTGTTATTTTCAGCCTCCCAGGTCTGCAGATTTCTGCATTATTTTCCAGTCCATTATTGTTCTAAAAATCAGATTTTATTCATGTTTGGGCTGTTAAAAATATGGAAATCAGTTTGGAGTAAGTGGGTATGAATTTAATCGCTGATTTGTGTGAGTTTTCAATTCTACCCTAGTCGCACTTCTCATTAAAAATTCAGATTTGCCTTGTTAATGATTGCTATATCTTCTACAAATTTGTTTTGGTGAGTTGGGTTTGCCTAAAATCCAACTTGGTCAAAAATGTCCAAAAGGGGACATTACAAAAGGTGGGGTCAATGCCACATCTTCTTGCCAAGAACAATTGTACCGAGCATTGTGGGCAATATGATGCTAATGGTCATATCAATGAGATTTGTTGGAAGTTGCATTTGGAATTGCATCCATTTAAGAACAAGAAAAAGAAAAAGAAGGCCATGCCATCACTTCAAGGAGAAGTGATTGATTGTAACTCAAATGTGGATGAGAAATTGTGTTTCACCACCCTTCGAAAAAGGTATGTTTGGGTAATATTGATGCTCAAGACAAAGGTGAACCTTCTAAGCCTTTTCATATCAAAGTGCAAATTAAGATGGTAAAATTTGATGCTCTTTTTTATTGTAGTTCTCAAGAAAATTTTATTAGCAAAGAGAAATATGGAAAAAGTTGATGCTCTTTTTTATTCTAGTTCTCAAGCAAATTCATTAACAAAGAGCTAGTAGATAGACTTGGGTTGAAATGTATGATCATCCTAATCCTTATGCTCTAGGATAGGTGAAACAAGGAGTAAAGATAAGGGTTTCCAAACAATGCAAAGTCAAGTTTGCAATAAATGAACATTTCATTGATGAAGTTATAGATGTTGCACCTATTGACATTTGTGGTATAGTTTTTGGCAGCCCCTATATGTATGTTAGAGATGTTATTTTCAAGAGGAGATTGAACCAATACCATTTGGTTAAGGATGGGAAAAACTACACCATAAACTCCTATGAAGGCAAATCTAAGCTCACTTTGGTAAGTGCCACTCAAAGTAATCAATAGCTTAATGCTAGTGGGAAGGTTTATTTTCACCATTTTGAAGGATAAGCAAGAATGCAAACATGCCCATAGTTGTTTTACTAACAAGGAGCGTGAGATGCAGTTCTACCAGGTTGTCCGCAAGCATGAAAGGAAGCAAATGACCCACACAAAGGCATGAAAAGGTGGATGGACCCAAAAGTTCAAAAGGTTGATAACTCCATTCAAAGATATACACTTTATTGGCTAGATTTTCTGCATAGCTGAAAACCTAGGCAGTCATGAGATAAATCTCCCTCATTTACCGGTGAGGCTCCCGTGTAAGATTTGTCAATTAAATATGCTAGTATCTATTTTGGGGTTTTACTTTAACCATTCAGCTCATGAACCATAGTTGTATAGTTTTGCAGCAAGTAAGTAGCTGTGTAAAAGAAAGGAAATATCTAAAGAAGGAAATAATAAAAACAGGAAAGAAAGAGGGAAGATGTGCAACCCAATCAATAGATTACAGAGTTGATTGCATGCACATAGATAGAACCAATAGATATTAACACACAATTATAAGCAAAGGCAGCTTTCAAGATCTAGATCTAGAATAACACAAAGTTTATAAGTAGATCTAAGACAAAAAGTTAGAAACAAAATGCACCGTGACACAAAGTTCTCCGAAAATCTGCTCCTTTCTATTCCTTTGCTTCAAATAGCTATCAGGGATTTCAGCACAAAGTCTGGAACACAAGAATGTTGCTTACAAATTTTGATCCTTAACCCGAAGGTTCTTCCTCTACTTATAGAATGTAGAAGGGAAATTACAAATGGGAAACTCAACTGAACTAGAACATAAACAAGAAGTAAAGATAACATTTGGCAATCATCTTCCTCTAATTCCTCTCCAAGTGACATGCATCCGGATCCATAGTCAAACTTATACACATCTTGTCACTTAACTTATAGAATCGTTCCACATAACTTTAAAGTAATGGTTTTAAGACCAATAACTTTAAAGTTTTACAATTACATCCGGGAACGTGGAAAATAGAAGAAGAAAGAGTAGAAGAAGAAAGATTCACCAGGTGTAACATCTACATCTTCTTTTTTTTTGATACTGAATGTACTTGTCGAACATGTAATTCAACAACTTCCCATCCGTTTTAGCCACAACTTCTTTTTCTGTCCTGAATTACAGCAAGCCTTCGTTCAAAACCCGATGCACGCTTCCACATCCTTCAAGCTAGGCCCGAACTTCTCAATATCTGACTGCAACGTTACCAACTTACTGATGGAATCCATCGTGAAAGGCTTAACAGCTCCATCAATTCTCTCTTGTACCATCAGAAGAGATCCCTCCAGGAATCAGAGCACTTTGCTAGGAATGGTCCTTGTGTATGAAGAAACATTCCCGACCACTTCCTCATTGGTGAAAGCAATGACATTGTCTGGAATGATGATGCCATACTTTCAAGTGCCCGCATCCTTTTCAGCATGATTCTGAAGATCTCCAAGCGGAAAGATACTGCAAACTCAAGCTGCTTCCCCTTCTCAACTGATCCATCGGGCACAATTCGTTCCGCAATCAACACCTCCCTCGGCAGTTTATTTATTTCGACCAAAGTACTCAGTTACTTTCAGCTACTGTGTTCATGTCTATCATGCTCATCACCAGTTGCTTCAGCTGAACCGATGCATCCTTCATAACCTTTAGACGGGTTGGCACCTCTCCGAGTTGTATAGAAGCTTGGCGAATGATTAGACTCTTCCATTCATCGATAGCTTTAACCTGGTTACTCTGCATCTTCCACTTCCTGCATCAGATGATCACTCACCTGCTTATGTGCTGAAATTGGCTGAGCGGAAGATTTGGCAACTTTGGCAATAATCTCGCACAACTGAGACACCTGCTTCTGAAGTTCAACTTTCTCCGCCTTTTCTTTGTCAAGCCTAAGGAATAAAGCATCTATCAATGTCTGCGTGTCTTGCTTCAATCCTTCTGTGGTGGCTTGACCTATGGGTACTTTGGTCACTGTTATATCTTCTACCGTGAGCTCATCCTTCTTCTTCCTTCTGCTGGAACTGACATCTCAACGAACTTCTACCCCGACTCCTCAATAATCAACCTTGAAGTCACCTTAGCAACTTTAGGTTTTCTATCTTTCCGCCCAAACTCAGGAGCAACTGCAAGTCATGTTCCTCCAAGTTGATCTCCTCTCTAGCCTTTGGGACCAACTGTGAAGCCAACCATTCTGAGAAATTACTTCTCGAGAATGAGAAGTTGCTTGAGTGTACCACCATATCGCGCTCTGATTCCTCTCCATCCGAAACTGCTACAGTGTTGTGGCTACCATCCTTTGTATTGTCCAAAGACAAAGCTCTTTCAAATTTTGCCATCTGCAACTTCAACATTTCTTCAGGAAGAGGTGCTGAATGAAGTGGCTGAGGAGAAAAAATGAATGTTGCCGGATTCAACGGAGGAACGGTAGTATCTTGCTGAGGTGCACAGTCGGTGAAGTACTTGATGTTGGAGAAGCCGAACTAACACCATAGCCGTAGAAGTGATCCTTTCCTTGAATGAGACTTTTTGTGCACTTTAATCTTTTCAGGCCTTCTGCTGCTTTCTCCTTCATGTGCTTCCTTTTGAGGGAATCTCTTGTGTTGAGGTTGCCTGTGATCTGATTCATCAATGCTTCATCAAGGCAATATCCCTTTGTCAGCAACCAGTTTGAAGTATTGACCAAAATGGCGGCAAACCTTTCCTCGATCGTGTGGCAGCCACCTATGTTCTCTCCTGAAGTACAACTCTATCTCCTCCCATCTGATGGTATGCGTCAAGTAACACAGGCCCATCATCTTTAAGATCCGCAGGTATCCGTGCTAATCCAAAGTCAAACACTTGCCGCTGATAACCTGTTGAAATCTTTCTTTCTAACTTCGTACTCACTTCTGCACTTCATCCAGAAATCTTCTAACGAAGGCACATGCGTACTCCTGGGAGATTGTCTTCCTTGCCACCCCATATGGATCGAAGTTCAGCCATGTGCTAGGAAGAACTCTTACTCGTACTCAGAGAACATCTCCACTTCAATTCCTCGGGCTTTATGAATGCTCTGGCAGTTGTAATAGCCCACTGTGATCGGAAGAAGCCTATAGACTTGTGTCATTTCGACTATAGGTCATGCATCTCCACAAGTTGTCTGCTCAACTCCATGATGACCAATCTGTCACTCGGATATCTGGGCAACTTGACTGGTTCTCCCGAAAAGCCGGTGACCCTGAGGTATGTAAAGTCCGCAAACTGGATGAAGATACTGCCAATCTGGGACACAAGCTTCCCAAGCTTCCTTGCTTACCCTGTTGGCCTTTAGATCGTCGTTCAACCTACAAATGAATCCGTAGAAGAATCCATCATTGACCACCTTGTAATCTTTATTACATGCGGGCACAATAAGCTATGGATAGCACTCAAAAATAGGATCCTTGGAGAGCACACCACGTCTATCCAGCTTGGAGAAGATACCCTGTGAAGCTGCTGCATATACCAAATACGAAGTCATTTTGAAGTTGTAAGTCCGCCTCACATTTCGGAGCTGCTCACCGATGTTGTCACTAATGATTTCCAACCAATTGATTATAGAATCTGCTTTGTTGATTTCAATGGTCCTAATGAAGGCATACATCCATGAGCGGAAGTTGTGAGCGTTAGCTTTGCCATTTATCCTGCATAACAATTTGGTAATGTCATCCACCTCTTATACCAGATTGGATCGTGGAAGAGTTCTCGGGAACTTGGATGGAGATCTGGGCTTCTTCATGTACCTATTGTTCATTATGCCCACACAGTCAACTTTATGCTTTTCCCATCTGTTGCTTAGGCATCTAGTATGCTAATAGTAGTCACCACCTGTCATGCTAGAATCTTCAGACAATAATTGATGAACTATGCGTCTAGCCGGATTATTGTCTTCCCCGCAACATCTCGAATTGATCTAGATAGTGGGTGGTAAGACCTAGCACACTCCATGACGAATTCTAGCAATTGAGCTGTGAATGGGAATGCTGAAGCTCGAATGATTCCACTGCTTTTGACTGCACGCATGAGAGAAGTCTTTCCAGCTCTGGATTTGTCAATCAATTCGGAAAGAGGTTCTGGACCTAGATCTGTGTCTCCAATGTCAGCAAACTTGGAAGTAATGCATGATTCTTGCCGAGCTTTCTCTTTCATCTCGCTTTGCCATGGCTAGATCTATCTTTGTCTGAGCAACTCTTTTTCTCTTTATTCGGCCGGAATTCTTTACAACCGGTGCAGATCTGAGAATTTCTTCAGATTCGGAGGATATATTCAATGTATCTGACATTGATTTAAGCTCCCTTTCAATTATATAAGCACCTGTAATGAATACCTGCAATTAATTCAGACAAAGACGGCAATCGAACATGAACACTTGATTTTAATCATAAAAATCTGCATATATAAAGCCCACTGCCCTAAAATTTGAGGCTTTGTTTGCATGCAAAGCAAGCATGAATATTGTCAACTTCACCGGGCACCTGTACCACTATGCAGACAATTAATCAGACTTAAATCAAGCTCCTTCAAACCTAGGCGCCAAACTTTGAAGCTTTCCAGCAATGAAAACACCTTCCTCTCGAGTAAAATTCCTCCTTTCTTTGGGCGCAAAATTGTCCGAGCTACACTTCCTCGCTAAAGAATTAATTACTTCATTAATATGGCAGCCCATGTTTATATAACCTTCATCATTCTATAATTAATTATTGCCTTTCCTATTCCTGGCAATTAATTAATTAATAAACATGCTTTTCTCTTCAATTTGGTCGCCTATTTTGTGCATGTTCATGGTTGTCATTAAATAAATTAAATTTATTTAATTTTAGCTTTCTACTTCCAGTCCACATTGACTTCACACTATGTTTTGACCTCATGCGCCAAAAATAGGAATTAATTCCATCAATAATACTTTAAAAAGTATTATTTCTCCTCTAGATGGGTCGCACTTTTTTGCATGAGAGAGGGCTGCATTAAATAAATTAAATTTATTTAATTTTAGAATTCTATTTCCAATTTCCTTTATCCTCTTCTCCTGTGTTGACTTTTCCTCATGCTTGGGCGCCAATTTTGGAAATAGAATTAATTAATAAATGCAATTAAAGCTATCCTTCTATTCCAAAAGGGGTCGCACTTTTTGACATGGCTAATTTCTATTTTTAAAAGTCAATTTCCAATGGGATTATTCACCCTGCACCGCAGCTCCAAAAATCTCATGATCCACTTAAGTTGTTTGACTTTCATAATGGGATTTTTTACCCTGCAAGGCAGGTAAGAAATTCCCATCAATGCCTTAAGTGATTTTCTTTTATTTCACAATGGGATTTTTCACCCTACAAGGCAGGTAAGAAATTTCCGCCTACCTGCTGCCTCTAATTTTCCCATTATGACTTAAGTGACTTTGCTCCCATGGGAAAAAGTACCCTGCCAAGCAGGTACAAAATTCCCACCTACCTGCTGCTACCAAAAATCCTATCAGTAGCTTAAACCTTCCTTTCCCAAAAATGCGACCTACCCAGAAGAGGCCTTTTTGTGCATGACTTCATCTTTTTAGAGAGAACCAGACCTCCTGTGGCAAATTCCTTTTGGCATGACGTCCGTAGATGATCTCCAGATACTCCAGGCAAGAAAACAGTTGAACCAAAGCAAAGGAATTGACCTAGAGAAATTTCATAGAAAACAAAACGAGAAAAATACCAAAAACACAAAACGTTGCCAGAAGTCACAGATAAAGCCCAAGATTCATTCCTGGTGGAAACCCTACTGGTATATGGGAATATTGACATGTAAAACCTCAACAGGGTTAAACCGGAGCACAATTTACCTCAAACGGGGCTTAAAATAATTAAATAAAAATTTCCCGCAAGTAAACCCCAATGACAGAATATAACGAGTTTGGGCATCTGGGTATTTGTTGAAATTGGCTTATATGACTCTCTGGGAATATCCTGACACAAAACAGACACTTTCTAGCAATTAAAACACAAAACGACCCATTATTTTAAAAGTACAAAAAAAATTTACATGGGGTAGTCCCAGTTTCGGGTGAAATGCTGGGACACCACACTTCCAAGTACAAGAGAGGTTCAAGAAGTGGGGAAAGAAAATTCCTGACCAAATGAGTTCCTTCCAGGTTGTCTACAAGCATGGAAGTAAGGAAATGACCTACACAAAGGGCATGAAAAGGTAGACCCGTGTTCAAAAGGTTGATAACTCCATTCACCATATACACTTCCAAGTACAAGAGAGGTTCAAGAAGTGGGGAAAGAAAATTCCTCACCACATGAGTTCTTGAAGCTTTTGGGGACCAAAAGACTCAAATTAGGGAGTATGATTTGAATATGAATCTCAAATGTACCAAATTAATCAAATTCATGATTGTAAGTTTTATTTAGACATTTCTCCCTATCGAAAACACATAGAGAAACAAAAGGAAATAAGCTCGAAGGAGCAGTTTTGGTGTTTAACAATCTATGCTCAAACACCACAAAATTCATGCAAACGCTGTAACGTTTGCACACCCATGGAAACGTGCGGTGTCACACGACTACTAGTTTTGATTACACAACCTCCGCCTACTAATAGTGACAACAGTGCAAATGCTATAATGTTTTTGTCATGGTCTAGAAAAATGAAACGAGTGGTGTCATGACTACTGGTTCAGTTACGCAACCGCCACCTGCTAATAGCAGCGGTTGTGCAAACACTAACATTTCCGACACGGTCTGGAAAATGAAAAGACACGCCCAAAATGTGAAAAATCAAGAGGTGTCTCTTCTTTTGCCTCACATTTTAGGTTCTCCAAAGCATGGGAGGACACCGAAGTTGTTATAAGTATGAGGAAAAGCTTGGAAAAGATCAAGAGAGAGTTGTGGAGTTGGATTCCCATTGCAAACTTAAGCAAGATGGAGTCTTTGTTCAAAATTCATTGTTTTCCCAGTTGTGAGTGTTAGTTTCAGTGTTGTTTGTATAGATAAGTGTTTGCGATGCTGAATTATTTTCGTACAAGCTTTCGAAAGATAACTCTGTCCATAAAGACAACATTTTCAGTAACTTTTACAATTTCTTAGATTACAAAGTGGAAGGGGAGTGTGTTTGCGTCACCCACTAGTATTTTTCTCACCTTTTTCTCCAGGATAAAAATCACTTGTGTTCATTCATATGTATGTGGTGCTTCTATTCCTTCTTATGTGTGTTTTGAATTCATTCACAATCATTTCCAGAACTTCATAGATCTATCTTGCAAATATTGGAGTTATTCATTAACATTTACTGATCTACGTTAGTAAGATTCGTATTTGTGAAACTTAGTGTGGAATATCCGCCTAGTTTATGGATCAAAAACCTTGAAAGACATTATTGCAGAATGCTCGGTGTCTGCAAAGTTAATTAAGAACCAAGGCAAAAGAAATGAAAATGCAAACTTTATGTAAATAGAAGGATGCACAAAACATTCATTCACACTATGTTCTATGCAGGGCTGCTTAAAAACACAAATTAGAAAATCAAGATCAATCTCAATGATACAAAGGTGACATTCGATGATACCCAAAATCGATAAAATCAAACATGTATATACCATGTGAATGAACTATTTCCCCAATGATCTACAGCCAAAGTGTACATGTACATTAGATTTTAAAAGATTACAAAACATGAGGCCTGACCTAAGTAATTGAATTAGAGACAAACAAATACAAATGCAGAGTAAAGTAATAGATATAGCATAATGGCATGAATTATACATGGATGTCTATGGATGCTAAAGATGAGGTGTAGAATAGTAATTATATGAAGAGATGTCATCTATTCAGTGGTCACAATGGCAACAATGATCGCATCAAGGTGCAATTAGACAGGAATATGTGACACATTGATATGTATGAATCCAAAAATATAAAACATCAATACCTAAGATGAATTGACTACGGACACTAAAGGACTACTGCTGACTAACATAAGATGCTATGTAAGAACAAACATATGATAAGGATATAAATTAGTAATCACAAAATTTAAGTGCTTCAGTATCAGTGTATGGTTAGTGTGGTTTAGCAATGATTATGTATTGCAATAAAAATCATTCCTAACTAATCCACATAAATTATTGTGCCATTGTTGAAGAATCTTCTATAGACGAGCACTTAATTTTCCCATTTCAGTGTTTTCTTTACAAAGTGAAATACAAATATAGATAAAGAATATCTACTACCATGGAACTTACTCTTGCCATAAATGGTTCCAATTGGTATGTCTTTGTCAATTTAATCACATCCTGAGGTAGGTCCTCTTCTAGCTCACCCAAATGATCTCCAGCAATACAAAGAATAATGGAAAGTTCGATCTTACCTAAAGAGAGTCCAATTGTTTAACATAACAAATCCAAATGTTGTTAAAGATATAAAGCACAACAGATCTAAACAAACCAAATACCAATACAAAGTGTTACAATGATTATCCAAGATTGACAATAACAAATAACATTATCGACCTAATCCAAAACCTACTAACTAAATGAAGTTACTGACAGGCAACTCAAACTCATACTCATTCATTTGCACATGTTTGATAAACCTCGCTCCTTTATAATATCTACTGTTACAAATTACTGCCCAACCTTTATGATATGACCCTTATATACGATATACTATGTGATCTGTAAAGGATCAATCCTTTGGTCAAATTTCAAGCTTATGAGCCAAGAAAAATCAAGAATGGTTTCTTCAGTGTATGGATGGAAAAATAAATCATTGCCAAACAAGGGAATGTAGATGTCTGGATTTAAATTTGATCTATGCTAAGACAAGGTAAGTGAGATGTGAGGCCAGCACATGTTGTCAAGGCACTGCCTGGGAGGATCCACAGCAGTCACCATGTTGAAGAACTTGGGTCGTTGCACATTATTGTTACTTGAAATTCACCAGAAGGAGACAAAGTACAGAACTGAAGCAAAGGATTGAAAAAATGAGTGCCAACTTCCAATATAAGTGTTTATTACTGGACAGACAGAGAGGTGACAGCGCACAGTTTGGGCAACATAGGAGTCATTGATCCGCAACAACAAGTATCCCTATTTCACTCTTCAATCTTCCATGCAGTTACCTACATATGGAAGCAAATTTTCATTGTATACTACAGTTGCTACTCTTCTCCAACAATTAGATATTGACATAGAAAGACTCCATCCTCTAGAGTCCTATATCGATGCTCCTCAACTTACAAAACAAGAAATCAATAGAGGTATCCGTAAATAGATATACAAAGCTTACATGAAGGTAGCAAGGATATATCCAAGAGAGCCTTCAACACCCAAGCATCTCCACTATTTTCAATTTAATATGTGAATTTCACAGTTGATCACATTCATGTTCCATAAAAATCCAAGAAAAGGATTCCATGTTGCCTAAGGTACCTTTAGCACAATTTCAGGTTTGTACTCATCAAGTTTAGATGGAATCCAATCACTGCCTTCAACAAGGAGAGTGCGCTTACATACTCTGCCTCCTAGAGCCTACATCTAACGATCATTTCATTTTTCGATGTCCTATCTACTACAAGATTTGTGGGAGATATTGTTTCTTGTTTAGAGACTCGCATAGCTCCTTCGAGTCTTTTATTCGAATAAGGCTCAAAGATACTTGACTTTATTTATCCGTGAGTTATTCTGACTTCGACATAAAATGCTTAGCTCAAGGTCGTCTCATAAACCTAGCTCCAAACATATCACCTACTATTTTCAAGCCACAAGAGACAGGGGTAGCCCAAATGACAAGTATGAGATCGAGTAGACAATGTACATGTCACCAAACTTCAGTTACAAATTCTACTACACAACGTACTACTAACCAATCTACATGTATGAGATTATCCAAAAGCATACATCTCAGCTGCACTGAAATTGTAGGAGGTTGGCTATTTAGCATAGCTTTGTGTTTCAGGCCCTTCGCTTCCCACTTTATGCTTTTCCTTTTGAGTTTTCTTCTACATTTTTCTAGCTATCTAAAGATGTACTAGGCACTTCCTTTATGTCCTTTTCAGCTTTAGCCATTCTTGCAACTTGGGGACATTAATACCTAATTAAATTAAGAGAAATTGGCTAGTCATTTTATCCAAGGGTCAAGTTTTTACTTTCATGGTTTTCCTCTATTGCATTTCTTCATATTGGTTAGCAAATCAATCAAGTCAATGACATACTCCCTAAAGAAACATTAAACTCTGCCCATGCCATTAAATTAAATGCTTAACAATTTTTAATCCTAATTTCAATGGAATGCTTAGTAATCACTTTTTAGAAATGGACACTATACAATATATGCTTATTTTGTTCAGTTTAGCAACATTTTTGTAAAATGTGATCACTTCAACCCAAATACTTGAGATGTCAAAGATATCTACTTTTAAGGGAGGCGGATAACCCTTCAGTTGCAAATCATAAAGGTTTAGGAGATGATTTGTTCGTAGTTATTGGCAAAATACAAATGAGGAAACTTAATTTTTGCATAATCTTTAATTGTCAAAGGGTTTTAAATGTATAGGAGATCATTTGTCTATATTTATTAGCAAATACCAATCAAGAAACTTAACTGTCTGCATAATCATAATTGTCAAAGGGTTTTAAATGTTCAGATGCCAACCTATATTGCCCTTATTGATTTCACAAGCATTATACAAGTTAGTGGTTCATCAAATCTGATAAGCTGCTTGAGTTTCAAAAATGAGAAAACATAACAAATCATATACTTAACTCAAGCATCCAAAGTGTACACACATCACTTTCGCCATACCCAACCATTGCACACACCATTTGAGACGATAAACATTTGTGATGGACATTCCTATTACATTATGAAAGAATACATGGCGTAGGGATTGCTAAGAATATGCCCACCACATAGGATGACACTCCTAGATGATCTCTACAAGGATATTTCTCTATCAACCAACCATATTGAAAAAAATACTCGATGGCAGAAAACAAAATGGTGTCTTGTACAATCCACAGATGGTTACACAATGGTTTGGTAACATCTGCTTGTGACTTCATTACATCACCAACTAATCCAATTATCCACCATACAATTTATGACACATGATCACATCTAAGAGTGGCTCAGTGGGGTATCTTCCCCTAGCCAACTCACTTACCAACTTAACATAGTCACATGCTCATTTATTATATGACGTGAACAATATTTTCTTGACTTGGGCCAAAATGTATGTACAATGTCTACATTGAGACTCATTTCGGGTTAACATCTACATATGTATCTTAAACATTGGTCTCTACTACAATTTTAAAGTCATTATAATTTTAGGTTTGACATTTGATGGTAATACAATGTCAATTGGGTTATTGTATTTTATTAAATGATGACATATGGCTACATAGGCTATTGTATTTTATTAAATGATTAAACAAGCTTACATGGGCTATTGTATTTCAGTGTAGTTTCTTATGTATTGGGCATATCTCTACATACTTTCTCTGAACCTTCCTTCTTGTTAGGATGGCTTTGGGGTAGTATTATGATATGTATTCGTATGTAAACAATTCAGGGAAAGTTGTGAAAGTTTTGATGTTGAGTCGATGCTTGTATATAAGCCAAAAGCTATAAATACCAAAATATTGTAGGCAGTGCTGCCATAGCAAGAAGAGGAAACTGAAATGAATAGTTAGAAGATGAATAGTCACATGTAGATCTATAAATATTTGTAAGGCTCAAACGGAAGAAGATGTTCTTCACTACACTGACGCTTAACTTCGCTATGATTAATCAAAATGAATAATGCATTGTTACTTTCTGGATTATTCTGTGGATATCTTTCTTGTGTATGTCATGTAGTCCTAGTTTGAAGTAAAAGTATGTATTGAATGCTTGGTTTCTGTACAAACTACAGTGTGAAGCTTAATGTCCAGCGAATAATGTAAGTTAGACTCTAGACTACAATTTTAGCACATCATGAAGGGTTCATCAGGGATTACCACTAACAATGGTTTTGTTGCCAGTTGAACATGTAACATGTGGATATAAAAGATGTTAAGATGGTTGCCCATACAACATGACAAGGAAAGAGTTTAGGGATCAAAGAGTTTTCCGAACAAGAGGAAATTAATTTAGGGATGCATGCGTGAGATGTAGACTTAACCACATCTGGTCTGTGGGGAATGCTTGATTTCTGTACAAACTACAGTATGAACCTTAATGTCCAGCAAATAATGTGAGTTAAGCTCCAAACTACAATTTTAGCACATCATGAAGGGTTAACCGGGATTACCACTAACAATGGTTTTGTTGCCAATTGGACATGTAACATGTGGATATAAAAGATGTTAAGATGGTTACCCAAACAACATGACAAGCAAAGATGGCTAGAGGAGAAGATAAAAGAGTTTTCGAAACAAAACGCAGTTAGTTTAGGGATGCATGCATAAACTGTAGTACTTAACCACATCTGGTCTGTGGTTTCAATTGGCCTGAATTTCTCACAAACGAAATAAATGAGAGTCTAGAAAATTCTCAAAGAAGATAATAAGATCTTTCAATGCCGGTTCCTAACAGTTTTGATATGTTTCACACACTAGATGGCACCGGAAGGGGCTGAGTTGGTATGTCCAATCTACAGGCCGCACATCACATTTCAAAGGTGGCTCTACAAGAAAGGAAAAGACCTGTTTGTGCAAGAAATGAATCTCAGAAGATGGCACAAAGAGGAATGGGAGCTGATAAGTATGAATTTGAGGATCCTAAAGAAGGTTATAGCTTTACCTTGCACCTTTGGTCACTACCATGACGGAAGCTTAATGTGATCTTTGAGGATCATGAAGAAGGTTATAGCTTTACCTTGCACCTTTGGTCACTACCATGACAAAACCTTACATGTGATCACAGGGCACAAACACAATGCAAGCCTATAATTACCATTTTTTCAAGAAGAATATTGGTCATATAAGAGCTAAGTAGGCAACATGGAGTGTAGGAGAAGACATGCAGCTATAATGTCCCCATTTTTGAAGACCCTTAGCCTATCTTTCCCGTGGGCTTTGGGATGTTGCAAGGGGAAAATTATATTAAATAATTAAATATTATTGCCTAGAGAGTGATTTTTATCATTTGACATTATAAAGCAATAATTATTTAATTATGTAATTTATTTAATTTAATTCCCACAATGCAAAATTAAAAAGGGAATTAATTAAATAACTTTTGGGTGGCTTTTAATATTAAAATCACCCTTAGAAAGGGGACGCCACACCTAGGGAGGATAAACTATTTTTATTTAATGATTTCCCTCTCCTAGGGATTTCGAATTTTGTGTCTCCTTGTTTATAAAAGGAGAGCTTGGGATCATTGTGAGGGTTATGTTGATGAATTATTGATTTCACTCCATGCTTGGAGTAATGGGATGTATGCCCTAGCTTTCTCTCTTTCATTTGTAAGCTTCATTTGAAGCCTTTGTTGAAGATATTGAAGACTCTCTTATTCCATTGATTGAGTTCTCTAGTGTTGATATGTGTTTTGTGCATTATTTCTCCATTAGAAGATTGGCGCATTTATTTAGAGTGAAATATGCATGTTGTTGATGAATGTTGAAGAGTTTTAGAGTGTTCTATGATCTGATTTTTAATGCTGCAATTAATTCCAGCTATGGTGACTTGTGTTGGGTCATGTTTGGCATGTTTTGAGGGTGAACAAGTTAAAATATAATCTGATCTATGTTGGCATAATTTTCCAAGTGTATGACTGTTATTTGGAGGGTTTTTGAAGCATAGAAAGAGCTGATAATAATTTATGCCATTCACTCTAACCCTAGCGACTGGTTTGGGGATTTTGGGGGCTGTTTTGGAGGGTTTTCGGTGGTCTAAAAATTCAGATTTTTATCTCTTTGGAAAGCTCTTGAATTATAGATTAGTCTGCACTTTATTTCACAAAGAAAAGACGTAGTATTGAGCAAGTTATGAATTTTCCAAGTTTCAGTTGTCTGTGAGCAATATTTAATTATTGTGTCAAGGTTTCATCTACACAGTTTCAGATTTCGTGGGATGATTTGCATGCCTTCTACTTATCAGAAAATTATGTTCTATAGCTTGTTGGAAAGCTAAAAGTATGAAGATTATTTTGGCATTGGTTTGATTGGAAAATATTGAGTTTGGAGCAAGTTGTTAATTTTTGAAGTTTTCAGCAGCCTAGTGCATTTAATTAATTAATTACTGTTGTAATTAATTTCAGATTTGAAGAGATTAATTTCCTAACTGGTTCTCTCATCTAATCCACCACCTTGGCTCACTCCAACCCCATTTGGGTTGTATTGAAGCTAACATTGGATTATTTGAGGTCGAACTAGGAGGGTTTAGTCCTTCTAGAGTCGATTCAATAAATTAAATTGCATATTTGGATAATATCCCTTTTGGGATATTATAGCAGCCAACTTCAATTTTCCCTCGAGAGGCACAAAAACAGGACCACAAAGAAAGAGTAAGGAGCCACCTTTGCAGAAACCCTTCCTACAAAGGAAAAGGAAATTTGCAAGCCTAAGGAGACATCACCAAGAGCTAGAGCAGAAAAAATTAAAGTTCCAACCAATCTAAGGTTACTTCATTTTACACAACTCGATTTTGAGAAGATGGGGTATCTCGCATCGCATGTGATGGCGTCGTGTTCATGAGTAAACTTCTCAAAGAATGGCTTATGTAGCGGTTAAACCACTCACGTACGAGCCAAAGTGGCAAAAGACAAATTTGTTAAGATGCCCTCGACGCTAACCTCGTTGAATGTGGACACTCAAATGGAAGAACTACAAAGGGTGGTCATCATGCAAGCAATATTTGGTGCACATGCAATATCGGAGGGATCGGGATTGATGATGCCCATGTAAATGTTACAGAAAGTACGAGGGACTAATAATCTGGATCAGCCATTTGCGAGAAACGGGGGAACCATTGCACAATCAACATTGAGCCCAAGATCGACCTACGCATAGGTTCGAGCAAAGAGGAGATCCGTAGAAGAGAAACTTTCAAAGTAGTGTGCAAAAGACTACAGAGCCACAACACCAACCCACAAACATGCCAAAATCATAAACACAAATGCACACCTCAATAATTGAAAGGGAGAAACAAGAACAAAAGGTATCTGGAGGTCAAGTAAGCAAAAAGGATAGAGATGAGAGATGGAAAGAAAGGGAGAAGAGGTATAGCCAAGATGTATTGTAAATCAAATTGACTACTCACACTATGGGGCTTGTTCACAAGAGCAAAATGATCCCCAACAAACCAAGGAATCTTTCACCATCCACTCTTAGCCAAGCCCCTCCAAGCTCTTCTCCCCATTTGATTCCCCACCATTCGTTGTTGACCTATGGACTCCTTGCAAGGTTTCCTATATTCCCAAAGATTGTATGCACGAGAGGGGAAAAATGTTTTGGGTTGTCGTGAGTGGACAAATGACAACCCCGAAAAAACCACCGACACCAACTCATCCTAATATACCCAAGCAATCAAGGGACTCAACCAAACAAGGGCAATCAAGACTTGCATAGCCCCAAAACAGCACATAAAAAAGTCGGAGGGAAGTGTTCTAATATCCAACAATGGTAAGCAACAGGATGCAAGTCCTCCTGGGAAGTGACTCAAGAGGGTTGGGATTTTGGGGAAGAACATGTCGAAAATGAATAGAAACAAGGTGAAGACACAGGTTATAGGCCAAGCGAAGAGACAAGGAAAAGGTGCTAAAAAAATCAAGCAATAAGTGATAGTGCAAAACAAGACCCGCTGGCCACAGGATACATAGAATACAAAATGGCAAAGGGAAAGATTAATGGTATACACCTCAAAGCTTTGAACAACCACAAGAGACCAACGACAACAAGACCCAAAATTTGGCCTAATCATAATTGCGGAAAACATGATTGGCAATGCAAACAAATTGCCCATAACATTAGATGTGCAAGGATTTTAAAATTTTGGGATTGCCGTGTCCAATTCTATAGTGCAAAGGGAAGTAAGAAAAATCCATTGGAGTGTGCAAGATAATCGCATATAAGTGTCCTCACCGATCAAGGAAGTGATTAGGGACAAATTCATGTTCGATCAATCACATCCTTGGTGACAAAGTTGATAGAGAACTAGGCGACAAATGAAAAACTAAAGAAGATCATGAGCTAGGCTAAGAAGTAGAAGGCTACTCATCCACCTCGAGCAATACAAAAAGTAGACGTTATTGTTGTCACTCAGGCTGATCCAATCACAATTATTCGAAACAAAGCAATTGGACAAGATGAAACAACATGAAGCAATGATGCGAGATATGTAAAACGCTTTCCGGAAGCAAAGCAAGCCATGTTGTAGTCGCAAGTCACATGAAGGATGCAAAGCAAAAGGAGGCGCTCAAAACGTCATTAGAGAATCATCAAACAGTGTTGGACAGGACAAGACAATGGGAAAGCGACATGCCTTACAATCACTTTGTGGGATCTCAAGCGCGTTGGAAAATAACATTGAAACAAATATGGTAGTGAAGTAGGGCTAAATCCTAACCATTGGAGAGGAGGGCCTTACTGGGACAACACATTTAACATTGCAACTACAAGCATATTTTTCTCTATTCCATGCAAAGCATTGAAAGATTGAGTTATTTTAGAGATAGACCTTGTAATTGTAGAGCCAGCTATAAGCAACCAGATTAATGAAGCCATTTGTGCCACCTAATCAGCTTCTCCAGCAACTGTGAACTGCACAACAAGCACATACCCAACACGTAGAAACTCTCTATGAGCATGACGAGGTTGGTTGAAAACCGTAAAGAGTGGCATCCTAGTTATGCTAACCTATTGAAAACCTACAAGGGCAGTAGGATGGTATAATACTTAGTTGAAAACCCACAAGGGCGGTAAGCTGATATACTACTTAGTTGAAAACCTGCAAGGGTGGATCCACCTAGTTGTGCCAACTTATTGAAAACCTGCAAGGGGAATATGCTGGTATACTATCTAGTTAAAAACTAAAAACGTAGTTAAGTAGTGATAGAGGGTGAAAACCACTAAACAATACACCCTTTGAAACTTCAAAAGAACTGCAAAAACTGGTATAGAACAAGACCAACACAAGGTAGTATCCAGTGGCGACTTTTGAAGAACCTTGAAGTCCAAGTCCATGTCAGCAATGTCTTAGGATGAGAAAACCATTTAAGTTTGGGAGACTGTTAGGAGCACTTCAGGGAAAGTATTTTTGTATGTAAACGGCCCAAGAAAATTTCTAATGCTCTAGTAGATGCTTGTGTTTAAGAAAAAATGCATAAATATGGAAAATCTTGTAGGTTACACTCCCATAGAAAGAAGAGGAAGCTGAAATCAATAGTTAAAAGATGAAAATCAAATGTAGGTCTATAAATATTTGTAAGGCTAGCAAGGAAGAAGATGATCTTCCCTAGCCTAATGCACTTCATTTTATGATTAATCAAAGGAACGGTGAGTGGATACTTTATGGATCATCCTTTGGATATCTTTCCTATGTATGGAAAGGTATGTATGGAATGCTTGTTTCATGTACTTTGCAATTAATTCTTGAAAACAACAGTGTGAGAGCTTAGTTTCCTACAAATAACATCAGTTAAGCTATAGACTACAATTTTAGCACATCTTGGGGTTCACTAGCGATCACCACTAACACATGTACATCTTAACCTTCGTCTTATATACTTCGTTATACATCCTTATGTTCTTTATATATACATAATACAAATGAGTTTCGATCATGTACGCTAGTTGCAATCTCTTGGTGTGCATCGCATTGATGTAATTGTGCTCATCTCATTTAGTAGTAGAACCTGCAATCGCAATCTGTTAGATTTAGTCCCCTCAAGGGTTTCCATCTTTCACCTTTACTTGATCTAGTCTTCTTATGCAGTCAAGATAGAAGGGTCGAAATATTGACTGTCCAATCTTACAGCCCGATCAATCCTTCACTTCCACCACATATACATTCAATGTCAATTTCATTAATAAAAAATCCACACACCAAACAACATGATAAAATATGAAGGTTATCCCAATCAGCCCACATTCAGTGAAAACTCACTATACAAACATAAAAACTCATCTTTTGTCCATATAACTCCATGCTGAAGGGACTTCACCTTTATTAAAAACTTAGGGTTGTTTCTTCTCCTTCAATGCATATATTGTAGGCTATCACATTAGTATTGTCATGGTTATCAGCGCAATTAATTCTTTTAGTAGCCAACGTGTTATGCTGTTGATTGTAGTGTTTGCCTAAGGTAGTTTTGTAATGACTCGTTAGTATGTTCAGATGTTGATAGTTGTGTTAGCCTATAACCAATCGCGACTTCTTGTCATATAAATAGAATGATGTAAGTCGAGGAATGGGAGTTGATTAACAGGTGTTCCCAATAACAAACAACTTGTAATGAGTAATAGTTACGAATAAAGCATCAAGTATTACCATATTCTAGCATGCAGCAGTGTAGTATGCATTTACTATTTTGTAATTGATATTTTGTGGTACTGTAGTTTATCTAGAAACATACACATGAAGTCAAAATAAGGAAAATTACATTGATCAAGTTCTAACATCATTCATCAATTTCTCTATGCACAAGAGCTTCATTTAACAACCTACAACTCCTCAACTAGATCCTCATACAAGCTATACATCAAGAAAAACAGGTTCGGCCAATTTGTCAAACACTTTTCGAGTAAAACTAGTTTAAATAGTTAATATTTAGATAAAGACTTAACTTTCATAGGTGCCCTAGTAATTGATGTAAAGTTCTTGGCATGGGTACGTGGAGAGATATTTTAGTTTGGTGTACCTGTGTGATATTAACTATTTAAACTAGTTTTACAAAAATCGGTGATTTATTACAAAAAGACAATTGATGTTCTAACTCGGAAGATGGATCCTTCATCTACTAAAAATACTTAAAATTGATTTTCATGAATCTATCCCAAGCTACACTAAAATGCTAAAACACCTTGCAAGAACACCTTTGTTCAACTAAAAACACTCTCTACACACAAGGTACACCAAACTAAAATATCTCTCCATGTATCCATGCCAAGATCTTTACATCAATTACTCGGGCACCTATGAAAGTTAAGTCTTTATCTAAATATTAACTATTTAAACTAGTTTTACAAAAATCGGCGATTTATTACAATAAATCACCAACCATCCTAGAAATTGAGTTTTCATCGTTAAAAATAACGGTTTTTAATGTTGGTATGGTCTACACAGTCGATTGCCCTAAAACATGATTCGAACCCTTAAAATCACGGGTTTTAAAAAAATTATGATATATTCAAAAAATCGCGATTTCTATCTATAAATGTCAAAAAACAAGTTTTTTAGATTTTACCTCATTGATTTTTAGTCAGATTTGGAGTACTTTTCGGCAGTTTTCAAACAATATTAGGGGTTTTAACTGCTTTCAGCATTCACCACTAAGTATCCTTCGTTTTTAAATGAACAAAACTTAGAGAAACCCTAACCCTAAACATTTGTAAACCAATGTTTAGGGTTAGGCTTTTTAGTCAAAATATTTACAAATTTAGAAGATTTCCCTATTTTAGGTAATGAAAAAATTATTATACATCAACCCTATCCCTATACCAACCCTAAATGCTTGCTTTCCAACATTTAGGGTTAGCATTTTTTAATCAAAATCTTTACAAATTTAAAAGATTTTACTATTTTAGGTTATAAACGAATTTATCACGCCTACGAAATCTATTCTCTATGCAATTGAAATGCCGAATATGTATCTCAATGCAATTAAAATGCCAATATATATCTCAATGCATTGGAAATGCATTGAATTTTTTTAAAAACAATTTCTCTTTATTCGTATTTTTCGACTCTTTTCACTTTTTCTGATTTTTTCTCAATTAATTGCAATTTTTGGAAAAAACTTATACTTTCGGAAAAACGATTGTTTCACAAAATGATTTTTGCTACTATGAATCAAACACTAGTGCATGTACTTTAGTTATACAATGTAAAACTACCCTATCCGAATGTAGCTAAATTATGACTAGCACACCTATCTTAGAGGTATCATTCTCAAGGCACCTATTCCACTCATGTGTCAAATTCAATATTGGCACCTCAAGAATGATACCACTCGGCATTTTTTACATAGATTTACCTAAGATAGTTATGCTAGCATTCTTTCTTTACCAATTTCAGGCTTCTAATGAATTATTTAGTGGTGTTCCAAGAATTAGCACAGTAGATCTAACCAATATATATCAGCCACACTCAAACTGAAGAAAATGGTAAGTAATCCAATTTGATACAACATTTTAAAAAATTCACCTTGAAATTTTTCCCAGCAGGACCTTGTACCTATCAAGGATGTTCCAAACTGCATCAAACGATGAGCTAGATGTGAACAAGGCACGTTGTCCATATGCTCAAGCAACTCATTGACAGCGATTGGCATATCTTGGAAGCTTTACTTCACAAATTGCAGATGAATTTGTGCTCGATGTCTCAAATCTATCCCACGCATTCCATTAGGATTAGTTACATTTTTTTCTCTTTTGATTTTCTGCCCTTTTGCATTTGTCTCCTTCTAGATTGTGATGTTGAATCTTCTTCTATGTCATTATTTTGCATTCATATTCTCCTTTTATGTTGTTTTGGTGTCTATTCATGTATATAATTATTTTTTGCATTGTTTACAACATCGACACCCATCACATCCTAAGATGCATTATCTAGTGTTTCGAACAAACAATTTAAGATAGATATTATAGTGCCCACCATAAAATAATATTAAAATAAAATTAAAAAAATGTATTGTGAAGTGTGTTTGACTGGAGGTGGCGGTGGAAGGGAGTTGACGAGAAGTACTTGAAAAATTAAAATGGTTTGGTGGAGGATGGTGTGCAGCAGTGGGAAGACATGGGCCTCCACGACAAGGTACGTGGGGCAACCAAAGGACCACTGCACACATGTCATTTCCCTTGCATAATAATTTAAGCACTTTATTTGAGATCCGGAGGCATTAACCAAGCTGAAACCCAGGTCAACGTTGTGATTTAGCAGTAATTGGATAGTTGCAAACGGAGCCGGAGTTGTGAAATGGGCAGTCAACCCAAATTCGACTCCCGGTGTTAAGGGGTGAAATGTTGTTTGAAAGAACGAGGCAACTTCTCATGGAATATGATTACAGCAGTGTACAAAAGACATGGGTTTCCTCACGAGACAGTCACATTATTTCACCTATGCAACAAACAGGTCTCCAACCTGATCAGTTTACATATGCCTGTGTACTCCCAACCTATGCCAAAATACGATCTCTAGAATAGGGTATGGACATCCATCAAAGCAAAAAGATAGAGGAATTTTGTCAGATTTTGTAGTTGCAAGTTCCCTGATAAATATGTTTGGCACAATGTGTGAATGAAAGGCCGCCTCACGTTTGCAGGCTATAGGCAGGAGTAAAAATCATAGCAAATTTATGTTTTAGCAAGGTGGACTGCCATATCGATTCCTAAGTTTAACTTTTGTATTCAGAGCTACATATCTATTTCACCAACAATGGAAACTCCAGTCATTCCACAGATCAAACTAGGTAGTCAAGGATTGCAAGTTTCTAAGGTGGAAGTTTTTAGATGGCGCACCATTTGTTTAAAAAAATGTCTCAATGAGTTGTGGACTCTTGGAATGATGTGATTATTGGAGGTGTTGAAAAGGCCTTAGAGACACTATGCAAATGCAATTTGCAGTTGTAATGCTAAACTCCACAACCCATGTTATCATCCTCCCAATCGTGCCAAAATAAGGACTTTGAAGTAGACTATAGATATCCTCAAAAACATAATGGAGAAGGGACCGAGGATTCAGGGAAAGTATTAAGGAGTTGGAGGATAAGAGAGTAGGAACAGAGCTCCTGTGTGTGGTAAGAGCATTGCTTAAGAAGATGAGGAGGTGTGTTTTGGTCAGCGACAATGTCTTGGTTGGGGGTATTGACTGGACAGATAAGAGAGACATGATTGAGGATGTATTGGAGAGGAAATAAGAGATAACATATCCCCGAAGTTGCAAATGTTGACCATATGCTTGTGCTTTTCTCCATGGATCAACCTAAGTTGGACCCGTTTATTATGGCTAGATTCTGGTGGAGGAGAGTTTGCAAAGATTCCATGCACATTGGATATGAACAAAATAGATCTTGTAGAGGAGGAGGTTTTGCACGCACCATTACTTTTTCCTTTAATCGATCTACACCCAACAAGCGTGATGAGGAGGGGATTTATGATAGTTGTTTTAGTTGGGTATTGCTTATAGATTCATATGTGAAATGTGGAAGCGTAGAGGATGCACGGCAAGTGTTCGACGAAATGCCTCAACAAGATGTAGTTTCTTAGACCGCTATGAATTCAGGGTATGCTCAGAATAGGCAGCTTGACAAGGCCATGAAACTGTTTGAAGTAATGTCTGAGAAGAAATTGGTCTCTTGGAATGTGATGATTGTTGGGTTTGGTCAAATTGGGGATGTTGGGAAGGGTGAGGCTGTGGTAAAGATACTCTCAAACTCCTTGACCTATGAAGAACGTTGCCAAATCTAGACACTTATTACATTATGGAGGATTGTGGAAGGTACACGAGATGAGCTTGGTGAAAAAGGCTTTGAAACCCCTAGCAACTGCAACCGGCTCATGAAATGCCAAAACCGCTTGACTTCTATCGCCGATCAAATCAAAGCATGGTCTCCTTACCTGCATCTTTAATAATTTTCGTATGAATGGTTCTTCATTTACAATATAATAGAAATATTAAACTATTAGATACTCAAACAATTGAATATTTTAACCAGACGGCTAGTGCATTCAATAAACAACACCTCGTAATTTATGCTACCAACTTACAATTTGACCCTCAACCGTGTCACGACCACAACCTTATGCAATGCTAAAACTAGGGTGTCAAAACTTGGTGCTCGTGTCTGTTGGTATTGGCGAGAGCTAGATGAGTTAACTAAAACAACCTTTTGTCCACCTTGCAAAGTTAGAAAAATACAATTTCCAGAGACTTGCAAAATAACACTTTGAGCCCCGTAAAAGAGATGTCAAGCATCGTATGTGTTCCTTGTTATGTAGAGAGTCGCATCAAGCATTAGCTCGACCTCATTTGACCATTTGCGCTCTCTTCGCCGCTCCTCTAGGAGCCTGTTACTCTATTTTGCACTTTTAGGAAGCTACTAAAACTAAAAAGTTGGGTTTCGTTTCAGCTCATCGTTTGGACCCTGAACAACGAAATGCTTGTCCGCCTTCACAAACCTCTAGTATTTTTACTAGACAATTGTCTGGAACCTTCGGTTTGGGAAAAACACATTTCTAGATAGTTTGGCAAAGGGGTTTTGTAGGCCTCCAGTCGTAGTTTGACTAAGTCAAACTGGACCAATTACGACCGTTGGCTCTAGAAAACTCATCGACGTTTGCGGCCCATTTGCAGTTCTCGGTTCATCAACTCCACCGTATTCTCCATATATAGGAGGGCATGTAGGTGTCTTCTCGTGGAGAGTCCAACCATCGAAAGTCAGTTTTGGATGAGGTTTCTTAGCCCTCAAGCTAAAATTGGTTGTTGTAACTAGCCCAATTATGACCAATGGCCCCGAAAACTAGTTGCCAATTGTAAACCGTTTGTCAGTTCGGAATTCTGTCCGTTCCTCTGTGAATTCTTGGCATATAGGAGTACACGTAGGAATTTAACCGTTGTGCGAGTGCCCATCGGAAGGCAATTTTTGAACGTGGTTCTTTAGCCTCCCAGCAAAATTAGATGTTTTCACAACTAGTAAAATAATGGGAATAAGGTCGTAGGAACCTAGCCAAGACAATACACCGTCATGAAAACTTTTGAAATGCATAAGTAACTACATGAAACTCTCCCGTATGGCTTGTGGTGTGAAATGTGACTTTTGGAAAAATAGTGCTTCTCTCTCTTCTCTATCTCTCTCTCCTTGGTTAAGAAACTCTCTAACCCTCTCCTTTCGAATGCTTATTATTGTGGTGTGAAATGATTTCATGCTCACTTTTGGAAAAATAGCTTAATCCATTGTGTATTATTGTAATTCCATCTATGTTAATGGAAAGAAGAAAAAATATATATATATATATGTACCGTTAAGTTACGAAGTTTATGATTAAATAATTGGTGTGTTGTGTTTCTTACCTTGAAAATATAATAATCAGAAATCTAATTTAATAGCTTATAGTGCAATTCCAATGTGCAGATGATTAAATAATTGTTGTGTTGTGTTTCCCTAAAATGTATAAAATTCATGTATATACTACCCTTCTTGTGTGATTCTTTTTAGCATAGAAAACTAAAACCTTAGGATGAACTTAAAATCTTTATACTCTATGGCACCTTCTAGCTTAAGTAAATAAGAGCCCAAGTTTGAGTTTATTGTCGTTGTCTCAGTATGCTTAGCGTCATCGTCGTGAACCCGACGATTAGAAATGACGTGGTTAAACTTTGTCTTGGGTATGTGGTTCCCTCCTAAGATTGATAATCGTGTATAGTAAAGAGAATGTGTTCTCTTAAGGTAGTACTCCTTAGGAACCAACATTAAACATAGTGTAAAATCCTCTTGGACCAACATACATGTTGAGTGGCGAAGATCGCCAACTAACCTTAGAAGTCACCTTTAAGAGTTGGGATCATAAATGAACTCAATACCCAATCTCAATTGTTTGGGTTCTATGGCACAATACTATGGGTTAAATTCTGAAACTTAACATTTTAAATTATGATTAGTTTGTGAAAATGTAACCATAAGATGATGTGCTTGGAGAAAGGTGAAATGTATATAGTTCTCTTATAATGTGTTTATACCATCTTGTGGTGAGAAACAGAATCCACATCGTGTAGACTTTAATGTGAATCTTAACCTTTGAAATCAAGGACTACTCCCTCTTATTATCCGCCTTGTCTTGTTATGTAATGTATGTATGATGTGCAACTTTGTGATCGTTTCTTAGAGATAAATCCCTAAGACAAGGACTAGTAGTCTCATGAGGATACAAATACCCTTATTAACAAATAGAGTGCACAATTCATTACAAATGGTATATGAACCTAGCTAGGGAAAACCCTCTTAAGTTGGACGTAAAACGATATTCAAGAAACCAAATCTAGAAACAAAAAAAAGGAGTGTGTTGCCACGTTAAGTGCTTTCGAATCCTTAACTAATGGTTGGAGCATAACTATAGTGTAATTATAAATGGCGTTTGGCCAAGGGAAGCGTAAGTGTGAGATGTTATCCCTCGTAAATTGAAACATGATCTTCCTTGTAATGTGATTAAACCCTCTCGCTATGGATAAAGAACCTATTTCCTATAATATTTATTGTGTACTAACTCAATTATAAATTTATAAATGAATGAAAGAACTTGACCCTAAATCCTTGAGAAAAAGATGTGAACCTTCCCTCCTTTGGACTCACACTTGTTCCGTTGTGTAACAAAGGTATGATATAAGATCAAGATGCATGCCCTTAGGAGTGAATCCTAGGGATAATACCTAGTAGCCTTGTGTGTATGTAAATAGCCTTGTGTGTAAATAAATATCCTATTAACAAACGAGCGAATTAAACAAGTAATTGAAATAATGTAGATGATCCTTATTTAATGAGTTACACCGTAAGTTAAATGTTAAACAATATAGAGGAAATCTAACAAAAGGAAAAGGAATGTATGATTCTCACATTATGAGCCTTTCTAGAACTTAAGTTAAAGATTGAAACATGATTTTAATAAATGTGTAATCCTAAAAATATCATGTCATGGGAAGACCCTATCTATAAGTTTATATTGTAGTTGAATCGTTATGTCATGCCTTATCAATTAAAAAAAAAAAAAGTGGCCTTGATGCGCATCACATGATTCCATGTTATCTATGTAAGTTAATGTTTGTGCAAACATATCATGTGTTGTGTGTAGTCCTAAATGATCTCTTGTAGTGTTGTGTAAACTACAATGTAAGTCAAAAAAATTATGCCGGTATTTTTACTGTTGTATTTGTGTGTGTCAAATTTGTGGGCGTTACGAGATATTAAATTTTCTTCTCCAAAATTAATGCAAACAATTAAAATCAATAAATATTAGTGCCTTTGGGAAACTTCACGATGAAGTACTTGTTTGTATTCTCTTTCTTCCTCAATAAATTGATCCGAATGTATGTCTCTATGATCTTATAGTTCATACACATTGTTCATCTTGAGATGTTTCTTTGCAAAATATTTTCATTTTATCTACACTTTATCTCTTTTATGCTTCTAATTCTTCATTTGTCATTTTTCCTGCATTATGCAAATATTTGTCAATCAATATCATTTGAATTCTTTTATGTTCTTCTCTTTGTGCATATCTCATTTGTTGTTGTCTTTATATGTGGTATTATCTTTGAAATTCTCTTTGTTGTTGTCTTTGATATTCTCTTCTTTGTTTTTCATTTTCATAAGGCATTCTTAGTCGAGTCATATCTATAAAAACATTGTATAATCATTTAATAATATTTATTACATATACAAACAACAAAACATATGATATGTTAGGTACATCTATTCAAAATTTGATTTTTAAATTTACAAATGTTTCATAACTTTAACTATTGTTTTTTTGTAGCTAAGGTTATAATGTTCCATTGGCTATAGCGAGATTTAAACTCGAATCAACTTGTAAATGTGAATCTATACCAAAACATCAAATTGTATGAATATTAAATAATAGTTAGATCTATGTATATACAAAAGATATATATTGTCATATAACACTATTTATGTAAATATAAATCAGTGATAATATATATTAATTTCTTATAACAAATTATGCAGCATATAGCCATCAAATAATACTGAGAATGACAGAAGAAAAAGAATTGAAAATTTTTATGTTATATAGTGGATACATAATTGGATTTTAACATTAAAACCTTATATTAGTAGGATAATTAGTGTTGTCAACGCAAAATGATATGTTAATATTGATGTACTTTTATTTATTAAAAATTAAGTTGTTGATGTTAACACTAAATGATTGCATGGCTGTGCTAAGTAGATGTAATTGGTGTTGATTCTAAATAGTGGGTGCTTATTCGGAGGAAATTTTACATATGAAAAGGTAAGTTGAAAAATATATATTTATGATTTCATTAAATGTAGGGGAAACACTAATATGGATCCCACAAAAGAACAAATCAATGATCAAGACTCTATGGTATCAGCTTGGACTGATTCCAACGAGACCGAATTTAACAAAGCTCTTCAATAGATGGCGGATACAATGTTTACCAAGAGAATCAATTCTGAGCTTATTTATCTTGTGTTTGACGTGATGACAGCGTTAAGACATGGTAAGGCTTAATAAAGAATGCTGGGAGTGCATGAGAAAATAAAATGAGAAAAGGTTTTGTGGAAAGAAAAATTGATTCAGAGAGAAAATTGTAGAAAGAGATGCTGAAATGTCAATTAAAAATTCAATAAAATTTTAAAAATAACAAATAAATTCCAAACCTATCTAGCCTATTTCCTCCTCTATGGTCTTGGTTGCATCTGTGATCCTTTAAGTGTTTCTTTTATTTTCGTTATTCATATTTGTTGATTTTCGTTATATATGTAATTTCAGAAGAGGGACGGAAGCCTCGTTATTTTATTGATATGCAGGAAATCAAGTTACAAAGAATGGGCTGCAATATTTATAGATATTGTACAGCCAAGTACTAACAAACAATATGTTGCACAGGTGCAACAAAATATGCATCCGAGAAATAATACAGAAAAATGTGTTGTTGTAACTATATAACAAAAAAACACATACAAGAATAAAATGGTTATTAAAACATAACCATATAACAATAAAATAAAATAACCTATTTTCCTAAGTAACAATGCATAATTACAATGTAAATTATATTTACCCTAACATTCCCCCTTAATTTTGCATTGCCTCAAGGGATGAGGAGAGGAACTCTCTGAACAACTTAAATTTGTCACGTGCAAGTGACTTTGTGAAGATATTTGCTCGTTGTTCAACTGTTGGACAAAACTGAAGTTGTATATTGTGTTTCAAGACATGCTCGCGTATGAAATGTACATGTACTTCAATGTGCTTTGTTCTTTCATGAAAAACTAGATTGCGAACAAGTTTGAGAACACCTTCATTGTCAACATACAAGGTGGTCGATTTGTCCTGTGGTATTCCAAGTCCTTCAAGTATGCGACGTAGCCATATCGCTTCACAAAGACAACTTCACCTACAAAGACGATACTGGCTTTTTCTCGGAAGAGCGAGAAACAAAGTGTTGTTTCTTGCTTCCCCATGATATTGGTCCAGATCCCATAAAGAACACAAACCCTGAAGTGGATTTTTTGTCATCAATGTTGCCTGCATGATCTAAATCCGAATATCCATACAAGAAGAAGTTGTCGTTCTTCTTGTATTCTAGACCAAGATCTACTGATCCCATGAGATATCTCAGGATTCGCCTTGTTGACTTCCAATGACAAACTTTGGGTTCCTGCATGAACCTAGATAGATAGTTCACTACAAAGTTGATATATGGTCTAGTGTAGGTCAGGTAAATGAGACTCCCAATCAACTGCCGATAGAGAGTTGCATTTACCACAAGAGATGGATCTAACGAGATAACTGCAATCTATTCTCTATAAGTGTAGCAATAGGTGTGCAATCCATCATCCTAAATTTCTCGAGCGTTGTCTCGATATACTTCAACTGAGAAACAAAGATGTGATTCTATTTCGCCATGCTTCCAATCCAAGACAATAGTGCATCAGCCTAAGATCTGTCATGTCAAACGATCGGTTAAGATCTTTCTTCATTGCATCGATCATCCTCATTGAATTGTCAGTGATGACTAGATCGTCGACATAAACAACAATCACAATCTCCCCCCCTGCTTTTTTGAGGTAGAGATTGGGATCGTATGGATTTCTGACAAATCCATGTTGTATGAGATGTTCATCAATTTTGATGTACCAAGCCCGAGGTGCCTGTTTAAGGCCATACAGAGATTTCCTAAGTCTACATACCTTTGCTTGTTGACTAGGTACAACATATCCCTCAAGTTCAGTCATGCGAGACTTCTTCCCGTAAATCTCCGTTCGAAGGCACTTTTTACGTCCATCTGATGGACTTTCCAACCAAATTGTGCAGCTAGAGCAAAGATCATCCTGATCATTTTAATCTTAGTTGTGGGAGCAAATGTCTCCTCATAGTCAATGCCTTCTTTTTGTGCGTACCCCTTTCTTTACTAGTCTCGCTTTGTACTTGTTTATGGTCCCATCTGCTTTGTACTTTGTTTTGAATATCCATCTGCAACCAATGGGTTTCTTCCTGGTGGAAGATCGACAAGCTGCCAAGTGTTATTTTTTCATCACTGAGTTATACTCAAGCATCCATGGCATTTTTCCAAGCTTTTGACTGTAGGGCTTCTTGGACTGTAGAGGGCTCATCATATTCAATAACTCTACTCATTAAAGCAAAGTTTACTTCTCTTGCTTTACTGCGAGTCTATGGTCCAGTGGTGGATGTATCTCGGTGGAGCATCCAATCTTGCATCTCGTATCATGCTAGTATACCACTTGGGCATATGTTGAACTACTCCCGTGGGTCGTGGTTTTATCTAATCATCACCATCATCCCCATCATCACTTTCATCATTTGTGGGAACATTGGCATCTGTTTTTTACAACTGGTGAAAAATCTACATCAGTGAGTCCGGAGGAGTCTCTGCTTCCTTCTTCTCAAAAAACTCAACATCTCTGCTGGTGTAGACTTTCCTGGTCTTTGGATCCATCAATCATCCCAAGAATCTCTTCACTGTAGCCAATGAAGATGAGTTTTTGTGATTTCGTATCCAATTTCTTTCTATTCTGCTTGGGTATGTGCATATTTGCTTTGCACCCGAATACTCTGAGGTGTGCAACAAATGGTTTCCGCTTTGACCATGCTTCATGTGGCATTACTCCGTCAAGAGCAACTGTGGGCACTCTGTTCAACAAATAAATTGTTTTTGCTGCTTCCCCTGAAATGTCCTCACTAGTTCAAAATCATCGATCATGCATCGCACCATTTCCATGATAGTACGATTTCTTCTCTCAACAACACCATTCTGCTGCGATGTGTTTGGAGGAGGCATTTGTCGACAAATCCCGTGAGCTTGTAGGTAGGCTTTGAACTCATCATTGGTGAATTCCCCCTCAATCTAGGGAGAGTTCTGATGTGACGACCATTTTTGTTCTCAATAGCCACTTTGAACTTCTTGAAGTTTTCAAAAGCTTCACTTTTCTTACGAAGACAATATATCCACATTTTTCTAAATAGTCATCAACACAAAGCATGAAGTACTGAAATCCAGAATGACTCAGTTGCATCGAACAACAAAGATTGGTATGAACCAGATCAAGCTTACCATGAGCTCGATAAGTACTCTTCTGAATGAAGCTTTGTGTTGTTTGTCTCATAGGCAAAGTGAGGACACTTGTCTGTATCCTTCTGGAGAGATGGTAATCCTTTTACCATATTGTGTCGACGAAGTGTCTCGAGATACTTGAAACTGATATGACCAAGTCTCTGATGCCACAACTGTGCAGAGGTAGAGTTCTTAGCCACAAGTGCCTAATCATCTTTGTGGAAAAAATCAAGCTAGAACATGCGTCCCACATTGGAGGCTTTTGCAACTATTTTCAAGCCTCGTGATTTGTCTCGAATTAAACACATTTTCTTGTCGGAATGACTATCAAAGTCAATTTTCAAGTTGTGATCTAGGAGTTGATGACTGATAATAGATTCTTTATCAACCCAGGACATATAGTACATCTAACAATGTACAATTGCATGAACCAAGGGTAGAGAAATGTTCCCAATCCCCTGTACTATGTACGAAGAATCATCACCCAACAAAACATGATTTTTCAAAGGCATGTCCCTCATTGAGGTAGACCAATCTCTGTGGCTGGTCATGTGTCGAGTGGCTCCTAAATCAACATGCCAAACATCACTAGATGACGTGGAGGGTTCACTTGATCGAGCAATGTACAAGTAGTCTTCAGTATCTGAATGTTCTTCTTGCTCAGCAATATTTCCTTCTTTGATGGGGTTTTCTTTTCTAATTCCCCTTTTTCTGCCCTTGATTGTAGTTATAATGTCCCTTGTGAGATTACTGATTTTGAGGTCCAGAATTACTTGATGAACCTTTCTTATATGTATTATACCAACAATCTTTTAATTCATGTCCTCTTTTGCAGATAGGACATTTCTTCTTTTGTTGTTTGTCCCCCTTGATGCTAATTCTGATTTTGGGACTTTTGATAGGAATGAGGTTTGCCTTTTCCTTTTCCTTTCCATTTCTGATGAGAAGAAAGTGCCTACTCCTCTTCATCATCTTTATTGTACATGGCTTCCTCTTGTTGCAGTAGATTTACCAGCTTGTCAAAACTTACTGTCTTATCTGACAAGTTGAGTGTTGTCACAAAAATTTGGTATGAAGAAGGGAGTGCTCTCAGAACAATGGGAACAAGAGCGTCATCAATGACCTCCTCTCCTAGGGCTAGAAGTGAAGCCCTCAACTCTGCAACTCTTCTCAAGAAAGCTTCTATTTTTTCATTTTGTTTAAACTTCAGTGTGTGTAACTGACTTTGCAAATTTAGTATGACATTCTTGTTCTTGGCCTCGTATACTGTGCTCAACTTATCCCACGCTTCTTTGGTTGTTTTGGCATCTCGAATGTGGGGTTGCACATCATCGGACACTACATACTAGTTTATCACTTGGCCTTCATACCGGATCTATCAAACTGTCTTTGTTGTGTTGTATTGTATCAGTTGTTGATCTGTGACAATACCATTCACAACAGTCCAAATCTCTTCAAACTCAAGTTGTGTCTTGATTTTTGTCTTCCATGCTACATAGTTATTTCCTCTAAGAAGTTGTGAATCTGGAAGAAAGAATTTGGGGGCGTTGGTGCCCATTTTGCAAAATTAACTGACAAAGGGTAAGGCTCTTATCACTCTAGGTATACAGTCTCCCAATCTATATACCGTCAGTCCGATATACCGAACCTTTCTATATATGCGCCCTTCCGATATACCCGTCGGTACGTGAAAGAAGCTCGCCCTTTCTATATACTCGACAATACGTGAAAGAGGCATTAACATACGTGAAAGAATCCGATACGCGGTACGAAGACAAGATCTTGAAAGGGGTCTGAGTGATTATTGACACCGGCTCAAAGACATATCCTCATACGCGCGCGTAACATCGCTATATACTCAGATAATTTCTCAGTCCAGATTTAAGTCAAGTAATCGTTCACAGACGGATGGGAGGGCTCAAAGTGTGTGCACTGTGTCCTAATTACTCCCCGTCGATTTAAAGGGTCGAGATCTCCATGACAACGTTGTTGCAGCTATATTAGGCGTTAAGTGCAATAGTAGTCGCGACGACTTTACCCGTAAGCACGTCCCAAAGGCACTATATATACCGAACGCTACGAAAGAGATTCAATGATCTCGTGAGTGTTACAGAACCAAATTTTTCACTGATTTTCTTTGCAATGCTTTGCCAGTTTTTAGCAGTTACAATTTTGCGGTTGAATATGGCAACCTGCAAATTAGTACAATGCACTGAAAAATACACTAAAATATTACAATTTAATCTAATATGCAGAAAAATTGAACAATGACAAAAAAAGAATTGTTTTGGGAGGCCCCGATGGCCTCCGAAGCACAATACGACTCACTTTGAGCAAAAAACCGCAAAAATGGTTAAAAATTGCAGCTTTAGATGTCCCTCCTTTGGCAAATGTTGCTCAAAATGTAAAAATATGTGAAATGGGAGAAAAAAAATTACCATAAAATGAGGTTTTTCTCCGCTAAATTTAGTGGCTTGATTAGTTATGACTAAAGGTTTAGAGGACCTATAACTGTGGCGGTTGGGCTAAATCTGTCACTAACTCATATGTGTTCAAAAAAAATGTTGTTGGGGGGGGTCGAACCCCAAACCTCCCACTCCTAACACCTTTCCACTAACCACTTCGGTGCTCTAAGCGCTTGTGTAATGAAATGAACAAATTTGTATTTGAACACTTCAAAGGACTAACCTTTGAAAACCGACGTGGCGTCTGCGTGCCATTCGACGTGGCAATGTTGGCAAAAGCGGTTTAGGGTTAGATTGCAGCAAAACGATCTCAGAAACGTCGCCTTTATTGTTTGCATATCCACCGCTTATTATTTGTTGATCTCCTTAGTTGTTTTTGATTTTTATTGCTTCCGTGTTGCTTTTAAAGATTTGTGTATTGTTTGATCTGCTTTGTTTGTTTGTGCGGTCGACACTCAAACTCAACTGTGGAGGAGGGCTAGCTCCGCAGCCTTGAAAACCCATGTGGAGAGGCAAGGGGGCTCGTCAAAGGCAACAGAGCGGCTCAATTTCAACTAGAGGAGGGCTCACCAATGTGTTGGTGAATGGATGCAGGTTCAATCCGCTTCTAATAAATTTGATTGAGCAATGGAATGGCTCAGCAATGCACGCAGGGTCGTTGGGGCTTGATCCAAGCCAATGCAAGAAAACTCGATCGCTTTGCAACGCACATGAAGAGCTCAACTCGGTTTTACAAACCTTGCTTTCAAAAGATCTCGACTTAGTCTTCGAGGAGCTCGACTCCTTTTCAAAACGACTCGCCAAAGCAAGCAACCAGCTCGCCTCAACTCGAGGGGTGTGTAGACCAATGCACAACTCAATGGTGCCTAATGTAACTCCAATTCGATTGTAAGCTCTCCAATAGCTCGACCAACCGTGGCGAACTCGGTGGGTAACAATGTTTTAAACACAATCTGCAGCCTTATTAGCTCGCTCGATCTACTCAAATCCAACCTCGGATCACTTGCCTGGTTAAATTACTCTGCAATCTTGATACATCTAAATTTAGAGGTGTTCTTTAGATTTGAAGGAGGCTAAAATTCTCCAAATTTGGAGAGAAAACCCCGAATGGGGAATTTTTTTATATTGAATTACTTTTCCGACAAACAAATTTTCCTCACAGTGCGAGGCACCAAAGGTCTGAAAAAAATTAAGTTCCAAAACACCTGGAATGGAACAGGAGGTTGTGGGGAGGCAGGGATGGGGCTGGGAAGTTGCAGGAGGTCAGGTGCTCTCCAAATGCGCAAATGCTTCTCCAAGCTACACCTATCTCTTTTCTCTCTCTCTCTCAACCTTCTCTCTCACAGTCCAGATTAACTACTCGTACCAAATGTAATTTCCGAAGAGGGACGGAAGCCTCGTTATTTTATTGATATGCAGAAATCAAGTTACAAAGAATGGGCTGCAATATTTATAGATATTGTACAGCCAAGAACCGATAAACAATATGTTTCACAGTGTGCAAAAAAATATGCATCTAAATACGAATAAATGTGTTGTTATAACTATATAACAAAAAAACACATACGAGAATAAAATGGTTATTAAAACATAACCATATAACAATAAAATAAAATAACCTATTTCCCTAAGTAACAATGCATAATTACAATATAAATTATATTTACCCTAACAATAAATATATTTAAATAATCAAATACTTAATAAAGTTACAAGTATAATTTTAATAAAATGCATAATTTTTCTTTTAAATCAAAATTTTATTTCAGAAGAAAAATATTTTTACAATTTCGACTATGTCAAGCTTGGAAACTATTAGTCCAATCCTGAGCATTATAAAGCAAACCAAACTTAATAGAAATCATGAAGGATAGTCTAATTTCAAAATAGCTCTCATGTCTTCCTGATCTCGTTGAGGCCACCAAAGAGGAGGATCACCATAGCAGCTTATGTCATGATTATCCAGAGCCCAATTTGCCAAAGCATCTGCCACTTGATTTCTCTGTCTAGGGATGTGACTGATTTGCATCGACTGAAACTTACCTGCAAAACCTTTGATTTTATTTATTTCTCTCGCAATCTGCCAATTTGAACTCCTTTGTTTCTCTGTAATAGTCAACATCCTAACAATAATCTTGGAATCAGATTCCACCTGCACTTGAGTCCACCCACACTTAATAGCCGCTTGCAGACCTCTATAAATAGCTCTGACCTCAACAATATTATTAGTAGTGGTTCCCAGATTTTCAACAAACATGAAAGTAACTTTCCCATCATAAGTTCTTCCAATGCCCCCCATCACCGCCTTTCCCGGATTTCCCTGGAAGCCCCATCCGTATTCAGTTTACCAAACTGCATAGGAGGAGCAATTGTAATTTGTAATATCCCACTTCTAGGATCAATGGAAAAATTGGGAGAACAACCAACTCTTCAATGCATCAATCAACTGCACACAGCAAACTACTTATACTGGTTGAGTAAATGACTCAATAAACCCGAGGGTAAGGGTTTAATGGCCTTAACTCATCCACTAAAATTCCACAATCTCATGAATATATACTACTGTAATAGAAATCTGATCACAGTATTCTCCTAAATGCAAACAAGACAAACCACTCTTTATCATGCAAAAACCTCAACCAAAATGTATTAGATAAGCCACAAATGGATCACTGCTGGAAGGCTTCACTTCATCCCAGTCTGATCAACCAATTTGCTAGTCTTAGCATATAAAAGAATGCATCAAACATTTAGTATCCTCTCCCAAATGGAGTCGCTGTTTCAGGGAGGAAGATAGATCTAATAATTAATAACTATGGACCTCTAGACGAACTCGCTGGTCAAGGAGAGAACAACAAACTCTATTGATAGAAGTCAGATTATTAAGCATGTAAACCCACTACCAACTTGTCCACATATATGGCTGTAATAAAGGAGATCAAAAACAATGCATTAACTCAGTCGACCCACTCCAGTAATTTTCCAAATCAGTCCACATGCATAATAGTAGAAGTCTCTGTAAATAAGACAGTGAATATCAATCGGATTTCTTCTAAAAATGCTCCCAAACAGTTACCAAACATGCCCAGGCTGGTTGCTGGCAATTAGCACACTCAGCAGTCATAAAAATATTCAAATAACTATCCCAGGCATACGCAGCAGCTAAGGAATAAGATCCCACAACCCATTAATTGGCCATTGTATTCAAATCGATCCCCAAACACATCATTAAGCAAGTCGCTTCAATAAAGTTGCTACAGCAAGGGCACAATAAAGTGCAAAAAGGTTGATTGATCCACACTACTAAATGCATGCAAACAGTCCACAATAAAACCAATGGAAATCGCTAGGGTTTGGAGGAATTATTCACCAAAAATCAATTTGCAAAACACTCACAAAACCAGCTGCTACAGTGACGACGCTACAGTGATTCGCTACAGTACAAATGCAGATTTTCACTTGCAAGTTTGACCAGATATTTGCCAAAGCCAAAAACATGGATCTCTCATATAACTCCTTCAATTTAATCTTCAATAACCAGTCACAATAGATCTCCAAAGCAATTTGTATCAAAAATGGGCATGCATCCCAACTCCAAGCATGGAGCATAAAATAAATATCATCATAACATAATAATAATAATGATCCTAGCACTCCTTTTATAAGCAAGGAGGCACAAAATTCAAAATCCCTAGGAGAGGGAAATTATTAAATAAAAGTAGTTTGTTTTCCCTAGGTGTGGCGTCCCCTTTTCAAAGGGTGATTTTATCAATAAAAGCCACCTAAATATTTATTTAATTAATTCCCCATTTAATTTTTATATTTTGGGAATTAAATTAAATAATTTTCATAATTAAATAATTAAATAATTATTGCTCCAGGCAATAATATTTAATTATTTAATAAAGATGTTCCCCTTGCAACATCCTAAGCCCACAGGAAGTATAGGCTAAGGGTCTTTAGAAATGGGGACATTACAAAGAACCCATTTTTGTTGTTTGTCTTCTCTCTTTTTCATTTTAAAGGCAGGAAGAGTGGAGCTAGTAGACTGTAATGATAGCACATTACATATATTAACCCATTCCAGAGTAAGAGTAGAGGGAAGGGAAACTTTTTGCTTTATAGTTTCTGCCATATTAATTATAGTCTTTTGCCATACGTACCCCCTCTCTGTAATCTCTTGCTTAAAAATTATTTTATTCCTTTCCTTCCATATATTCCAAATTAACAAAGAAATACATGTCCATAGAGCAGGGAGTAAATTTTGTCCTTTTGGGATACCTTCTTGCCATTCTTTCATCAATTGCTCAAGAGAATGAATTCCATAGTAATGTATGCAAAACATATTTGCAAGAGATTGCCATAAAGGTATGACCCACGGACAAAGGAAGAAAAGATGATGTTTGGTTTCCTCATCATTCCAACATAGTGTACATCTAAATGGGCCATAGAAACCTCTCTTCATAAGTCTGTCTCCTGTGAGAATTCTGCCATGGGCCAAGAGCCAAAGAAAAAGCTAACCTTGGGCCATATTGTTGGCTGCCATATCTGCTTAAACATAGCTTGGAGAGGATGAGGGTTGCTTTTAGTTAACGCCTCATATCCTGAGTGAACTGTATATTCTCCTCCTGAAGTATTCCCCCATCCTATTAGATTTGGTTCATTAGAAGAGGAGAGAGAGTACTTTTTCAATATTTGGTTAATCAAAGCTTGATCTTGCTGCTCAAAAGAAATAGGCCATTCATGAGTAGGTATCCAGGATCTACACATTTCCCAAGGTAAGGACGTCTATCTCGTATAATGCATGACTCTTGTCCATCCTTTTTGATGCATTGCTTCCATAACATTATGTAAATGAGGAAATTGGTGGATTAAAGGAGGTTGGCCATCCCATGAATCCAACCAAAAATATGCCTCATGCCCATTATTCACTATCCAAAATAGATTTTTTTAATAATGCATTCCCCCATTTTAAGAACAGCCGAATCGGAGATCCTCTTGTTGGAAGAGACCATCTAATAATAAGTTCTGGTGGCTGATTTTCCAGGTATTTGGCTCTGATATTAACAGCCCACAAATCGTTTGGAGATGTGATCAACCTCCAATAAAGTTTACCAACAAGAGCCTGAGCTTGTTTAGTTGTTGATCTGAAGCCTAATCCACCTTCCTTTCTAGGGCGACAAAGAATGTCCCAATTTACTAAGGACCATTTTTTTGGTTGTGTCCCACTCCAAAAAGACTGACAAATAGCATCAATTCTTTTCAAAATTGATTTAGGAATATTAAGAATGGATGAAACATAAATTGGAACCGCATGAAGGACAGCCTTAACCAGAGTCATTCTACCTATTGTAGATAACCATTTATTGGTCCACTTTTCTCATAGTTCCCTTAGTCTTTCGCTATTCTACGGGGCCATTCTACAATCTATTATATAGATCTAGGGGCCAACTTAGCAAAAAAGGCCACCCCTGACAAATACTTAAGAAGAGGGGGCGAGTGCATATGGGATAGAAGCTTTTAGAATTGAAAGTCGTGGAAGATCTTGAGAATTTTCACTTGTCTTCCAGACATTCAACCAAAATAATGAATAGAAGGATCTCCCTGTCTATAATAAAAGATTTTACTTCATTAATTAACATTGAAGAAAAGACGAGGTATGCTGTATCCAAATCCAGACTCAAAAATGATTTTAGCCAATTGCTTAGAAACTTCAATCCACTCCTTCCCTGCTTTGGATAAATCCAATCTAATAAACATAGCATCGATTATATTAATGTCCATAAATGACCACAAGTAGCTGGGACTGCTGCATATTAAAGCAATTTCATCAAAAGAATCAACGTCCCCAGGAGACAAAAACTTGTCATCCAATATAATCAAGAGAGAAGAAAGAAAGAATCTTTCTACCTAACTGATGTGATAATTTTATACAAAACATTGCATAACGCTATAGGCCTATATCCCGAGATCTCAGCCACATCCCCTATTTATGGGATGAGAGGATAAATGTTTTGTTTATTTCCCATCATGTCTCTGATAGTTCCCAGCCTCTTCCATGGCACTAAATAAATCCTACTTTATTGTGTCCCAGAAATTCTGATAAAATTCAATCGGGAAACCATCTCACTGATAGTGAAGATAGTTGTGTATGACTCCTGCTCAAGAACACATTGTATAAGTTGTTCATTCTCCTTGGGAAATCAAATCAGCCGGGCAGAACATCTATTGAGTTTTTGCTAATTCTCTAAATTAAGAGGTTGAGTTGTGATTAAGTCAAGAGAGGGGCAAAAGTGCATTATTTCTTCAAGAAAATAGGTCTATTGTCCCTCTTTTTTTCTCCAAAGAATCAATATAATTATGCAGTTTCATGACCTTGTAATGTGGTGTGGTCCAATCCACACCTCAGGATCTACTTACTCAACCAACAACAATTGAATGCATACACACCAAACTCTGTCTTATTCAATCCCTCTAGGGTACTCTTGGAATGCATCTATCCAAACACTCACCAAAGCAAAATTCTACTCCTACACACACCCTAACATATTACACACCTCAGCACACTCAAACCAGGGTAGGGAATGTCAGGTACACCTTCCAAGAAGGAAGAATGATCTCATCTTCCAAGTTGTTCCTCAGAAGCCTGCTTAGGCTATCCCTTCTCTCCGAGACTATCCATTTAATCTTCCCATTCCATCAAAAATGTTATGAATTTAAAGCCCATTTTAAGACTCTTTTACTGTTGAGAAACTTTAAATCCACTGTTCATTGCTTGGATAAATCCAATCTAATAAACATACAGCAGGGCCTAAATGATTTGGATATCCATAAAATTATGAGCTCCATGGGGACTCAAAACAATTTCATCATGAATTGGAAACCCTCAGATCAACAAAAAAACTCAAAACTTGTTTTAAGGGGATATAATCTTATATAGAAAGAGGTTTTAATCTTTCTGCCATAACTTTTGTGATAATTTTATACAAAACATCATACACTAAATTATAGGCCTATATCCCAGATCTCAACACATCCTCGGAGTTTAGGCAATGAGAGTGATAAATGTTTTGTTTATTTCCTTAAGCATAGCTTTTGATAGTCTAGCCTCTTCCACAACACTAAGTAAATCATACTTTATTGTCATGACTGTCCTTCTTTTTGCTCTCGGCCTGATAAAATTCAATCGGAAACCATCTCGCCTGTCAAAAACCTGTTTTTCCTTTTCCCATACTGAAGACATTGACTTGTATAACTCATTCCTTCACACACAATAGGTTCCTATACAAAAGTTGTTCATTCCTCCTCTTGGGAAAACTCAGCTTCTTCCAATCTAAAAACTTTTTTGCTCTAATTCTCTAAATTAAGAGGTTGAGCTGTGAATAAGTCGGTAAAAAACATTACAGCCTCTTGTTTCATTTCTTCAAGAGAATAGGTCTATTGTCCCTCTTTTTTCTTCAAAGAATTAATATAATTATGCACCCTTCTATGAAGTAATGATTTATGGAAAAATGCAGAATTTTTATCTCCTTCATTTAACCATTGGATTCTAGATTTTTGCTTCCACATTATTTCCTCTCTGATTTCCCATTCTGTCAATTCTGCTTTTAACAATTGTTCTTTCTAAAAATATCACTTGTATTTCCTGTTTGGCGCATTTCAGAATTGATTTCTTCCAGTTGTTTCAGAATACTGTTTTCTTAACCTTAATGTCTCCAAACTCACTCCAATTCCATTTCTTAAGTTTGGATTTAAGGTAATCCAACCTTTTAACAAAGGAATACATCTGAGTACCATGCCTTGGCTTTCCTTCCATCCACCACTGTTGAATACATTGTTTGATATTCTCATGTCGCAGCCACATCAATTGGAATCTAAAGGGCACATAATGCCGAAAAGATTTCCCTATCTCAATAGACACAGGCCAATGGTCTGAGCCAATGTTATTCAGAAGTTTTGCCTTAGGAACAAAATCTTTTAGCCACCATTCTTCAGAAACTAAAAATCGGTCAAGTCTTTCCATAATACATTGTTGGCCTTGCCTTCTATTAGTCCATGTCATAACCCCATTTCCGTTGGAACATCCAGTAGTTGTAGTGACTGGATCTGTTGAGTCATAATTGTAGAGCTAGCATCTAGTCATTTATTCCCGCCTTGTTTTTCTTGTAAATTGAGAATAGTATTAAAGTCTCCTCCTAAGATAAGAGGGATCCCTATAAACAGATTAGCCATACATGAGATTTGGTTCCATTGTTTTTGTTTAGCTCCCACATCCAAAGGGGCATAAACATTTATAAGCACAAAATTTTGGTCATCTACCTTAGAGTACATATGAGTTAAGAGTCCTCCCTGAATAGCACATGAATTCAACACCATGACAGCCTTTGGATCCCATAAAGTAATAATACCTCCAAGGATCCTTGCGAGCTCAGAGCTATATGATGTGCTTTAGGCCATATTCTCTCAGAAATGGCTGCCATAAGATCTATAGAGGCTTTAGTCTCTTGAATTAAAACCACAAAAGGGTGATTAGTGTCAATCATTCTTTTTATCCCTGAACTTTAGATGGGCTTCCTTTTAGCCCCCTTATATTCCAAGTAATTATCTTCATGATGGGGTGTTTGGAAAAATTGGGATAAATCCCGTACCATCCCAGCATTACTCAACTTCTTACCTTCATTTTGAAGAGATACTTGATTTGATTTACGTCCTAGTTTGATATTTTTATCAATTTTTATCTTCTTACTTTTATCCTGAGCAACACCCAAGTTGGACTCATCAATTTGCTTACCCTTATCTTGATCAAATAGAACTAGTGCTTTATCCATATTTTTAGGTACCACTGCCTGTTGATCTACATCCAAAACTTGTCTTCCTGTAGTGTCAGAATTTATTTGCTGTTGAAAAACCACCAACTGATTCTGATTTTCTTCCCTTTGCTGATCCATGTTTTGTTCCTGTTGAAAAGACTGATTAGGCTGTGTTTCTGGAACTTGGGATTCCATTAAGTCCTCATTTCCTTCTTCCTCTTGTAGCTGTTGCAAACTAGCAAATCTATTGTGGCTACTTTCTTCCATTTTCTTTGGAATATCCTCTTTGGCTGTCTTTTTTTCCTTTTGGTTTGATAAATTCTTCCTGTTTTCTCCCATCTTCAGTGGTGTCTGGTATTTTGAGAGGACAATCCCTAACCAGATGCCCATATTCGTGACAGCTGCGACAGCGAAAAGGGATGTTTTCATAATCTAGAACTTGCTCCCATGTCTCATCTTCCACTGCCAGAGAAATTTTTTGTGGTAATGGCTGGTTGAGATCCATTAGCACACATATGCGTGCATAAATCATTTGTTCCAATTTCATTGAGGCATCCGCCATCATCATATAAGTTCCCAGAGTATTTCCGATCTCCATGAAAACATGATGGTTCCAATATTCAGCTGGAAGACCAAATAATCTAACCCAAACTGGTGCTACCGATGGTAACTCCTCTTCTGCTTTAAACATTGTATGCCATGGTTTCATAAACAGCCCCACTCTTCCAAAGAACCATGGCCCTCCTTGAAATATTAACTCACAATCTAGAGATGAGGCAAAGAAAACAAGGAAATAACCATTAGGGTATACTGAGATGGTATACTCACCTGGGGTCTTCCACATTTTTTTTGCCCATTCTTTAAATGCCTGCAATGATGGTCTGAATCCCAGAAAACGGACAATTAACCCTCTGTTCTCCAAGTCCTCTATTCCACTTTGAACTTATGCTCTCTGGAGCTTTATAACTGGCGTTCCATCAGCTGCTTTCATGCATCCATTTTCATTTTTTCGGGGATCATATCTGGGCATTCTCAGCGGAGGTTTCAGAAAGTTTCTTCCTTGAAGATTAGGCTTTGAATTCCTTCTTAGAATATCTTTAAAGGTTGGTGCATGAGATTCCACCTGATTTGAAACCCCTTGCCCCCTTATATTATGTATCGTATCACTCTTATTCGCCATAGAAGTTCCCTCTTGATTACTATCCATGCTCAGGGTCGTGAATACCCAACCAGGCACACGTGCAGGGTCAAACGATCACACAAGGATTCTCGTAGTGATAGTAAACCAAGCTTCAATCTAATTGAGAGCTAAAACCGTTAAGGCAGCAGCAAAACTTCCAAATCTCGACCCCTAAGGGTCGAGATATGGAGAGAAACAGTTATGGAAAACTCGACAACTATGCAACTGATGCAGATTCTAAAATGCGAAAGTTATGAACCTTCTAGCGGCGATAATCTGCCATGGAACTATAAACACGTCCGAAAAATCGCAGAATTGTCGGCGAGATTATAAAACTATAAGAATGATTAAAATGACGTTTAGCTGGAGACGATAATTTGGAGCACAAATACCAGATATTATTTTCGCAAGAACAGTTTCAGCCTGGGTTACCAACTTGAAAGCTTAGGCTCCCAAATGTAGCTACGCATTTTCTTAGAAAGGAGTAGAAATGGTTGAGCATGTCATTTTGTCTCCTAGATTCAATTGTGCTTCTTGTAGCTTGGCTTTTACAAACTATGTACAATAAAATGGATATGTTAAAGTAAGGTCGGATGGAGTTTTTCCTTTCACGGTCACGACATCAAACCCCTCTCCACCCTGCTGCCATTGTGGGCTATGCCTCGCGGCGTAATTAATAAAAACACACACACATGCATGATATCAGTGTGATGTGTGCCATATGCCAAGATATCAGTGTGCCATATGCCATCCATTTCTCTCCATTCTCTCTCCCATATTTACTAACGTTGGTATCAGAACTTGGCATTCTGGGAAGCCCTAGTCAGGTACAAACAAAGCATAGTTCAATAAGCCTTGAAAAAGGGTAAAAACTACAGAAGAGATGAAGAGGAGGTTCACGCATTTGAGGAAGCCCTCATCAGGTACAAAAGTGCAGATCCAGACTTGAGGAAAGACATGCAGACCCAAATTGATTTCCAATCAATTTCCAATTTTAACAAGATTTTCGAGATAGAAAAGGAGTCTCGAAAAAGCAAAATGCCTAAACATGAAGACGTTGTGAAGGAATTATGGAAAGTGGAAAGATTATGTAGATTTCATGACAAATCAGAAAGAATAGCAATCATCTAGAGAACAATGAGTTTTTTAGCAGCAAACACGATAGAGAAAGACAACGCTGCTTTTAGCATGGAAGAACAAATCCAATGCAGAACACGATTCTTACAGTTAATTCATGCAAGCAGTCAAGTTGTTTTTTGAAAAGGTGAAGACCCAGAAGCAATTTTCATATTACCCCAAGCTAGGGCACGCATTTTTCAAAGGAAGACAGTTGCTATTTTCTGTGAAAAAACAAAACTGAAAGTGCTGATGAGGATTTTAATATAATTGTTGCCAACAATCTTGATTTCTACAGTCATGATTTTGAAGACATTCTAGCAGTTTTGTGGTATTTGCAATGGTTTTCAGCAGGCTTTAGGGCACAACATAGATGAATTTCCATTACATCCTCTTTGCTTGCATAGATGAATTTCCTCTCCTCCTTTGAAGCTGAAATAATTTTCTTATCTTGGCATCCAACAAGCAACATTTCTTCCTTATTAATGCAATTAATGGAAACCATACCTTGCTCTCTAGAAACTTCTTCTTCTTCCCTTGGCTGCAGATCTGATTTGTCTTCATGTGTAGATGATGTGACTATCATATTAGAAGATGCCTTATGATCACCCAACGAATCCATGCCATTGCTATCCAAAACACTAACATGCTCTATGCTAGCCTCTAAAGTAGAAGCTTCTAGTGAAACCTCTTGCAAGGATGATGTAAATAAATCATTGCCCAAAGCATGTCTATCAAATTCATCACATAAATTTTTGCATACCTCATTGGAACTTGAAGACACCAAAGCACTCTCATGAAGAGTTGTATCAAGATTCACTATTCCTTCCATGCATAAACAATTCTGAAGCTATAGTGTGATATGCCTTCCTTGCCTGCTCAGTCTTGTGGCCAAGATTTGGGTGCATGTCCATGTAGTCCTTGAAATGAAAATTCTCCTTAACATATTGAGAAAGGATTTTATACTCCTCAAATATGCTTGGTGTCCCCGAAAACCTCAAATATGCTTGGTGTCCCGACATGCTAAAAAAAAAATGTTCTTTTCACTCGTTTCCCTTCGCTGTATTGCTCTAAGGTATCCCCAGTCATAAAAGCCATTTCCCCAAGTACCCACATGCTTCACTCTATCCCTTATTTTATTTATTAAATAAATAAAGTTCTTTTAAAAATAGATTGAGCTAAAATTGGAGGATTTAGGTTATATAAAGCACTTCACCCCATCATTATTACCACAGAACATTCACTCGGGGGAAGAATTTTTGCAGATCAGCTAATTGGAGAAATTTTTCAAGCAATTGCCTGCAACTTCTTTTTTTGTTTTGTTTTATTTCTTTTTGTCTATGTTTTGGTTTGTTTTCTCCGGCAATTCCCATAGCCTATTCATTCTTCCTGTTAAACCTTTCCCTAGGCCTAGGGTTTTGAAAAGTTATCCAGTATTTTTAATTACTAATTTGTCTAAAGGTGATCAGAGCTCATGATTCTTTCAGAGAGATTGCAAGAAGTTGTTTGGTCCAAAAAGGTGCAAAAATGGATTTTATGAAAATAAGGAAAATATTGCCATCAATGCGTAGAGCTCGAGAAAATATGCACTTTTAGAGAAAACGACACCTAAAACGGAGCCACGGAGTGAAAGTTATGGCACTTGCAAGTTTTTGTTGCTACATCTTCCTGACCCTTTCCAAAAATGGAAAATTTTATTCTATGCTTGTGTTTTCTTCACCGAAAATCCAAAAATGGAAATAAAATGTTGATGAGTTTTCACACAACTTTAAAAGCAGAAGTCATGCAAGTTGCACTTTTTGGGAAGAAGTTTTCTTCCATGCAAGTCGCATTTTTTGGAAGGAGGGTTTTTAAGTGCCAATGGGAATTTTGGTGGTGGAAGGAAGGTGGGAATTTGGAGCCTTCCTAAGGTTGTTTTTTCCCATCATTAAAGTTAAATCACTTAAGTGTCAATGGGAATTTTGGTGGTGGAGGGAAGGTGGGAATTTGGAGCCTTCCTGGAAGGTTGTTTTTTCCCATCATTAAAGTTAAATCACTTAAGTGCCAATGAGAATTTTGGTGGTGGAAGGAAGGTGGGAATTTGGAGCCTTCCTGGAAGGTTGTTTTTTCCCATCATTAAAGTTAAATCACTTAAGTGAAAGATGAAATTTTGGAGCTGCCTGGAAGGGTAAAAATTCCCACTTCCTTGCCTTCTTATTTTTAACATGACTTCTAGCCAAAAAGTGCGACCCATTCTGGCATAGCTAAATGCCTAAAAGCTGACTTTTTTTTTAATTGTCGGAAGCATCCAGTTTTGGCACCTAGGGTTGGAAAGGCTTCCTTTTTATTATTCTGGCTATCTGCATGTTGATGTGAGTGCACAGTGAATAAAATAATATTTTTAACTTGTTTGGCATGCAAGCAAAGTCTAAAAATAGAGGGCAACAAGCTTTATAATCAGATCTCGGTGAAGAAATTAGATATTCATGCTATGGATTGCATACTTGTCTGAATTATTTGTAGGAATACTTCACTGGTGCTCATATTGGTGAAAAGAAGACGAAGTCAATGTCTGATACATTGAATATATCTTCAAAATCAGAGGAAGAAATAGATCCAACTCTCATAATTGCAAAGGCTTCCGGAAAAATTCATCCTCTTGTTTCTAACGCAGCCCAAGTGGAAGTCATTGCATGGAAAATTCCTTCCAGAGCTTGTGCATGTGCTCCCAATCTTCCAGTTGAAGCCTTCATTGAATTTACTTGTATTTGCCTTCACCCGAGTGCTTTCCAGAATTTAAAATTGCTCATATGCAATTAAAAATAAAAGATGATGAGTTTTGTCTGAATTGTTTACGGCAAACATTTTACTGGTGCACGTACTGGAGAAGAACTGCAAAAGCTTCAAGGATAAGAGGGAAGACAGGTCAGAGGCAACACCCGCAAGCAAAATCACAGTCAGTTGCTTCCAGATCTAGTTTGGTGAGAATCAAAGGAAATGATTCAACAACATATGGGAGAAAAAGGCATCTCAGATTCAAGGCAGAGATATCATTCAGATCATTCATTGCTAAAGTGAATGAAGCAGAAGTGCAATACAGGTTGGATCAACATGCAGAGTATGGAAGAAGAACAAGACTGAGAGTGTTGCAGAACTTTCTTCTAATTTCTTCTCCTTTCTTCTTCTTTCTCTTATTTTCTCCGACAAAACAATTGAGCAATCAATTAAAATTGTAAAACTTAGGTAATTGGCTATAAAAGTCATTACTTCAAGTTACTGGAAGAAGTCAATTACTTGGAAATAGGTGGCAGACATGCAAAATAAAAGGTTCTATTTTCAGTTATAAATCATGCATGTCATGCAAAGAGGAATTCTAGAGGAAGATTGTCAACTGCTTCCCTTTTCATAGCTTCCACATGTGGCAATTCATTAAAAAGCTTCCTATTTGTAATTGCCCTCTATACACTATAAATAGAGGAAGAGCCTACGGGTTAAAGGATCACAATTTGTTAATCAACATTCTTGAGTTCCAGACTTTGTGTCAGCAGCCCTTGATGTCATTTTTGTGAAAGCTAAGGAATTGAATAAAGGCAGATTTCTGAGAACTTTGTGTCCACGGTGCATTTGCTTCTTACTTTTGTGTGGATCTTTAGATAAACTTTGTGTTATCTAAGATTTAGATTAAAAGTTTTTTTTTTCTTTACTTCTGAATATTGTGAGATCTACTTGTTTATTTAATCTATATGTATGAGACCAACTCTGTAAACTATTGGTCGAATTACATATCTTCCTTTCTTTTTTTCCCAAATTCCATTATTTCCCCTTCTACAAATACTTCATAAATAGTTGCTTACTTGCTTACATGAGCTTTGTAATTAAAGTAAAACCCCCACAAATAGTTATTAGGATTTATACTTACCAAATTGATAAACATTTACACAGAGCTATGGTTCATGAGCTTTGTAATTAAAGTAAAACCCCCACAAAATAGTTATTTGCCTTGTGGCGTGGGACCTTTGGATTGATGATGATCTAGGCCACCGATCCTATTGGCCCTCAAACTATCTCTATCTCTTCAATGTGAAGATGTTGAATACAGTGGGAGAGAACATTGTCTTGATCCTTGGAAGATCCCCAAATGGATCTTTTTGCCCGTAATGAATTTTTCCCACTCACAAATTGAAATAGTAAGATATAATTTTTAAAAAAGTTATGGCAATTAAACTAGGCCAAAACTGAATTGAATAGAAAAACCCTTTAAATGCGACTAGGGTTTGGATGAGAAACCAATGCAAATCACTCTCAAAATATTATATTTTTTCACAAACTAATTGCCATATTTTTAGAAGCCCAAATATATAAAAATCAGAATTTATAGAAGCCACAAATGATCAAAAATCAGATCTGAAATCTGAATATTAAACTGGCTGAAATACCACTGAAAAACCCTCTTAAAAATTATGAAACTTCTTTGCTTTGCTTCCCAAAAATAAGTAGATGATTTGACAATAAAAATCAGATCAAAATACCTCGAAAAATTACGGGGCAAATATTGCAAATCTACCAAAATACTCGGGTCGCTCTACAAGATGAATTTGTAATAACACGGCTGCAATTTTAATTCAAAACACATTATGTCCAAGTCGCATGGGTCATGCCAGAAATAACTGAAAATCTGATTACATTCAATGGGAATTTCTGAGTGAAAAACCCTCACAACTCTTGGGGTTTTCGTCCACAAGAGATAGAATTCCTAAGGGGTTTCGTCCTTGGAATTTTTGCAAAAGCTGAGAGCTCAATGCAAGAGAAAATATCATATAAAATTTCTGGATACCAAAGGGCAGGTCGACCTTTCCTTATAAAGGAAAAAGGTCCCAAAATGACCTCCAAAATAACCAATCATCTTTCTTGCAAACCCCTAGGCCAAGTCGCATTTTTTTAGGAGACCATTGGCACATTTTTCTAATGTTTTCACTCCTAGAGCTAGTCGCATTTCTTTAGGAGGAATACATAATTAATTAATATTTGGTGGACACTTATACTTTCTAAAGGGTCTTGTCGGCAAGATCCATTCAAATACGAATGCTAAATGCAGTAAAATATCTGATCATAAAGGAGTTTTGATAAAAGATCCTCGAGAAATGGTATAGATCATGGTCAGGAACTCTTAAGGCTGTTGAAACTTCGTGGTCTTGCGAGGACATGATTTGCGATACTCTGTGACACAAATCTTCGAGATACCAAAACAAATCGTTTTGGATTGTATTATCATAAAGGAGGGATATCTAGTGGACAATGTATAAATTTCGAAGGGTCTTGTCCCCATCCCATGGCTCTTGTTAGGAAATGGGGCCAAAAAAGAAACGATCCTTCACATTTTCACATTTTCAACTGTAACCTAAGCATCATGCTCTATAACGAGCAGCCATTCAAAACCAAAGCCCAAACTTTTCCACTCTCCCAAGGTTAGTAGAGGGTTTACCATAATCAGCTACCTTAACTCATCCCATATCTTGCAACGAAATGCCTCATATTAGTAAGAAGCATGGTCGAGAAATTGAAAGGATAAGAGGGGGTTGTCCATCCGAAGAATCACCAAAAAATTAGCTAATAGCCCATTATTAACAATCCAAAGAGTTGCCTTTAATAATTTCCTCTCCCATTCGATAAACATCAAGGTGGAGATCCCTTATTAGGAAGGGATGATCTAATGATGTTCTCAGGAGGTTATTTTCTACATTGACGGTACTGGGCTTGAGATTTGCTCAAAGTAATTACATAAAGATGGATAATCTAACCACTCACCCAAAGATCATTAGGATAAACAAGCATCCTCCAATAGAGTTTAGCAGGTGAGAGCTAATAATGCTATTCGAAAAGATATTGCTTCATGATCGGTTGTGTTGCTTAGGGGTTGATCTGAATCCCAAACCACCTTCCTTTTTTGGTTGGCATAGAGTTTCTCATTTAACTACGGACCACTTTCTCTTATCTTGAACTCCACCCATAAGAATTTATGGCAAATAGAATCCAACTCGTTTGGATTCTTCTCGGATAGTTCCGGAATATTTAACACAAAGTAAACATATATCGACATAGCTTGAAGGACAAATTTGATCAACATCATCCTTTCCCCGAAGAAAGTCATTTATTAGTCCATTTTTGTAATTTTAATTCAAACTTGTTGATTAGCCAATACCAATCCTTCACACCAATTTTCACGAATTCAACGTGACATTTATGTATTTGGTGTCTGCTTTTGGTCCTTACCACAAAGATCACAACTTTGTAATCGCTGAAGTTGGAGTTCCTTCTCGAACTCAGCAACCAAGATCTCGCATTCTTAGTAAGATGAATTTTCTCGATCGAGCGGTTCGGTGGTAGGGCTTTCCCTTTAACTTACGTCGGTTTCCCTTACATATATATGTTTTGCTGAACTTGCATGTGTTCGAAATTTGTGTTCCACGTTTTTGGGTGATACCCATGCTTATGCCACCACAAGACTGCGTCGTTTAGAGAAGAAACCCTCTATAATTAACAATCGTATTTGGCGTCGCTTAAGTATTGACCCTTTTCATTTCATTTAAGCATCTTTGCCCACCGAACCTCTATGGAGGAATGGTCTCCAGGGTACTCCTTTTGAAATCATCTTTGGCAAAACCTATTGGTAATGGCTCAAGTGAAGAAGGTTGATGAAGGCAAAGATCGTAAGCCATGCCTCCGAATGGCTTCCAAATTGTTGGTGCAGAGAAAATTTGTCAGGTGGACAAATTGGTGGGTATTCGCCAACGCTCTGAGACTCTAGGTCCCTCTACTTGAATGGTGCCGCTCCATTATTATGCGCGAAATGAAAGTGAAATCTTTGGTGGCCTTAGAGGTCGGGGATCAAAAGAACACTCCACTGAACCTACGACAAAAGCTTGCAATTGCTTGCAAGGGAGGAATTTGAGAGGGTAGGAAAGGGAGTGGGAAAAAGGATGGGGAGATTAATATTGGGAGATTAAAATTAGCTTTGTCTAAATTATTTCTAAGGACCCTTGGAAACAAAAAAACCCCAAGAGTATGTGAGGAATCTCTACACAGGGGATTCCATTGTACTTGCAGCGATACTTCAATTTATTCCAACAGTGAAAGGAGTTTTTGCAGATTTTGGATCACGGGTTTGAAGAAAATTTGCAATTGTGTTTTCTAGACTTCTATCATATTGTATGCGACCCACTTCTAGGATACTTTTGAGGCATTTAAAGGGGTTTTGATCTAATCAGGGTTGTTAATAAATCATGTTTTCATGAATTTTCCAGCCCAAAACCCTAAGGGCGAGTTGGTGTTTTGGCTGTTTTGGGAACTTGTGGTGCTCATTTGCATGAATGTGTAACATCATTGCATTCTCCCTATTTTTGAATCCGTGCATAGTTTATTTGTGTGGATCGGAGCATTTTTGAGTGAGTTATGAATTTTTGAAGTTGCCATAATTTTCTACAAATTGGGGTTTCAAAATAAATTAATTTCAGCCTTCTTGTGCATCAAAATATGTATGTTCTTTCATATTTTGGCTTTATAAAATTGGTAGATCAGATTGGAGTGGAGAAGTTATATTTTATTGGTTGATTTGTTTGGGTTTCCCACTTTACCCTAGTCGCACTTTTCAGATTAAATTCAGATCTGCATGTTAATAAATTGTTGCATCTTCTATAAATTGTATTTGGGGTTTTGGGATTGGCCTTAAATCCATTTGGGGTCAAATATGTCCATTTGGGGACATTACAATTTCTCCGCGGCAACACCTTCCCTTTTTCCAGGATCATGCTCACCCACTTATCATTCGCTCTGCCCTACATGGTGAACCCTTGTGTTTTTCTGATAGACTCGGGGTTGAAGCTACTGATTGGAGTAACTTCTTCAACTAGGAGACCAGTGGCAGCATTCGGGTCCAAGAGTACTTGCACGTATGAAGTGAGGGTCCGGATATGGTCTTCCACTTCTCCTTGTACTCTTGATTTCTTGCGAGGAGGCGAGTGGAAGACTCTTGAAACAAATGAACATCACCTTCATGTGTCGTTGGGCCTGAGGGAATTGTGTTTGTCTCATAGTCATCCGGGTCATTTCTTCGATGGGCTTGATTACCTTCGGCTTGACTACCTCCACATATTGGTTACCGAGGTGCCACTTGAGCCAATTTTTCTTTCTTCCCTTTGACCATCAAGACGATAGTCGAAATCGGGCATTGTCACCTATTGCTCTATGTGAGCTTCTGTTGTAATCATCTCTTATACCCAAGGAAGATCTCATTGTTTTCCGGCTCGACATTTGGCAAGATTACAACTTCTTGGTCCATATGGGAAGGAACATCTTGTGTCTGGCGGGAGTCGGTCAGCAACGAAAGAAGAGAAGCTTGGAGATTGCATAAGAAGGTGAGAACAGTGGAGGATCCAATAGTTCCACTGCTTTCCTCTTCGAGCTTTCTCCGATTGCACTAAGTTGGGAGCTTTTATCCTTGTCTTTGGAAGAAGAATGGTGAGATGCCTGCCTCTGCAAGGTAGGGAAGTTGCCAGATGCAATGAGAGCAGCCCTCTTTCTCCTGAACCATTCTCTTGATATTTTGATGACCGCCTCCGTGTGTTCTTTGATATCTCTGACTCGCGAACACTCCAAACAACTTGGGGGAGGGGAGAAGCTTTCACCGTTCGGGTATTCTAGATCATACATTTCAGTGCCATCCTCTTGAACACCATCTTCATACCAATCAAGCTTAAATTTTCTCATTTGCTTGACTGTCATCCTCTTGTGATCACGTTCTCAAACTTCAAAATCATCAACACAGTTCACCCAATAGTCTTCAATTTGTGGGACGTGATACAAATTAGAAGGTGAAAAGTGTCTGGATCATCTCGGATGTCAAAATCTGCCCTTGGAGTGTATGAGTACATGTTTATAGGAGACAGGGCAACTTCCATGTTGGCAGCCTCATGAGCACTCTTGCAAGAGAAAATCCCTAGTGAGATAGGGAAGGAAATCAACTTCTTCTTTCTATTCCTCAACTTCCGATTGATATGAACCAATTGTCTACACAATCAATTAGCATGATCATGTCGCTCGGGTAGTGTGGCAATCTCTATGGAGTAAGTTGAAAATTGTATGAAGTACGATCCATACCTTTTGACTAGAGCAGCGGCATGTGTAGACATCCTTGAATGTGGGTTCCCCTCTAAGTCTAACAACATACATTGTGAAAGCATCGTTCACCTTTGCAAAGTGTTGATTGCTTTCTTTCAAGACCAAGTGTGGATACTTATCATACGCAGGAGCCTTCTGAGAAACATTTTGTGTAAGTGTCAGGCCCTTAATGGTCTTGTGTTTGCCAAGGCATAGACCAAGTATGAGGTCATGAAGAACTTCTTGAAGCCGGCACTTGAAGCGATTGGCTGATCGATGCAAGTTGTCACGATGATTTGTCCCGGTCAATTCTTTGTTTGCCTTGAAGAATTGTAGAATAATGAACAATGCCATCTAATCATGAAAGTCTCTTGTGTTTTCTTCTCCCATTACTCGGCTCAGGAGAATGATGGCATCTAGAAACCCTCATGAAATTCATTCCGAGAAAGAGTCTTCGGCACACAGGAGGGCTTCCTCCTTGCTTCAACCATGAGCAAAGAGCGAGGCCTTGAAGGTATGATTTGGTCTTAGACCACTCTCCTGATGCAACCTCCTTGATGATCACTACCATGTTGTTCTCGACGGAAATCTGTATGCCTTGAGATATTGATTCGGGATAAGCACTTTATCGAGACCGAGTTGTCATCGCTCTTTTAGTCCGAGTGTCTCAACTAAAGTGATGGGTACAAGCCAACACCAACTCTATGCTTTACACTGACACGGGGTGGCCACCAGCTACATATAATCCGCTCACGAAAGACCTTTTCTTCCACAGGCTCTCTTGGTCCACCCAACATTCTGGCTTTAAGGTCCTCCAAGTGCATGTGGGTGACATCACCATCACCTACACTAGAGTAATTTGATGAAAGAACCGATACGGGCTCGAGGCCAAAGAATTTGAACTTCATCTTGGTAAAAAGCAACAATATGAGTCGAATGAGGATGATAGCAACTTCTTGCACTCAAAACTAGAATTTTCTATTTTTAGCCACTAGGATCCAAGAGCTATTTTGGGAAAGGTTGTTTTTTTGCCTCGGAATCAGTGTTGTGGGATTCTCATCATGCTTGGAACACTCTTACAAATGTTTCACTACCATTTTTGAGCACTTTCTATTTTTGGAATGTTGCTTTTTTTGCTTTTGCTTTTTCGAGCTTTTTGCTTTTTTGAGCTTTTGGCTTTTTTGGCTTGTATCCCTAGTTTTCCATTTTGGTGGTTTTCAAAGTTTGTTGCTTTGGAGGTTTTTACTATTCTAAGAAATTTTCCATTTATAATAAGAATGAGCACGAGGCACTTACTATTTTTAGATGTTGGTCTTCCACACCTCGGATCAACAAAAATCGGTTTCTCTGAAGTGGGTTTTCTTCTAGATGTTGTGCTCAAATTTCTAGCTTGAACCGACCACCGGATTGGCGAGAAATTGAAAGAATCGAGAGCTAGGGCAGAAATCTAGGGTTTGTTGCCATTAAAAATTAGAGGCACCTCTGGTTTTTCTTTTTCTTTCTTCTTGTAGGCGCCTGGGAGAGAGAGGGATGGTGAAAATTTCATCAGAATCCGATTACCCATTTGTGAGATATGAGTTTTTCATGGTTTTGGTCGTGGAAGCATTCTAGTGAAACACGAGCAGCATGGTGTCTGTAGAAAAAGCAAGTTTTTGGTTGTTGCAAAGAATGGACTGTGAGGATGAGGAAGAAAGGGAGAAATGGAGAGGGTCAATGGTTTTTATAGTTTTCTTTTGGTAGTAGTGTCCTCAAATGCATGAAGAAGTAGCAGCAGACAGAGTTATATTTTTCACAAAAATTGGCTTTTAAAATCTTCATATGCTTGTGCGCATTTTTGTGTCCTAAGCTGCTCCAGGGGACGCGACGGTTGGTTCAAGAAAATGTGCCTCACCCTCAACTTGATAAGTGGCGGATGAGGATTGGCCAATGGAGGAGAGAGTGAGCAAAAAGTACCCGGGCCGGAACTAGGTCACATGGAGGACCAGAACAAGGGCTAGGCTTGAGTGCATTTTTGTGTCCCAACTGTACCAGGGGATGGGACACAAGGTGCAAGAAAATGCGCCTTGCTCTGGTGATGACAAGTGGTGGATGCTTGATTTGCGGAGGTGGAGAGGAGAGGAGAGGGGGGGCTGAAAAATGGCTGTGGACCACCTTTTGGGGTCACATGAGGGATCAAGGGCCAAGTTGGGCATGGGGCACATTTTGTGTCCCAATTGTCCCAAGGGGACGGGACACAAGGTGCAAGAAAATGCGCCCTCACCAAAAGTTGACAAGTGGCACTACGGGATTTGACGACAGAGAGAGCTTAGGAAGGGTGCAAAGGGGCTTAACTGGCTTGTTTGAGCTCCATCGAGGTCACATGATGGTCCAGGGGTCTATCTTGGGGTTGGGCGCATCTTTTTGTCCCTTCTTTCCCAAGGGGACTAGACAGTGCAAGATATTGCACTTAGACCCAATGGTGACATGCATCCACCTTAAAAATGACTAAGTCCCAAAGCATACCTTGGAGAGAAGCTTGACGACAAACATATCTTGAGCATCCGGAGGTCTTTTCGGAACTTCTTTATATGATTTTGACTGCAAACAACATTTGGAGAAGGATGGGATGGGTTTCATGCTCTAATTCTGCCTGCAACCCCCTCAAAAATGGCTTTTTTCTCAGGACCGCAGGTTGTGCATGTTGAAAACAATTTGTGGGCAGAATTGCTTGTGTTGTGAAAGATATGAAACCACCATCATTTAGAGCTCTGAAATACCTTTCCAACGGTGTCTTATTTGACCTCCAACTCCTTACGGAGCTCCCGGAATCACTTCCCGAATCTCAAATGTTTTTGATCTGCAAGCTCCTTCACCTTCAAAGACCCACTTTTACTGAACTTGTCCCAAAACCTCTGAAACTTTCCAAAATTAGTTGCACAATGTTCCTAGCTCCTTAATACTACTCCTCGATGAATTTGGGCTTTCAACTCCACTCTAGGGGGTGTGCACCATGCCTTAGAAAGGCTAAAAATAGCCATTCCTAAGCCTCTTGAAAAGTCTGCCTTGAAAGGTACCGTCTCGGAAGCACTTGAATGAACTTGTTTTCCTAAATCACCTATGGACAAGGTTGACACAACACACAAGACCACTTGAAAGGGTAGGATAGGCCCGACACGGGGATGGGTTGATCTAGAGGAGGGTCCGGAGGACTCACAATTAAAAAATTTGGTATTAGGGTATAGTTGTCATGTTTTCAAGTTGAATTTTGCCCTTGCAAAACATAAGACAGCACAAACCTCATTTAAAGACGCCCTTGTGCATCCTCAAGACTACTACAAATCGTAGAAATTTCCAAAAAAATCCCTTGAGGATGCCCAAGCTAGATCCTAGGAATAATGAGAAGGGATGCATGCTAACAGTGGATGGCACACCGGTCATTCAACTTCAGAAGACTGATGTACAAGGTAACATCAATGAGTTGGAGAACCGAGGCCTGATTATTTGATTTCTTGGATTCGACCTTCACCGGGGTTTTTAAGGAGTGGGCTAAAAAAGTCTGGAACACAAAAGGTGAGTACTCAGTTTTGTTTATCCTAATGGATATTTCTTGATCCTCTTTGCTACTGACCACCGATCATGAACTCATTTTTCAAGGTGGACCATGGTTCATGGGAAGGGTTGGGTTATTCATGAAACCTTGGCACCCCATGTTTAAAGCGGATGAAGAACTTCCCTCGATAGCCCCTATATGGGTTAGACTTTTTGGGCTTCCAGCTGAGTATTGGAATCAGAATGTTTTCATGGCAATTGGCAACACATTGGGTACTTTTATGATGATTGTTGATGCTTCTCTACAACTGGAACAGATGATATATGCAAGGATTTGTGTTTTGATGGACCTCAATAAACCATTGCCTACAAAAATATCTCTAGTCATAGAGGAGGACAAGTGGAACCAAGTTTTGGACTATGAAAATATCCCCTTTAGATGTCGTTTATGCCATGAATATGGGCATTTGGTACAAGACTGTAAGCATAAAGTTTCAGAACAGCAGGGGGACTAAAAGACTAAAGATGATTTTATTACGCCAAAGAAGAAGCGGATGGCAAAAAGAAAGGTAAGGAACAACCTAAAACTAGTAATAATAACAGATTTGCTAGCCTGCAAGAACAGGAGGAAGAAGAACCGGATGTATTTATGGAATCACATGTGCCAGAAACACAAGATGAACAAGCAACAAATAACTCAAGTTCAACAGGATATCGGAGGCCATAATCAACTGATTATTTTTCAAGCACAATCGAATAAGACGTGAGTGAAAACAAGGTGAAAAGCTACCAGTGTAAAAAAAAATTCCATGAGCAATTTCAGTAATATAATCAACAAACAAAAGAGATGGAAGGAATGGAAAAAGCTCTTATTGTGAGAGACTCTAACGTGCCACATCAAATAGAGCCTACTTTAGGAATGGATCGGAAAAAAACAAGAAATTTAAAATGGATACCAACATGAACGCTGGGAGAAAATCGAATCAAGTTAAACTTCAGCTCACTTTTCCACATTTCTCTATTTGACTCATTGGTTACTAATGGGAATATCTTGATGTCACGAACGAGTGGTCCATAGCACCTCATCAATCCGAACCATTCTCTAGCACACATCCCCCAACAAGCAGTTGGTGGTGAAATTATTATTCTACATTTGAGGATGAGGACAAATAGTTCTTTTACCTTTTGCATTCGGATGTAACAGACCGTCCTTGTTCTTCCACATCTTTGGCAAGGGCATTCATTGTGTCCCTCTTGTACTTTGTATTTTGCTTCTATATTTTGTGCCTGTACCTTTTTCTTTCTTTTCTTTTCCTTCTCTGTTTTAGAAAATTTGCCTGCTTTTGGATCTTCCTACCAACTATTATGTCTGGCTGCATATTGCAGTCCCCTTCACCTACTGTTGCGAGATTTGCTCATTCATACCATTGTAAGTCAATTTCTATTGATATAGATATTATTTCAGCCCATGGGTTCCAATTTTAAACTCACTAACCATGTATGTTAGAATAACTAACATACTAGTCATAAATGTAAATTATATGTATTACAAAAATACATTGATTTAAAGAAATAAATGCACAATATTAAGACATGATGTTGTGCTCTACAAAAATTACTAATAATGGTGTGTATTCTTTAACCACTGGGGCACAGTCCCAGGTCTTGTTTTTCCTAGCCTATTTAGGGAGAGCTTAACCGATGTAAAAGATTTGTTTTCTGGAGTAATATTAGATGCATTTCATCAAAAATAAATTACTAATAAGGGTTTCTTAATTAACCTTGTAATTAATGATTAGTTTCCGAGTGACTGGTCATCTCTCTCACTTTTATGTATTCACCAATTTCATTTTTTGATCTGATTAATTGAACTACAGAAAGCTTTACTCTTCATTTTGTGGGTTTCAGCTTCTATCTAATGTTTGGATCTCTCATGCCATTAGAGCAAGGCTAGGTGATTTGAAGCTGATGTGCGACTTTAAGAGAAATATTAAAAATTCAATCCACACTCCATGATCTGCACCACAGAACCCGGGACCACTTGGAGAGAACAATTTTGCGCTACATACAGTTGAAAGGATTATAAAGGTGCACGCAGATAACTTAAAACAAGAAGATCAACCACACAATAATGTAGCGGAAGACTATTTGCAGGAAATGGAACTTCTATTGAATAATGGAGAATCAGATATAAATACAGAAGTGTACAATATCATAGTAAGGCTAAGCGAGCAAGCTCTTGTGATCAGTAGGGGAATGCTTCCTAGTTGATTTGCCTAGATTATGAAATGTGGAGTAGGGCAGGAACTACAAGATACGCAAAATATACAGGTAATCATATCATCTGGTTCGACTCTCAAGAATGTTGATCCTTGGGCAGTTCTGTGTGTTAATATTTATACAACAATGCAAGAAGGCAGTTACAACTGTAAGTGGTTAGAAAGGAAAAGACTCAAAAGTCATTTCATTTTCCAATTGTGTGACACGGTTGAACTTCCCTGGATGTGCATGGCAGTTGAGCTTCTAGCTACAACAGTTACGCGGTGAAATTCCCGACATGCCACAAAACTTGGAAGTGCCAAGCCGCACAAAAACCAGGAGCCTCGACCTAGATGATAAGAGATGCCATTACGAACAATGCAGGTGCTGCACAAGAGTGTGTCGCAAAGGTGACGCATAGTGATGTGGTGAGCCAAGCTTTGTGTGTGGGCGCAAGCTGACAATGGGTTCTTAAGGCTCTACGCAAGGAGCAAAGGTACTACAAGAAAGCGCAAGAAGGCCACAAGACTTATGTGTGTGCAAGTTCTACGTAGAGCAAGCACAAGACTTGGGCACGTGTGTGGTGTGAGGGGCATTGCGCAAGAATGAACTCCAAAGATAAAAGTGCACAAGTTGCACAAATGTGCAAAGAAAAAGAATCCGTGCCTACACAGATACACACGGATCACTCCAAGAAGAATAAAACTTGTCAAGCAGTAGCTCGATGGTAGAGCTTCTCGGCATAGTGACCATCTTCTTACGAACTTTGTGAAAATTCGGTTCGAACAATACTTTTTGGTCTGACCAAGCTTCCTGAACAAGTTCGATCGAACATTATTATTATTTTTAATTTAAAAATTGTAGTGATTTGTTATCTGTCAATTGGAATCCTTCTATGAACCTTGTGGAAATTGTTAGAGTTTAGAAACGTTCGGTCTCTGATACTTAGGATCTTAACAAAGGAGTTTGGATTGCTATTTCTCTTATGTTGTGGAATGTGTGGAAGGAGCGAAACAAGCGCATCTTCAAATCTGAAAATAGAGACATTTGGTATGTCAAGGAATTAACTCGAAGCAATATAGTGGAAACTATTGAGCATAATGTGAAAATTCCTTCTCCCTTACCTGGCAAATGGAAAAGCATGATACACAAGCTTAATTTGGAGGAAAGTAAATTGAAGTTTGTTTCTAGTACTAGATTATCGGTGCCCTCAGCTCTAAGAAAATGGAAGCCTCCTCCATTTGATTTTGTTAAACTTAATACTGATGGAGCAACAAGAGGTAATCCGGGTCCAGCTAGTATTGGAGGGATAGCTCATGATTCTATGGGAACTCCCCTTTTCTTCTTTGCTCATCAATTGGGTTACTTCACTAATAATGTGGCTGAAATCTTGGCAATTCAGCGAGCTCTCCAGGAAGTAACTAAATTGGGATGTCTTAGAATTATAGTGGAATCTTCTGTCAGCTCAAGAGCAGCATAGATCCAAAAATTGGCTAATTGCCAAGATTCAGGATAATATTCAAGTTATTGCTAGACAATTTCAAACCATCTCATATCAACATGTTCCTAGAGATCAGAACAAGGTGGTGGATGCTTTGGCAAATTGGGCCTTGGATCATCATAATTTGATCAACTTTGGCCCTTTGCCTTTGACATGGTCTCCAGAGAAGCGGAATCAGATTGAAAAGATCCTTCAGTTGCATTCATCGGATGGATAAGTTGATGCTATGCTCTCTTTCTTCTTTCTTATGTTGTTGGAAGTCTAAGGATAGATCATGGAGTATGAGTACCATGGCGTGGCATTGTATTTTTAATAACTTATTTCTAGTAATATAATTTTGTTTTGTTTTTTAAATTAAAATAACTTCAACACAACAAAAACAAAACAAGAAACACTAATATCCAAGCATGCAAAAGAAAAACTCGTAGATAATATATTTATTTATTATTATGTGTAAATGGTTTTTCTTTTCAAATATCATCATATATGTATAATATTTTTTATTTATATATATTTTATATTTGTGTTAAAATATTTTATATTTGTGAATTTTCTAAACCGAACCAATTGAAAAATTCTGAACTTTCGAACTTTTTCCCCCTTTCAAACTATCCGAACTTTTTGAACATGGTAACTATGCTTCTCGGCATACCTATGGGAGGTCCTAGGTTCAAGCTAGTCCATACTTTTCATCAAAACATACTCAATTACGATCACCTCATTTTTGTCATAAATAGAAGCAGCTTCTCCTATAACTTATCCTTGCTCTAGAAAAAACATGTATCTGACATAAGAGGACTTGATGGTTAAAAGTAAGAGAAAAAATAATATGATAGAAAAAAAGGACCAACAAAATAAATTGCAAATTTTTGTTAGCTGATATACAATATCATACGGTGAGCTTATTGAGAAAAAAATAAGTTTACCTTCAACAAGCCTTGCGAACCCGTTTCACATGACCAAGATTCTCCAAAGGCGCTATTAAATTCAACTGCCTACAAATTCATATTCAACTTCAAATAAGAGGAAAGTATCAAAAACTGTATGAAAGTGGGTAATTCGTGTTGCACCCCTTGCTCATGTAATCTTTTAAAGCAAACTTTCAGTCAGCATTGAAACAAACATAACTGCCTAAAGGATGTAAAATTTAACCAAGGACATGCCAAAAGGAAAAAATCCACAACACAAAAATGTTGATGCATGCAGATGAAAATTAGTCTTAAACAAATTAGGCAAACATGATAATATTAAAATCTAAGTACCTCACAAGTGTGCTGCCAAGTTTCGGATCAAACTTTGAAGCAATAACATTAACTGCCAAAAAGGAACATCCTCAGGAAATACAGCAACAATAAATAATTTATGAACTTCACTGCAGAGATAATTTCATATGCAGATTGCAAACAATCCCTCGTTTGAGTCAAAAAACCAAATATTATACAAGCATAAATTTAAAGGTATTTTTGATTTAACTGAAGCTAATATGTTTTCTATTAAAACCAGAAAAATCACATATCAATATATGTAAAACTGTGGATTTGAATACTTAAATGGTAGAAAGGGGTAACAAGGAAAATTTTGGCTTCATTTTTGTAGCAGGCTTGTGCTTGCACACATTAGAGAAAATCGGCAGTAATGGAGACACCAAGCAAGGGGTGACTTTGATTCCACGCCTTGAAGGCCATGTTGCCCATCCATGGTATTGGACTAGAAACAAAGCAGCTCATTGCCCATTTCTTGATGACTCCCTGTAAGCAAAAGAGGGTGAATTCAAAGCTGTTAAAACTTCTAAAGCTAGTTATATCCCTCTTGTGGCTGTCTCTAACAAGCAATTTTATGAAAAGCTTTTCCTATATCTGTGGGCATACACAACAAAGACAACAAATGTAAGGATGTTAACTTTCGAATGATTTAAAGATCTCCCACAAGAACCACAAAGTGGCACTATTGAGTCGTCCTCTAGAGACAGCCGAAAGAGGGATATAACAAGCTTTTAAAAGCTTTAACAGTTTTGAAAAGCTTTTCCTACATCTGTGGGCATACACAACAAAGACAACAAATGTTTGGATGTTAACTTTCGAATGATTTAAAGATCTCCGACAAGAACCACAAAGTGGCACTATTGAGTCGTCCTCTAAACTCTGAAAGGAATGGTACAGAACATGACCAATGAAACTTATCTACAAACTGTCAAAGGCACATTCTTTTAGGAATCGAACCTTCATATTTCAATTCTGTCTTTTTAGCCTTTGGGACTAGGTGCCTTCGATTAAATTTGGATTTTAAGAGAATACATGCTTCCTCTTCGGTTATTATGCATGGTCAGTATCAGAGCTTCTTCATCTACAACCTCAAGTTTAACCTCTAGCTTCTACTTAATTTTTGGGTTCTTTCAGGTACTTCCCCATCCTTGGCTAGTAGGCATAGTAGACGTAAGCCCTCAGAATTTAACTCTGGTGCCTTTTTTATCCATTTGGCCTAGTATTTACATAGTCTTTCTATTTCAGTTTATGGTGCTGAAATTTCAATACATCCTTTTAAAAATATTTAGCCATGGTCTCTGGTGCAGAAACTTCATCTGAGTTCTTCTTAATTATAGTACCACTATAACCTTCAAATATATATATTAAGCTTGTTAACCATGGTGTGATGATCATCCAGCCACAATGACAGATATTATTAGCCCATAAGCAAAAATTTCAAGCGATAGTCTATAATGGCAAGTATGGAAAATTACTGCAGCCATACATAATAATAATTTCAGAGTTTTAAGGAGATATTTCAGCCTTAATTACAAGTACAAACATTATTTTCTTATAATAGATATTAGACCTGATGAAAGAGAAAGATATACGCTCCAAATGACTATTTCTGGATGATGATGACATTATTGATCAGTAGAATGCTAAGGCACAGATCATACTTCTTCATTGTAGATTTGCTGCATAAATCAGTTTGGCTATTGGGTTTTCATTGCATGAATGAGTGGAAATGTAAGACATTATACTCACACAAAACATTCTCTTAATGGAACATATCACCACCTAATCTTGGGAATAACCATCAAGTAAAATATTTGGGTCAAATAATTAAAACTATACAAACTTGCTGTCATGATTTAATCATGACTGAGTCCAAAGAAGAGCAAGTCGAGCATTAAAAAGAGTTCTTCAAATCAAGCAAACTGGTCCATTGCGAAATTCACCACATAGACAGCCTCATAATTCTATATGCACAAAGTAAGAAACATGAAAGCCAAAAGAAAGTGGGAAAGCATTATCTGCAAAGAATCGAGCAATCTATGAAGTAAGAATTGTAAAGCATTCTCTGCAATTACCTCAAGCAATCTATTAAGTGAGGACTATAAATCTACCAAACTTGACTCACATAGTTAAAAACTAATAAAGAGTCAAAGAAAAAAATTCACAAAAGTCAGGGAAAGGTACAAAGCAACCGTCATCGCTCCAATAGCAACAATATACTCAACCTATTTAATAGTGGCATGGGGAAGGAACAACATTGAACAAGAGATATGGCCTTGTATAGATATAAATAGACAAAGTTGCAACCGCATGACCAGGGCTTCCTCGACTTCATTAGTGAAAAACTAGAAGTCACTCATTAAAGAAGCAACAGGAAAAAGTAGACTGAATTTTTCTATCTTTGAGCCAAGTATTAAAACTTGGATGGACATTTCTCCCAAAAAAATATGAGAAAACTGCAGGGAAATCATTCCCTAATGCCTAGGATGCATCTTGATCCGAGGCCTAGGCAGAAACCCAGGAGAGAACATAATCAAACAGATTAAAATGTGGTATACATGTGGAAAACAAATTAAAAAGATAGAAGGCTATATTACAATTAGAGTGCTGACAAGCGAAAGAAATGCAAGAGCAATAAGACACCATGCTAGAACTGTAAATGCAAAATTTTACTATGCAAGTTCTATATAATGATTTGGGAGATCGGATGTATGGCATTAGGGTCTATTTCCTACTTCTTGTTCTTATTGTTATTACAAGGAATAGGTAGAATATATTATTACACAAGTGTGCAAGATGAAGAGTCAGTTAGGCCACTACAAGAAATGCAAGAGCTTAGCATGTAATTGTTCAAATTCTCCATTTTGTTGTTCTATGAAAACACTGCAGCACAGCTGCATAGAACAGCAATGAATTTATCAGAGCTGTGTGGCATGATTCGACAAAAGTTAGGACTCTGCGGTATGACAATGTGTGCTTCAGAAGGTTCTAAAGTTCATGGTCCCATAAACTTATAGTACAGAACACCACTATTATGACCTCCAGTTTATCAAGGTGCCAGATCCTCCTAAATCAATCAACCCTCTTTGAGAAGCAATGCTTCTCATTGCATTGAGTTGCAGAAGAATGTATGGAAGCTTTCACTGAATTGAACTTTTGTGAACCATTTTCACCAGAAGAAACAGCTCATCATATAACTGTTCAGAATCCAGATTTTCCATTTTGTTGTTTTATGGAAGCACTGCAGTACAACTGCACAAAACATGGCTCTATGTCAGAGTTGTGTGCCATGATTGGAGAAGAGTTGGCAGTTCGACGTATGACCATGTGCTTGAGAAGGTCCAAACATTGGTGGTGCCATCAACTTATGGTGCGGAATACCACCATTATAACTCAAGTCTATCAAGGTGCCAAATACTCTTGGATCGGTAACCCCTCTTTCAGAAGCAATGGTCCCTATTGCGTTAAGTTGTGAAAAAATGTGCAGAAAGTTGTCGGCAACTTGAACTTTTGTGAACTATTCCCCTGAGAAGGTACTTACCTTGCTTTGATAATCAGAAAAAGAGGGATCTCTTCATGTCTTTTTCGTTTTATCCTGGCACCTATCGCTTGATCCTCTATTAGTGGTATGCTGCAATCAAGACTGATTTCTGCTTGTAGAATTGTCTCTGCAATATCAGGTGAGTCCAACAAAACTGGATGTAGAAAAAGACAGGAAGGTAGATTGAGCTCAAACGCATTATCACTGTCATCCTCAGTAATAGTGTAGAAGCCATACCAAAGTGGACTAAACTTCCAGTAAGCACTATGCCCTTAGTCCTAGGTCATATATTGGGAAATGCACAGCCGACATGTGGCTAACATTATCTCCTAACATGTCATATTGTATTTATTTATGCTTTCGTATGCTTACTAGGTCAGCCTTGGTACTTTACATAGCATGGTAGGGTATATATATGAGTGGGTAAGTGGTAGATGATCATCATATTGAGTCTTATTGTGTGGTTTGGAGGTTGCCCCCTCGAAGTGGCTAAGTCATTCTACTTGCATATTGTGATCATTTATCTATATTTTGATGTTCTTCGGTGTTATATTGCTGCTGATATTCAGATCTAAGTAATTTACATAGCATAGTAGGGTATATATAGGAGTTAGTAAGTGGTAGATGATCATCATATTGAGCACTTGAGTCTTATTGTATGGTTTGGAGGTTGCCCCTCGAAGTGGCTAAGTCATTCTACTTGCATATTGTGATCATTTATCTATATTTTGGTGTTCTTTGGTGTTATATTGCTGCTGATATTCAGATCTAAGTAATTTCATTACAGTAAGGTCCTATGGGTCTTTCTTTCTATGATTGTAACCGTGCTCAATCATTGACCTGAATGGTCAGTCACACTCAATGTTGCTCAACAGCCTTGATCTCGATCACCAATGTGAAAGGCTCGTAGTCTGCACCAGCCTTCTGCATGATTGTGTACCCTTCTTGTCAAATATGTTGAATGAGCTCAATGAATTTGATAGGTTCATCAACACTTCCTTTGAGTTGAATTGAGTTGAAATTGTTATTATGGCAGCATAGGATAAGCTACATCAATAGCGGCCAATGGGTTAAAACTGAAGCAAACCTAAAAAGGGTTGTGCTATAGAATTGTGCAAAAAAATTTGAAGCTATGCAAAATGAAAGAAGATTTTCATCCCAAGTGTGATTCTTCTTCGAATTATACATTCTAGGATGTTGTACAATCATCCTATTTGCCAACTTTGTTTATCCATCAATTAGAAAATGGAACACGGTAGACTTAGTCAGCTTTGTGTTGACCATTGACTAAAGTGCTTCGTAGAAATTGTTCAAGAATCTTTTCTCTATCACAAGTGATGGTAGATGGCAATCCAAAACTAACCTATACACTCTACAAATATGGTTGAGTTGTTTCTAGAGCCAAGATTGAGTTTTTACAAGGTTATCAACTACTACATAAACACAATCATTACCATGTTTCCATGGGTGACAGTAGAGAAACCTCAAAGAAAATCTATGGAAACTTACTCCCAAGGTTTGTTCTAACTTTTGACCCAACAAAGGCATGTAAAATCCTTGTTTCCATGCGTGGTAGTAGAGAAACCTTGAAGGACATATATGGAAGCCAAGATTGTGTTGTTTCTAGAGCCAAGATTGAGTTTTTACAAGCCTATCAACTACTACATAACCACAATCATTACCATGTTTCCATGCATAGTAGTAGATAAACCTCAAAGGAAATCTATGGAAACTCACTCCCAAGGTTTGATCTAACTTTTGCTCCAACAAAGGAATGTAAAATCCTTGTTTCGATGCGTGGAAGTAGAGAAACCTTGAAGGACATATATGGAAGCTTACTCCCAAGGATTGTTCTAACTTTTGTACCAACAAAGGCATATAAAATCCTTATTTCTTGATAATCGACTAAACAATAGCACATGAGGGACAAGTTCTGATGTATTTTTCAACATCCACATTAAGATTTGGCCAGAAGAAATGTTTTCTCATAACCATCAGTGTCTTTTCAACTTCAAAATGATCTGCAAACTTGCTAAAATGATCCTTTCATATGATCTTCTATCATTCTGCCTCGTGTGTTACACATAAGTGTCATAAATGATGAATTGTAAGCAGTAATATGGAATCGACTTGTCGTTATGCAACTGCCCCAATATTTCTGCAAAGTTTGCATCTGATGTGTACAATTTTAGCCAAGTATGAGTATCATGTCCACATGTGCCAAGCACAAAGAGAAGAGATTGAACCGAAGGTTAACTCAAACAATCAGCTACTGGATTGGGGCTTCCCTTCTAATGCTTGATGTTTCAGTGGAACTCTTGAAGATAAGAAAACCATTTTTGATGTCATTATTTCTGCAACTTGTTCTCAGTTTCCAGAACTGCAATGATTTATGATCCGTGTGTATGATGATCTCCTTTACCAAGAAGTAATGCCTCCATTGCTTACATTCCTAGAAAATGGCACAAAGCTCTCAGTCAATTGTAGGATACTTTTCGATTGCCATGGTGAAAGTTTCAATGTGATATGCAGCAAAGTGACAAGATTGAATAAGTGCATGCTTAGATACATCAATCTCTATCTCAAATGGTTGTTGAAGATCAAGTATCATGAGCGCTAGTGAAGAACAAAGTCAACATTTCAATTCCTCGAATGCTTTGTTTTAGCAACTGACCAGGTGAAAGTTGCTTTGGCCTTTGGTATCATGATTACATGGCCAAGAGACATGCGTGAAGCCAAGTACAAACTTCCTATAAAACTTTGTAACCCCAAGAAGTTGCAAAGCTCTATGATATTCTTTGGTGTAGGCTATTCCTGAACAATGCAGATCTTGGATAGGTCCACATGAACTCCATGTGCATCTATAAAATACAACAGATGTTGAATCTCCGGGATGGCAGAAGAATATTTCTCCATAATGCCATGCGCCCTATGTTGCCACAAAGTATTGAACACTTCATGAATATGGCACGTGTTCCTCTCATGCCTGCTGAAAATCAAGACGTCACTCATGTAGACAATAACAAATGAAGTTGTAAGCAAATGCAAAATATAATTGATTATCCACATGAATATCACCGATGTATCAATTAAGTCAAAAGGCATTACCAACCACTCAAACATACCTTATTTGGCTTTGAAGGTTGTCTTCCAGCTGCATTTGGGTTCAATGGGATGGTATCTTCACTTAAGATCAACCTTTGTCGAAAACTTGGAGTCACAGAGCAGGTCAAAGAGTCTTCTATTCTAAGAAGAGGGCAATGATTCTCTTTGCACTGGTCTTGTTGAGAGTTTTGTAGTCAATGCACAACCTCCGTGTGCCATTCTTCTTTGACGTAAGGAAAAATAAGTTGCTGCAAGGCGAAGGCCAGATTTATCGTTTATCAACTGGTTTATGGAATTTCCTCTTGATCTCCTCATTATTGAGGAATAATCAACAGTATAGGCAGGTATTAGGAAGAGGTAGTCCTTGAATAAGATCAATAGTATGATTTATAGCGCACTTCTTTGGTACTCCAGTGGGTGATGCAAAGATACCCTTGTACTCCTCCGATACGTGTTTTGACTGTTATGTTTCCCCTAAAGGTGGTGCAGTATAAGGTTGAGCCCCAATGATGTTCTTATGTCTGAGTATCACCATCAAGAGCACAAATTTGTTACTAGAACTGGCTACCTCCATGCACTACTAAAATGCAAAAGATTGGGAACTACTTTTGGCATGCGGTATCTACATTCACCAACATCTATGACAACATTTATAAGACTTGCTTCGTTGACTGCATGCCAATAAAAATACATTTTTCCCAAGAAAAACATCACATTCCTTTAGTGGCGCTAAATCACAAAGGATTGTTTGATTTTGTATAATAGGTGACATTGATTGGTGACATACTCCTCAAAACCCGAACTGAACCATCCAATGGTGTATGGATGTGGGTGAGCCACAATTAGCAAATGAATACTCAAATTGTCATTGTCAACAATCAAGTGTGCAACTCATATCTGCAAATGGAACAGACATTTTGCTTCTTCTTGATCTGAATTAGAAGATTATGCAATGTTGTGGTACTTACCAGAGCACCAGGCTTAAAGTCCATGATTTGCTTACCCTTAATCTTATGCCATAAGGGTAGGATTCGATGTCTCCATTTGTGCAAGTAATGTTTTCCGACATGGCATTCTTTTGTTAAGTAACCACTAGAATTATCTAATGTACAACACTTGTCAATCTTGGGTTGTTTAGTTTCAAGGAGGATTCTCTTAAGGCAGGTCCAATGATATCGCTAAGCCCATTCTCACAACTTGTAGTAATTGTGGATCTTATTCATGTTCAACGGCACTCTAAAACCACATCTAAAGATTCATGTTACCTACAAGATCATCAATCCATCTCCACCAAATACCGCACACACATCTACAATGGTGCAACACAATCTAAGCAAATCAGATATGGCGACATCCATGTGCCCATCAAACCATATGCAGCCTTCATTAAACACATTCTCAGGGTCCCAGACATCTACAAGTCATATCACTAAAGTCAACCCATACTACAAAGTACCACCACGTGACAACATCATATCTACCTCCATTTCAAAGGAGGCCAGCGAATTTTTCAACCATCAACTTTTAATGCTATTCAGATCAATCATCAGAAGGTGAAAGGTCACACATGGAAGCTCGATTGTTTCAACTTCCATAACGGTTCTTTAAGCCTTCGCATATTTGCAAAGATTAATAAAACTTTTTGTTCTAGTTCTTTTATTTTCTCTATTTTGAATATCTAAAAATTATTTCATATTGCTTCCACACATGCGTACAACACGTCTAGATTCTTATTTAGTGTGTTGTCCCCTGGATATCTCCTAGGATCTGAATCACTTTCTTGGAATTATGTTTGGCTCCACGCACTTGGGATTCTTAGATTGCAATTTATCCTAAGATTTAGAACCTTATTTCATAGATTTTTGCTTTATACGTGTAGGTAAATTTGTCAGCTTGTACCAGGGAAGAGATATGGAGAAAATCCAAGTCAATCTAGACAAATGGTCAATAGCCTAACATATACATCAGTTTCAGATTTTGATTTTGTTTCTTAAACATTCAACTTACAAAACAAAATATGAAAAAATGTCATTGTATTCTTCAACAAATTGATCACACAACCATGGCAAAGTTGAGAAAACTTAATGATGCAAGAGCTTATGGGTTCACATCCAATCTTGCATCAACCAAAAATATGATAGAGGAGAGGAATAATTAGAGTTCAGCTATTTCGTAGTTTGTTTGGCATCGAAGTGTTATTGCATGGTTATGTATGCATGTGCCATGTTCTTTTGGGTTTGTCGGGTATGTGATAGAGTAGAGGAATAAGTCGAGCTCAGCTATTTCCTAGTTTGTTTGGCAATGAAGTGTTATTGCATAGTTAATGCATATGCCATGTTCTTTTGAGTTTGTCTAGTATGTGATAGTAGGTGTTGTAATTGCACATATTTGTGTGTGACATTGTCAGTGTCTCAAGAAGATCCATTGTATTGTTTTGAATCCAGCTAACCCTTTTAGATATGGCGCAACCTTTATTTCCAAGAAACAACCCCACCCCCCATATCCACCACGAAATGTTTCCAAGATGTCTGAAAGCAGTATGAAATGCTTTAGAAACGTCCCAAAAACACCTAAGAAGTTTCCAAAAGCGTCCAAGCCATTTCCGGAAACGTTTTTGGGAAGTTTTCTGGCATTTCCAAGAAGTTTTTGGGACGATTCGCGTTTCATATATTATAAGAAAGAGTTTATTCTAGTTTGTTGTTGTCTCACTCCACTTAATCTTTTCAAATATAGCCTATATTTCTGCTCAAAGAATTTTCCAAACCCAGGTTTAAGTTACAGTGTGCTCAGTTGTAAAGTCTTATAACATTAAAACTATACTAACAAGGAGGCACATTAAACAAGCCTAAAGATAGTTTGGGTCAGAATAGTAATCCAAAGAAAGTAGGAAAATCTAGCGAGAAACCAAGAAATGTCGAGGCTAGAAAGCAAGTTTTGACTCAGTGTATTACTGCTCCTTAGAATAGAATTTTTGATTGGAATCCTCAATCAAATGAATACAATGAAGTGGGTTACAACAATAATTTTTGAAACATGGATGCATGACAGATGATTATGAAGAAAATCTAGATGATATATTCTAGAATCTAGATTATAATCATGTATATATGAAACATTGAAATTGTAACCATGTTGAATGATGAATCTTTAGAACTTCAATGAATACAAAATATTTTGAGTGCTTTATCTCTTATGGTCCATGGACTAAAATTTTGAAAATGAGTACTATGCATATATATATATATATATATATATATATATATATTTTAAATTTTTTATAATATATTGTACGGATGTTTCCCGTAATGTTTCGTACCCAAGGTTTTTTGAAAATCGGCATTTCTGTGTTTCAAACCCATACCCATACTCATTTCCGTTTCCTAGCAACATAGGGCGGAACCATTTAAAATTATGGCACGGAACTAGAAGACTCAAGCTTAAGCAGCATTACGAGAAGCATTTTCAAAAGCTCACGTTATGAGGAAAGACTCATCTTGATACAACGACGCTACTTATGAAACTGCAAAGTCATTGTACTTCCACAAGAAGTGTTCTTGAAATATCTCACACTATGGCAGCAAGGTTTTTCATGGCACAAAGATCAGAATCATTGAAGCGGCGTATTGATATCACAACTAAACGCCAGCGAAGGTTAACCAAATTTCAAATTATGTTCATTCAGCTGACTTGCGTTCCATTGAGTTTAGCTATGTATGGATCCTACGGGCCTTATTTACCATTTAATATTTGTAACACATTTAATTGCTTATAAGTTATGGGTAGCCATAGGATGTATAGGGATTACATTTTAGTTAAATGATTAGGTTTAGATAGATGCGTCATGAAATTTGTAGAAGTAAGAGAAGAGTTGAATCAAAGAGATTTCAATCCAAGGGGTTTAGAGAGGATTTAGTTTAATACAGTTCCATATGTGAAATTTGGTTCTAGATCATAGATCCCGTGGAGTAATGACCAAAATGCAGTTTCAAGGAGTACTACAATTAGATCATGTGTGCAGGTCTAGGAAAGGTCGAAAGGGAGATTGAGTCTAAGAAGCAACGGTGTGGTGTTGAGTATTTTGCTTTTGAGCATCGTGTATGATTGAATCGTTGTGAATCGATCTTGAGTGTGTAACCTATTGATGTTAAATAAAACATAGTTATTGTCAATTGTGTTGGTGTTGATATTCCATGGTGTGATTCTCGTAACGTTGCACAATCTAAGATATCCTTTCACTAAGACCCCTAACCATGGCTGCATCATTTAATGTACTGATCATCATACTTTCCAACATGGTAGTAGGTCTCTTTGAAAGGCTTCTACAACACCATTCAATGTGCCTATAGATACTTAGTCCTTATCCTCATGAGAAGTGCAATAATTCTCCCACCATTTCTTTATAGACAAGAAAAGTCTCAAAAGGGAAGAAGTTATCTTTTTCTTGTTCAAAAATATTTGACCGCCAAATATCTAGTCTCTATTGCAGTAACTAAACTCTATTTCCTTTGCATAATAATAAATAGGAACAAGAAGGGCATATGTATACCCTAGAACTAGGCACTCTACTGACGGATCTTGAACTAATGGGTCAAGAATATTAGGCCCAAGGTAAACGAGGTAAACAACCTAGGTGGTGTCGAAAGTTGTGTATGCATCTATCCTACCATCAAATACAATCCCACCGTACCTTATACAATGTTTGACAATGAAAAGGCTAAAGTTCTGAAATGAGACAGCTATGAATGAGAGGAATTGACTCGTTGAAGAAGTAGAGCAGAGTGATCAATGATTCTCATGTTTTCTTGTACTTAAAGTTCCTCCAAATTGTCGTGTTACCTCTGTAAAGCATCTTAAACAATTTTGAATTCGAGTATCTTTAGCGTCATTTCGTCTACCATTTTAGGAGATCGCAATGGAATCTATAAAGGTCACAAGTTTCGATAAATACCTTCCTCGATCACATCTCATATGAGTGGGATTGATCTGAAAAGTGTATGCTTTGATACCATGGATTGGGGCATAGCCCTAGACATTTGTGGGACAACACGCTTAAACTAATTCAAACATGTTTTAGATGCATTGAGCAAATAAACAATGATAGAAGACTAGACTACAATTAGAGGGTTGATAAATGAAGAGAAATGCAAGATAAATAAGACACCATGCTAGAACTATAAATGTAAAATTGTACTATGCAAAGTTTTGTACAATGTTCCAAGAGGTAGAATACAATATTATACAAGTGTGGAAGATGAAGAGTTGGTTATGGTGTTACAAGGCGGTTCAATCTCTCGTCGTGTGATTATTCGATTCTCCATTTTGTCATTATCCGGGAAGCACTTGCCACACATCTACGCAAAACAAAATTCACACTATTGAAGTTGTGCCCCATTATTGGAGAAGAGTTAGAACTCGTGGTATGACCACATTTGCTTGAAAAGATCATGAGATCATGAAGCTCATGGTGCCATCGCCTATGGCGCAGTGCCACCGTTATACCTCGAGTGGATCACGGTGCCAAAACGGACCTCCTAGATCACTTCTTAAAAGGAGTTGAGGAGTTGCAATTTTAAGAAATGAAACGCAAGAACATCTACAAGCATTCACTCAATGCTTGTTTTTGCTTCAAGGAGATTCCCGAAAAAATCCCTCAACCGAGAGACATCCCCCATAGCTGAACACAAAAAGCACTTTAAAAACAACATTTCTATTAAGTTCGGTCTTTGATCATCATGTTTTTCTAAAGAAAAGTTTGCCCTAATAGTTGAAATGCTTCTACTAATATATTGGTGACCAAAAGTGTGCACTTTTAGATAAAGAGTTATGAAAATAACAAGAAGCTTTGGTTTCTAGAAAGATTTGATTTCATATTGTAACAAATATGGACAATATCATTCACCTTTGAAATACACATTTAAAACCCTCCTAAAAATGTATGCTCACATTACAAAACATGAAGCATAATATTCATAGTTACTTAAGACTCTGGGATGGGGGTAAGTATGGACGGAGGGATGGGGAAAATTCTAAACATGGGGATGGGGTTTCCGGACGACAAAAAAACTCATGGATTTTGGTGCGCGGTAGGGAGCCAAAGAGGGATGACTGTAAAAATAATATATAAATATTAAAAAATATGCAATATATTCCCTAACCCTGAAAACAACATGAAAGATTATAATTTCAGTACCATAGCCAGCAATGTTACCAAATGGTATGCACCATCTTTTTATCATGTCACATATATGATTATATCTTCAATTAAAAAATGGCATTTTGGAACAGTAGAGGCCATGCAAATTGCATGAATAGCCATCCATAGACAAGAACCAGCTAAAGTAACCAAAATGCTAAAAACTTGAATACAATGTTGGCCTCTAGAACTTCCTAATATACTAGTAAAACCTCCATTTTCATACAAAACAAGGCAGAAAGACTTGTAAAAAAATGAAACCAAAGAAATCCAATGGGTTCCAATAGGTTCCCTAACCCTAAAAAAAACATGAAAGATTATAATTTCAGCACCATAGCCAGCAATGTTACCAAAGGGCATGCAACATCTCTTTATCATGTCACTTATATGATTATATCCTCGAATTAAAAAAATAGCTTTTTGGAACAGTAGAGGCCATGCAAACTACATGAATAGCCATCCATAGACAAAAACCAGCTAAAGTAACCAAAAAATGCTAAAAACTTAAATACAAAGTTGGCCTCTAGAACATCCTAATATACTAGTAAAGCCTCCATTATCATACAAAAAGAGGTAGAAAGACTTGCACAACAAAAATTTGAAACTAAAGAAATCCTTAAAAATATGCATGTGAATTTATAGATGTTATTGCTATGTATAAGAAAGGCTTAAAAATGTAAAATAGCAGCAACCTCTTGTTAGAATATCTTCTTTGGAACCTACATAAAACAACAGAAGTCCATTTCTTGGGAAGGTAACTTTGCATGGGAAAAGGATTTACATCTAGTATCACTACATAAAGTACTAGTTTTCATTTTCCTCTTTTTAGAGTCATAATCTTTTATCATTTTTAATGTATTTAAAAAAATTGGGACATCGGTACATCTCCTAGCCATCTCGAGGACGTCATGGTGTCCCATAGTCTCAAATCATCCGAGACATCCCAAGTGTATTCCCTAAACTCATTGAACGTCCCCGGGACGTACCCTTCATTTTTGCATTCGGAAGGTGCGTAGGGCGGATGTTTCATCCTTGTCCCCAAGCACTTGGGATGTCCAGGACACTTGGGGATGGGGGATGCACATCCCCGCGTAACCACGATAATATTGCAAGTTGTGTTGTGTATCTTTCATTCTAATGTGGAATATTTTGCGATGCTTTCTTGTACCTTAGTTTGTTTTCAAAAGACTTTATGATTAGTATACATATTGTGGTACTCCTAACTATTGAATTCAAATTATAAATATAACTTTTGCTTGCTTGGGGCTTTTTACGGGCACTTCATATGCAATGTGCATTGTGTATGTATTGTTGAATTCTAATTTATAAATCTTCTAATATTTGTATCCTTTATTTATATATATATATATATATAGAGAGAGAGAGAGAGAGAATTTTGGTGTTTCTTTGTATGTTATTTTTTGAAAAATGGTGTTTCATCCCCATATCCATCTTCCATACCTGCCCCATCCCCATTTCTAGGCAATTATGATATGAGATGAGCAAATTACTCAATTATGTCTCGCCAAATTGTATGTTTTGTCCCTCTTCCTTTGAATCACCCCCGCCTTAAGATTGCTTGCGAGTAGAAGGTGTCATTAGTTTCCAATGCACATTCCATGTACATGTGGCTTCATGTCCAGAGGGACCCACCTACTCTTCGAGATGTATTCGTTACATTTGTGACTTTCCTCAACCTCGTTTTCCTTTGTAACACACATTCATGGTATTGAATGTCTTGACCTCTATCTTGATATTGTGCATTATTCTTCATCGGATGATGTTATCCAAGGCTAGTACTAGATCCCAGCAATTACCTATATATGATCTTGTAGAGTTAGCTTTAAAAAAGTTTAATTTGTAGAGAGAATAAGCTAATGGGAATAATCCTATCGTACCTATGTGAGGTATCTTCTTCACATAGGGAGTCACATTTGTTACTTCCCTCAACCTTGTTTTCCTTTGTTGCACAAATTCATGGTATTTAATGTCTTGACCTCTATCTTGATATTGTGCATTATTCCTCATCGAATGATGTTATCTAAGGCTAGTACTAGAATTACATATATATGATCTTGTAGAGTTATCTTCAAAAGAGTTTAATTTGTAGAGAGAATCAGCTGACGGGAATAATCCTATTAGTACCTATGTGAGGTATCTTCTTGACACAGGATTCTCATAGTCTTCAAACTCAAAAAGAGATTCCCAAATCTAGCAAAATTATTTGTTTCCCTTATGGCGGAGGTGGAATTGTGATGATTACATTCTTACTAGCAAGTCCCCTATCTCTCAATTTTGGAATTTATTATCTCCCATCGATCCCCCTTGATAATCTTTTTTTCGATATCCACCTTCCATATTGCCTATTATCCGTCTCTGCACCCTCCATTTAGGTCCTCCAATACTAGCCACACACATTCATTTTGATGGTACGTATGCCATTTTTTCTCTTTAAACTTTTTGCCTTGGATCAAGAGGGCGGTGTGGTCGAGAGCACACAACGGTGAAATACGCAAAGGTGGTGGATGTTTATTAGTCATAGGCAAATTCACGACTCATGGTCGAGGGCATATTCACGACTCAAAACATGAAGAACGCATTGTGGATGTGGTCGAGGGCACACAGCAGTGAAAAATGGCATCTTGTGCTTAGGTCACAACCAGACTAGGTCTGAAGCATTACAGTCCAATGACAAACAAACAGTTCTGAACAACCAACGTGATCGCGAGGTCACATTTACGTGTAGGTCTAGAGGAAAATGTGAATTGCAGTTATAAATACGAACTAAAGGAAGGATTTGCAAGTTGAAAGCCAAAAAAATTATTCGTGTCAACCTTGATAATCCAATTTCTCTAGGGCTAGCAATAGCTTTGTTGAGGCTCATGAATTCGTGTCTTCCTTAGGGGAAAGACTGTTAGGGTCGCGAATACAATCGTTGAAGCGAGAGGACGTGAGACCTGTCTGCAGGCTAACAAATACAGTCGACAATAATCTATATCAACTCGCGACAGGTCGCGGCTCGGTGGTCTTTGGAGAGGGCTAGGGAGTTGTACTAATGCTCAATGTCCCCCTCACGGAAGTTCATACCTCGGCCCTTGTTTATCTCTCCTTGTTGACGATCATTTCGTAAGGACTACTTTCCACCCAGGAAAGTATGGAACAATCTCCTCCCACAGATAGCAACATTAAATTGTTAACAGGAGCTACCAATTCAGAAAAACAAAACTTCAAGGAAAATAACGATGTCGTACAAGAACTACTCAACAGGGTTGAATGGATGGAAATTTTAAACCAAGCACTCCACAAGGAAGTTTGTGTTTTCGCCAACCAAGTCAGTTGTAGTGATGGAATCTGAAAACGCTTTATTGAAAGAACAAATCTCCAACAAGGCAAGCACTCTCCACTCTCCCAATGACACCATACAAGCAAAGATCCACGATCTCAAAAATATGCAGGAGGCAATCGAATACAACAAGCTTCTTTCAAACAAGAAACTGAATCACATATTCAGTCATGGGCGAAGGTGGTTAAAGGGAACATTCCCCACCTATGGCGGCAGTTGAGGAGGTCATCCAAGCCAAACTCGTGGAGGAACGCACTAGGCGTGAGCGTGAGCTGAATCTCAAAGTAAGGGGGCTTCCCTCATCCCAATCGTCACAGGACCCCTTGACGGTTGGGAATTCTTTCATCAGAGATACTTTGGGTATCCAGGATATTCACCTAGAGCGTGCCTGGCTCGGTTATGAGTCTACCCTCTTCCTTCATTCAGTCGTAAAGATAGGCTCAAGGCTCTTAGGGCCAAGAGGCTGTTATTTTCCCTCCCTAATAAGATCTTCCTTGATGAGGATCTTACCAGGTCACAGGTAGCGAACTCAAACACTCCAAAGAACTAGTTATGGCAGCTCGGAAAGCAAGGAAGTGGGCAGTTATCAAAAACCTCTAGCGGTAATCAAAGACACTTTCCCTCCTGGATGGGAGTCTTGTCCTGGGTCTTCCAAATGACGGGCCATGAAGGGGGTGTAGTTGGGCAAGGGCATGACTATTAGATGTTGGAACGGGAATGGCTCCTTTTGGTCCTCTTCGGTCTTATTCTTGATGCTCTTTGTTCCAAACATCCTCTTCATCACGGAGACTCACGAGAGTCTAGTGACGGCCTCTTCCTGATATCACGAGCTATCATTGGTACTCTACACACAGCAGGCGGGAGAATAGAAACTCGGGTAGCGTCAAAGGTTCTCGAAGGGATGGCCTACTTGTCAGAGAGATTCGCTCCAAAACAAGATCTCTTTGGTTGTCAAGTGACTAGTTTGTCAAGTTCTTATGGGTTTGTATTCAAGGTGTGGGTCCCCACTTTGTAGGGATATCTACATTGTAGTGTGTTACTTCCCTCCGACATCCTCCCTTTATGCCATTCATAATGGTCTCAATGATGATCCCTTTGCTGATTTATATGACAATATTGCCTGTATGACAATATTGCCCGACTCAATAGGTCGAGAAGTCATCCTTCTGGGTGATTTCAATGCCCGCACCAGAGCACTCCAGGTTCTTATTCATGACTGCGTGAGAGGATATGTTCTGCACTCGAACAATTGATCCAGAGACAATGGGCTTGCACAAGACTTCAGAGGATGATTTAAGGCCTCTCACTACTTATGGTCAACACCTCCTGCAGCTGGGAATCGGATGAGCTAATTATCCTCAATGGGATTACCTGTTTTCCTGATTCACATCTCTTCACTTGTCGACCGCATGGTGGTGGTGCGAGTGTGGTGGATTATGTCCTTTCCAGCCAGAGCTCCTTGTCACTGATCAACCACTTCTCTATTTCTTCCATTCCCCTTGTCGATCATGCTCTTCTCTCTTGTGCCCCTTTGTGTCGACATTCCTCCCCTCTTATCACTACTCCCCCACTCATGGCCTCCCTCGTACCACTTTTCGTTTCAACGAAGGGGATCCTGATACCTTTTCCTCCAACCTTTGGCAACTTCTCCCCCTAAGTCTCAGTTCTTTTCTATGGATAATGTTGTTGCCAAATACCCTTCCTCTGCCTCCCACCAAAGGAAAACTTGTCCTATGAACAAATGGTATGATGACGAGTGCAAAATCTTCCACAGACAATTACGACATGCCTTTAACCAAGCCCATCCCTCCTATCCTACCTTGAAAGCCTCCTACCGTTGTCTCCTTCGCCAAAAAAAAGCCTCTTCATCTCCCAACGTAGACGAACTTTATGTGAGTCTCTTCAGCACTCTCCTAAGCATTTCTGGTGCACCATTTCCCCCGCCATTCATCTCTTCCCTTTGAGCTTAATCCCAATTCCATATTCTCTCACACCTCCAATCTTTATGATATTCCCGAACAGCCACATATCCAGGTTGACAACCCACCTTCCTTGTGCCACCTTTTCACCTACACTACAATCAGAGAGGCAATCAGGATGATGAATTGTAGTAGGGCAGTGGATGAGGAGGGATTCCAAGCGAATTCTTCAAACTTGGTCAAGGGGTTCTTTGTAGTTATTTGACTAACCTCTTCAATCACGTGGTTTGCTCGGGTTTTCTGCTATCTTGGTCACGTCATATCATTCACCCGATTCACAAATCGGGTCCCAACTCTGATCCCAACAACTACAGGACCATTATGGTGGGTCATACATTCTCCAAACTTTATGCTACAGTCTTACATATGCAATTATCCGAGGAGTTAGAGCGCAAGAACCTTAGAGCCAGGGGCAAGCTGGTTTTCGGCTTGATCACCAAACTACTGACCATATCTTCACTCTTTGGGCCATCATTGAGGAGGCATGTCATCGCTTGTCGAAGGTCTATTGTTGCTTTGTGGATTTTTGGAAATTCTTTGTCTCGGTTCCGCGTGAGGCACTTTTTCAGAGACTCCGTGACATTTCCATTTCTGAGACCCTTCCCACAGCCATCATGCGCCTACATGAAAGTTTTGGGCCGCCTCCGCTCCTCCCAGGAAGAGTCAAAGTTCATCAGGAGTACCATTGGGGTAAAGCAGGGTGCCCCTATCCCCAACTCTGTTTGGGATATACATTGACGAGCTAGAGTCTTTTCTCCATGAGCATATTCAGGACAGTGATGGGTGCCTTCTGCACCAGGTTTTGATATCCATTCTTTTGTTTGCAGATGATGTGGTTCTCCTAGCTTCTTCTCCAGAGGGCTTATAGAGGCAACAAGATGCCTTAAGTCTTGTTTTGTGATCTTCGACAGTTGGTTAACTCTGGGTAAAACCAAGTTATGGTCTTGAATGGTTTGAATACCTCATATCTCCACTTCTTCTTCTCCATGAGCATATTCAAGACAGTGATGGGTGCCTTTTGCACCAGGTTTTGATATCCATTCTTTTGTTTGCAGATGATGTGGTTCTCCTAGCTTCTTCTCCTGAGGGCTTACAGAGACAGCTAGATGCCTTAGCCTTGTTTTGTGATCTTCGACAGTTGACGGTTAACCTAGGTAAAACCAAGGTTATGGTCTTCAATGGTTTGAAGACCTCACATCTCCACTTCTTCTTCAGGGGTGAGGAGATTGAGATCACCAGCTCTTATACCTACTTGGGGATTTTATTCTCTGGCCCTCGTTTCAAGTTTGAGAAAGGCCCTCCAGCCTCGTGTCAATAAGGGCTATGGGTCCTTAGTTCTTCTAGAGAGACAATGCTTCCACCATCACTTTCAGGACATCTCCTCCAAAATGTCCCTCATGGACTCCCTCATCAAACCCACGGTTCTCTATGGTTCTATTGCTTGGGGACCCTCTTTGTTGGGTACTGATTGGGCCTCTGTCGAGAGGGTCCAAACACTTCTTCGTTGTTTCATCAAGTGTAAGCAAATTGTACCCCAACACATTATTTTGGCGGAGTTTGGAGCCCATCCTTTTAGATTGGAGACCATGTTTGACTTGGTTTCTTTCTTGCACCGCATTCGGGGCTTCACAGTCACTGCCAAAGGGCGAGATAGGTACCCGTACTTGGTATATTGTTCATCAGAGGTTATTGCTCTTTCAAACTCGCTACGTCGGGTCACAGTTGGTATGCTGAGGTCTCCGAACTTTTGGGGGCAGTTGGTATTCAGATGGACCATCTTCCACCTTTTCGGTATTCCTTGGACGCACCGAGCCACCTTCTGCCTACTAAACAGAGATGAACAGATCATCAGAGAGGATATTTACAGGTAGTTCATCCATACCACTTGGGTAAATCCTCGGGGGTTTACGTCCCAAGATGGTCTTTTATGCTAAGCATTTCTTGGAGTTGAGGGACGGTCTCATTATCCATCCCCTCGCACACCCTTCAAAGACACTTGGATGCATTCCCTTCGCATCCCCCTTGGTCAGTTCAGGTTGGCTCTCATAGACTCCGTTGTGAGACGGATCACCACCTTGATCGTTCGACAGGATTTGCCAACTGTGTAGTCTCCAGAGACCGAGACGGAAACACACTTCATCTTTCAGTGCCCCATTTACTACGAGATCAAAGGGAGGTTCCATTGTTTATTTAGGAGGACGCATGATCTTTCTGACTTCTTCAAGTTTGAGGATCAGAGGTGCCTAGCTTTATACTTACAAGAGGCTTTGAAGCTTCGTGAGCACACTCTTCAGCCGCATCCTAGACCGGATTCTACCCAATGGATCACTTCTTTTCACAAGTGTTACCTTTAGAGAGAGGCACTAAGCACCCTTGTGAGACCGACCCCGCTTCTTCCTCCAGATTGGTTCGGCCCAGGAAACCATCCATGGTTCCCCGAGCCATCACAGGCATGCCCGTACTAGGTTTGGCCTCAAGAGACAAACTAGATCCACCAGGCATCAGAGGGATAGTACTGTGTCCAGACAACGAGCATAGTAGGTAGACTCTCTCTTCGGCGGGTCGGCATTCTATCCTCAACTTTTTCCAACACCTCGGATGTTAGGAGAGATGGATCTACCATTCCTTGATGGGATTTCCTCTTTTCTTCTCCTTGGTCGTCTTTCCCCTTTCTTCCTCTCACTTGTATTTCCACCCCCATTCTGAGTGCATGTGGTTTCTCCTTCCGGTATGGCCATCTCTTCTAGCTTTTGTACTTGTCTTTCTCGGGAACTCTTTGGTTTTCCCACTTTGTTTCGGTGCTCGTTGTTTTCTGCAGTCCCTTTGACCTACTTTTGTGGTCATTTGTTGGACATTAATATATTTATCTTATCTTATCTATGTTGCTAATTTTCTCAACTTATATCCAACTTCTCTTATTTATCTAATGTCAATCGTATGTGAGTTTTTATCTTGTGTTCTTGGGGAAGCAGCCCTTGACTCTTTGTCTCACATCATTTCAAACCACCCCATCCTCATTTTCCATGCCACCTGTGAACCATTTATATGATAAGGAATGCAAATCCATGCATCCGAGCTCTGCTTCGTCTTCTTTTGTGACCCTCCTTCCATATCCTTCGGATGTGGGGATTCTCATTATATCCTTCAACAAAATAAATATAATTTTTCCATCAAGATGTTATGAATTCATTGCCATTCTCTAAAGATCCTTTGCTACCCTCCTCTTGAAGAAAACTACCATCTCTAACGCTGATCTCCAATCAATCTTGGGTTTCATAAGCTAGTTCTCTTTAGGATCCTTGATAATTGATATCATTCAAGTATCCTCTCCCTCTCTCTCAAGTCATTTATTTTCTTACAACCACAATAAGAAACCTATTTAAAAGCCATGTAGTAGCTGATCATTTGATTGTGAGGGGCTTAACACTAAGTTTTTAAATAAGGATTAGATTCACTTGCCTTCCCGTGGTAGAGTTATTGAGGTCTATATTGTTCCATGTTTCCTCCCTTTCGGTTGCATCATGCATCCATCCATAAATTCAAGGATAATCTAAACCCAATAACTACATGGCTATCATGATTGGATATACATTTGCCAAACTTTATTTTACAATGTTGGACATGAAGCTTTCTTTAGTACTTGGAGAGTGGTACACTTTGAGCAAGGGGACCGAGAAAGCTTCAAAAACTCTTCCAAGTTGTTTTGACAACAATTGCGTGATATTCGTATTCTCGTATTCTTGCATTACTACCATTATGAGGAAGGCCTCTTTGACTTTTAGAGACTCCCTCTAGTATCAATACAATGAGTTACAAGACTTTTTCTACAACACACGTGTGTTGTTGATGATTGTTATTCTCTTTTTTAATTGAAAATGTCCTCTCTCACTCCCTTGATAGTTTCCACTTGCGGGAACAACTTAATGCCCTAACTTGGGCTTTACTGACCTAAGCTCTAAATAAGAGGGAACAAACTCTCGCGCTTTACCATATTTTCATTGCAAACTAATAGTTCCTCATCCAAACCATGTTTAGAGCCCAACCTCTTTCCTTTAGAAAATTTTCATGCTTAAATTTTATATTAACAAAATAATTTCTAGTTGATTCTATTTTTGGCAATGTGGAGTACCTATATTTGGCCCTTTGTTCTCCAAAGAGAGTTCCCTCATAGTACCAATGGGTGTCAATGTTGTTCACTTTTTGAGGTTGGTTTGGTCCTTTTATCCATCAAAAACTCTATTGATCAGCTCCACTAGTGAGATATTCTTTGGACACCCCTCCCCTCTATTTCTTCCCTTGAAGGAGATCCTCAATAGACATATCAAAGAGGATATATATTGGCAACACATTCAATCACTTGAACATCCCTCCGCATCAACTTATCCCTAAATTGGCTTTTATGCTAGGAATTACTTACAAAGTGTGGACGACATCATCATTGAACTTGTCTACTTTCCAACATCATTGAGCAGACAACTTGGCCAATTAAGACCATACTCCAACGGGTTCTGAAGTTGAGACTAACCACCATATATTCCACGTGGTTACAAAATTTTCCACCTATGTTCCCCTAGGAATGGAGATTGCAAAGCACTTCATTTCTACGTGTCTTATCTACAAAACTATCTAGGAGATGTATCATCATCTCAACAAATATTTTGGTGGTTATATATCCTATTTATTTCACTATCCTAATCAAAGGTGCTTAGCCCTTTTTCAACAAGAGGTCTTGATCTCAAATGCAGATCATTAAATGGTACTCTAGAGCTACCAAGTTGATTACATCCTTCTTTCATCCCATCAAAAGCAATGGACGGTTCAAGTGCCCCTTAGATATTGTCGATACGCACTAGAGCACCACAACTCTCTCTCATTACATGTGGTAGATCCAATGTTCCCGATCTATTGGGCCAACTATCCCTCCTCATCCATGATATGATCCTCATGTGCATATTTCACTAACGTCTCGAGGTTTTGGTGTAACGGTTCATTATATTTGGTATCAGAGCGACCACCCATGTTCGAATCCCACTCGGTTGGTTACGCCATGTAGTCGGGGCCCATGGGGCACCTAAATGTCGGCAAGTGGAGCTCGTGCGTATGGGAGTGCGGCGCGGACCCACCCAAGGTCGGGCTCTGCGGAAGCATGGTGGGATGATATGATTCTCATGTGCGGATTTCACAAATGCCTCGAGGTTTTGGTGTACCGGTTCGTTCTGATCCACACTCTCGGAGATCCACACAAACACGTATTACTAGTGTCCATCTACTACTTGTGGGAGCTTTAGACATGGATGTTAGGAGAGTTTGAGGAGATATTCTTTGTTCTCCACCAACAAAACCCAACCACACCCCCTTAGACATGGCTATTATGCCATGGATATCACCACATCTTGTATAGGCTCTTTCACATTGGTTGATGATGTGAATGGATTAATCCTTCATTATGTGATTCAAAGTATGGGCATTTTGTGCCTCTAGCCATGGTCTTTATTAACCATGTCCTCTTTGCAATTGTTAATGGGTCTTCTTATGTCATGGTTATGCATATTGATTAAAACACGTGGCATTAACATTCTACCATGTTTATGGCTAACACAATTTGGATCAAAGCACCATGTTAGCTACACTCTTTATTGATGTGCTTCTAGTTTAGTTTTGGCTTTATCTTTAAGCCCCTTTTTGGAGTCTTTTTGCTCTCTTATACTATTTAAATCAATTTTATGTTCAAATCTTTGACCTTTGTTGGTCATCCATGGACACCAATATACTCCTTCCTTATGAACCTCCCTTTTCCCCTCTTTCTCTCAAAATGGTGCCATGGTCACTTACATAGTGGTCATCCTAGATTTTCCCAAATTAAGCAATGGAAGCAATTGATTGACATGGTATCCCTAAGACCTAACCCACATAAGCCGATTATGATATGAGGGATCTCCACCATAGGCCAGCCAAGGTACACAATCCCATCTCACAACCTAGAAGGAGGTAAGGCCCTTCATAATCAAGGCTCAATTGATGGATAGACACATCATACTTCTCTAAAACTTCTCAATGGACATAAGCAATACTTGGAATGAGGAAATTCGGGAAGATCTAAGTCCTTTAGGAATTCATTCAACTCATCCTATGTTCAACAATGATATACTTGTAATTATTCAAGAATAATTGAGGCATGTCAGTTTGTATCGATAATTGTTCTTACAATTATTTTCAAGCTTACATGAAGAACAATTTGGGAAAATTGCTTCTAGGTTTTACAATTATAAATCTAGGCTTAAAACAAGTTAAAGAGATTGGATTCCATGCTGTTAGCTAAAAAAGTGTGGTTGTATTATTAGCATTTATCATTGTGTTAAGATTAGGGAAATCTTGGCATGCAGGGATAGGTATGCATATGTATGGTTCTATTGTGGGCTTAAAGAGCCAAAACCATTTAACATGTTATAAAGGCAAAAAACGTGAGATGAACACTCAACATTATATAAAATAAGGAGACGATGTGAGGGTATTCTCAATGAAGAAAGTAGATCACTGTCCATATGTCTTTAAGAAGTAAACAAAGCAAGGTTTGATTGGAACTGAAGATGTTTCATGTTTTGTGCATTTCATGAATGAAGAAGACATAAAATAGCCTGCTGGTATTCATTAGACTATCATGAGACCTTAAAGGCTCAAACATAGTGAGAAAACAAGGTACATAATTTTACACTTATATCTACTGCATTTACCTATATTAAATAATGAATTCCTTCTTAGACCATGGGTCCTCGTTTGTCCCCACCTTCTTTCCCTTCTTTGCTTCCCTCGTTTTTCTCCCTCGCTTGCTCCATTGCCCCCGCATGTGGGGGTATTGGCTTCGGGTTTCCTTTCTGCTGTCTTTTCTCTTCTTTTCTGTTTTTGGGAACTCGTTTTGAGTTGTCCCTGCTCGCACTTTGTATATTGTTTGGGCTGCAGTCCCATTGACCTACTTTTGTGGTCATTCGTTGGACATTAATATATTTATCTTTATCTTAATCTTTATCTTATCTTATATTGCCAAAGATTGAAGTGTTTCGCATGCTGATGCCATGATTCCTCAAGATACAACATACTGGAATTTCCACAAGCATGTCATCCACATACAGTTAAGTAAGAAATGTATTCTCATAGTTCAACCCATTCCTTGTAATAGACTGCTCTCAATTTAGAGAGAAGGTAAATACCCAAGAATACACCCTAAACATGAGAAGCTTCTTGAACCATTCAAGCATATACAAGGACTTCAGAGTTTTCAGTAGATAGACGACTTGGTTCAACTTATCAGTTAGATAATGCTAATAAAGTTACTTCAAAGCATAGCAAAGAAGGGTTAGTTTTACAACTTGATAAAAGAAAACTTCTCCCTAATGATGAGTCCATTAGCAAGACTCAGAACATTGGAGCTGAATAATCCTACACAATTAGATCCAGAAACTCACCTTACAGCTTGAGAAACTTCAAAACCCAATATTGAAAATTCTGTGGTCCTAAAGAGATATGATGACTTGGATCAAGCCAACAGTTCTTTATCAATTCAAACAATTTTGAGAAATTATTTTCAAGAAAACATTATCCATTATGGATGTCAATCTCTTGGTCTTGGTGAAGCGATGTCAATCTTCTAGACTTGTAAAAATGTTAGCTCCTCATGCCTCCTTACTAATAATTGCAGAATATCAATTTCCTATTGAGGTGAAAAACAAATTTTTATGGCAAAGAATGGAAATTTTGTGGAATTCTCCTTTAGGGGTCACTAAGGTTGGTAAAGATGCATATTAGAAACACCTAGAATCTCGATAATTTAAATGCCACTAATGTACATGTGGCAAACTTTGAAAAAATGGAATTAGAAATTTGCTTTACTTATATTTGTTTGTGCATCCAGTTCAGATTCTTACCTCATTCATGACTTGGGTGCAAAAGGCTAATCACTCCATATGAAAGTGTTTCTTGAGATATTTCAGAACTATAAAAATAAATCATTTTTCGTGTAGGCAGGATTGCTTGCTTTGTATCCAAGTGAATGTCCTCCCAACAAACGCTGCATTAAAGATTGAGTGCAAGAAGAAGTCCTTGCTGCATGAAAACTCTATTGCATGAACCATTGTCAGAATTAAATGATGGAGCCATTTCTTAAAATTATGTTGTATCCAACCAAACATACTCCAGCACTCATACTACATCACAGATTGAGTACAAGAAGACAGACTTCAGAGTTTTGTTGGGACCCATCCTTACAAAAGGGTACATGCCATATAAAAATCTACTGCATCAATCGCCACCAAAGTTACAAACAATGAACTCATATCTTAAAGAGGCAGAAGTGGAAGCATCAGCCACAACAAGTAGTGACCAATCCAAAACCGCCCTTCCTACATCACAACAGAAATCAAGTGCTTGTTGATGCAAATCTTCATAAGAATTACTTTCACCCCGCCAAACTAGAACAATCCAAACCTAAATCATAATGGTGCTTTGTCTCTTCAACAGAGAAAAATTTACTTCTGCATTTGCCAAAGGACTATTTAAATGGTGTTTATCATGCATGACAGCAGAATTTCACATATAGCGTACTTTCACTTTGAGGGTCCTTGTCCTAGAAAGCCATCCAAACATTTCGAGGATATAGTATTCCATGCTCAAGTATTCTTTACTGCAATGTGAAAATTTGAGTTTTGTGTTGTTTGTCCGGTATAACTAATCACACTGTGAGTACTGAAAATGCATTGTGTGCGGACTTGACAAATGCATGCATTTGATACCAACAACATTTGCTGCATACATTTGATACCAACAACATTCATAATCGATAGACATCTATATATAACAGTGTGTGTGTGTGAAAGCATATATATAAATATTAAATTACCGGTATGGGTTTTGGTACAGGTATGGGGTTCAGATATGGGGTTTGCCCTTATTTGAGCCTCGGGTAAGGGTACGACTGTAATGTCCCTTTCGGGCTCAAATTTGAGGAATTTGAATTTCCCCAAAATCCTAATGGAACATTGTTGGAAATGATGACAGCCACATGTAGAAAACCTGATTTTTATGACAGCAATCTGATTTTATGCAAAAATTAGGGCAGCAACCTATTTTAGGTCCACAAAACCCTAAGCGACCTAGGTTAAATTCAGATTTTAGCCTTTCCCACACAAATTTTCAAAAATACATCAACAACATGAAACCCTTGATGAAATCATGCAAAATAAATGCTTCAACAATAAAATACAAACTGCTGAAATTAATTATTGCTCAAAAACAGTTGAAACTTCAAAATTCCATATCTTCATAAATACTTGGAGATAAATGCAAATGATAGCTCAAAATGACCACAAAAATGGCAGCTATCAAACAAAATTAGAATCAGATTTTTCCAACCACGAAACCCACTGAAAAGTGATCTCAAAATCTCCAAATGGGTAGATCAAGCTGGAAATGAATGTGGCAGCCCCAAAAGAGTGTGCCCTAGCTGGAATTTGTGCCCTAGCATAGATGGAAACCCTTGCCATTCTGAAATTTTGAATTTTAAGCTCACTTGTGACTCTGGATGAAGCCACCAATGCAACAAATGAGGGTTTTTGTCCCCAAGTGTTGTGACTATTGAGGGTTTTCGTCCTCAATAGGATCCAATGAGGGTTTTCGTCCTCAAAGGCTGAAAATGAGAGCTCAATGCTCCAATTTCCAAAAGAGAAGTATCAAATTCACTGATGATGCCTACAATAAACCAACATTTGCCTTTATATTTCCTTCTTTTTCCTTGTGGAGCGCACCATATGGGACCTTTTATTTCTTTTTTAACATTTACTTTTTGTAATGTCCCTTTTTAGGGGGACTCAAGAAATGACCAAGGAGCTGAGATGTAAAACTTAAAAATCAGATTAGTGAGCTGCTGTAGATGACTGATATCAGCTCTGCAACCTGCAAATTATGCCCTTCCTAGGGCAACAACCTCCTTGGAAAAGTTAAACCCTTCAAAGGTGGGTTAAACCTTGTTAACACACTTTGATTCTTATGCCAAAAATATTAAAAAACCCTCAACAAACACAATCAGCTGTTAGAAATCAGAATTGAGCTTGGAAATAATTAATTTTGGAAACCCTTAACCAACGAACTTCAACAAGCTTGGAAAAATAGTAAATCACCTCCAAAATTCACGAAACTTGAGATCTTGGCTTTTAAAAATATGGAGAATAAGATAATAAATTCATATTGATCAACTTATCATCAACACATACTAAATAGTTCTCCCAAGTGGGTCGCTCCACTTCAAATAAATAGATTATTGATCCAAAAGAGATAAATCATGCAAGAAAATGATAATTTATTGCTCTCCAAACCAGCTTGCATACATAAATCCTTGTGGGAGGGTTTTCGTCCTCCACAAGCCCTCAATCAAGGGTTTTCGTCCTTGAGAGAGTCCTCAATCAAGGGTTTTTGTCCTTGAGAAAGGTAGGAAAGGTGCTTCACAAGCAAACCTTTACCAAGATATGAAAATTCACCAAAAACATCCTCTCTAATGGCCAAGCGACCTCCTTTTATAACCATAAGGGGTGCTTACAATGCAAATGATGGCCGACCCCTTAAGAAAAGTACTTTTAATTTTCTAATTGGTATTTGGAGCCTACATGCTCAAAATACTTTTATTTTCTAACTAAATAAGTTCTTTTATTGGAGTGTTAGGCTTCCCAATAACAATACATGATAATAATAAAAACTACTAAATTATCATCAAGACATCATCAGAATCTTCCCCTTGCTCCCTTCCTTGGACCCACAGAGAAGAATGGGTCAAGGTCTTCAAGTGAGGCTAGTCTCCAAAAAGGGACATGACACTTTTCACCTTTTTAGTTCTCCTTTTGGGTCGCTCCACTTGGGCATTTAAAAATAATTAATTAAAGGCATTTTTCCCTCTCTTTAATAATTTAATTAAAATGTCAATAACTTAAATTACTTTAGCACTTAAAATTAAATTATTAATTTACTTCCTTCCTCCCTTTAGCTTTAGCTGACTGAAAATAATAAAAAATAGGCTAAGAGTCTTCTTTCTGCATTAGTATTTAAAAATACATGTTATTTTTAATAATAATATTATTAAGTTGCCCATAAATAGAGAGTTATTTGGGCTCAACTTAAAAATATTATTAAGTATTTCTAATTTAGAAAAGAGGACATTACAACAGCTTGGGTATGCCCATAAAAACAATAGTAAAAATAGACAAAACATTTACAATTTAATAATTATAGATAAAATTAAGTTTTAATTAACTATAATATCAAGGTTATACACATAAAATAAACAAAACCTACTAATAATTGGTAAGTTTAAAAATTAGATGAGTCGTGACATAGAACATATCTGATATCACATAGTTTTATATTATCTAATTCAAAATAGAAAAATGGTCATTTATAGTCGTGATCAAGCTCAAAAACTATGTGAACAAATCATCATATTGTTCTGCATCAAGAGCATCCAATTCAGCAATTGTTTTATTAGCACCATATGCAGTAGGACTAGCAGCCAATGTTACACGGGGACTCTTCCCCCTGTTTTCTTGTCAACCGGGATACTTGGAATGCCTCTGGGACAGCAAGGAGGGGGGACATCCCCCACATTTCCTATGAAGACATTTTTGATTGGGACATCCCCGGAACATATGTGAAAGTCAGAGAACATTTCCAGGAACTTTCCTGTTTTTGTGGGAAAAGGGGACGTCGCGTCCCGAGATGGTCAAAGGAACTCCTGGGACATCAACGTCCCCTACAGTTTTTGCCAGCAGCAGACACAAAAAGACAGTTTTAATAAAATCTTGAAAAAGAAATAAAACACACAAGAACAACAAAAATGTGCAGCAGGCATGGACTGGGATAGCTGTCAATGAGGATGAAGACGACAGTTCCAGCAATGAGCAGTTCATGAATGTTATTTCAGATATTGATTTTGATTTTTGAGGTATGCTTTTGTAGACAACCATTCTAGGTATCTACAAACTCTAAGTTTTCTACTATTTATTTAAACTTGAACAGTTGATGTATTAAAGTATTAATCAAAATCTTTTAAATTATAAATTTTAATGTATCTAGTTCTACTAAGTCTATCATCTATCATGTACTCTTCTCTTTGTAATGTTGACATTGTTGATGTATCTCGATTGAGAATATGAATCACAGATTCACAATGGATATAACATATATTATTTTGAATCAGAATTTCAGCTTATTTTAGTCTCTTTCTATTTTTATTTTATATGTATAATCAAAATATTTATATATTATTTTAATTAGCCATCTCCTAGCTGTCTCCAAAATTTGAAAAAAATTGCCATCCCGGAAAACCCGTCCCACCGTGCTAGAGTCTTACGTAACAATGCTAGCAGCAGGTTAGCGAGCTTTTTCTAATGTTTTTATTGTGTTCAAATAGTTTTTTATTTGTTTTTTGTTTTATTTGATTGTTACACCTGGACCAACGCTGTTTTTTATTATGACACTTAGGTACCTAATAGAAGAACTCAGGTGGTACCCGGACCAGTACCAGTACCAAAACTGCACTGATACAGGTACAGGGGCCTCCAAGGAAGTACCCATTAACATAGTACATATATGTAGAACTCCATAGATACTGTGGATATGTAGTTGCCTATTCCTCTTAACCAGTTTAGATCCATCCAACACATTTGGAAGCTTCCATACTATAACTGCCATTGCCCACACAAGCCCATTGGAAATGGCATTATTTTCAATTTTATTTTGTTGTTTTTTTCTATTTCTTATTCCTCTTTCCACTATGGTCATATTGAGTGGTTATTGTCCTTTTACTTACAAGGCTTGACGTGATTACTATGATATTTGAATCCTTTTCCTGATAAGTTTTTCTTTTACCACTGCATGTATAGCAGCTGACTACTTTCCTCGTCTTTAAGAGCATCATTGACAATGTGTTTTGGATCATATACAGTAAGTATACTTTGGCCAGAACTTTGTAATTAGGAATAGATAAAATCTATGTTCCACGGGGACGCGTCCCCTATGTTTTTTAGCTCGTCCCCATACCGGGGACATTTCGGAACCTCGGGGACGGGTAGGAAACGTCCCCTTCCCATCCCCAAACTTTGCAAATTTTAGGAAACGTCCCGGGACGTCAAAAAAAAAATAGGGGACGGGGACTGGACGTCCCCGGTACGTTAAGGGGACTTCTAGCCGTCCCCTAAACGTACTGGGGACGTCCAACCGTCCCCTGCCATCCCTAAGCAAACAGCCTTAAAAAAACACATTTTTTTAAAAAACACACTTTTAATTAAAAGTAAAGCAATGCGGGGGCCCACAAGGACCCCCACTTTCATTTCTAAGTGCCCTAAACCTAAAACAAACATCAAAACAAAAAAGAAGCTCATTTCTGAATAACAAATTTATTGCATAAGGTAGTGTTCAAACTTCAATACAATCACTTGGTACAGGGAGGAACTGTCACATCAGTGCCCTTCCCCTGAAATGAATCATTCTGTTTATATGACAAAAGAATCAAAGAACCAATGATTTTCGGTTAAAACACAACTGTCAACTACAACTAAACATAACAAAAGAGTCGATAAGACACTACTAAAAGCCAACAAGAGATTAACAATAACAGAAAATAGTTGGTTACCAAAACAATGTTTATATTTAAATCAATGGTCTGCATTGATTAGATAATTGAGGAGATTGAAGATGAAATGGGCTGGTATATTCCGCTATTATAATTGAGAGAAATACTTTATATGCTATTAAATGTCACCCCTTTGTTTTGGATATCTTCAATCAAAGCTGCATGTTGGCTTCGTTCAAATGGTCAACAACAGACCTTTAAGAAGTCATGTGTGGTTAGTCTTAGTTATCATCCATTGGTATAATCTATAAGTTGTGAGAGAAATGAATAAAATAGTTCTATTATAAAGTATGGAGCTTATACTTGTAGTCTCTTTAGATTACATGACATTGATAGGATTCTTATCGTGTGATTTCAATTTTGAATTTTGAAGCCTGCATGTTGTTTATCATCCATCCTTAATAAATTTATATGCCACCACACAATTCAAACAGTTCTATCAACATTTACTTTATGGATGTCTACAAGAAAATATATTGTAGCGCTTTTCTTTCCATAGAAATACGCCACAAAATGCCAGACTTTTTGGTCTTTGATCTTGGTATATCATATTCTTGTTACAAACCAATTTTTTCCTACACGAATGGGGAGTTTTCATGCAAGAAGACAGTGAGGAATGCTTTAAGTTTAAGTTTATCAATGTGTTATACTTATCATATGAATATTTGAAATTTCCTATATTTTTAAGGTTAAATGATAAATCTTATGTGAAATCTCAATTCAACTCTAATTTTATGTATTAAGGTTTGCTTTAGCAATGTTATCATATGAATATTTGAAATTTCCTATATTTTTTAAATTTTCCCTTATTTTTTAATAGCCGTCCCCTGCCGTCCCCTAAAAAAAGGCCTAAAAAAATCAGTCCCAGAAACACATCCCCCTGTCCCTGTCGTCCCCGTCCCGGAAACTTGGTGGAACATAAATTAAAAGTCTTAAGAACTAATAAATAAATTGAATATCTTTCCATACCTACTTGAACAAAGTGATGGGATTGTTGTACTGGAATTTTGAAATTTCAGGAATAATTTACCTTCATAAGAAAGCATAACTATAGTATGCCACAATTCCTAACCGGGTGTAAGCAGTAATAATGTACTTATCCTTCTGTTGGCTGACATAGACATTTATGAATGACATTTGAGCATGCTCGGGAGCTTCCTCGAGGCTTAGGAATGTTGTTCAACTCCTTGTATGGGTAGTGGAATATGATTGCCAATATAAGTCACATGCCTGTCAGAGTTTCAAAATTTTGACCAAAATCTAACACTGTCATCATGGAAGGATGTGACATAGGATGAAACTCACACCATGTTTTCACCAGGGGTGCATTTGATTGGTGCATTTGATGTGGACTTAAACTAAAACCACAGCCATCTGCAGCTAAAACATTTTAAGCACCAAAAGTTTTGAAGGTTAATGATATACTTGGTGTTATAAGTTTGTTTTCTTTATTATCATATCAAAATGTAGTGAATCCTTGAAAATCTATAATTCCTCCGTTATTTGTAGCAACACAAGGCAGATTCGGTCGGTAAGTCCAACCAGCAACAATGTTTAGATTCCTTTACTTCAGTTGCACTAAGTGCAAATAGTTCTCTGGACAGTTAAAGTTACCATGCACACCTCCTGGTCACCTTGAGTTTTCAGACCATCTGAAAATTGGTTTTAGGACCTTTTAGAGAACAAAGCATGGCAGTACCTCTGAGTCTCTGACCACCTTCTTGAGGTAACTGCTAGCTTGATGAAAATGAATCTTGGACCTTTTAGAGAACAAAGCATGGCAGTACCTCTGACCACCTTCTTGAGGTAACTGCTAGCTTGATGAAAATGAATCTTAGACTTCATTGTTGTTCTTTGGGAATAGTCATTACTAATAAAAGGTATCATCCTCTTGCCTTATTAAGGCTGCGGTCAGTCAGAGACTGGATGACCTTGATTTGAAATACCCTTATGTTAGAAAGTTCATCACACCACATGGGGAGTAGTGGAGTCTAATCCTCCATGGATTTACAAACATAGATAACTTAAAACCTAGAAAAAAATTAATCCTGGTTGTGGCATCCCTCATGGGTTGTCTGAAGCGTGAGTTACATTGTGGTATCAGAGCAATGGTTAAAAATTTTGAACGCTCAGACCTTGGTAGAGAATAAAGCTACTTTCATTTTGACCATATGTATAGCACATACTGGGTTATCTTTCTTTACCTAGTTGAACAATGTGATGGGATTGTTGTACTGGAATTTGGCAACTTGGGAATAATTTACATAGATGAGGAAGCATGAAAACTAGTTGAATTTGAGAAATTCAACTGAGCACAAATCCTTATCAGGTTTGAAAAGTGAAAATATACTTCTTTTTGCTGGCTGATATGGTTATTTAGGGATGACACTTGAGCATGCTTACCCAATATAAGTCACACAATGTCAGAGTTTTAGAATTTAGACCAGAATACTGATTTATTTTTTCACCTGAAACTGTTTATAGAAGGTGTCGTCCCTGCAGCAATCTAGCTCTGTCCTCGTGGAAGGATGTGACTTGGGTTGAAACTCCAAAACCATGTTTACACCAGGGTGCATTTGATGAGGAGTTGAGTTAACAGTAAGTCTGACTGCAGTTAGCACATTTCAAGCACCAGATTTTTAAGGCTGTTCAAAGCTGGATTTCAGAGCTGAACGTCTGTGACAGTAAGTTTTTCGTTAAACATTCTGTGAGAGCTGTCAATAAGCAACAAGTGATAACTTATTTGGCAGCTCTCAATGCTCATGCTAAGTGAGATCTATAATTTGTAGAGGCTTTGAGGTTTGGTAGATTTCCTGGATAATAGAAACTGCCAATGGATGGTTCTCATGAAGAATTTATCCTTTAACTGAACTATGTTGCCGGAAATGCAACATAAGGGAAGGGTTGCTGGCGAAAATGGCAGAAACGGGATCAGCAATGGAAATAGTGGTTGCAGAAGCTTCCATCACATTTCAAATGAATTGGAAATGTTTATCATAAATGGTGTGGCAATGCTTGCATTTCCTCCCATTTCCGATCATTGCAAGGTGTTTCCATATTTATTTCTGCAGTTTCTATGTTTTTCAGCTGTTCCATATGTTTTAGCCAGACTGCCTCCAAAGTTTCTGCACAGCTTACTGCTGTCAGTCTGTACTTGTCAGAGATTTAATATTTTTATTAATACACTGGATAGGTATGTGTATCAGATAGTTTTTCTATTTGTAAACTTTAGAATTGCTCCAATTCTTCCAATTTGACACTACAGTCGTGACACACAAATTGGATATATTTAAATTTAATGGGATTTGGGGAATAGATTTGTGATTCCCTTGATATTTTTATTATTATTAGAATAATTATATGAGGAATCAGAAAGCAGTGACCCCTCATTAAGCACTTCAACTTTAAACAGCACATATTAGAAGAATCGTATATTTTCAAGACCGTAATGTTAGATTTATATAATATTTTTACCGTTGACAATGTGTACACTGTAGAATTGCAAAAACAAAAATTAATGATACTATATGTATATATAGTGTCACTAAAAGCCCTTGGGGCAAAAGCCAGGTCCCCAATCTAGGATACTATGTTGCCAGAAATGAGAAACCGTAACTACAATGACCACATGACAAGAAATATATATATATATATATATATATATATATATATATATATATATATATATATCGGGGACCTGGCTTTTGCCCCAAGGGCCTTTAGTGACACAGACAGTATATATATTCCATCAAAAATCGCTGGGGACTTTGTATCCAACCTAGTCCTAGTGTGGCCTATATCATTCTGGCCGTTTTTATTTAAAATACGGAGCATGCCTAACAGGACTTGAACCTGGGTAATCACCATGGCAATTACTTCATCTTATTACCAGACCGTGGCCTGCTGGAACAAACTAAATCAACTTTCATTTGTTAATGAAATGTGATGATTTATCAATGACTTGCTGCAATTCCATGCTAACACACCATGAACTTGATAAATTGTAAAACGGGTCAAAAACCATAATCTCTGATGCAAAATCTCGTTATATATCGCCTGGCTTATAGCACCTATTGCATTCACCTTTTTCCACGGACAAAGGAAAAAAGGAATCGCCATTGAAAGAAAATTTGGTGATGGGTTTTTCTAAATGCTAAAAGCATGTGAACTTGCAAAGCCGCAATTCTAAATTTTAACTAAACAATAGCTGTCAAACTATTCTACTCTAGTTATCAATTAAATTAAATTATTAATGAAATGGTAACCCTAAAATGATGCCCTAATCAAAATATCGAAACATTAACTAAAATATTTAATATTAAATCTTCAACTTCCCGTGATCCAGTTAAAGCGAAAATTTCTGGTACGAGTAAGCATTTAGAAGCATTTTTACTACCTGTGGATTGTTTCTCCTGCGGATTTGGCAGCTTCCCAGGAATGTGAACTATTCTCCATCTTTGCATTACGCCACCTTCTGCGACTTCCATTCTCTCCTTTGAAGCGGATGTTGCAGGCTTATACGCTCAGGTCCGCATTGCTTTTCTATGGATTATTTTGTGTTACTTATTGCGTACCTTTTTATTTACGAAAAAAGTTGTGAAATGGATTTTGTAGGAAACAGCAAAAATATATATGGCCGTTGCGGTTGCGGTTGCGGTTGCGGTTGCGGTTGCGGTGTCGGAATTTGCTAACCATTTTGTACTTAAACTACCAATCGCAGTTGAATGTATGATGGAAATGTTGAAGGGGATCTATTAAAGATTTCAAATTGGAGGGAGAGGAAGAGGGGTGAAGAGAAAAAGGTTTGAGGGTGGAGAACTCTAAGGGTGAGGAAAGTGGAATGGGGAAGCCATGTGAAACTCTACCCTCCAACAACCACAAGACATTTATGTCATTTTTGTGAAGGAGAAAATGCGTGGTGAGTATTTTGGCAAGGCAAATGTTGGCAGAGATATCTCAAAACACAAGGAGTGGATGAAAAATATTGTCAAAGTGAATAATGTTTTGAAATTCAGCCCTTGCATTTATTAGGTGGTTTGAACACGCCTAAATGAAAGGGGAATTAGAATGCATGTTTTGTGGGACACGTCATAGACATGAATATGAGGAGTGGACGTGGGAGCCCTAGGTAACGATTTCATGTAAATTGTAGAAAAGGGCTTCTCTTCTAGCTATTAGGGTAATGAATAGGGTTTTTAATAGCAAGATTTCTGGTGGTGGTGCCGTCAAAAGTTGTAAGCGTGAATGATACATCAACAAGAATGACAACATTCGTGGAAAAATGAAAATGACATATGTTGTTCCTTGTTTTCCACCAGGGAAGAAATGGTGTACATCTCCTTTGTGAATGCTAGAAGGGAAGGGGTGGAGGAATGAAGCGTGGAGGAGAGAAGGAAAGTAAGCAATGTGTTGTTGTTGAAACATAAAAAGGGTTCCCCTCATCAACAATTGTGAGGGCTTTGAGGATTCTAAATACTTACAAATTGGACATGATAAAGAAAAGCAACATGGTTTTGGGTCGTCCCAAGCCTCCTCGACACCTATAATCGGAGATTGATGAAATCGATGAAATAATAAAATAGTAAGACAGAAAGTACCGAGTTCGGCGTTGGTGTTTTAAGATTGAATGGACTTTGCATGATTTTTATCCAACATCCTCCACACTTCTATAGTCCAATCCCATGAAACTGGTAGATAAAACACATACATGAATGGAATGTTTGAAATTAAAAGGTGTGAACTTAATACTTGCATGATGAACACCTACTTCACGGGTCAAATTGTTCCCACCCAAATAGCATTCTGGTATATGTGTTACACTCAAGCATTAAACAATCTTTGAAAGAGGAAAAATTTTAAAATGGGGAAACTTGAAAAGGTTCAGGTTCAAAACCCAATCGGAATGCTTGTCTTGTAGAAATTTGTAGCCTCTCGTTCCAATTACAAGGTCATCTAACTTTAGGAAAATAGGTGGTGTGAAAACAACCATCAACAATTGAGCCCCTCAAGCGATCGAACATAGAAGAGAAAGGTAGATTTTATTTGTCAATCAAGCTTTACTATTATTTTTTCCGTGGCATCAAGGTTTTCGATTGGAAAACATTCAATTTGATAGGTAAGATGTAAACATGAATGGAATGTTGGAAATTAAAAGGTGGGAAATTAAATACATGCATTTCCCACACCTATTCCATAGAGGATTTTCTTCCTACCCAAATAACATCTATTATTTGTGCTTCACTTAATCTTCTCAACCTCACATGCATTATTCACGCGAGTGCAATTTGAGCTTTAAGGAGTCAATAAAAATTGGCGAGAAATTAATAGGGCCCAAGTTTGAAACCCAACCACACTACTCGCTTCTTATATCACTTTGTAGGCACACTTTTCAAATTCAAGATCGAGTAATTGCAGAGAAGCAGTTGATGCAAGAATAATCATTGATAATTGAGCCCCTCTAGTAGTTGAACATATGAGTGAGAGGATTATTTTATCCACCAATCAAGCTTTGTTATTTTGTATCTTACTTTTTTATTGCATGAAGATTTTAGATTACACGACATTTAATTTGTTAGATAAGGCGGAGACATGAAGGAAAGTTGGAAATAAAAAGGTGGGAATTAAAACCTCACAATGAACACCAAAAGGGAAGGGGTGGAGGAATGAAGCATGGAGGAAAGAAGGAAAGTAAGCAATGTGTTGTTGTTGAAACACAAAAAGGGTTCCCCTCATCATCAATTGTGAGGGCTTTGAGGATTCTAAATACTTGCATATTGGACATGATAAAGAAAAGCAACATGGTTTTGGGTCGTCCCAAGCCTCCTTGACACTATGATCAAACATTGATAGAATCGACGAAAAACAAACAAATAAGACAAACAATACCAAATTCAACGTTTGTGTGTCAAGATTGAATGGACTTCACACATTTTAAATCCAACATCCTCCACACTTCTACAATCCAATCCCACAAAACTGGTAAATAAAACACATACATGAATGGAATGTTTGAAATTAAAAGGTGTGAACTTAATACTTGCATGACCGACACCTACTCCATGGGTTAGATTGTTCCCACCCAAATAACATTTGGTATATGTGTTCCACTCAAGCATTTCAATCTTAGAAAGAGGGAAAATAAAAAAACGGGAAAACTCAAAAAGGGCCAAGGTTTAAAACCTAGCCAGAATGCTTGCGTCCTATAGGAATTTGTAGCATCTCGTACCAGTTGCAAGCTCAAGTAACTATAGGAAAATAGGTGGTATCCAAACAACACAAAAGAGAAAGTGATAAGAACTTTCCATATAATAAATCAATAAATTGCAGAAGATAACACAACACCAGATATATGGGGGGCCAAGATGCCCAAATAAGTAGAATAATACCCTTAAGGTAGGGCGACACCATACAATGCTCCTTAAGGAAGGAGTAAGTCCACAATCTCCCAAGATGGGAATCCACTTCGAGGGGGACACCTCCAATATACCTCTACCAAGTAGAAGAATAAACTCATACATACCTTCCTCATAATGATACTCACATCCTTTAAATAGGATGGGTAACACCTAATCCCAATGTAGGCCGACCCATTACCCAATATAATTAATTCCTATGTGAGCCCATATAACTAACTAAGGGGATGTGTGCCACATGTCGGCATCTCCATCAACCCATATACATTATAATATTATATCCCATGTGAACCCATACATATAACTAAGGGGATGTGTGCCACATGTCGGCATCTCCATCAACCCATATATATTATATTACCATATCCCAAGGTATGTAGCATTGCCTCCCTCTTTGACATGTTTCGTCCTGAAACATAAGAAGAAGCCATATAATGAGTGCACTTTAAATTATTGCACACTTGTCGCCATGCTCGATCATCCAACCACCCATATGAAATCCTAGTGGGTGATGCTGCTCCAAACATGATTCCATATTCCATTGTGCTCATCTGGTTCCATACTGGTCCATATGTGTTCCTTCTCGGCATCCATGCATATCCATAATTATTATTCTTGTGATTCCATGTCATATAATTATTGTTCCATTGATTCCATGTGTAGCCAAAAGTATTCCTGTGATTCCTTATATATCCATATGGATTTCTATCCTCATGTGTCCTAACATGTCTCCATGATTTTTTCCTCTCATGATGGTGTGGGTGTCGATATGGTGCCACCTTCGTATACTCAACCTTATCAACCTTTTCCTCAACTTTCTTGTCCTCTTCCACCTTGTTTGTTACTTCTTTTTTCTCTTGAGTAGAGAAATTATTTGTGACTTTATGTTCTTCATCCTCTCCTTCTGATTCATCCTTATTCCCTTCTTCACCATCTTCAAATTCATCTACATGATCCAATTTTACATTACTTTTTTCTTTGTTAAGTGTGATATCTTGCAATGTAATTTTCTTTCTCTTATACCATAATTTCATGAATTTATTTTGTACATTAAGATTAATTGTTCCCAAGCTCTCTAACCAAGGATATCCAAGAACAATATCCATACCATCCATGTCTAAAGCATAAAAATCAATGTAAAACATATTTATCCATAAAAGCTTTAAATCTTCAAAACTTTGAATCATGCTTACCATCCATTTGAGATTCCTTGATATGCTTTTCTTGCACCTGTAGATTTTGAGCTACAACCATATTGATGAAGTTATATTTGTTGCTAGGGTTTATGGAAACAATTACCTTTTTTCTTTGAATACACCCTTCAAACTGAAATATTGAAGCTTCCTTCTTTGGAGATGCACTATCATGTGTAACAACTTCATCTTCTTCTTCTTCTTCTTCTTCTTCTTCTTCTTTTCTTCTTCTTCTTCTTCTTCTTCTTCTTTTTCTTCTTCTTGAAAAAAAATATGTTTCTTTTTTGTTTCCCATCTAGCTAAGAAAATATCCTCCATTTCCTCCCAATCCCAATCCAATAGATCTATATCCAAATAAGAATACCAATGTCGCGCTTTCCCACCAAGATGAAGATAAAAACTAACCCATACTAAACATTCTTCAAAATACATTTGTTTAAATTGTATCCACCATTTTTTTGCATCAATTTCCCCATTACCATAGAAAATTGGTATATCCATGATGCATAAAAATTAGGGTTTCACAAACTTACTCCTTTGACCAATATTTTACCTGATGATTTCGTCAATCAGTCAGCCTCAAATCTGAAACCACAAAGAAGTAACCCTTGCTAAAATTTTGAGAGATTTCCGAAAATGTAAGAAATTTAGGAAAATTCCTCAAATTACGGCCTGTGGAGCAAAATAGTGAAAAATAATAAAACTAAAATAACTCGGTCAAAATAGATCCACCAATTCTAAAATTTCAGTGGTATCACCGTTTAATATATTACCAACAACCCCAAAAAAATTATTTACTAATTCATCATTATTCGGAGGATATATATGAAACCTTAGAATTAGGGTTTTAACCCTAAAACAGACACAACTTTTACAAAACAACTCCAAAAATTTGAAATTTGGAGGGAAGATCACTTGAACTATGTATCCACTCCCCACAAAAATATCTGAAAAATGCCATGCCGATCTTTATATATAGACGAATCACCAACATTAGGGTTTCATCCCACAAATTGCCCGGATCATTGCTCTGATACCACTTGATAAGAACTTTGCATATAATAAATCAATAAATTGCAGAAGATAACAAAACACTAGATATATGGGGGCCAGATGCCCAAATAAGTAAATAACACCCTTAAGGTAGAGGACACCATACAATGCTCCTTAAGGAAGGAGTAACTCCACAATCTCCCAAGATGGGAATCCACTTCGAGGGGGACACCTCCAATATACCTCTACCAAGTAGAAGAATAAACTCATACATACCTTCCTCATAATGATACTCACATCCTTTAAATAGGATGGGTAACACCTAATCCCAATGTAGGCCGACCCATTACCCAATATAATTAATTCCTATGTGAGCCCATATAACTAACTAAGGGGATGTGTGCCACATGTCGGCATCTCCATCAACCCATATACATTATAATATTATATCCCATGTGAACCCATACATATAACTAAGGGGATGTGTGCCACATGTCGGCATCTCCATCAACCCATATATATTATATTACCATATCCCAAGTACATAGCGAAAGGTAGATTTTATCTGTCAATCAAGCTTTACTATTATTTTATTTCATGGCATCGAGGTTTTCGATTGGACAACATTAAATTTTACGGGTAAGATGTAAACATGAATGGAATGTTGGAAATTAAAAGGTGAGAAAATCAATACCTACATTTCCCACACTTATTCCATAGAGGATTTTCTTACTACCTAAATAGCATATGTTATTTGTGTTCCACTTAATCTTCTCAACCTCACACATATTATTCAAATGAGTGCAATCCCGAGCTTGAGGGGCCAAAATAAAAATTGGTGAGAAATCAATAGGGCTCAAGTTTGAAACCCAAACACACTACCCACTTCTTATAACACACTTACCCGCTTCTTATAACACTATGTAGGCACTCTTTTCAAATTCAAGCTTGAGTAATTACAAAGAAGCAATTGATGCAAGAACAATCATTGATAATTGAGCCCATTTAACGATTAAACATGCGAGCAAGAGGAAGATTTTATCCACCAATCAAGATATGATTTTTTATTTTATTTTTATGGCATGAAGGTTTTAGAATGAATGACATTTAATTTGTTAGATTAGGTAGAGACATGAAGGAAATTTGGAAATAACGAGGTGGGAATTAAAACCTTGCATTAGCCTATACCAAATAACATCTCCTATTTGTGCTCCAATGTATCATCTTTAGCTCGCTCACATTATTCACATGAGTGCAATTTGACCTTAAAGAGGCCAATTCAATCTAAAGACATGCATTTGAGACTAAATCCCACCTTTCACTATTCCACTATCAACTCTTTATTTGTGTATTGATCAGACCATTGTGGAAATGAAAGCAGAGGCAACAGAACACCCAACCTCATGATTTCTAATCATCGATTCCATCATGATGGCTAATGATTACTCCCAATGACAAATGACTTAAAACTAACAACTGAGGTGCCACAATATTAATGATATTTTATCCCTACCACCTTGTTCCAAAAATTCATGGGACAAAACATTTGAGGATTTAGAGTGGATAAGATCCATACAGATTACCCACTGAATGTACTTCCCACTCCATAAGAAACATACGGCGATCTTCATGGGCGATCTCCTTTAATTGGGTATTTGACATCCGAGCGAGGCTTCCGAAAAGGCGTATGAAATAGAAAATTTGGGTTTCAATCCTACCATGGACTCGCAGGTTTTGGACTCTTCAAACAGGCTCGTCATTGTTGTGTTGTCCTTCTCATCATTAAATAAGAAGATAAAGCAAAGGACCCACTAAAGAAAGTAGAGCTTGGTATTTATGCGTCGAATCAACTACTTAGTTTCCAGTTCGTAATTGGTGTTCCCCACAATCCAATATGCTATTTGAACTGGAGAAATAAGAGTCACATAACAAAATCAGAGGTGTATGGCAAGAGTCTGACTCAAGCGGTTGTTGCGAAACTTCCTTGTTTTACAAGTTCAAGTTTTGGGGTCCACGTTAGCTAGCGAGTGATATGCAATCTTCTTGGAGGATGACATGTAGTGAAGGCTTTTGATGTGGCACATTTAGAGAAGGTTATAGACCATCTGATTTATCAAATACAGGTCATTTGATGTGTCGTTAATATGGCCTATCACATCCTTATCAGAGCTAACAACCCACAACCCCCTTACTATAATTTGAGACATGGCTTCATGTAATAAATTGAAGAACGCCTTCGACAAAATAATGTTATGAAGCACATTGGATAGCTCAAAATATCTATTGCATATTATTTATTTCCGGAACCCTGTCTCTTAGCAATGAAAACTTATTTTACCTTAACTTTTTCTTGTTGCACCATAACTGACTAAATAATTATTTATTCTTGCCTTCTCTTAATATTTTCACGTCAATGCATGTGGAAGTGAAATCTACAAAGTTTTTGTACTCGATGGGGGATCGATCCCTGTTCAATCATGTGGCGAGGAACTCCAACTTCAAAACCAACCGTTGCGTAATTGAAGCTTGGAGTAAATAAATCACGCCAAACACCTCTCTGGACTCAAACCCATGCACTTTATGTCTCGAGAAGGAGATAGAGATAGAGTCATAGTCATGTCGAGTTAGACCATTTGATTGACAAATGACATTAGAAAGTTGTAAATTGTAATTTGTAAAAAAAAAATTGAGACATAAAAATATAAGTATATAATTAACTTAAAATTTTGAAATCATTACATATAATAAATACTATTAGAGGTGACAAGATAAAATGTATGGTGGTAAAAATGAGAGATGGTGTAAATTATATGTTTGACCCAATTGATCAATAAATGTTGTTTTAAATAGTAAAGTTATAAATTAATATTTTTGTAGACACTAAATCATGCACTTTGGGTAATTATCTAGTCTTGATTACATACTACTATTCATATGATTCACAACTAAGAAAAGTACTAATTGACCCATATCTTTGGCCACCTTTCTTTGATTTTTGTTGTTACTTTCAATATTTCACCCTTACTTGCTCACTCTGCCTCTTTAATCTTTGACATTTTCCATCCTGGACATCTACACCGAGCCAAGAGTGCTATGTCGAGCACCCTCATCCCATCTAGGCGCCCTACACCCTTTATACTTTACTCACATATTTTGGGTACTTTCAGCCGTTTGAGTGTCTTATCTTTTTAGTAGTCAGCCTTTTCGGGGTTAATTACGAAATTCAAGCAAAGGAATCATATAAATATAATTTTATGTGATCATAATAAGGGACAAAGCACTAAGTATTATCTATCACCACCTAAGGCCGCATCCATCAAAGCATCTAAGAGCTCCATTGCATCCATCTAGCTCCATCACAAGGGGCACAAGGGCTGGTTTTCTGCATCACACTTCATAGGAGGGAAGTTCATTCTATTCCAAACACATTTATTACATTCTACATCTAGCTACTTGCTTGTTATCCAAGTGTAACACACACAAGAGCAACCTAGGGCACAATTCCACACACACACACACACACAAAAAACTATATTGGGTTTGAGATGTAGTGCAGTGCTCAGTCATAAGTTCACCATTATTCTAACCGAGGATAGTCTAATCCCTCATTCTGCATCTTTCTTTTTAGGATTTGATTTCTATATGAGGGTTTTGGAGGTTCATATTTCATTGCAGGTTTTCAATGACTTTGGCGATCATTGTGCTACCCCATAGCGGAAAAAAAAAGGTGAACACCTTGGAGGAGGTTTTCTGAGCATTTCCGCAAACCCAAGCACCCCAAAAAACAGGTCTATGGTGCCCACGAATGCCCTTGTCCCTCTCCAAGTGCCCCAGTCTAGCCTGATCATCCAAATCTAAATTTTTTTGAGCTCCAGTGCGACGATCAGTGCTTCATATTTCCAACTCACATGCAATCCTCCAGTTCCTGTGAATCAGCAAAGAACTTTCCTCTCCTCCTTGCAATTAGGGTTTTATAATTTATTGCTTAGTTTACTCATGTCTCATTGTTGTACTTAATTGTTCATTTATTTATTGTTGTAATAACATATAGATTAGGCATATATTTTCATATTTCACTTAATCATTTTGGTTAACCTAACGCTTTCACGCTTTGGATCCTCATTTTTCCTCTATCATGGGTTGTGAAATTCCTCAAATTTCTTTATCAAATTTACTTAAGATGCATCCCAATTCCCAGGTTGTTGTATAAAAAGCCTTAGAAACCATGTATCTTCCTAAAGATACGTCATTACACAAAATAAGTCCTATCATTTTCTATCGTGACCCTAGCCTTCGTGATCCTCCATCTAATCAACCCATGTTGGAGTCAATTCAAGCTTTGCATTCCTTATTTCAAGAAAAATTTCTAGCTATGGAATCCATGATTACATCTCTTAAATCTCAAAATCCAACAACTTAAAGACGTTTCTCAAGCTCATGTTTGTTCTCTTTTTATATCTCATCTCCATTTTATGTCTTCTATATGTGCTCATTTTAGTGAGCCTCGAGTCTTGCCATTACCAGAGCCTCTAATGTTTGATCACAATACTAAGAAAAATGACATTCTTATTGAGCTCCTTAGTCATTAATTGATCACTTTACCATCTACTCATGGCTATCCTCCTTATCATCTTGAAAATATCAAGGCCATCCATATTGCAATTATCATTGAATCAATGGACATAATGAAAATGATTTCTATGCTTTATAATGAAGAATCAAACATCTTGAGTATCAAGGCTTTATCTCATTTGTCTGCACAACATTCTGCATGGAATACCCACCTACAAATGCTACATCTGAATGGGCTCATAAATCTACCCCATCTATGTCCATTAAGCATCATGCCACTACTTCTAATGTGCCTTCTCCGATCAGTCAAGCATCGCATATTCAATCCACTCAAACTAAGCAACCACCTCTCAAAATTAGTCTCACTCTGCCTCCTCTCAAGTTATCTACGGAGCTACCAAGTCAACCTAAGCAACCACCTCTAAAAATTAGTTCAACACCTCATCCTAATACATTTTTTGCATTGTTACATAATAATCAACCGTTTCAGCAGCCAATCATTTTTGTCAAAGCAACTACTCCCTCTATTAGTGGCCCAGACATCATCTCAAATTTCACCACCATTGCATGGTCATGTTGTTGCTTTTGCCACACATGCTTCCACCACTTCACGCCAACTTGTTCTTTGGTATGTGACTCATGTCACCTTACCTCTTGATGACGCACTCGTGTTCTTACCAATTCTTACATGACTGTTAAGGGATCTCATCCCATAAGAACCCATTCCATTTCCCCACTATATCTATCTACTACATGCTCATTCCTACATGCATACATTTACCACCATCTATTTGATCATACAATACACTCTTTCATCATTTGTTGCCAAACATCATTAATCAACTACCACATTCATCATACACATTTCGATTCACCTGCATCGTCATTTCTTGATGATGCACTCTTGTGCTTTGGTTCACACTTGATTATTAAGGGCATCCTATACACATGAACCTCACACACTACACATCCCACTACACATTATGCTATACAAAACATGCGATTTGACACAATTCTAACATATCCATCTTACATATATTCATCACTATACAATCAACATACTTGTGACTTATCCTTCCTATCATACATATTCAACACCCTAACAATACATAGTGCTCACACCTACTCATCAAAACCAACTCAACATAGCAACAAGTGACACATTATATCACCATATAGTATCACACATTCAACAACATACAACCAATGTATCATTACTTCATTCTTACAAAATCAACCCATCACCTTTTACATTCAACAACTCTCTCAACATACCCATCACACATTACATGTTGCATTACACATGACATACTTTTCACAGATTTTCATAATTGTATAATCCACAAACATCATGCATCTCTCACATAACAACACATCACACTACCTAACAACGCACTCTAGTTTCATTTCATGGTTCATACTCAACAGTTGAGGGTCTAATTTTGAATTAAACCTCACTTCCTCATCACGCTTACATCATTGTTTAGTTTAATCTTCACTAAAATCAATCAATTAATATTTTTATCATACTATGTAATATTTTTAGCCATCACTTTCTTCACACAAGACGTGATATATGTTTTATTCTAAATCGTCATGCTTTCTAGCATCTTATCCGTACATTTCATGATATACGTGTTGTCTAAAATCATCACGCTTTGTTGCATCTTGTTCACCCATCTTGTGATATACGCTTTAGGCTAGATACTCACACGTTCTAGCACATAATTCTACAACTTCAAGATCACTCATCCATATGTCACATTCAATATCATCAACGCACTACCATTCTACAATCATCACTTAATTCATCAACCCTTTCTCTGACACACATGGCTCAAACCATTTCCGATGACGAGCTCTCATTTATGGTTCATTCTTAACTACTGAGGGGGATAAATAAATGAACCCAATTGCATACATCAACATCCACTCGGGGGCGCGTTGCTCTATTATTCACTCTACATTTTATTTCATCTCATTCACAACATACCTGCATATATTGGTTGCATTTACTCTTTTCGTACTTATGATTTTTATGTTCACTTTACTACACGTTCTACATAGATATCTTGTATGTCATTATCTTTATCATACACACATATGCGTTCACTTGCCTTTGTAGTTGTGATCGTATATTAAATAGATCCATTACATATAACATGGATGCTTGGCGCGATACCTAGTACCCATCCCCACACAGAGGCTCCCGGGGGCATCCACTTTCGTATACTACATGTGTTATTGCTTCATTTTGTTTCATAGCACACAACTTTATCAGCTTATATACACCTTGACATACTTTTTATCTTTCTAACATGCTAACAAGTGTTTTCATGTGCAACATTTTTATGCAGGCTACTTTTTCCCATGGTTATCATCACATCGTTTGTCATTTGTTTTCTTTGTATACTCTTGTTTGTGGGCTTTTCCTTTGTCTTGTGTGCACACTTCTCTAATTATGGCCACTATGGCCTTGATTATCGTCAACATCGTGAGTGATGTCCCATGTTTACAACCTACCTTTTGCAGTCTACATTGTCTCCTTTCGTGTTTTTGTGTGTCTTAACTTACATATTTTCTACTTAGCTTACCTTTCATGCATGCTTGTCTTTTCTTGTACTAATGCTTGTCTCCTAGCCACTTGTTTGCATGTGCCTTGGTTTCTACCAAGCACATTCCCTTTCCCCTTACAGGGGTCACGGTTTTGCACATGACAATGACATCACATGCACCCTAAACTAGGGGCATCATTTGGGTTAATCAGTCACCCCATACAATGTTATACACAACACATCACAAGACGGTGACAACACAGTTTTCGAGTTTCGAGAACAGGGCTCATAATCGACTTAGGTCTTTAACACACGGCCTTTCTGAATACACGAAACCAGGGGGCAATTACACAACGATTGGTAGTTCAACATAGTCTACAAAACTACACACAATGGCTTTTACAGGGCATATAGTCCTTAACACATGTGTTTATACACACCATCTGCAGTGTTTTTTACATTGTGGGAAGTAGTTAAAGGTTGGAGGATGACACTAGACTATTCTTCCTAAACTTCTTCCATTTCATTGGCGTGAGATTGCCCGAAAAACTCGTGCATCGACATCATCTACATGATCCTTCTCTACATTCTCTCCTCATCACGGATCATATGCACATGTTCCTTTCTCACACTTTCAACAATTTTTCATACTTTCCTTACACACTTTTTACATATTTTGATCATATACATGTGTATTTGACTACTTGTTCGTCTTCTCTTTTGCAGGTCCATCTGTATGGGAAGCAATAGTCAACATCAACAATGACAACATCACACACATCAACATCAACAACAGGCACATCATGACATCTACACATGTGTTTCGCCCTAAGTTCATTTTCATCACTTTTTGCACTTTCTCCTCCTTAGCATCCATGCTTCACATTTTTATCATTCCATGCTTTGTCTAGTCCCTCGACACGCTTTTCATCATCGATCTACATGGTTATCAAGTACACATATCTATCTACTTTATGTTACCGAGTGTTCCGCTCACCAACATAAAGTGGGGGCAAATGTAAACACTAAATCATGCACTTTGGGTAATTATCTAGTCTTGATTACATACTACTATTTATATGATTCCTAAGTAAGAATTGTACTAATTGACACATGTCTTTGGCCACCTTTTTTTTCTTTCTATTACTTTCTTTCGATTGCACCCTTACTTGTTCATCTGCCTTTTTTACTCTTTTGCATTTTGCCATCCTGGACACCAACGCCAGCTTAAGACGCCAATGCGTCGAGGCACCCTCGTCCCCTTTGGGCACCCATATCCCCTTTGTACTTTACTCACATTTTTTGGTCCTTTCTAGCTATTTGAGCATCTTATCTTTTTGGTAGTCGGCCTTTTCGGGGTTAATTACGAAATTCAACAAAAGGAATCATATAAATATAAAATTATGTGATCATAATAAGGACCAAACACTAAGCATTAACTATCACCACCTAAGGTTGCATCCATCAAAGCATCTAAGAGCTCCATTGCATCCATCTAGCTCCATCACAAGGGACACAATGGTTGGTTTTCTGCATCACACTTTATAGGAGGGAAGTTTATTCTATTCCATGCACACATTTATTACATTTTACATCTAGTTACTTGCTCGTTATCCAAGTGCAACACACACAAGAGCAACCTAGGGCACAATTCTACACACACACAAAGAATTACATTGGGTTTGAGATGTAGTGCAACGTTTAGTCGTAATTTCACCATTGTGACAATGAAGATAGTCTGACCCCTCATTCTGTATCTTTCTTTTTTGGATTTGATGTTTATTTGAGGGTTTTATAGGTTCATACTTCATTGCATGTTTTCTGCGCCTTCAACGATCATTGTGTGATTGCATAGTGAAAAAGGTGACTAAAGTCAAACACCTTGTGACACATCAGAGGAGGTTTTCTGAGCATTTCCACAGACCCAGGAACCTAGAAACAAGTCTTCGGTGCCCGCAAGCACCCCTGTCTCTCTCCAGGAGCCCCCAGGTCAACATGCTCCTCCAAATCTAGATTTTTTTGACCTCGAGTGCAACAGTCATGTTTGGTATTTCCCAGTTTTCCAACTTTTTACATCTTCCAGATCTCTACAAATCGGCTAAGCACTTTCCTCTCCTCCTTGCAATTAGGGTTTCATAATTTATTGCTTAGTTTGTTTGTGTATCATTGTTGTACTTAATTGTGCATTTATTTTCTTTACTGATAACATATATATTAGGTATATAAATTCACATTTTAGCTTAATCAATTGTCACATTATGCAATATTTGAGATTTGTTTCCCGAGCGTGTCATGAATCATGATCGACATGTAAAGCGATTATTATTAAAATTTACGATTCTGAACGGATGCGGATTTACAAAGCGGAGATTTCCATTTGGCAATTGTCATAACTTACTAAAATCATTAAATTCCTAATTACTAATCTTTCTTCCCCTTACGAGTTGTCAATTTTATTCATATTTTCCATTATTTTTTAATTGTCTCTGTTTGAAAACACAAAGTTATAGACAAGGCCAAAGACATAGATATGGGAATAGCTTCTTGTTGTGTGTTAGGGTACGGTTTTTTTTTTAATTATTCTATATTTCTTTATTTTACGGAGATGTGTATTTCGGTTAAAATCATATTCTCTAATTAGCCAAGGCTTCCACCTTTGAGGATGCCTTTGCTGGAATGTGTCAAATTCCAGCAATTTTTTTCTGGCAATCAAATTCCGACAACCTTTTCCGGCAGTCAAATTCCATCACACTGTTCATGCCTGCCTATACTTTCCCGAATGCACTTTTTAATTCGAAAATTTTCTTTCTGAATTCTGTGTGCCCAATTTGGAGTTTAGAGGAATGGCTTGATGTTGGTATTCACATAAATGAAAAGCTGCAACATGCATTTATCTAGGATTTTTGTTGATTGAGGATTGTTGTGAAATGATTAAAAATAGGTTTTTAGTTCCAACAATAGTTATGCCCTACCCTTTAGCATGGAACAAGTATGGTTCCCAAATGTTAGAGGTATCTTCGACTGCTGCAGTCCTGTGTCACCAAGAAAAATGTTTTTAGGAGTAAATAAAATCCACTCCTTCATCAGTGACGGGATTTGCATTTGCTACACAGTTTTTCAAAACTACCGAACCTAATCAGCTCGCCTTTTCCAACATTCTCCCAGCCTGTGGCAAAATAAGAACTTTGGAATAGGGCGTGGACATCGATCAAAGCATAATAGAAATTGGTTTTTGTTGGATGTTGTAGATGCTTGTTCCTTTTGTTGATATGAATGAAAATGTTGAAGTATATACAAAGCATGTGAACTGTTTGACAAAATGCCTAAAAATGTGGTTTTCATGGATTCTTTATGATACAAAGTATGTACAAAATATCAATCCTCTCCGGCGTAACTTGTGACCCATGAGCAATTCTAGTAATAAAGTAGTCTAGGAGAACTTCACAGAAAAGAATGTTTTCTAGTGGAGAAATTTCCAACGCAAAAAACACGAAAAAAGTAAATGACATGTTATAATGTGATTAGATGATTCAAAAGTCAAATCTAGGTCAACATATGGATGCATGGTGGGAAAGAGAAAAAGCATGGAGAAAATATTAGTAAGATTTATTAGGAAAGGGCACCATGCTTGCTAAATTGGGATCTCGATTTCAAATCCTACAACATGGATGGTGAAGTTTTAAAAAGAATTGAGTTGTCATGTTTTATATGTCAATTTTGGTCGTTTGATTCTGGACGATGATACGACTATGTCGATCCAACCGATTCCATCCCATATAACTATGACTTGGAGTAAGCCTTTGGCGTGACAAGACAAACACTTAAGTTGTGAACTATCATGTAAATAATACTATAACATAACTTACAAGTGTAACTACTCCTACGTTTTATTAGGAATAGTTTGGAAGAAGGCACATGTTATGTGATTGCACATGGAGATGGCATGTGTACAGAACAAATACTTAATGTTGTGATAGAATAAACTATGGATGGAGTGGAATGGAGATCAGATCCAAAGTAGAATGCTCGGACCTACAGATGAAATCTAAACAATATGCTCTCCTTTTTAAATATATTTTCATGCCGAGCCTTCTCTATTTCTTTCTTGGCGTTACTCAATCTCATAACATGTCATCCATGTGTGACATCGACTACCATTTTGAATGCATACATATCTATTAGATGAATGATACAATTTTAGACAACCTATGAATCACGATTCTGAGCGAGTATATCTTTAACATGTCCTTGAATGAAAGCGCACTAAGATATTCGATAATTAGCTCCATGTTTGTCAAAATCCTTTCTCAAAGCATGTCATACAATGTTTTTATATTGATTACTTTGAAATATACAAATGTTGATGCAATGAGAACAATTTGAATAGGCAGAGACATCAATAATTAGAAGGCACAATATTTTGGCGTCAATGAGCCGTCCATTTTCTCGCATCATTAGCCATCTGCTGCTAGATGATAGTATGGCGATGTCAAACCAACCTGGTACCATCCCATATATTATGACTTTGAGTATGCCCTCGAAGTAAATATTTATCAAAAGGGTTCTTTCTTGTCAAATAGTGAGGATGATGGCTTGTTTTCTTTGGCACACTTCAAGGCACGCTAATGTAGGGTGAGTACTCCTAACAAGTTGTGAAAATGCAAGGGTAACATGGCCCCACAATGTAATAGGGTATAAATCCCTCCCAATATAAAGGTCTCGAATGGATAAGGTCGAGATTATTCTCCAAATAGACATTGGCCAGTGATTGAATACGCCTCGGTCTTTGTTGAATGGAAGGATTCGGTATAGATATACACTTACTCATCAAGTGTAATCATCATTGGTTTCCCATTAAAAATATATTTAAAAATCAAGACCTACAACACAAATCGTCCCGAACTAGAAATTTGCATAAGCTTATGTGACAAGACTACTTTTCATCTATGATTGTAATCTATTCCTCAAAGCATTCAAATGAGGCCTTCCAGAAATGACCATTCTTATAAGGATAATGACCCACAAGTTTAAAAGCAAGAGGCCCAACATTTTTAGACGATGAGGTCGTGAGAGTTCTTAGGGTCAAACTTAAAAAGAGTAACATAAGCAACAAGAGGGGAGAAAGTTATTAGTGGAGAGATAATTGGAATTTCTTATGAAGAGACAACTAATGCCAATAACATCGGGATGTATAATTCATTATTTTAAACACTAGGGGATCTAAATAATGATCAACGGGATCAACTGAACATGTGAATGGAGGTAGTTCATTTCTACCAAGAGGTGGGTTTGACTCCCTTAGTCGTATTTTCCACAAAGGGCACCTTACTCTTTGTACATGAAGCTTCCAAGGTCCCCTAGGGAAAAAGTGACTTGCACCTAAAATCCACCCATTCATAACCAATTGTAAATTCAAGACAAAATCACGTGAAAGTGGGTAGGGAGAAGTGTGTGGCGTTAAAAGGAATAGAGATAAGCTTCCCTAAGGTGTTGTTGATTGTTATGAGGTTGGAGCGTTGCTAGAATTAAAAGGGAAGGTTAGGAAATCCTAATCTAAACATGAGCCACGAGAAAGAATGTTTAGAAGGGTTAAAAATGAGATCCTAGTGTTTCATACATATAATAACCTTACCTCCATGACAAAGGACTTGACTAAAGAAGTGTCTCTCCATCCTCCTTCAATTTACATGCCCCTGTAAAAAATGTTGGTTATAGGAGTAGATGAAGGTTTCATTTGATCGAAATGGTTTAGAATTCTTTGAAATCCAAGATTGGATATCAACAAGGTTGGGCCAAAACTTGTGGAATATGCAAACCAAACCAAGATTTACCTCAACCATATTTTCCCTCAACTCTAAGACAAGAAGTGAATCAAATTTATTCACCTAGTTGGTGAGATGTATGACAAATCTAAAGAACCTTCATCCAATTTAAGTTCTTAAGGCGTCTTTGATATCCAAATTGAAATTTGAAAATAAGGCACATGCAACAAATCAATACATCTAAGGGCTAAACACTATTAATCTTAAAGGCTAGTCAATCGATTTTTTTGCCGAGGTTTTAGGGTTCAAGAGAAGATTGAGACACTTTATCCCACCTTGAACCCAAGGATAGATGCATCATACAACTAGGTCTAAGGTTCACCATTTGTCATTAAGGTTGAAGTTGTTCATGAACACTATGGCCTTCCAAAGGTGTCCACCTTAAGGGAAAATGAAAAACAAAAGTTAAATCGGAAGTGATATTTCTACCCACACATAAACAACATAAGGGTTTAAACAAGATGTACATAGAAACAGAGGAGTCATTTTTAAAAAATAAAAACATATTTTAAATTAAATAAACTATAGATTAAATTTTAAATTTCTAATATATTTTTATTTTAAATTATTATTATTTTAATTTAATGTTTTAATGTGTCCTTATTTTTGGTATTTAATATTTACTTGATTTAATGAAATTAAATCTATGTGAGGAGACTATTGATCGAGATAAATATAATAATATTCAAGCAAGATCAAGTTAAAGAAGTACAAGTAAAAGTGATAAATAGGGTTTTGTAGGATGACTCAACTTGTATCATGTAGGTCCAATTGATTCTAGACTACTGACTGGTTTGGAAGAGCAAATTCTAGGTTGTCTGAAGCTCTATATCATAAATTGGACTACAACAATCTCAAGTACACAAGCGTCGGGGAGTAGACATGGCCGCTTGGGCACTATCATCCGATCTAGGTACGGTGCATGTTGAATAGCTTAAGTCTCGATTCTTTCTTTGTCACTTCTTTTTCATTATAGATCATGTCGGGTTTGTTGTATCACTACTTTATCACACATGTACTTGTAAAACAAACCCTAGCTAGCTACACAATACTAAAGTGCACATTAGATGAATAAAAATATGCATATACTTGATTTAGACTAACCTCGATGGTCACCCCAATGTGATTATCACCAGTGTTGCACTACATTTTAGAATCAATGTAGTTCTTTTGTGTGTGTGTGTGTGTGCTTGCGTGCATGCACGTGATTAAAATAATGTCCCTTAAGCCACTCTACCCTAATGCCGATCCACATAAAGAATAGTGGGCTACAACTACTTTTGTCCCAATGCAAATGTGTGGTATGGAATTGAATAAACCCTCCTATGTAGTGAAGTATGTAGTCCCAAAATGTAGTCCTTGGTGTAGTAGATATAAAATATTAGCTCCTTGTAATAGTATGTTCCTCTTGATTGTTTCCCCCTTAATGAGGTTAAATAAGACACACACACACACACACACACACACACACACACACACACACACACACACACACACACACACACACACACACACACACACACACACACACACACACACACACACACACACACACACACACACACGATTCATTTGTTTGATTTCCGTCCTTAACAAGTGAAAGGTTGACTAAGAGTGATAAACAAATATAAGAAAGAAGTAACATCTAAAAAATCAATAAAAGAGAGAAAGTGGAGAGAAGTGCCCAAAGGGGATAGTAACACTCGGGCGCTCCTGTCCCTAACAATTGGTCTGTGCGGGGTGTTCAAAAAGGTAAAGAGTGAAATCAGCCTGCAAAATATGTTGGCTAGTATGTAAAATTGCAAGTTGCAAATCAGAAACAATAAGAAATAAAGATGATAAGGATAAAAGTAATGTCAAAGTAAAGTAAAAGGGTTGTTAATGACTAGTTTTCTTCCTTGGGAATCATGCATATAAATGACATATTTAGAGGCTAGATGTTCATAGTAAGTGTGTGATTTTTACCCATTTGTACATTACTCCATTTGTGTAACAAATAAAGTAGAGGCTGAGATTGCATACACATATATAAAGAGACTCATTTTTATAAGGTTAGTTCAATTTATTTTTTCAAATTTATTATTTTATAAATTTTATACAAATAAATAAGAAAATTAAATTGAAATATCGTTACTTGCACAATATATAATGATTTTAGATTATAAATGTTTGCATCAATACATATGGTTTTTAAGGTTTAAATTATTAGTGTTTGAATTGGTCTCTTATAATTTGTTAATAGCATGTAAATAATATTTAAGTGTATTTGACAATATTAGTAATTCTTGAAATGAATTTGACAAAAATATTAATCGTGTATTTTTCAATATTTAAAATTTAAAAAAATTACTATTATAATTTTAAAAAAATACATTTGTAAAATTTATTACTATAAATCATTAAAAAGAAAATTAATATTTAGTATAAAAATATTATTTTAGTATCGAGATTCAAAATTAAATGTTTAATATTTTATTAATGAGTCAAGCATATTGGTTTCATAAAGAGATTTAGAAAAGTCAATTATAGATGGATCATTCCTAAATAAAAATTATTTAAACTCAATGTTGATGGAACTTGTTACTCTAAAAGGTGTTGCCCCTATGAGAAAGAGCCTGCAGTCGTTCACGTTTAGGGGTTAAATTTGACCTGGTGTTTAAACATTTTTTATTTTTATTTTTAATCGTTCCCAAATCGATGGCAATTGCGCATATAGAATGTGGCGCTCCCAAATCGGTGGTGGTTTTTTGTTTAAGATATTTGGATGCGAGGAAACCCAAAAGTGCGTAACGAGTAAAGTTTGGTCGGGTCTCGGGAGAGAGAAGCCGTCGCATATGAGCATTGGTCTTATGTTTCCTCTCGATTCGATCATGCACGTTGTCTGTATATTTTATGGGGTTTTAATATTTAAACTTATAGGTTTGGAAGAAATTATCTAGGGTTTTGATATTTAAAATTATTTTGAAGTTTAAAGCTTTTTGTATTCACAACACAAAGGGGTTTTGCAAGTGAAGCTCTTAGATCGTTAGGAAGCGATGAGGGAATGTCAAGTATGGTCACGCGGTGGATGAAGAGCAATCCGTCATAAGGAGATTCATACAAAAACAAAAAGAAGGGGTTTTGGATTAGAGATCCGACCACTGGAGATTGGATTCCCGAGGATCACTTTGGGGATATTGATGTAGCAGACCTTAGAGAAGTTTCTCCGCACAACATAAAATATTTTCTTTCTTCACTTAATAGATTGGATTCCTGACAATAAATTTGCTTATTTTATTTGAGTGTTTTCATTAGCATTAAATTTGTTTTCATATTAAAGGTCTATAAAGTTTTTTTCAAAGACACGTTATTACTATAATCTTTAATATAATTTGCGTGATAAAAAAATTGTTATAATATTTAATATGACTCTCGTAGTTGAAGTTTTGTTCCTTTGTAATACTTGGCGAGGGGGTTTTGTTCCTTTATAAAATATGTAAGGTGTAGCCTTATCGATCTTTTGTTCCTTTGTCCATAAGAATACAAAAAAAACCTTATAATTCAACATTTATTTTGTTCATCTAACATAACAAATAGGCATTTTAGTTCTTCCTTACAATTTACGATTTATTTTGTCTATCTAATATGAAATATGCATTAGAATACTACAATTATCCTAGCGAAATTTAAAAAGAACACCTTACACGAAACCATTCAAAAGTATAGTAAATATGCACTCTTTTTAACTATTTTGAATTTTTTTTTAAAATGAGGTTATCGCTTAGAATAATTCGGTTTTACTCCTTTTACCGAGCCTTATAATTCAACATTTATTTTGTTCATCTAACATAAAAAAAATAGGCATTTTAGTTCTTCCTTACAATTTATGATTTATTTTGTCTATCTAACATGAAATATGCATTCCCAACACTACAATTTACCTAACAAAATTTAAAAAGAACACCTTACTCAAAATCATTCAAAAGTATAGTAAATATGCACTCTTTTTAACTATTTTAAATTTAAAAAGAAAAAATGAGGTTATCACTAGGAATAATTTAGTTTTACTCCTTTTACCGGATTCAATTATCAAAGCAATTACTATCTACCATTTCAAGGAATCATGTCAGCCGAGTGCGGGCGATAATCTTTACACTCTCCATAATCACAATTCAAAGATCGCCGAATCGTTGACGATTCAAGGATAGTTGTCGATGCACTATCACACCCAACTATATAGTTCTGTATGTATTTTGTATTTTTCCCAATATTGCAATCCATAATAAAATTATATATTTTAAATGATTACAAGTATGTTACAAATTTAAGATAAGGTGCTTTGACATTATTTTAACATTTTTATAAAAACAATTTATATAGTTTCGCATTCATTCATATTTATGTTGAACGTGCGTTCTAGGAACAAAAGCTCGAGCTTTGAGTATTCAAAAATTGTAGGCCCAAATAATCTAGGTATGTTCACCTAATGTTAAAATAAAACCAAATTCTTCTCGAAATATAGTAACTCCAGAGTCGAAGAAAAATGATAAAAAGAATTGAGGGCGAAAATCGCCGCAAAGGAACCCTTAGTGCTATGAGATGATATAACAACAAGGTTGATTGAAAAATAAAATCTATCTTTCACTATTTAAAAACCTTGATGACATTAAATAAAAATATGCCATAGCTTGATTATAAGATAAAATTAACTTGGTACTTGCGCTTTGACATAATTTTTGTGTTGTTGTTGGGCTAGTACTGATTTCAAATTGTTTCCCATTTCCATTTTTTCCAACCTCTCATTTCTCCACCCTCTAGCCCCTTCTTATTCACCCCTCTTCCTCTCTTATTTTTTCCTCCCTCAAATTTGAATCCTTCAAAAGATACCCTTCGACGTTTCCATCGTACATTTCACGTCACGATAGTTAGTTATAACCATAGCAAATCTAGGGTCAATTGTGTGCATGGATATTACTCGGGATCCATAATCTATGTTGCCTCCTTTGTCTTCCAAACGAATCCAACAACAAGGCGAACACTACAACATTCCTTTCTCGACAAGCAATTGGTTATCAACTGTGATATTGAAAATCAGATGATATAAAGTGATTCTCAAGTAATTGTTTGAGCAATAAAAATAGGAAATTCAAAAACGTGGAAAATTAACAAGTTATCGAGTCTTGCGAAATAGCCTCCTAAATTTTAATCTTGGTATATATAATATTATTATCGTGATGGCAACAATATGGAAAACGCGTTTTGCCAATCGCAGAGAGCGGACTAACCTGAAGAATTCATCACAAATATACTTTAGTTGTTTGGCATGACATCGAACCCCTTTGGCTCAATTATCTCCCACTTGCCTTACCAATTAATTATGGCCCTTTTAATTCCAATTAACGCAAAAATTATTTCCCTTGGTGGCGGCGAATATTTTATGATTTTCCAAGTCAATTCACATCTACACTCATGCAAAGTTGGTGAAATTTTCTCTTGTATGTGACAATTAAGGATATGTTGCACTCTAATAATTTGAACTTGTCCATCCACCCTACAATTAACTTAGATATGGCATAATGACTTAACAAAAATTAAATCTTAATCGGAGGGTTGGACTTAATCGAATATGTCATAAACACATAATATACCAAAGTACAATGATGAACAAGTATAACCAACAAGAGGATAAGAGTGATTTAGCTGATATCTAGTTATATGGGTTGGATCTAGGCTAGACTAATGGTGGTATAGGCTCAAGCTATACTATATGTGCTTCATCTGGAAAATATTAGTCTAGAAATTATTGTTAGTGCAGAATCACAACACCCCCGAATGGCCTGGGTGTGAAGTGGGGCATTTGGTGTGATTGCACAACATGGAGCATCTCTCAAGGTGTGGGACCTTGTGAGTTGAGAGAGCTCTCCGGATTGAGGCCGGTTCCTATCCCTCTGTTCAGGTGTACACAAACAAATTATAGAGGATCTATTCTAAGTCTATTCTATCTACCAAGGAGACAGGGTTAGAGAGATGCAAGAAAATAAACCTAAGCTAACAAGGTGATACACCAAAGGAATGTTAGACACTCGTTTTGCAGTTTAACATAGACCACAGGAATGTAATACAAACAACATGCACATATGACCAAATCGTAATAAGAGATCAGGGAGACAATAACGAATACATGAGAGGGTCGAGAAACATCCACAGACATATATATTATTGCTCAGGAGTCGATATAGTATACTTGCAGTAGCCAAGAGGAAAAACTTGCATTACAACCCAAAGGAGAGGTTAGAAAAGCTCCACAAATCCTTTTGTGAACAAAAGAAGAAGGAGGGCACAAAACAAAATTCTAACCTCTTACAATAAGTTTTGACCCTACTTTTATAGATTTGCCCGGAGAGAAGAAGGACAGAGAAAGCGGGAAAACCCGTTCGAGCTCAGCTACTATCATCAATGCCTCCTGCAAAATCCACCCCAAATCTATCTTGACTACATCAATTTCTTGTTCGGCGCCTTGAAGGAGGAGGAAATGGCGGATCAAGATCGAATCCGATCTAGTTGTTGGGGCAAATAGATCTGTATTAATGGCCGAAGACGTTTCTTCATTTTCTTTCCCACATAACCTCTCCAAACTTATATTTTAGATCTCCATGGCATAGAGCGAGATCGAGATCTTTCCAATGGTGCCAGATTTGCAAGATTTTGAGCCTTAAGTCGAAAAATATGCCCATTTGAAATTTGAATTGGAGTGCATGTACAAAATAGTGGGAAAACTAGTTTGAAAATGGACCCCTTTTGAAATCGGACACGTGGAGGGTTGGCGCATGTTTGAGGGTAGCCTCTATATTTTTCTTTTGGAGTGGCATGAGGCTAACATGTGGTTTCCTCCGTGACTTGCTCAATTTTTTATGTTTTTTGGCTAAGTCTTTTGCTCGGCGAGGTCATATATCTGACCGGGGACATGCGGCGGCCTAGTGCTTGTTTGGAACCCTCCCCTTAATTCTGCTCTTGAATTAGCGCCATTTGGACACTTGGCACCCTCCGCTGGTCTGTCTCAATGCATTGACTATTCAACCCGACCTTGTCCCTTTATGAAATGGACACATGGAGGCTCCATGCTCACTTAAAAGCCCGCTCAGGATTTGCCTTTGAAGGAGCATCGGGTTGACACGTGGAAGCCTCCGTAGGTTCTTTAGACTTTTCAATGGCCTCCCTTACCTTTTCGGACCCTATACAACATGGCGAGCCGCGCACTCATTTGGGTCTTTGCTTTTGGATTAACTTTTGATATGCGCCAAGCTAATGTGGCGGCTTCCACTATCACTTCTATACTTAGTCTTTTTAGGCCTGCCCTGTCCGCCTTTTGACTTTTAGCTTTGACTTTGCCCCGCTTTGGGCCTAGGACACGTGGGGGCCTAGCGCTTGTTCAAGTCTCCCTTTTTGGATTCAACTTTGGAGGTGTGCCGCTTGGAGACTTGGCAGCGTCCATTGTCTCCTCCATACTTAGTCGATTTTGGACTCATTCTAAACCGTTTGAGCCGAAGACTCAAACCTTCATCGATCCTTCTCTTTTTGAGCTTAAAACTTCTTTGACATTGTCTCCTTCTTCCCGACCTGCTTACTCCATTTCCGAGCCTCGCCTATAACTGCTTGATGGATTTAAGGCACAGATTCACTCGACAGAGCCGTTTCTTGAATTTCTTCTTGTACGGGGTCATTTAATATTCCACAAGCCCCACCACTCCATTGTAGAGTACCTCTGCAACTTGTTTGTAGGATTTGAACATGATTTCTATGGTTTCTTTTATACGGGGTCGTGGCGGATCCAATTTTTCTCGGGTAAAATATGGATAACAATTTGGTGACTTGCAGGGGTATTTTCCTGCTAGATGAAAGGACTAGTTGCCTTGTTATATCCATTGGGCATGGAGTCGAGAATGACGGCCTGATACTGATCCTGCCTCTGATCCGTGAGCCCGACCATTTGCACTCTCAATTTTCATAAGAAATCCTAAAACAAGGCTTCTGAGAGTAGAAGATTGTTTTGACCTAGGGATTTCATCTATCCCTAAATGGACTGTTTCAGGACGACTTTTTAGTTGCTCTACATTTGTTTTATTTTGAAGATAACAACTATTACAGGCAACTATGAGTCTTTTGCCATGAATAGTGAAGGGCTTGGCCTCAGTAGCTCTAGAGCAATACAAACAAAACTTATGTACAAAGACAAAATCATACACACCTCAAATGAGACATGCAGAGTGTGCACAAGCACTTCTTCTGCTGAAAACAAAATCTACTCCTACCCCTACACTAACCAGAGAGAAATAAAATCTTAAACAAATCCTGTTACAGGAAGGGAGAAGTAGCTTCCCTTTCTCAAGAGGGGCAGCCAAGCAAATGATTTGACACTAAATATAGCTTCCTGTATGAGTGAAAAATTGACTTTAAGCCGATCCTCCACCCATATCAGCAAGGTATCAACATTAATGGAAAATACCTCCTCAAGCTAATTTGCATTGGACTTCTAAAGGTGTTGATGGTGACCCTTGGTGCTTTGATAGTCATCCTCATGCCCTGAAGTAGGCATGACTAGTTTAAGCTTCTCCCTTGGCTCCAATGAAGCCAAATACCTGATGTGGCAAGGTCAAGTCCTTTGAATTTTCCGATGGTTCTGAACTTTAACTCCAAGAATGGAGCCTTCTTGTTAACCCTCATGGATGGATGGTGTGGGAGGAATGATAGCCTCATACTCTTTCTCTTCCTCTGTAGCAGGTGTGACTTTTGGAAGATCAAAATCTTCCAACTTTGATTCAGGAGGCATGTTGCAAACTACAGGTTGTGTTTGCATGTTCTCTTCCATGGCAACAAGTTCTTGTGATTGAAGAATGAATGATGGGGGAGAAAATATTGCAATTTCAACTAGCCCCTTCTTATCAAAACATTCTTTTGAGTCTGATAGGAAATCAAACCCTTTACTTATCTTGTTGTAACAAGGTCTCTCCCTTTTGCATGGTGATCTTAAAATCTTCATTATTTTCACCGTATGAAGCCTCATCTTTAAATATGAAGCTAGTGAGTTCAGGCTCTTCCAAAGAAACAAAATTTTGGAGAGGTTGAAAGGGAGAGGGGTCTGTACTTTCTTGTGCAACCGGCTCGTGATTCAGTGCCTCTGAATCTTGTCTTGGTCACCTCCATATGCTCCTCTTTAACTGGACTTGGAGTTGGTTGTTCTTCTTCCTTCTTTTGTGAAGAACATGGAAGACTCATATCTTCCAACCTTGGTCTCAAAGAGTTGTTATGAATTGCAGAGGCTATTGTCCTTTAATGTCCTCCTTCGTGGCAGCAGGCTTATATGCTTGGAAGATGGATGGGAGAGGAGCAAATGATGTGATCTCCTCAGGCTCCTCTTCACCAAAGCAATCTTTTGAGTCTGACAAACAGTCTACCTCCTTGTTGTCCTATTGTAGGTGCTCTACCTCCTCCATGGTGTCCTCTTGATCTGAAACTTGCTCACCATGGTTCCCCTCTTCCTCAAACATGAAGTTTGGAATTTCAAACTCCTCTTCAACATTAGAGCTTGAAGGGGATGAAGTGGGGGAGAACTAAAGGTTCTTCTGTAGCCTGCTCTACACTTGGAGCCTCTGAAACTGTATGGTCCTCCATCATCATGGGTTCATCAATCAAATCAGGCCCTTGAAATGAAAGCAAAGAATCTTCAATGATGCTTTCTTCATTGAGTGGCTTCAACACTGATTTGATCTCTCCCAACTTGGAGCTCTTCTCTTCAAGATGGGACTTTGGAAAGCCATGATTGTTCTTCCTCCTCAACTGGTTGTGCTCAGCTTGGATCTTCACCGGATCAACATCCTCTTGAAACAAAGTACCATTAGGGACATTGTATTTTATAATATTAACATGAAAGCAACAATTCTTTAACCAAGTCAAATATCAAAATAAATTATAATATTAACATGAAATTTACTTCTCATGAAGATTCTTCTAACAGACTATGGTAGAAACTTTACAATTACGCCTCTTGATGGCTTCTTGACACACACACTTTAACCGATGGCTTCCTTTGCACTCCTACAATATTTCTCACTAAGTTCTTGATCTTCTTCCTTTTTTGTTCCTTCTCTACTTATCTGTACATGCATACTTATTCATAAGAAACTAAACCTTATTTCATGGGTTCCACCACTTGGCTCTTGCACATTGACCTTCTCTATTGGCTTAACCAACAGGGATCTTTGTAAACTCAAATTTGACATCCCAACTCTTCGGATTGTTATTCACTATCATTTCTTCTCTATTACTTAACAACATCCTTCCTCTTCTTGTTTCCCTTCTTGGCTTGGTTGTTTGATTTTCACCTCCCTCTATGCGTTCCCTCATGGATTTAGGTAAGTAAGAGGAGTGAGCGAGTTGGGGTTCAACCGGTTTTGCCATTTTTTGTGGTAGAGAGGAGAGGTGGAACTTCTTATTTCTTTGGAGGGAATGACTGCTTTGGAAGGAAAAGGGGAGAAGAATTGAGATGGGATGGAAGACTAGGAGATGGAGAAATGAAATCAACACTTGAGGCGCGTAAGTGAGGGCTTGACTATTGATCATAATGAAATGATAAAAATTGAGAAAAAAATTAAGGACGGAGGCTGATTGTGATTGACTTACCCATTGACAAGGTTGTCTTGTGTCCAGCTCATAAGCCTCAATATCTTCAATCCACTGTGTAAGTTGAGGAAACATTTTAACCATGAAGTCAAGCTTCTCCCGAGGGCTGTAATGTCTTGGAAAAGGGCCTTCCCATGGACAAGGTACCCATGACCAATTTTGAATGCCTTCATTTGTGCAATGGCCCTTGATCGAACAATGCTAGCCTCCATTTTTTGAATCTTCTCCAAAGAAACCAACATTCTCCACATAGCTATCACCATTATATGTGCCCCTTGTTCTTGATAAGCTTTATGGCCAAACTGACTTTGACTCTACTCATATGGGTAAACATAATGGTCATGGATCCGATTATAATGTTGATTTGGAGGAGTTGGGAAATGCATTGGAGGTGAACTACATTCTTTGTTGTAGGTGTGAGTTCCATGAAAAAATGAAGTCATGATTGCACAACTTCATTGAATGGGAGAAAATGAAAGAGATGTAAGAAGAAAATAGATGAAAATGAGTGGAAATGGATTGAAAAAGTCTGCAACTCAGAGGATGGGTTATTGACCAATGGAGTCGCGAGATGTGCTTTGAACGTGCCTCTAAAGGTTGAATCTCATCAAGAACACATCAACTTGATGAAATAAAGTGAAGACCTCTTGTCCCACTGGGCATGCCAAAACTGTTAGTGCAGAATCACAGCACCCCGAATGGCCTAGGTGTGAAGTGGGGCATTCGGTGTGATTGCACAACATGGAGCATCTCTCAAGGTGTGGGACCTTACGAGTTGAGAGAGCTCTCCAGATTGAGGCTAGTTCTTATCCCTTTGTTCAGGTGTACACAAACAAATTATAGAGAATCTAGTCTAAGTCTATTATATCTACCAAGGAGACAGGGTTAGAGAGATGCAAGAAAATAAACCTAAGCTAACGAGGTGATACACCAAAGGAATGTTAGACACTCATTTTGTAGTTTAACACAGACCATAGGAATGTAATACAAACAACATGCACAAATGACCAAATCGCAATAAGAGATCAGGGAGACAATAACAAATACATGAGAGGGTCAAGAAACATCCACAGACATATATATTATTGTTTAGGAGTCGATACAATATACTACAGTAGCCAAGAGGTAAAACTTGCATTACAACCCGAAGGAGAGGTTAGAAAAGCTCCACAAATCCTTCTGTGAACAAAAGAAGAAGGGAGGGCACAAAATAGAAATGTCCAACCTTTTACAATGAGTCCCGACCCTACTTTTATAGATTCAACCTAGAGAGAAGAAGGAAATAGAAGCGGGAAAACCCATTCGAGCTCAATTATTATCTTCAATGCCTCCTGTAAAATCCACCTCAAATATGTCTTGACTACATCAATTTCTTGTTCGGTGCCTTGAAGGAGGAGGAAATGGCAGATCATATCGAATTCGATCTGGTTATTAGGGCAAATGATCTGTATTAATAGACCGAAGATGTTTCTTCATTTTTCCCCCACCTAACCTCTCCAAACTTGAAGTTTCAAATCTCCATGGCGTAAACGAGGTGGAGATCTTTCCAACGGTGCCAATTTACTGGATTTTGAGCCCCAAGTCGAAAGATATGCCCATTTGAAATTTGAATCGGGTCCGTACAAAATAGTGGGAAAACCAGTTCAAAAACGGACCCCTTTTAAAACCGGACACGTGGAGGGTGGCGTATGTCTGAGAGTAGCCTCTGTATTTTTCTTTTGGAGTGGTACGGGGCTGACACATGGTTTCCTCCGCGACTTGCTCAATCTTTTATGTTTTTTGACTAAGTCTTTTGCTCGATGGGGTCATATATCTGACCAGGGACACGCGGCGGCTTTGTCACTTGTTTGGAACCCTCCTTAATTCTACTCTTTAATTAGCACCATTTGGACACTTGGCACCCTCCATGTGCTTGTCTAAATGCATTGACTATTCAACCGACCTTTGTCCCTTTATGAAACTGGACGCGTGGAGGCTCAGCGCTCACTTAAAATCCCGCTCAGGATTTACCTTTGAAGGAGTGTCGGGTTGACACGTGGAAGCCTCTATAGGTTCTTTGGAATTTTTAACAGCCTCCATTACCATTTCAGACCCTAAAAATGTGGTGAGCCTACGCTCATTTGGGTCTCCGCTTTTGGATTAACTTTTGGAGATGCGCCAAGCTGATGCATGGTGGCTTCCACTAGCACTTCTATACTTAGTCTTTTTTAGGCCCTCCCTGTCCGCCTTTTGACTTTTAGCTTTGACTCTGCCCCCGCATTGGGCTTGGGAAACGTGAGGGCATGGCGCTTGTTCAAGTCTCCCTTTTTGGATTTAACTTTGGAGGTGCGCCGCTTGGACACTTGGCAGCATCCATTGTCTCCTCCATACTTAGTCAATTTTGGACTCATTATGAACCATTTCAGCCTAAAGACTTCAAACCTTCACCGTTCCTTCTCTTTTGAGCTTCTAGCTTCTTTGACACTATCTCCTTCTTCCCGACCTTGCTACTCCATTTCCAAGCCCGCCTGTAATATGTTTGATGGATTTAAGGCATGGATTCACTCGACAGAGCCGTTTCTTGAATTTCTTCTAACACGGTGTCGTTTGATCTTCCGCAGGCCCCACCACTCCATTGTAGAGAGTCACTCTCTGACTCGTTTATAGGATTTGAACATGGTTTCACTAGTTTCTTTTTTGCGGGTAGTGGTTGATCCAATTTTGTTGGGGGGCAAAATATGGATAACAATTATCTCAAACAATACCGCCGCTCAAAAGGGCATGATCACCCGGGTGCTAGTGTCGAGTTGAGTGTTATTGTCCCGATAATGGGTGTAGATCTGGTACTTTCGGTGTCTAATAATGTTGTCTTCACTTCATTATATCACATCCACTTTGTTATAATGTTTTCCTATTACACGTATACCTACAACACAAACCCTATCTACATGTGGAAGGATCAAACACACATTAAACTAAATAAAAGATGCATATGCTTGAGTTAGACTAACCTTCATGGTCACCCCAATGTGATTGTCACTGATTGTTGCACTACATTTTAGATTCAATGTAGTTATGTTGTGTGCATGTGTGTGATAGAAATCATGTCCCTTAAAGATAGGTTACCCTTCTATGAGTTGCACAAAAGTGTCATAGAATTCAAATTTTCATTTCCTATACAATGAATGATGTAGCCCAAATACAATCCTTAAGTTTTCTCCTTTTTCCCAAGTAGTAGATAGAAAATAGTAACCTAGTACCCCTTAGAACAGTTTATAGGTTGTGTATATATATGACTTCTTTGTTTGAATTTCAAAACTTATTGACACCAAAGGTCGACCCCCCAAACATGAAATAAGAATTGGAAGAGATTCAAAATTACGTGCTTAATGGTAATTTAAAATATAATCAAGCATGGACAAAAGTGGTAAGAAGGGACAATAGTTGTGGGTGTTATTGTCCTTATTGGGTGCTACTTAAACTAAGACAAGAAAAGTAAACTAGACCAAGTAGACCGAGACATGGTTCCTGTGACATCACAAAAGGGCATAAATCCAAAAACACAAGACATTGTCACAATCAAAATTAATAAAAAACAATAAAAGGATTGAGAGAGGTGTCACCGGTGTCTAGTCTTATCACTTAGGAATCATGCATATAACAACATATTAGATGCACAATGTAATTGTAATAAGAGCATAATTTTGTGTCTACACATAGTGTTTGTGGATAACATATTACAACTAGAGTCACACAAGCAATCGACCTTAGCTTTAGAAAGCATTTTAATCCAGTAAGTGCACATGGTTAGTCTTGATGAGGTATTAAGGAAATTGAATGTAGAAAAACCTTCATTCTTGTATCCTTGCAGTGCAATCTCCCATAACTTTGTGACAATATTTATTTATCGAGAGCTTGAATTGTTTGGTTTCACTCTTTTCTAGATTATGTGAATATGATTATTTCTCGAGTGCTCGCTCCTCTCTCACAACTATTGTCTTTCCTAAGTTACACTTGGGTGCTCTAAAAAAGTTGATTCTCCTTTATAGACAATATCTCATGAATACCCATGTGGAAAATGTTAGAAAGGCATATGGAATTTTGCCATGTCAAGTTGGTTGGGAATGGTTTGACATAAGTCTGGGTGGGAAGATAATGCCCCCGATTAATCTTCTAATGAGTTTGGGCCTTCTTCCCTATGAATGTGTTTCTTGGTGATGGGTTTGTCTCCTTTTTTAGCAATATCAACCCATAATAGGCTCATTTTTGTGTAGATATCTTAATAGTTTCACCAATTGGCACATATTATCGTCAAAGGTAATATCGGTTGCTTTAATCGATGTTTATACCTACCGAAATCAATGTTGATCCATATGTAAATTTTTAAATCTTGAATATTAATGGGAGAGGAGCTCTTATAACCATTATTTACCTATAAAAAAATTCTAGTGATGGCATTATAATTTTCTTCATCTACACCTTTTTTTTTTTTTTAATGTCAAACATCAAATTTCAGCACTAGTCACTTCACATTTAAGGCCACCAACTTTAAATATATGGTCTAAATAACTTTACTTTAGGTATCTAAATTAAATGATTTGATTACCATATGTAACAAATTAAAAGTAATTTGGAGGAGGTAAATCACTTATTGTCATATTTGGATGATAAATCATAAAGTGAGATCTAAAACGTTGATAAAAAACAATATGTATAATTTATCTAAAATTTATCCCATAGTTTATAAATGTATGTTGGAAGCAGAAACATTGAGAGGGGGTGAATTAGCGTACATACAATATTTTCATTCAATTTAACCATTAACATTCATCAACCATTCAACTTAGCTTATTCATTAAGATTGATCAATATAACACAACCATCAAAGCATATGCAAGAGGAACACAATAACACATGGACACAAAATTTAAGTGGGAAACCCTCAAGGGGAAGAAAACCCACTAAACCTATGCATATATTACTCAACATACATGAATCATGTGTATATTACAAAACCATGATATATTTCTTTAGTGAGGCACCAACCCCACAAGGAACACCAACCCTACAAAGAGCACTAACCCCTAGTTTAGTAGAGCACCAACCTTATAAGGAGGCACCAACCCTAAGATGACTTAGCAATAACAAAATCCATCTAAAATTAATTCCATCTCTGAAATGTTTTTTCAACAACTGATGATGACTCTATAAAGCTCACTCTTATCTCCATCTTCCTCAAACCCCCTCTCTAGCTTTCCTTGCACACATGCTTCTTCTTCAAGTTGATTTCATCATTTTCCCTAGCTCGCCCATACTTGATCTCTCTCTAGAACATCATCACCACATTATTTCCCTCTCAACAAGGTCACAAGGACCTTCTTCATCTCCTTCAAACAACCTCATAGCTCACACTTTTCTCCCTCTTTCACCACAAGCTCAAATGAGCTTTATAATTTTCCTTCATACCCTTATTGTCATCATAATACATGTAGGTCTACCTTCATATAGTAAAAACATGTAAAAATCATTAGGAAATTATAGAAAAATCATCCACGATACCATGTAGGTCACCTCCATCACCTAGAACCGTTTAGGCCCCCATTAGGACTCAAGAAGCCCTAAAGCACCAACACAAGCAAATCGCTAAACATGGAATCTTCTAGACCAAAAATACTAACATCTCACACCATGAAACCCTTGAGAGCATGCACAACTAAGCACCCTCAAAATTATCCTTCGAGATAACATGCCATAATTTCTGAAAACTCATCAAAAGATCAAGTATGACATACCATTAGAAATATATTGATCTTGGGATCATCATCAAACTCAAACCAAGCCATAAATCCAAATGTAGAACCTCCAAAATTACTCTGCACCTGGACTACTCCAAACCGCCAAAACACCGCCCAAAAACATGTCTTCAAAGATAGTGCACATTTGACTTTTAAAGGCTAAACCATGATCTGTAATCATCATGGGCATGAATTAAAACTCCCGTAAGTCCATAAATGCTAAATTAGTTGTAAGTCCAATGGATAAATTTGGCACAAACTAAATATATCCATAAACTAGCATTTTTAAGTGGGGCCCACATATTGTCACAACCTCTAAAATACATAAAAAAAGATGGAAGAGTCCTCTACAAAGTCCAATCATCATATTTTCAAAAGGAATCAATTTTGGACCACTAAAAGCAATTTCTCCCAAGTCACTACACATACTAGGATTTTAAAAGCGTTTAAAACCAAATTACCTTCTTAATGATTATTCATAAAATGTGACAATCAAACAACCTCATTCCACTTGGAAAATATTCATGATAGACATATTCAACTATCCCCATGAGATTGGGTTCCCATGTAAAGCATACACTCTCCAATGAGCATCTGAAAGTCAAATTTTAGATCAAATTCTCACCTTTAGGAACTCGGTTTTGGTAAAAGTGCAATATCTCAAAAAAAAATTATCGTCTAGACCACGCCATTATTGGTACAAAGAGGCTTGTGACACAGGAACAATTAATTGATATTATATTCAGCATCTTAAGTCTTTTCATACATTCAGGATAACATATATATAGGAGTATGCTTTCCTATAAATATGGAGGTTGCTCAACAACACTCCTACAAATAACTCTACGTGAGTTCACATAACAAGAATATTGTTATGATTTGTTTATAATAACAAATCTATAACAATACAACTATTTACGGTTTACACATTACACATTAATAATCACAAAAATATATATTTGCTCAAATATGTGAGCACTACTCCATTTTCCTAACATTCCCCCCCTTAGTGCGAACACGGGGAAAACACCATCTTCAACCAAGCAGCATGCCGCTCCGTAGCTTGCACATGGTCTCGATCCTCAATACCAACTGTGGGAACTACATCATCCAGGGACCGTTCAACCTATTCACATCAACCATCAACCATCAAATCAGTCTTGATAAAGAACACTTCCTGCAATAGTATCAATGGTACAATTTATCATCATGGGGGACACACAAGCACTGGACACTACACACAGGAACAAGGATGCTCATTTGTTCTTATTCATCACACAAGACACCAAGATGTCACTAAAGCAGTTTGCGGCCTCTGAGGTAGTGATGAACTCGAGGACGTTGATTGTCCTCCTGCCTCCGTTGCCTCCATCCTCCAATATGAGGATAGATGCTCAAAACAGATAATCTTCATCACTTGAATAATTAATAGGTTCATTGTCACTTGCAGGATTAGAATAATCATCCCAATCTTCTTCAGTAGCTAAAGCCTTTTGTTCCAACTTATCATCTAAGAGATCTTGAGCTCTTTTCTTACAATTCACAAAACCATGTCCTGGTTGTTTATAGTAATGACACAAAAGACGTTTCTTTGATGATACAAACCTTTTTTTACCTTTATAGAATGATGATTTATTGTTTGCAACCATGACACTTTCTTCTTCTGGTACAGACCTTTTGGTTTTTTCTTCCTCATCAAGCAAAGAGGAAATTAAATTTTCCAAACTGGGATTGATCTTACTAAGAGTAAAAACAATACTCGAATATTCTTTTGGCAAACTATTTAGTAAGATTGCTTTAGCATCTTCTCCATCTACCTCTGCTTTTATTCCTGCTAATTGATTTAAAATGGATCGAAACTTACTGATATGTTGAACCATATTGTCATTTTCTCCCATCTTTAGCCCAAAAGTTTTTTCTTCGCTAAAATTTGGTCTTAGATGACTTGGTTAGACTACCTTTCCACCACGATGTATGCTTCATCTACATCATTCGTTGCGCCCACTCTGATTAGATTTCTGGTTCAATACGTAAATGCAGTCATCGCATTTTTTTTATACTCTATCGCAGTCAGAGGTTTCGACTCACCACCGCCAAGTGAAGATACAATGGAGGCCTGAATTCAGGAGGGAAACAGTGATAAAGACGAGAGATCCCAAAAAATGCCAGTTGGGAGAGAGATCCGTGATTTAGATCCGAACTGCTGCGCTCAAATAGACTGTCGATCAAGAATATTTAATAGAGAATACTCATTGAATGCGTGGACACCAAACTCAGCAAATAAACTTGCAATACGGCTCAAATTTAATGCAAACAAATGAACGCCCTCTCCTTATCTACAACACGCGTCCATCTCCAGGTTTGCAAATAAATAATACTCAGGACAAATTATGCATGCAGACTTATAAGACTCTCATTCAGATGTTCACAAGTCACGATTCACTTTGACTTGGATGAAATGAAACTCCTTGATATGCCTTTGCTAGTGTTGAAGGCACGTTTGATCAAAACGTTATCCAAACATGAATAGAATATTTACTGTATGATATCTCACTGAAAATCATCAGAAATCTGACAAAAACTTGTACGCATAAATACGCACAGCTTTGTTACACTAATTTCTCCATCGTTGGGGGCAGCATATTCAAAACTCAGCAGTAATGGAGTACCTGCTCTGATACCAAATATTGGTACAGCAGGCTTGTGACACAGGAACAATTAATTGATATTATATTCAGCATATTAAGTCTTTTCATACATTCAGGATAACATATATATAGGAGTATGCTTTCCTATAAATATGGAGGTTGCTCAACAACACTCCTACAAATAACTCTACGTGAGTTCACATAACAAGAATATTGTTATGATTTGTTTATAATAACAAATCTATAACAATACAACTATTTACGGTTTACACATTACACATTAATAATAATCACAAAAATATATATTTGCTCAAATATGTGAGCACTACTCCATTTTCCTAACAGCCATTATATGAACCTTCCAAACAATTTCCAATGCTCACTTTTCCATTTCCATTCTCAAAATTGTTCAACTCGCTTCATTAGGGCATGTTTTCTCAAGGGTTAGGCCTAGTGTAGACTTAGAAACCACGACTTCTCCTCGTATATGCACTCTAAGACAATTGTGAGTGTCCTTATACCTCATCCACATGCTTCCATGTTGTTACTATTCTCACATAGCTCATACACGCTTGTACTTCATCATACCATACCATAACTACTTGTTAGGCTTCTCAAAGAAGCACACTCAAACATGCTTGCATCACTTAATTTGACCACCTCATTTCCTTGGCTACCTTACACACCTGAAATGACCTTCAACACACTCCATGAAATCACTCTAGAATCACCAAATCACTACATCACCTTTACAAACCCTCAAACTGACTCAACAAACTATGAATCATCATGCAAGACCAACAAGACTCACCTTGCCTTGACACTACCAATCAACGTTCATTCTCCATAACTCTTTTGACATCAATGACACGCAATGAAAACACTAACAACATCACGCTTTGACATCAATGACAAAACTATTCCAACAATTTAAATACTCAATAATTCTCCCTTAACCTTTAATTTTATAATCTTATATGTTTTATCTATGTTTGTCTATGTATGTATGATTGGTCTAAACTTGGCACTATTGTACTATTTTTAAAACTTTTAATTGCTTAAAACTTTGTTTATACATTTGCATGTTTACCCCAGCTCTATGTTTTCTTTCATTGTCCTAGGTTTGGACTATTTGTAGATTCCGATCCTCATTGCCTTTGCCTCCTTACTAGTTTTGGTTGATTTGAGAGAATAAACAATAATTTTGTAAACTCGCTAATTGATCTTATATGAGAAGAATAAATTACACATATATAGGATTTATAAATCCTATTTTGAAGATCCCTATAATCTCTCCCAACCTCCTAAAAACTATCTAAGTAAGTTTTTAAACAACCTAAACAACTTACGTACAATTATAACCATATCTAAACTAATGTATAACTAAACAAGCTCACGTTTACATCACACTTATAATTTACATCGCCACTCCAGAAATGTAATGTGAGAACTATAATAATAATTCCTAACATTCCCCCTTAGTGCAAACACGGTAGAAAAATAAACACACTTCCTCTCGCAACTTTCCGCGCTTTGCGTGCTCGTGATTTGGATGGTTTTTTAGGACAACCAACAACATTCAAGGATGGTTTTACTAGACAACCACCAATTAGCAAGGATGATTTTTTAGGACACCCAGTTACTTCAACAAAGATGGCTTTCTAAGGACAACCAAAAATATGCATATAAAGATGGTTTAACAGGACAACCAACAACCCAAACATATAGATGGTTTTACAAGACAACCAACCCAAATATCATGATGTTGTTTTTATTTGTTCTTTTATATGTCCATTGTATTTTTCATGTGGGGATTACATAGGAAGATTCTCACTTATTACAAAGTAGAACATGAATAGTTTGACATGACATCTCATTGATTATAGCCAATTTGGTGCGTAATGGAAATGGAACATTGGTGTTATATTCATCCCCACAATATGAAATTTTTGTTTATTCAAACCACACAAAACATCAGAACACTACAAATGAAACACACTACAGACAACTACAAACAAGAAATCTAAAATAAAGCACATAATTAAAAAAACACATCACCAATCCTTTGTGCAACCCCGCCATTCTTTGATTGACAACAAGTCGTTGATTGACCTCCAACCTCTTGTGACTTTGTCCTCTAGTTGACGTGTTTCTTTCTCAAAGAAGATTGAATTTGAAGCCCAAATTTACACCATCTTTTGTCGGTGTGAATTCCCCTCAAATTTTTTCTTTAGCTCGAAAATCCAAATTGGGGTTTGCAGGCGTAACCTCCTAGTGCGGTCAAGGAGTGGCGCCCCTTATAGGGTCTCAAGCTAGCGCTCGCCAAGATTTTTTCCTTCTTTTCAACCTTCAAAAACTTCATCAAAATGCAATTATTTTCATCTCATCCCCTATAATTTGGATATCGAGTAACACTGAAAATGCGTCCAAAACTTGAAATGTGGGAAAAAATAAATTTGGTTTTATATTTGTTGCAACACAAATCGACTATTTTGATAGAGACATTATAAATAAGTAAACTTCTTTTATACATGGACCGACACTTTAAAAACACTATTATTTTCTTGACAAAGAGTTCCTTTAATTACCCTTAAATACTAAATAAAAAAACTAAACTTTAATGTGACTTGATACTCGTTATATTGTTAATGATAACAATTAAATTTTGCTCAAGTGAAACTATATTAAACTATACACATTGCTTTAATATTTAGACACTCCTGTGACAATTCACTTTTGAAATTTATTTAGCATAAGCTATGGGCTAACCAAAAAAATGACTCCCCAATACTATAAACAATTTAACAAAAAATGATGAAAACATACATGTAAATGATGTTAGTCCTCATAATAATCAAATGAATAAAAAGTTGTATCTCATGCTTCTCCTATTTCTTAACATACTTCTCACAATTGTAATGATACATCTTTCTATAGTTCTTCTCATGCTTCTATATATGTTGATGACTCAATTAAATATTTTCATGTGAGACTCTGTCTGATATTAATGATGATTTTATTTCTGATCATGACCATGTTGTCGAAGATGTTGTTTCTTTTAATATTGTTGAATGTGAATTTTCTACTCCGGTTTCATATATTTATGAGGTTGTATCTAATAACATGCATGATGATTCTCCTCCTATTATTTTATCTCCTATCACTTCTTCCGATGTTTTTTTAATATTTAAAGGATTTTGATTAGAGCTTAGAATCGGGGTTGGTGGGACTCCACCTAAAACAAAGGATAAAATCAAGAAGAACCAACAACAAAAAGACCCAAAACCACCGATGACATGTCGACCAGGAAGACCACCACGCTAGTCTCGAAAAAACCACATCTAGGACCAACCGACCCTCACGCATTACCACCCCTAACAGGATCGTGCATGAGGGGCGAACAAGCAAGAGAAGCCCGAGATCCACCGAAACACTGGGCAAAAATGAAAGGCCTACTACCCCAAAAACAACAAAAACACAAAACGTAGCTTGTAATGACGAAGACGGCCATGCAGAATCAACACCGATCGCCAACCGCAACCCTCACGAGACCCACACGAGCCAGCACACATCCAAAAGGACCATACCACACAAGACCCTAACAACCGCAACAACCAAAATCACCTAAACAACGAACACCCAAGCACCGACAAAGGACTCAACATGGAAAATGACCAAAAATGTGAATCCAAGTACAAAACAAGGCTGGGCACACAACCCAACCCACAAAACCACCCATCGGCCCAAAACCGATGAAGTCAAAACACCACCAACACTCGGCCTCGGTTCCAAAGACGCCAATAGCCATAGCAAAACTCGGCCACCAGCTAAACACTAACCACTGCCAAAAGCCTCGCAACAAATGATCGGGGAAGTGACCATGCTCAACATAAGTCATTCACTAAACCCCAAAACCTCCACAACTCAAACTCGAAAAAAAGAACCTACGACCACCAAGAAAATGACCACCTACGACCACCACCAGAAAAACCACATGATCTAAATCGAGCCACCACAAAAACCACACTTAGCTAAAAAAACCTCAACTACCCAAATTGGTCATATCAGTCGACTCCCAATCACTGGAAAAATAAGCATACAAACTAAAATAGCTCCTCGAATATCATCCATTTCTTCCTAATACATCGGCTTTGGAAAATAAAACAAGCGGTCCTTTAACAAGAGGACCAAAAGAAATAGGACCACCCTCGTCCCAATGTGAAACCAGACCATCCCACAAGCCTGCATCCCTACCAAAGACTTCCTCATCCGCCAAAATGACCCATCGGTCCAATTCAAAAATGGGGAGGAAAACCTCCGCTTCGGCCACACCACGGCTGGGAGAAGGACCTTCTAACAGAAATGTTTCCCAAAACCAATATGTTCCTTGAGGTCCTCAACCGGAACAAAACCGAAAGGTCCAAAACAAGAAGGGGAGGCGGGGCCTGAAACAAACCTAACACCACAACAAGAGCCATCTCCTCCATTGCAACCCCCATAAACCGATGAATCGTTATCGGGCTGGGACTCAACAACCAACCCAACCGATAGATGATGGAAGCAAGAATAAAACTTGACGAATGAAGACACCGCACCTTCAATGAAAAAGAGCTATTGAAATAGGCTTGTTGTCAACCGATGACCGCTAAGTAATCCTTCGATCTCAAATTAAGAAGGAACCCAACAAACCGATCGGCTTCTTCCAACAACCCTTTAGCCAAACTCTCCTCAAGCGCACTCGAGCACAACATCATCCCTTCTATGCACACTCAACAAGCACAAGCTAAGAGTGTCTAGCTAAACCACCTCATTTAGTGCCTTCACCCTCTTCCACCACCCAACTCCATTTTCGCCACAATCCCTCAAGGCTTGCTTTCGATCCAAAACCCTAGCACCTTCCTCTCCTCAATCCTCATCCGAATATCCTCATCACTTCTTCTGATGTTACTCCTAATGTTTCTATCGATATTCCATCTTCTTCTCCTCCTATTATTATTCCTTCTCTTCCTTCTTCGAATATCATTTATTTTGATGTTCCATGTTCATCCAGCCTATTTATTCTTCTTTCAAAGTTATTTTTTTTTGCTTCTTCTATTCTTCCTAAGATATCCTCTTACTTATTTTCACACATCTAGTGTGCCCGTCTTCATCATCCACTTCTTCTTCTTATGTTCCTATGCTCACTACTGATGGTAAATTTCAACCTCTCAACATGCCTCTCACATCTCCTACAATTCCTTCACATGACATTTTATCACTGATGCATGTTGCTGGACAATTACAATCTTGGGTCCAATCTCTCACTCTCGAAAGAAAAGCCTACTATGTATCTATTGATAATAATTCTCTTCATGGAAATCCCATTCCAAATAAAATTTACAATTCAAAATTTCCTAAGGATTTCATTATGCCAACATTTTCATGCTTTGACGGCACTGGCAATCCATATCTACATCTCAAGCATTACCGTTTAGCTATGGCATCCTATTCGAATGATCGATTATTGCTAAAAGCTTTTATCATAGTCTAGTTGGTGAAGCTCTTCAATGGTACACTCATCTACCTTTTGGATCTATCAGTACATATTATGACATGGAAGATACTTTTCTTATACGCTTTATGTTAAACAATGGTCCTAGAGTCACACATGATCACCTACCTGACTTCCACCAAGGAAAGAAAGAACCCATTCTTGATTAGATTACATGCTTCATTCTTTCATGCATCAACTAGTATTTCATCCATTTGATTAAGAGAAGAAATTTATCTTTTGTCAAGGCTTGATTCCCTTTAAAAGAACGCTTACAATATGACACATGTGAATCATTTACACTCTTATTCTATAAGGTCATTGATCTAGAACAGATTTAATTACTACACATGTTATAGAATGGCATTCTACTTATTCTACTATTGCATGTTCTACTTCTTCACCTCTTCCATCTGTAAAGCATCCTCTAAGGTCTTCATCTCCTCCACCTCGCAAACATATTTCGTCTCCTCTCGCCATAAATGTCCTCCATCTCCGCCACTATGTCATTCTCCGCCTAAGTCTTTGCTACCTCCTACTCGAAAACCATTGAATTTCTCACATTCTTGCTAGGCCTCATGATGTGTTGCGTGCTTTACGTAATAAGTGCTTATTCACTTACCTTCTAATCAAAATCATCCTCAACACCACTTGCATCGCGAGTGATCGTCCTTATTACAACTTTCATCGCATCAATAGCCATTGTGACAATGATTATTATGCCCTTCATGAAAAATTACAACAATTAGAGGACAAGGGTGTCATTGTTTTTGAATCTTTCTCTCGTGAGCAATCTATTTCTCCAATCCCACACAAGCGTGCTATTGCTTCGATTTAGTTGTCTCCTTCTCCTACTTCTAAGGTAGTTATTTGTCCACCACTTAAGGTCATTATTCATGCACAATCTCCATCTCACTCATCCACCACTGCACCATCTCATCTGCCGCGCAAGATACTTCTACTTCACATTAGATTCCTAAGTCATCGATCTCGTGGTTCCCACCGTTGCATTCTCATCATTGGCACCATCTCATCGGCATTCAATTTGGCTCATACACTCACGTTGCTTCCACTTCACATGTTTCCACCGCTCTGGGACCACTTAATCTTTGACATGTGATTTTTCTCACCTCACTACCTAATGACACACTTGTGTTCTCATGGCTCTTACATGATTGTTGAGGGATATGTTACAATAAGAACTTTTATCTAAAATTCACCCCCAAGGTAATTTTTATAACTTGCAAGATGGAGCAAGCAAAAATGGTGAAAGGACAAAAATTCAGATTTTGGTGACCCCTTTGCTTTTCTCTAACTTCCCTGTCCAACAAAAATCCAAGGAGTTAGTAAAAATTTGCAAAAATCCAAAAAAATGAAGTCACGGGTCTATTTTAGTGCAAACCGGTCCGAGAGCTGCGATGGAACCATGTGGGTCATACAAGGGTTGGTTGTACCAAGTTTGAGTCCGATTTGCAAAGGAAGCAATGTATTGTGAAAAAAGTGTAAAAAGTTGTCCCGAGGAAACAAAGTTCACATGGGACGTCGGGACCAAAAGCGTAAACAATTATAAGTCAATGTATTGCGGATATGGTGAAATTTTGTCTCACGCGGTCCATGGGATAGTTGGGACACGCGGGACCTGAAAAACTAAAATCACCGCACAAAGATCAAGTGTTGTGGGTGGAGTGGAAGTCAATGACCCTCACGGCCCAGTCAACATTGGGATAAACCGGACATCAAAACCCGAAATTGCCGCACAAAGAAGGAATCGCCAAAAATAGAGAAAGGAGGCCTAGATAGTCTAAGTATGCATGGACATGAGTTCCCCAAAACCCGCATGCCCACAATATAAAGGAAAAGTCAACGCCCGACCCCCAAACTTCAAATGGTCATAATTTTTGACCCAGAGCTCCGATTTTCACAAAATTTGACCATGGTCCTCATGTGTAAACTCGTATAGGTCCATTTACAAATTCACAAGTACATAACACGTCCATGCATATCCCATCCCACTCTCCTCTATACACCGACATATATCATGCATCTTATACAAGATGCCTACACCACCACCCTCCACTGCCACTAATGAAGCAATCACAACCGCAATGAACTTCCACAATCGTAGAACACCTGATATCAGTATGACATCCAAGCTAATATGGGTCTTTTTATGTACTGTGTCCTCCGTGAAATACAACCTAATCGATCTCATATGTCGTTGTGTATCCTCTACTGCCATCACCTGGAATCTCTCACCTAGTAATCGGTACCACCTCTCGCACAATGTAGTAATCATTGACATATGATGGGGTACCTCCCCCAGTCTCGTTATGTGCTGCCGCAAGCCTACACAATATAGTATTTCCCTCTCTAATCCTAGTAGTGTACTCAAGTTTCGACCTCCACGGAACTCTCTTGAATGGATATCCCTCTACACAACACAAAACACCAACAAAACCATAATGTTAAGCACTCTGTATAAATGCAAAAGCACCTACTACTAATACACATGGAAGCCTTACTTTTCACAAACATCACATTCTCGGGGTCGAAAGAGCCCTTGGTCGCATGTGCCTTGGAGTAGACGCGGCACCCGGAGAAGGTCACTAGCTCTTAGATTTAGGTGCTAGCCTCCCAAAGGACGTTAGACCCCGCCCGCTTACCCAAGTCGAAATGCCTAGAAAATCAAAAACACAAATTTCACCAAAAATCACAAAAATGAGCTCGTTTCTTCAAATTGTTTGAAAAAATCATACTCACCAACTCAATTATCGTGTGCAACGCCACGACGCATCACGCCACCATTTCAAATCCTCTCAATCTCGCTTCTCTAATTTGTGGCATCATCACAAGCTCAGAGCTCAAAATCACACTCACTCAAAGTTCAAATGAAGTTACTATTCACCTTTTACTATTTATAGCAAGTTCTAATTTTGCACTTGGCTATAGTTACTATTTGCGCATATTCTTCCAACTAATACACGCAACACATTTTTGCTCATATCATGAGCTTCGCTACTCTGTTTTATCCCTCGTCTATGCCATTTGGTTCATAATTTCTCCTACTATCGTATGATACACATTCCACAATGTTATATTCAATCTCGCACACTCAATATCCATACAATCTTGTGACATTTACTATACTACATTCTTGCTCACTCGTACATCATTTCACATCTATTTTCGGCTCAACGTTCATTCTTACTATCACTCCCCCTTTTGCTAAAAGGGGGAATACAATCGATATCACCATATGATCTCCCTCATAATGTTAGATAATCAATTCACATTCCTAATTCATCATTATAAAAAAATACTCATACATTATGCGACATTTCATACCACTTTCTATTAATTCCCCTAATGACCTAACCTGGGGGCAACAAGCAAAAATCTCTTCATGAGTAATCTATCATACACATTCAATCTCAACACAATTTTCTACTACTCGAATCAAACCAATCAATTAACACAACACAATGTATTTTACTACTCCTCCCAGATGACCTAACTTGGGAGTTACATCACTACTTTCCCATATGACCTAACATGGGAAGTCACTTTACATTTTCTATCACTTCCAGATGACCTAACATGGAAGCCATACACATCATGGTGACACCGTGGGGGCAATGAGACATCATTTCCTTTCCTATACTGCTCCTATATGGGTTATTCTCGTTGGATCAAAATGAAAAAAATTGGTCTTTGTCTATCTACAACTTCTTTAGACCCTTTGAGGATGTTGTCAAATTGATTTCTACTCTATTTCATATGATGTAATAATGATAAATTGCAAGAATGAAGGAAATCAAACAACAAATCCAACTCGGAATTCACACAAAAAGAGGTAAATCCAATTGTGTATTAATTTATCCCTCAACTTATTATTTCTTTCTCTGTGTGTCCATATGAGTCAAAGGAATTGGGAATGGAAAGGAAACAACGGAGAAAGCGCTAGAGAAATGGCAACTTGAAGGTAGTCTAGCTCTGATGTAGGTGGAAGAGAGATAACACAAGTGAATAGAGCTTGGCTATGTAATTTCCAGCAGGGATCGTGGCAGCATATATACGCAAGATACACAAAATTCTCGAGTGCCCTTTTACTTGAATACAAGTATGAAATATATAGGAATTGGAGTGGGTGTGCCTTCATGCATAAGGCAAGAAGAGGTAGTTCAACTAATTACATCTATTTAAAAATAGAAGAGGGAAGGAATAACATGCAAACAAGACTATTTTTAGGTAATTTGGTTCCATGACGACGCACCTAAAAGTTGAGTTAAGTGAAGTGCCACATGTTAAAAACACGCGTGATGGAATCCGGAAAAATCACTCAGGACCGCCACTCTACTTGGGTGGCGCTTTGAACCATCACCTAGCAGGCGGTGGTCCCGCACTAAAGGCCAAAATATACACATAATGGAGCAGGAAGTGAAAAAGTGTGGAAAAGCTAAGTAAGGACGTCTAGTCTAAAAATATACACCTGAGATGGGTTTAAGAGCTTGAAAATATTCTAAAAGGACGTGAATCATCATTGGGGACCTTTTGTAATTGTTTTTCTGACAATGTAGCATGTGCAATTTTGGGTGTGTACATATTGCCCCCTCAGAGAATTGTCTTAGCCATGAAATGGAGTAAAACATAGAGACCGAGTATGGTGCTCCCGAAATGGGGAGTTAGAATCTATACCTGATATGCCCGTGTGTCGAAATGTCTCCATCCAAACTCCCGCTACCTGCAAGAGGAAGAGAAGAATCAAGTGCAAATAGATAAAATATCGAAAAATAAACACTAAATTAAAATGACAAGAGGACTTACCATTTGTGCGAGGATATAGAAATAACTTTGTTGACGAATGCAAATAATGTACATATGGAAATGAAGGTGAAACTACATGTCATGATGTCTAAGGTGAAGAAAGTTGATGAATATAAGATTCTTCACCTCTAAAAGTACACAACGGAGAATCATGATCCTCAAAATTTCCATTCTTCTACGACAATGGCCTACCATTATGGGTTTAAACTTACAACCTTTTCCCATAAGTGTATATGTCCAATCATTAAAATCATTTGTTTGAAAGAGGTGTTCATGCACCTCTTTGTCACGTTCTTGAGACATGGTGTGTGGGTGAGCATGACTATGCTACTCGGCCTTATTTCCTATGTAGAGCGTTGTGTTTACTTGTGACACTTGTTGAATGATGAGGCCTTGCCCATGGATATGGAAAACTTAGTTTCAGACGCACATGGGTTGAAACTCGAGGTTTATAATAGAACAACCCTCAGAGATGGTTTTGATGGGCATTGTTTCAATCTCAAATTTCCCTTCTTCATTTGTTAACTCTATCGTGTTTACACTAGACCTAGGTCGTCGAGAGGAAGAGATGCTAAATCGAAAAGAATACTCATCCCCTTGTGGTTCAAATAGGAGGAAGATCAAATCGTCACTCTCTAAGAGTTTCATAAATTTCATTGTGGTTTTAGTGGACAATGTTTCCATAGATATATGATTTACCCTTATCTATTTTTTGCCACCTCAAATGTTTTTCATCAAGAACTTCACCTTCTGGCATGCTCGGGTGATCGGGGCTAACTCTTTTGATGGAGGTGGTTTGTTCAATTGATTCATAGGAATTTAATACTCTGTATTGACTCCTTTCTTCTTCTTGAGGTTTTCTAAGTTTATATCGAAGGGCTTAGGATGCCCTTGAGTGACAAAGACCTTCCCCAAATGGAGGAATCTAATCTCCCGAAACATGGTAGAAGGGATAGCCTTCATTTGATGAATCTAGGGTCTCCCAAGGATCATGCTATAACTTGTTTCCCTGTCAATAATGTAAAACTCCATCAAGATGGTTTTGGACCAAGCGTGATTTGGAAGAACTATGGTTCCAATCGAAGTCACTTTAAGATTGTCGCACTTCGTAGCATGTTTCTTGTAGAGGAACAATTTGTCTCTCCATATCCCAACTTCCACAAGAAAGAGAAGGGAACCACATTTATAGCAGCCCCGTCATCAATCACGGCTCTCTTAATGCAATTTTTATAAACCTGCACTGTAAAAATAAGGCGGATCACCTCCTCGGGCAATTTCAATATCATATTGCATCTTCTCTCGTATCGAAGAAAAACCCGGTATCCCTATCATTTTGTCATGGAGGATGTATGTCAAAGTTGATATAATTTATTTGAGCGCTAGGAGATGACGTAACATGGATTAGATGACCAAGACCTAGTGCATTGAACAACGCACAATGATGTGTAGGTGAATTCTTCAGAAATCTAGAAACGAAATGCGAGAAAAGCTCTTGTTCAAATATGATATTAAATCATAAGCTCCTACTGGTTTTGTGATTGTAAGAATGTCATCCTGTGGGAAGGAAAGATAGGGTAGGGGTTGTGAAATGTATTCCTTTTCTGAGTTGTTGCATTAATTTCTAGTTCAAATTCTAGCTTGAATAACCCCAAGTTTTTGTATTATCATTTGAACCAAGGTTAGGAGCAACCCGAGAATTGTCAAAAGTTGAGGCTTCATGATCATTGTTCCCTATAGGGATGCCCTTATTTATATTTTGAGGATTCACTTAGGAATCCTCAGGATATTTAGGGTTTGCATTTTGACGTGTGACATGTCCGATATGACACAAGCTACGGGTTTGTTTCAGTGATTTTATAGGAAGATGTCTACAAAGAGTTGCCTTTGGTTTTACGAAAAGTCTTTACGAAACTTGTTGTAATCTCTTGGCCTTTGATAAGCATCTTGTTGTTGTTGATTATAACCTCGATTGTAGTTTTGAAATTGGTTGTTATAACCATGATTTGTTGCCCCTTGGCGAGTTTTGATATTGGTTTGGGCCTTGGGTTTGATTTTGTTTTTGCGGTGGATGATTTACATCGACCGTGTTGATAGAAGACACAGTGTTAGGGCCTCTTTGATTGCCCGAGTTGTTTTTGTTATTGTTTCCATTGTTTGGAAAACCAATGTTCTTGGCTTGATTAGTAGCACTATTTGTGGTAACACCATGATTGCGATTCACACCCTTAGGTCCTTGGTTGTTGGCACCATTGTTTTGATAATTTGCATTATTTTGATTTGGGGATACCAATTTCCCATTGGGACCATAGATCTTACGCCCACTATCAATAGCGGCTTGGTCAATTCGAAGCACACCTTCCAAAACTTCCTCAGTACCGTGCGAAAGGAAACTTTTGGACTTCCTCCCTAGTCTCTCGATTGAGCGAGTGAAGGAAAAGATCGCAAAGTTCCATCTGGTCCATGTTGGGTGCACTTGCAGAGGAATAGAGAACTTGGTGCCATCTCTAGATGAAATGGCGGTAGACTCATTTTTGCTCTTATCAAATATGCAGAACTCCCCCTAATCCTGTCATGACGCAACAACTTGTTCATATCAAATGCTTTGATGAACTCAGAAACAAGTTGTTTGAATGAATGTATAGAAGCCTCCGGAATATGGTAATACCAATCGAATGTGATTCCTTCTAGATTCTTTTGGAAAGATCTTAGGCAAACAACATCCCAAGGAAGTAATTCCCGATAAATAGCGATAGCATAGGCCTTGATATGAGCATTCGGATCTCATTCTCTCTTGAATTTTGGAAGATTCGTGAATGGGCGTGGAAGCATGACACCACTTATGGTGAAGTCAAGAGCTCCTTTAACTACTTAGCATATGTACCCATTGCATAAGTTTCCACCATTGAAGATCCTTGATGAGGAGGTGAAGGAGGAAGTGTTGGATAAGTGCATTATAAGAGTTGAAGAGAACATATGGGGTCCCTTTATATGACATGTAGGGAGTGGGAATAACATATGGGTCCATTTGGGAGTTTTCGAATACATTTCCATGTAAGGTGGGATAGTACCAGGATATGAACTAACGGCGTAAAACTAGGGAACGCGCATTGCATGTTGTGGTGGCACTCGAGAACGCACTTCCAAACTAGACCTTACATAGGATAAGCTTGAGAAGGATGAGGACCCATCCCTAACGTATTTAACCCTGTGAGAAGATCACCTAGATTTGAATGAACCAAATAACCTTGTCGTATAGGATATTGTGTTGGTTACTCATTGAAAGGGATGTATCCTTTGTTGTCAACTGGATATCCCATGTTTTGCCCTATTGCATGTGTTGGTTGTGAAGTCTGGGCACTTTCTAGTTCTCTAATCCTCCATACTAAAGTAGAAATGAGATCAGTGGGAGAGGATTGAGTCCCTTATTGGGGTGCCTATGGCATAGGGTTTGATTAAGCGTGCTCATGATACCCTATCATGAATTGTTCAATGTTATAATTCTTGTCTTCCTCAGAAGTATGAATCTTAGGATAGGCATTCGAAATCTTAGAGGTCAAATATTCATTCTATCCAAAGACTCATCTATCGATGAAGAGGATTACCTATTTGTGTAATTATATCATCTTTTGTTGATTGCATGACAATGTGAGGTCTTGAGAGGACTTTATGGTAGGAACCTATTCCGTTTTTTATAACAACATGGTTTGCATTGGGTTGAGTGTATTACATGTTTAATGGTTGATCAACCTCCTCCATCCTTACATAGCTAATGGGTTTTGAAGTGTAACTATGGGAGGTTTGAACGTTGCTTGTGTAATTATCACCCCACTTTGAAAGAGAATGGGGTTGTTGTGGTTGCACGTTGGTGTAATATCTATCAAAGCCAAATGGCCCACCAAAATCTCTTCCAGACATATTTTAGAAAGTATAAAATACCTACCAAAATAGGGGAAGAAATGGAGAGGTGAGATAATAACAATGAAATAAAAGGAAACAAGAAGGAATTAATCCTTCATGTTGGGTTCACCAATTTGTACGAATGAAAATTGATATGAAACCTTCAACTGCACTCAACCCCTTGAGGTCGTGCCGGAGCAGCTGATGTTGAATGTGTGTGGCTAACTAGAGGAGGATCAGTGACTAAGATTTGGTAGTGTGATCTCCTAATAAATGAGTTGGCAAAGGGGATATTTAGAGGTTTTGCAAGAGGTTATTTGTGTTGTAGATTTATAGGTACCTCGACGATCCAAGTGTGACATACAAGTGATCATCGACAAATAAGTGCAAAACCTTAGCGACGTTGAAGAAAATCAAGTTTTGACCCTTTCAGCACACTCCACCACCCCATAGAGGTCTCAAGCACTGTGTCCGTGCTAGTTTGTAGCTTCTAGAATTTATATCAAGTAATTCTAACACATTTCTCAACCTTTTCATCTTTTCTCTCTAAGTGAAATCAAGATAAGTTATCTCTCTCATTTACTTTCACAATTACATGTATTAAAAATGCTTAACATTTTTACCTTATTGTATGTCATCATAGGTAGTTTCTAAATTCAAATATTAATAAAATATATAAGATTTTATTGAATAAATAAGCAAGTCATAACCTTATATCTCACTTGGTACTCTTACAATATCTATTACAAACATCATGCCAAAAGTACTTAGAGGGTTTCTAAATATGCTAAATCATTTGAACATAATATAGGGAAATTTTTACTAATATTTTGAAGCACTCAACTAGGTTAAAGAGTTTAGCTTCGTCTATCTACAAGAATGAAAAAATATAAATCTAATGCTTAACAAGAGTAAAGTCATTCCAAACATCTCACTTTTACTACATTGGGTACATTCTATACTATGCAATTAGCCCACTATCTTGGTATCAAGAGACACGATGGCAAACTTAAGGGGTTGGTTAGGTATACTCACTTGCACAAGCACTTAGGAAAATTCCATGAAGCTTGATTTCCAGAATGATAATATGTAGTGCAACACTTGGATTGGTTCAATAGTTGGGAGTCCGACCACCAAGGGTGGTCAAACCTCAACTACACACACATGTTTTTCTCTTCTATTTACTAATGTTTTGATGAAGTGTTATCTAGGTTGTTAAGGTTTCTACTTTGTTGTAGGTCATCCATAGGATATGTAAGCAAGAGCAACATATGATGAGCACCATTTCCAAGTAAGTGAAGCATATAGGAAATTTCATATCATTATTGTCTTGAGTTTCAAAATTGTACAATTTTTAACCTGGATAATACAAGTCGTGCCTAGTCCATACAAAATGTGTATGGTCAGGAACCTTCTCATTTTAAATTTCCATAATATTCAAAAGGGAAAATATTAAGACTCCCTGAAAAACCATAGATATTACTTGGAGAAAGCATGAAAACAACTTTTGAAATCATGGTGAATCGGGAAGAAATGGATTTTGCATGATGATGAATTATTTAATAATGTTATCGGTTTCGGTAACATAATGTTGTTAGTCGATAGTAAATTTCTATTTTGTCGCTTCTGGGTAAAAGGTGATTTGATTATACACAAACAACTATTAGTATAAATGTTATGCAAATAGACCCAAAAAGTAACTTTTACTCAAAAAATAGGTGAAATAAAAGTGGCATGACTCCTCAAATTCACCAAATCCATTTTTCAAAAATCCTAATATTTGTGAATTAATGAAGATTTTCCACTAAATTTTTTTGTGGATTCAATGTAAAATCCACAATTTAAGATCTTCCTTTTGCACTACCCTACACATCTAGATACTTAGCCTAGGTTTCTTTCCTTTCTGTAGTTCTTCACACCTACACATTACCACATCCGATTTTAATTTTGTATTTTGACTAGACACACTACTATCTCCATAATCCTTAATATTTTCCACCCATATAGTTTCTTTAATGGCCTAGGATTTAGTTTTGAATTTTGTTTGGGCAAATCACAAAACAAATATTATTACACAATCCTTCTACAAACCAAGTTGCTTTGCTTGGTTCATCAAAATTAAAACTAGTCTTGATCATTACATCGAAGAACCTTACATCATATTCCGTGATAGAGTCTCATGGTTTCTACTTTATTTCTTTTAGGTCCTGCATGGTCTCTCATACACACCTGTTTCTTTTAAATTCATATGTAAGTGCATCTCACACTTATTGGAGAGTTTTGTGCTAAGATTCCTTGGATATATAATTTCCAAATCCTTTGCATGCAATGCCCCTATGAGTTAACATTTATTAGTAGTATCATCTATTTCTCCCTTTGCTCCTCATTGCATGTCACACGTTAGTAAGTAATGCTTTGGATCAACAGACATATCATATGGTTGTAAACTAGTATAGGGGTTAGGATAGCGAGTCATATTTCCTCCCATTCCTAACCAACTTCCTCGATGGATTTGTACACTAGTAAATATTGGACTATGAGTTAAAGTCAATTACATACTTAGATGATTAGTACTCACACCGGCCTTATTAGATTCGAGTTTTTCTTCTTTTGACTCTTATGATTTTTGAAAGCTAGCATTGTATCTTGGGTTCCCAAAACTACTATTACTACATTCCCCACTCTTTTCACTATTCCCCCTTGATATAAGTCAAAGAAACAAATGCCTACACACCGATAACTCTACTTCTCTTGAAATTTCTTCCACACTTATTTATTTGGTTCTTGTATATAACACACTTTGTATCATGCGGATGATTGACTTAACCTTCTTTGTAATTCTTGTAATATATCAATATGCTCTTAATCGTTGAAATAATCCCAAGTAATTAATTCTTTATTTGGCTCAAGGGACATATATCCTAGAAGAGGGGTACTATAATCTTCTATGGGCCTATGTGGATATGGTCTAATTTATTCACTACATGATTGTGTACTCTTTATCTATACAATACCCTTGTTTCCATGATGGATTCTCGCAGTTCAATATAAACTACTTAATCAACTTACTTGTTATACCCTACCTTCATTTTCCTCTTTAGGTTCCTCGAATCCTTTAGTTTCCTTCTCGCCACAATTAGGGTTCACGCCTCACCGCGCACCCTCTAGGTCACTTTGGCGTTCTCCTTCAATGTTCTCTTTCATTTCACTCGGGAGGTTTATTTCCTCTTTCCTTGGTCACATTCCCTACTCTACTCCTACTCACAACCGGTTTCATCTCTCCTTAAAAATACTTGAGCCTCCCCATCTATTGTGTTGTCTAGTTTCTCTCTACAATCTTTCACTTATTCTCTTTTCCTCTCTTTGATCCTTATCGACCCTTGAAGAGTCCCTTTAGTTACTGACCCCTTTCACTTCATCCTCCTCTCCTCGGATTACAATCCTTTTTGCCTCCCAATTATTTCATATTACGTGAAATTAGCATGATGGCCTTTTTTATGGCTAACATATTGACTAACAAAGGAGTTGCCTAAAAACTTTCATTGCAATAGAAAAATAAAACTAGCTTCGACATAATTAAAAGAACATTTTTTTCGATAGTAGTCTTAGTTACATACCCTTTGATTATGGGTTACATCCAATGATCTACAACATGAGTTCACAAGACATCCAAGTGCGCAATGTTTGAATTTTTACTCCACCCATTTGTATTCCTTTTCTTCATATCTAAAAATGTAAAATTCTAGTTGAGATAACCATGCGACTAACTCGCAGGGAAGCTCACACCGTAAAAATCTCATGAATATCTTCATAGATATGGTCCAAGAAAATTTTATCGTGAGGAATTGCCATCATAGTCTCTTCAATTTCCATAAACCATTTCATCTTCTTTTGTAACCATTGTTCCACATCCCTTTGTCTAGGTAGTCATTTTAACATAAATCAAGTTCCAACAATTAAACTATTATTAGTAGAGGTCCCTAGATCACAACATCAAGACATGCAATAAGTTGTAGTCTATAATAAATTATTATTCTTCCAATTAGACAATGCACAATGGAGACAACAAGACTTATTATTTAGGAAGCAATAACTATATAATTCACAAAACATTAGGAAGATAAAGAAAATGAATTAGAATATACAAAAACCAAAATGCTTAGTACTAAATCATAATGATTACATAAATTAGAAGGGAACTTGAGAATTTAAGATTAATTCAAACGAAGATCAAGGACCAACCTTTCGCGCAATGCACTTACATAGTTTTATACAAAATGAGGCAACTATTAAGTTACCAATCCCTTCTTCCTTTCCTTTATAAAAGAGGCTCTTTACATTATATATATATATATATATATATATATATACACACACACACACACACACACACACACATATATATATATATAATTATGCAATCCTAATATATGCCTAACTTAGATAAGGCATTATACCTCTTAGAATATATATATATATTCTAAGAGAGCATTATACCTTTATACTTTGCCTTATCTAAGTTAGGCATGTATATTAGGATTGCATAATTATATAAATATGTTAATGTTGGATTTTAATCCCTTATGCACTCCTAACAGTTAGTTCAAAACTTATGTTACTAAAACACATAGTAGTGTAATTCTAGTGATCCCCAAAAGTTGCAAAGCCATTAAAAGGGAAGACTTTCTACGTTGACGACAATTAAGAAAAATTAATACTCAACAAACGTTGCATAAATAGGACACTCATTTGTAATTAGTTCTTAATATCTAAGCATTTATTAATGCAGTTATGCATTAATTATAATCTAAATATCAATATGTTCATGAGGCCAAGTGTGGTTAGCAAAAATGGAAATGTTAAAAGGAGAATACATAGTTTAATAATTGCACCTAATTTCATGAGATCGATGATGACAAAAATGGGGGTCTAAGAGGTAGAGGAGAGGCCTATAGTTGTGTCCTTCGCAACACACATGAATCTCCCACATGTGTTATAGGCAACACTACATTGATTATACCACGTGCTCGCTCCTATTAGAGATAATCTTTGCATGCATTTTCATTTCAATTTGGTGACGAATATGCTTTGACATAACATCTCCCCCTCCCAAATTCATGACCCACACCACTGCGACCAAAATAATAAACCTTAAACAAGTACAAAGCACCTTGACTCGCATTATAATTTTCAAACCGTGCATAATTGAATGTTAATCTTCAAACCGATCAATCAAATTATAATCTCTAAACCAATCATCCAATTATAATATTCAAACTGAAACATTCCCTATTTATAACCTTCGACAAGGTAGAGCATTGAAGGATGACTTGGGAGCACAAAAACATTTCTTCTCTTTTTTGATGTCGCAGAAATTAATTACGTCTGTAGGTGTTTCCAAGTGGGAGCCTTAGTGGTTGTTCTTGATATGCATCAGAAAATGGAATGTCGAGGTTTCTTGTTTTTGGTCATTGACATATGACTTCATTAGGACCATTGATGAGGGGAATCCTAATCACAATTATTCATGGATTTGATGATAGAAGAAACACTACAAAGAAAGTTTCGTATCTAACAAATCTTGAGTTTGGAATTTGAATATATGCAAGTTTTCCTATCGGCTGACAATGCCAAAGGAGACTCGTGATGTGACCAACTAAACCTCTCATCAAAGACTAGTTAGTGATACCCATTATATGTTGAGCATTCCAATAGGGTAATTGTGATAAGAGCGATGATAGGTCGTGTAGTCAAACCTAGACGATAACATAGCTAAGAATCTGGGCGGTGTAGTCAATGAAACAGTCGCGACCATGAAAACCTTTCTTGATATAGATACACATGAAAATGCTTTGAACTTAATGAGTATATAGAACCTATAATGTTGAGGATGATGTTTCAACTATAAATCCTTAATAAATATTGTTGTAACCAATATCTATTGTTGCATGGGCAAGCATGGAAAATTCACGATATAATGGTTTGAAAAGCTAGTGCACAACCACTTGACCGCCCATGTTTTGTGGTTATCAAAATCATATATTACATTGACTTGACATGAGATACCATGTCAACACCACATGTCCCTATCTCTAAAGTATCCTGGGAATCCCATAAGAAAATTCCCCCTAAATTGATCTCGTGTTTTAACTACCCACAAATCACAATGGATGACATTGCAAACAATAACTATTGACATTGGTTGTATTGATCAACCGTGTCTTGCTTCTAAGGATATCTCTATTGTATGTTGCCTTGACAATTTGTGAACCGTACCCTTTTTTCCTGTAAATAATTGACATAAATGGCATGTGCTTCATATGTGCCTGGTCATAAAAAAAAGATAAGTTTTATATACGTTACGCCCAACACTTTCCCCTCGCCTTTAGACTTCTTCTTCCTTAAACCCCTTCTATATTTGCCCTTTTCCTCTTGGAATGTTTTTCTCTCTCAAATTTAACTTATTTGACACATCCCTTCAGCGTCTCCATTACATCATTTTCTAGTTATTACGTTGAAGGTGTTTCATAGGTGGGTTGGCGTGGGGGTGGGGGTCTATAACATGTGATAGGTTGATTGGTAGTCCGAAGTGTGAATTACGTTGATGTCCTCTACACATCCATGTGAGACCATTGATTTGCTTTGTACATGCGTTGAAGGTCTTGTAGACATCTAAAATGTCAACATGGTTAATTATGATTAACTTGTCCCGCAAATATCCCTACATCACCCATATAATAATTAATCGCAAGATTAATTGTTATTATTAATCCATTTTATCGTAGTTACCCTTTATCATTTATCATTTATCTTATCATTTCATCATTAATCCTTTAAATCCATTATTATATTTCATTTTATCATTAATCTCATAAATCCATTATTATATCCTAATATCCTATTTTAATTTCATTAACATTTTCCTAGGAATTTAATATTCCTACATCTCACCTACCACCTACCATAAACATCCATACACCTAGCCTTTCCATCAAATCACATCCGAAATAATATTTATTTAACCTAATTTAATCCTAATCTAATCACATCCTTGCACTCTAAATATAGAGGTTTCTATTTCTAGAAGCCTCTCTAAGTTTCCCTCTTCTAATTTAAAAATTCAAATATCTTCCTCCCTACATTTAATTTTTAATTCAATGGAAACTTCTCTCAAATTCTAGAGCTTTCCACTCTAGAATCCTCCATTCTTCTCATCAATCCTCCACCATTGATCCAAATCCAACATGGCTTCATCTCAGCCATTTAATCCTCCACCCACAATCTATAAATTTAGCTATCCTCCTCCACAAGAGCCAAGTCACAAATCCATAACGAAATTATGCCGATTTGTTTTATCACTCATCCAATTTCATCTTCAATCACTCAATCAATCCATAATCTACAATCAAATTCATCCTTCATCAATCAATCATCAAGCAAATATCAAAAGGGAGGTCTTTGCCCAAATTAGTCCACACAAATCAAGCAACAATTAATCATCCAACATTCCATCCAAGAGTAAATCCAAGCTAATCGAAAGAGAAAAGCTACAATCTCATAGGTAAGTGTAGGTATTATAGTCTCTCTCTTTCCATCTTGCTCTATCCGACATTGCAATTAGAAGTGTTAGTTTAGGAATTAGTTTGGTTAATTTATTGGTTTTCATTTGCATACTAACACCTCTTTTTGTGTACGAGATATAATGGTCATCTTGTTTCCTTTTCATGTGGATGTGAGGTACTCTAGACTTTTGGAGTATGCAATGATAGATAATGACTAGCATAAATATTTAATTTGGATTTTGATAATTGTGCAAGGCGCTGCGCTTCACCGTCCTTCTCGGCAAATTGCTCACACAATTGCGTGAAAACTATAACTCGCCCATCCCTCTTTCGGTGTAACAATCTGTATAAATTTTGCAACATATAAGTATAATAAAAATCAAGGTACCCTTAAAAATGATATGACAATAAAAATGACACATCTGAATTTTTACACAAATAGTCCATCACTATTTGAAGGCATAATGCAATTAAATCTAGACAGTAAGACGTGGTTGTATCTCTCAATTGAGAAACTTCAATGCCGATGACATTTGTCTGGTCATCTCAATACATAAATTGCATTGTAAAAAGGTAAGGATAGTTGTTGTTTTGTTTATTTTCACTATCAATATTTTCTTTGTATGCTCACATGGCACTATATAAAAAATAAGACAATTAGTTTTTGTCAGTTGTTGATGTGTAGTGTATGAGAGGTGGTGGGGAAACTACTTCACCTTTGGCAGAAGTGTGAGGGATTTATACATCCATAAGCTTTCCTATATGCAGGCAGTGGAAGCGATAGAAGAGAGTTGTCTTAGTAGTTTTGACCTTTCTTCGAAGGGCTTGGAAAATGTGGAAGCCAGGGAAAATACCTTGAACTTCTCAAAAGATAATTGTTTAGGTTACATCGTGAAGTAGGGGATCCCTCTCCTATTAGAGCATTGAATCCTTCACGTAGTCGCTTCCCCTACCATTTAGAAGGTATTCCATCGTTGTCGCCACCTCATTCTGACCTGGGCAATGCATTAATTTTTGAGTTAAAGGATTCATAAACTTGGGCTTCTCTAGAATCACCATGTAGAACCATGAACTTTGGAGAAGCCCAAATTTAAAATATGGTTATATTAGCCATGATGTTGAGTTGTATGAATGTCGCAAATGATGGTTTTCTTAAGGTTGGTCTCCGTGTCGAATGTGGTTTTTATGTACCTAGATAATTTTAGAGAAATGGAGGAGTTTATATATGATTTGTTTTTCCCTACGTGGCATTGGAAACTTGTGTGGCTTCGGAGCAAAAAAACAAACCCATGGAACATGCATACTTGGGTTTTACTCGTGTAGACTATATACATACTATATGTGAGATTTTTTGTAGCCATATATTATACTTGTTCTTCGTATAATAGTATAAGGTATGTATTGTAGGGTTTATAGCGTATATTGAGGCCATATTTTTGTGTGCTTCCGTAGATTTTGATAATTACTTGTTAGCTTCAAGGATTTCACCGTCAATTTAATTAAATTAACATTTTCTATGTGCCAAAAATATCTCTAGCCAAAATTAATTTTATTTTAATCATGTTTGAATTAGTGAAGGGAATGGAAATACTATAGAAGGGATCATTTCACAAATGGTGGACAAAAGCCCCACCATAACTACTTAAAGAGTTTTCTCTTGAAAACATTGGGGAAAACTAGTTGACACCCATGGTGGTCATGGCATTTACAGGGGATCAAACTAAAAAATTGCATTACACTCCTCCCACAATCCACGCCTATGATCCCAATACTAGTACTTTTACAGACCAAGGCCTTAGTGTGTGCATCGCATTCTATAAGAATGTTGTTTGTTCCAAAGCTAGTGGCTTTAAGGTGTTATTGATGAAAGGATTGAGAATGTTTTCTATCACAACAATAAGGTTATGGAGCCAACTAGGAAGAACAAAATATGGACCTATAAAGGACTTCTTTTTTTCCATCTCAAAAACAAGGGATCCTTCTCCCCATGTGAGCGAGTGGTAGAAGACGATTAGTTGTTCATAGACCAAACGAGAAAAAATATTTGCAAAATATGTCTTTTTACGCTCCAAATTTAACAAAAAAATCCCTTGATTAACTTCTCGTTGGTTTGATAGTTAGTATGTGATAAAAGATGCCAACAACATGGGATTGAATCCCTTTCGTGTAGAAAGCTTATATTGCCACAAAATATCATCAATATGCAGGAATTCTACGGTCTAAAGGATTCATTTTTTCACTTTCTTGTCAGCTACTAAATCCTAGACGTAGTGGAGGATTTTGGTAAGCTTGCTCATTGCAAAATCCTAGACTCATTCACAAAGCATATTTGGGATTTGTTTCCACAACAAATTAAAAAACAATACAAAATGTTTCATGATATCTTCTTTCATAAGGCAAATACAACTATTCATAGGTTTCCTAAATGAAAAATGGCATACATCTCATAATATTGCCAAGTAGCAGTCATTGCAAGCCTTGACATAGTCAATAGTATAACACGAAGCCTATGTCTCTCAATAACATCGACACTTGCTTCTCTTAATTTATTTTCTTACGCCTTATTATATTAGTCTAAATTTGACAACGCAACCTATATTTGTCAAACAAATTTTCAGTGATCAAATTTTCAATATTGCCTTTCATAGTTTGTACACAATGATATTGTATAAAAATAAAAAAGTAGTTTTTTTTATTTTAACAAATTCAATCACGCACATATAACTTGTTTATAGATTTATATAAAAAGTGATAGTCATATTTTAAATCTGCAAGTTGGAAAAGGCCGCAATCTCAAATTCAGTTTCTCAAATTTTAAGTATTTTATAGTTTAAAACATGATAAAATGTGTACATGATTATAAAATTTAAAGCCTACTTAATCCCCTTTATTTTTGAGTGTTGTATTTTAACATTTTGTTTATGTTTTAGTGATTGTAATTTGGTCATAACACATAAGTTTACAAAAAAAAACTCTATTGGCAAAGGAAACTCGTTGATAATTTTTCTCTTCTTTTACCCTAGCATCCAAATGAATTAAGGCATAGATCATATATAGTAGCAAAGGTCAAGGTTTGTAAATCATTGCATATATGTATGGATGAGCTTTATTATTCCCAATAATTGCACCTATTCATTGCATACAAAACCTTATTTAGTACTTAGAACAAGGACATCATTTTAAAGAGTATAGTTGGTCTATCCAAATGCCTACAACATAAAAAAAAATATGGCCAACATTTTTTTTTCCTTCACTACCTTCTATATATCCTAATTCCATGGATCTTCCACATCCTTAGTAATGTGGAGGATGGAGAAGGTTATCCTCTTTGTTAATTTTTTTTCTTCTTGAGTGGTCTCAAATGTTTTGGCCAATGCTATATTCTCAAGCATGGTCTTCATATCTATCAATATGTGGAAAGATCTATAAGGAAGTGTGCATATAGGTTTCACTAACAATTGCCACATCTTAAGCACTTATAGTCCTAACCAAGTTTCTTCTCATTTTAAATTCACATAACTAAATGTTTGAATACTTAGGTAGCCAACTCTTTGGGGTTCTGTCCTAACAATGACATTGTGACTACAATTTATATCATAGATTATTCATGTTCTCCTCAATTTATGCTATGTGTTTATTATGTATAGTGTGCCAACACCACATTATCCTCAATTTGAATATTAAAAAAACATGTTTCCTTTGTTCGCATCTATTGAGTATTATGCGATGACAATGAATATCAGAACGCTTGATTTTTGTAAGTTATCATGGTGATTACTTTTCATAATGTTGTAGAATCACTGAAATGAAGACAAACATGTTAAGATATATTTTTGATCTTAAAGGAATGTGTTTTAATCTGACTTGATAATCTTGTAATTTGTTTACTAGGACAACAAATATTATTGCTTGCTTATGTTTGCTTTGATATGACAAATGTAATGTCCTATGCTTGATGAACTCTATTCGCTGATTGATAGCACACCTTGAATCAATTCCATTGATCCAAGGTATGTTGTGGCCTTCTTGTAATCGCTTTGCCGATTTACTTTTAAACCAGACTGAAGGTTGATATAAATGTTGCAGCACCTGATTTCAGGAATGAATATCTGGCACGTAGATGCCAATGGAAAAGGTTCGATTCTCGAACCATACACTGTTGTAACGCTAGACAGCGTAAGACGACAAGGGGGTTTGGATGCAAGTGGCTCAGGTAGGTGGAACATGGGACGAAACGTCCTGCATAGTGTTGAATTTGGATGTCAGTCGGGAGGACTTGATTGGAAATTGATTAATTAAGTGTTAGGGGATTAGACCCTAATCTACCCCTAAGTTCTACCTTATACCCTAACTACTATCCTATGTGGATTTTTAAATTCTATATGGGTGAAAATTGATCTAAATCCTATTAACCTAGGAACTAGGCGAATGACCTAGATATGGACACTATTAAAAATCCTAAACTAAACCTAACCTAAGGAAGGGGACGCACAGACCCATGGGGATGGAAAGGATAAGGAGGGAAGGTAGGAATTTATTGGGACAAAATAAGGTCCTTGCGTGGACAGCGCCAAGTCTGGCGGGAACATGGAAAAGATAGGGGGCATTCAGTTAGTCATGAGACTAAACTTTGTTTTCATGCAAAATTTGAAATTTGGCAATTCGCCAACCCGAGTCGGTGGTGGCGTGAGGAAAAAGGAAAAGGCAGTGCCTTCAATGCATTAATTTTCTTGGTCTTCGCGACCAGCCCGCCTTGGAAAGAGGAAAGGGGAAATTTTGTTGGTCATTGTGTTCTTTCGGGTTTTTGGAAGTTGCTCTGCATTTGGTTTTTCACGGTTCTGTCGAACCAGCTGTGTTTGATTATTATCTCTATTTCTTTGGGAAATCTAAGGCTGTTTTTGAGCCTGTAGAGGAAGGTGACTGTTTGGGAAGCTTTACTACTGTCGCCGTGGAAGGAAACAACTCCTGTAGGCATGGTTTTCTTCGAGCTTCAAGGAAGATTTCAGGCATGTTAAGCCCTTCTCCTTAAACTGCTTGCTTTTGCTTAATCGTCTCATTAAAACAACCCTGCTCTCTTCTGATGAAGGGGTTTTGGGTTTATTCGATTTTGCTTGTCATGATTGAGATGATTTTGGGTAGAGTCGTTTTTCTTTGCTGTTGCGACTTAAACTTCCTTTGCATAATTATTGAGTTGAAAATACAGCCCATGCTGTGTTGATTTGTTCGACCATATTGGGGAATTCGTTCTTTATATTACGAAATTGTGCTTATGAATACTTAGCTATGCGAGTAATATTTCTGAGTGCTGTGCTTTTTCTTTTGTAAAAATGGAAGGATGAATACGACTTGGGTATTTTTGGGTGTTGAAGAAAGTGATTGTTCTTCTTACTGAATTTATTAATGAACTATGTTTTCTCCTTGCTGTTTGAAATCAGAAGGTGATGGAAAGTTGATTTTATTGTGTTTTGTGGATGCGGTTTGATCTTCTAACTCGAACTGTCATCGTGAAAACGATCATGGCTTAGTATTTCTGTGCAAATGAATGAAATACATGAGAATTGGCTTGTTGTTTGAGACTGTTTTGACTGTACCATGCTTGCGCATCTAATACCCTATGCGGGTTTGCCTTGATAAAGGTATTGTTATATGAATATTGTATTTCTGAGTTCTGCACATCATTGTGAAATAGGAGAATGAGATTTTCGGATTTAAATGTTTGTTGAGAAGGAACTCGAACTGGGTATTTCTTTGCATATGGTATATTGAATGAAATTGTGCATGTTGTACGAGTTTGTTTTGACATCGTTTCTTTTCTGAAATTAATAAGGAAACGAGTTCCTCTTCTTTCTGCTGTTTTAAATTCTGAAGGAAATGGTAATTGGGTTTCATTGAGCATTTTGGGTTCGGCCTGATGGAAGTGATAGTGAAATTTAGATTATTTTTCTGAGTGTTGTTTTCTTTTTGTACAAACGGAAGGATGAAATGATTCGTGTGATCTCTGATTTTGCACTGTCATTCAAAAACGAACTCGACTTGAGTGATTCTTGTTGTGTTTGAAGAAAATGGGTGTTTTCTTATTGAAATAGTTAAAGGAACGAATTTTTCTCTTCCAGTTGCTTGAATTCTGGAAATATTAACACTAGAGCTTCACTGTACACTCCGGGTTGGACTTGTTGTAGGTAACAACAAAGTGCAATTTATTATTTATGAACTGTGTGCGTTCATGGGTATAGAAAGTCGTGTGAATAATTGATAAAGCGACTGTATAACTGTTCATTTGGTTATAATACAGTGAAGGAAGTATGAATTCTTCTAGTACAGTAAGAGCATAGGATGCATCTTTATATTGCTTGCTCTATGAAGGATACGATGCTTTACCTACTTGTTTTTGGTATTCGTATGTGCCTGCTTGAAAGGAAGTATTGATATGGATGATAAATTCTTCCTTGTTTTCATTTAAAGCTGAATATGAATGGGTTTATCCCTTGCTGTAGGAAAGTGAGTTCTCTCATTTTTAGGATGAAAATGTGACATGTTGTGGTTGCTGTACACTCTATATGTTGTAAAGACGTAAATGTCTGTTGAATGAATTATTTAAAAGGGGATTATATTATGCGGAATGAATCTTAATGTTGGATCATGCCTGTGCTAAATAAGCGGATATTTGGTTGTCTCAATGAGAAGAGGTAATATGACCCATCTTCCTTATATTCGGTTATTGATTTCGTAAGTTTCACTCTGAACTGTTATCTTTGATTGGTGTCTCGTTTGGATTAAATTTTCAGTACAGTCATGAGGAAAGGAAAAGGAGTGTGGATGGATAACTTGGAATAATGATCATTTCTTCTCTCATACAGTTGGAAATCTGTAATCGTTAAGGAACGAATTTTGTATTGCTTTGGTTTAAGCATCTATATTTTATTGCTTGTTTACTTTTCTCATCAGTATTTGATTGATTGAAATCAAATGAGTTGCATGAACTGAAAGGAAAGCAATTTGGTTTATATTTTCAGTCAAATTTTATCCTTTGAAATTATTACTAATGTAAGGGAATGGAATTGATAGAAGTTATGTTAGAACAAGTATACATACTTGTGTTCCTAGTTCTTACAGATGTTGTAATCTGGAACTGTTTGAAAGAGATTACTTCTTGTAATGATTGTTTGGGAAAGAGGACAGTAATCCTTTGACTGATTTGGATGGTAATTCGATGATTCAGCTGTCATGTTGTTCATTCTTTTTGATATTTAATTCTTGAATGATGTTCATAGTAACGTTTCATAAAAGCAGGGTTCTTTTATTGAGACAGTTAATTAAAAGCACCTCATTTTAATGACAAGTGCTTAATATGCTCAGTTCAATGAACTCGACTGCAAAAGTAATTTTGCGATGGAACTTGAGTTAAACGAAGACATGGTTGTTTTCTGATACTTCTTTTGATTGACTGAAGATGGATTGTAATTGATAGCTATTACTCCTCTACGAGGAATTGAGAAAAGAAGAAATTACATTCTTCTATCTTATGTGTTGTAATGTTGTTTAATATAAACAAAGTCCACTATTCGACTGCAAATGTATAGATTATGAAATGGATTGATGAATACAAATACAAGTGTGATATTTTAATGACTGTATCAGTTTGATATTGTTGAATAAGTTGGGAATATAACATTATTCCTTGATTTGGAATTATTCAATTGTTCATGAATGAATTAAAAAGGAAATGACATCTATTCTTACCTAAATGCAACTCTTACGTTGAAATGTGCAATTAGTTCATACTTGGGTTAAGATGAATTTTTAATTGGCATTAAAAAGGATTTAGGAAGAACATGATCTCTTAATCGAAAGGTATTCGGATTAGTCTGAAAGCTAAGGAATATCAAATAACTTAGAGTAGCGAACCTCGTATTCGACTCAGTTAATAGCCTCTCGAATGTTAAATTCAGAAAGTAAGGATATGGGAAAAACATATCCATGGTTAATGACTTAAATATGTAAGGTTAAGGAGAATAAATGAATATATTCATTGAGAATTAGACCTCGTTTAGATGACATCTAATAAGATGGAATTCTCAATTTGTTTACAGTTGTGGGAAACTTGGTTAAGTTTTTTTAGGTTAAACTTATTAAGTCTATCAGTAATGGGCTGCTTAATCCAAGGATTAAGAAAAGAACCAAGTAGAGAAAATGCAACCCCTCGGTATGAAGGAGGAGATGCGTAGTAAACTAGAAGACGGATTAAGTCTCTCTTAGCTACATACAACCGTAATGAAGAATGAGGATAAAGGATCAAGATGGTCACCAAAGTTGATCTTAAATATTAAGATCATAACCAAATCACTGAGCCGGATGTGTACTCTCGATGGGAGGATTCCAGTAGACATCGACATACACTGCCATAAACATGGTGTCTTCATGAAGGCGGGGCCTTCATGACGACACAATGTTATAGCCGACATATTACAATGCCCTCCCGAATTAAATCATCAAGATTACATAAGTCGGATACTAAGTTCTTGGGTCAGGGATAGGAATGTGATCACGTATACTGAGTGACTTTGGAAGACTAAAGATAACCAGACACGCGGAGTTGTCAGGGACAACACCGTATGTCTCAACGTATCTTTAGTTACCATGAGTAACTTCCTATGCTCGTTAATATTGCTAGTTGAGTTTGACCTTAAATTGGAAGGACCGGGTAGAGACTAGAAAGACCATTCTAGATAATGCATTTAAGTGAGGTGAAGGACGTATTCCATTGGTGTGTATCACATCCTGAATATGATCATGCAAAGCATGTGAAAATCTTTGGCCAAAGTATCGCAAGTGTTGGTCATGCGTTGTCCTAATCACCTAGTTTAAGATGCAGATGTCGATGAATATCAAGAATGATATTCATATAGGCTTCTTAAATGGATCACTTCGATAACCTAAACGGTAAGAGAACCTCAGATATACATTATACTATGCATGAATTAACATGAAGGATCGGTAAGTTGTAGTCATGAAATGAGAGATCGCTTTGAAACTCCGAGTCATAAAATGGGAGATCGGTAGTTCTTCGAGTCATTTACAAAGAAGATATGGAATCAAGTTATATGATTGAATGGCATCAATGTGTGTTCCATATTACAAATATGTGAACAGAGAACATTAGTTTTAAAGGGAAATCGTGTGATCCAAACCGCATTATTTGGGACAGAGAACAATTATTAAAACTTGAACGTGTGTTTGAATTATATAATTCATAACAGGAACGTTGAATAAATTTTATTTTTTTCCCTTGTTCGGTATCTTAAAATGGGGATGTTAGAAATATCATGACATCTTTGATAGCTTGACACCCGTAAAAGTTACATGTTTACAACTTCACACACAAAAACAATCTATTTAGTCACCAATAACCATTTCAACCCATGTGAACAGATATAGCCTATTGCTCATTCTTTAAACCTTTCCTACTTTGAATTTTCAATATCGCCATTCACCATCACTTTGAATAATAACACTGCAAAATACAAAAGATGGGTTCGTACTCCTCCCAAATCGACCACTGAAAATATGTCTCAGAGCTCATAAAAAATCCATGTTAAATTAGATTAAAATTTGTATTCTAAATTAGGTCAAATTTGATGTGACCATTACAATATGTGCTACAAATTATTCTTAATATACTAATGCTTTTCCTATTCTTGGATTGCTAAAATTCATTTAAATTCATGTAATTAAATGCTTGAATACTTGGGTAGCCAACTCTTTGGGATTCAACCTCAGTAATGACATGTGACTATGGTTTGTTAAATATTTTATTCACGTTCTCCTCAATTTAGGCCATGTGCTCATTATGTATAGTGTGCCATAATAGCACATCATGTTCAATTTGAAATTTTTTAAAAAATCATGTTTGATTTTTTCTACTATTGTTGTCGGGTATTCTACGATGACAATGAATAAAATGACAACTCTGATGATTTACACTCATAGCATGACAACTTTGATAGCTTGACACATTAACAACTTGACAAATGTAAACATATATTCAGTTTCCTAGTGACCATTTCAACCCATGCCTCCATTGCTAATTGTTGACTATATTATTTTGTTGCCTTCTCTCATGACAATGGTGTTTATGTAAAATTGATCCTAGGCATGTGTGAATGGATATAACCTATTGCTCATCCTTTGAACCTTCCCTTCTCTAAAATTTCTATATTGTGATTCACCAACTCTTTCAACAACCAAGCTTCTAAAAAACAAAAGATGGGTTCATACTCCTCTCAAATTGATCGCTAAAAATGTGTTTAAGCACGCGATCATAAATATCATGTTAAATTAGATAAAAATACACAATAAATTAGGTGGAATATTTTGTGACCCTTGCAATATGTGTCACAAATTATTCTTAATATACCAATGTTTCTCCTATCCTTGGGTAGCTGAAATTCATTTAAAATTCATGTAACTAAGTGTTTGGTTACTTTGGTAGCCAACTCTTTGGGGTTCGACCTCGGTAATGACATTGTGACTATGGTTTTTATCATAACTTATTCACATTATCATCAATTTAGGCCATGTGTTCATTTTGTATAGTGTGCCAATAATACATCATCCTCAATTTGAATATTCAAAATAAAAATCATGTTTCCTTTGTTTGCAATTGTCACGTATTTTGCAATGACAATGAATAACATGACAACTTTGACACGATTTACATTCATAACATGAAAACTTTGATATCTTGACATATGTAAAAGTGACAAGTTTGATGTTGACAACTCGACACACACAAACATCTATTCAATCACCTAGTGACCATTTCAACCCATGCCTCCACTACTAATTGTTGGATGTGTTGTTTCCTTGCCTTCTCTCGTAACAATGATATTTATGTGGAATTGATCCCAGGACATGTGAATGGATATAGTCTATTTCTCGTTCTTTAAACCTTCCCTAATCTAAAATTTCAATACCACCTTTCACCATCTCTTTGAATAGAAAAGATTTAAAAACAAAAGATGGGTTTCTGCTTCTCTCAAATCGACCTCTTGAAGTATGTGTCAAAGCACATCATAACAATCACATTAATTTAAATAAAAATACACATTAAATTAAGTCAATTTTTCTATGACCCTTACAAATGTTTCACAAATTAATCTTAATATACAAATGTTTATCCTATTATTAAGTATTTTCTATTTCAAATTGCATTTATAAATTTATTTTGTTGTATTTGTTCAACCCTTACGTTATTAAAACACATAATTTGATGTAATTGCATTAATCCAAAAAAGTTACAAAGGAAATTGTTCCAAAAACATAGAAATCAAAATCACAATTGCCACAAAGCCAAAGGACATTGCATTCATAGAGTTATCAAAATGCCTCAATTATTGAGTTTTGTTCTCCCACCATCTACTTCCCTACACTTTCTTGACCTTACAACTGGAAAGGGAGGCTATAAATTACTACACAATGAATCCATTCCGACCGGGTTTCAAACCCTAAAACTTCATGAGTTTCCTCAAATTTTTTTGTGTCCTCTCGGTGAGATTAAAATGCTTAAGTGGAGCATAAATAGAAGATATTATTTGGGGTTAAAAAAATATGCACATAATAGGTGTGGGTAATGCAATCCAAACTCTTGATCTACCTTTCAATCATATGATCAATCATTGTAAGGGATCAATTGTTGATGCCCATCTCTGCATCAACTATTTCTTGCAATTACTCAAGCTTACAATTAAAAACAAGGGTTACAAAATTCTATAAGAAGTTGTCGTAGGGGTTGGGTCCCGAACAAGGAACCAATTGGATTTTCACTTTTAAAATTGGCCCCTTTAAGTGCAAATTGATCTCACGTGAATAATGCTTAACCCTAATCATTAACCTCATAGTTAGAGAGAAACCCTAATCCAAAATTTGCATGTAATCGCTACATTAGGATGCTAGGTCCACTCCACACCATCTTGTCTTTGTCATGTCCCATGAAATGTGCATTTCAATTCCCTTTATATTTACATATGTTCTAACTACCCAATAAATGTAAGGGCTGAAATTTCAAACAATTACTCGCTTTAAGCATTGTTCGAACACTCCTTGCACTTTGATATATCTCCATAAATAGTTTCCTCGTCATCTTCAAGAACATGACATTTCTCCTTCTTACGATTGATAGACATGTCATGTGGTTCTCGGAAGGTATAGTTTCACATTGCCTACCTCATTCCTCTTTGTCTTCCCTTACAATTCTCCACCCTCAAAGCCCTTACTTTACGCCCCTCTTCCTCTCTCATTGTTTCTCTCCCTCCAGTTTGCTTTCTTCTAAAGATCCCCTTTGACATTTCCATCGTACATTTCGTGTGATATTGCAGTCTCACAATAACGAGAAATCACACTTTCATTCTCTAAACCTTTTCCCACTCGTAAACCCCTCTCGCATTTCCCTTCCCCACCCTTCCATACTACCATTCCTCTCTTCTTGTATAACTTCTCAGTCTATCCTCCTCCTTGAATGTCTATGGTTGAAAATTGTTTTCTCTATTACTTGTACATATCTTACTTAATCTTTAATTAAAAACATCATTTATTTATTCCCTTTCTTCTTTTTGCACTATACTTTGTTCTTGTTTCCACATCATTCACATGCCACATCCCTTTCGACATTCGTAAATTTTAAATTAAATTAAATTTTGTTGTGTACACATGGGCTATATGTAGGGGAGAGGGACTCTATAATTGTGCACCTAACTTTAGGTGCACGTAGATATATGCAGGTATGTCTGTGCGTAAAAAAATTATATCATCGCTTAGCGTATGATCGTGCCATATCAACATTTTCGTTTCGCTTGTTTGTTCGAGGGAAAAATAGTTTTGAATTGACTTAATATGAAGAAAATTGATATAAAACATTTGAAAGAGGACCAATGATCGAGCGCCCTATGTGTCACATTCTCATTAACTCTTAAAAATATCATTAACCAAAAAGTGAACAACTATTAGTACTTTTCTGTCACACTCGGGAACATGATGAAAAAGCTTATCTAGGGACTCGTTATCAAGGGTAAAGCAAAAATTCTAGTGGCAACATTTTAAGAATCGATCACATCATCTTCGATGTGATACCGGTAGATGGACTATTCCAAAGGAAGATTGGGAAAGGAGAATTTGTCTCTTCTTTAAAGAAAGGGGTCATAGATAGAATGGCATTTTGTCATGGAATGTTCTCATATGATGATATCCGTATTCGTATAAAACAATTTAAAGGTGGACAGACCGAGGAACTCTTCAAGGAACAAAGCTTCCGCTGACAGCTTTATCTTCTCATTCACACTCTTAGCGGATATTGAAAAGAGTATCATTAACCATTATCAAGCTTCGAACCCATAGACTCTTTAGTCTCGTGGACGCCATTAAAATCTTTCATTCATTCATTCACCGACCTATGTTGAAAAGAGATGTACATGTTTTAATGCATGCTCGGCTATAAGGTCCTCTCCCTAATGGGCCCAAAGAAAGCGAAAGGAAAAAAAAGTGTGAGTTACAAGCTTAATTCACGGGCCTCACGAAGAATTATTATTGACTCTGTTGATTGCTCAGTAAAATGTTGAGTCTTTATTAACAATTTTTTTAAAGATTCTATTAGACCAAATCTCGTAGATTAGTAGGCTCTAATTATTACTCCAGGTTTTTAATTTTTTGTTTTTCACATCTAAAACCCTTTAAAACCCTACGCCCTGCAACACATTTTATTTCACATTCTCTGTGAGCGTACAACTCCCACAGCAATGGAGTCACTATTGAAACCCTGCGATTCGATCTTAGGCCAAAGGAAAATTTCAATTTCCACATTTTCTTCACGGAGGAGTCATAAAGCAATCTCTCATAGGCATGGCTTCCATGGATTCTCACGCAGCATGCTTTTAGGTGCTCAAATATTGCCCGCCTTAAAAGGTAGCCTTCCAAAATCTACTCAAACCTCCTCAAACCCCAAACCCTAAGTTTAATACACATACACACATTTGCGCTACATATACACTGATAAATGTTTATATATTTTCACATAAATGTCTATGTTACACACATGTTTTTGTTCTGTTTTTAAAAGAGATGACCGTGTACATACTTATACAAATATTTGCGCTATGCACACAATCATACCTGTCCACTCGCCAACACAAATGTTTGAATATAAATGCATAAATGTCTTTACATACATTCGTATTTTTATTCTGTTTTAGAAGAGATGGCTGTGTCTCATGCTTTGAACATGTTGCAGCTTCTGCCAACGAGAAGAGCTTGCCGAGGAATTCAGAACTAAATTCAATGAGAGTCGAAGCAATGGTTTCAGGCAATCAGCAGGTTAGGCTTTATATTGTTATTTTAATGCAAATGCAAAAACGTCGATGAGATCTTTGATAAGTGGAGAAATAGTTGTTTTAGGGATTTGTGACAAGTGGAGAAATAGTTTTGTTAGGGATCAATGAGGGTTTGATATTGGGCCGCTCCTGTAGTTAGAGACAAAACTTTGAATACAATGCTGCCGAGGCTGGAGCAGCCAGTCCTGTTTCCAGTATGATGTCCCGGTGGACAGAACATGCATAGGTGTGTAGTTCCAGAGAGACTGAAAACTAATTTAGACATATTATCATGCACTTTATCAATGTTCAGATGCCTTGTATTTCTTTGAATGATATGTTTGTAATGTTGAGGATGAAATTTTTTCAGTTTCAACTGAATAGGTGTAGGCCCAATTTGGAATCCAAAAGTACACTAAATTAAAATATCTTCTGATGTCAGAGAAAAGGTTGAGAGGGAAATAAAATAGACATATATTAGCTTGCACTTGAGCAAAGCTCAAAGATTCTATCTATTTCCTGTATTTTTGCACAAATGGTATGCTTGTAACAATGTGGATGAAATTTCTTCAATTCAAAGTGAACTGGTGCAGGCCTGATTTGAATTCTGAAATTCCCCTAGAATAAAGTAATATCCCTTGTTTTGTCAGAGAAAAGGTTTGGAGAAATTCTGAGAATTTAGCACGACATAAGGGCATGTATGAGAATGGGACAAAATAGATTATATTTCCCCACATTCAAGATCTTGACTATCAATAGCCAATGTTTAGCAACTTAGAAATTGACATCAGGTTGCAAAAAATTGGCCACCAAAATAGAGTACTTGTCCATTGAATACATCAAAGGAGATGGGATAACATTTAAAATACACGTGACTTAGTTTTCAAATCCATCTTCATCATCTTCAAGAAGATATTTTTTTGCCATGTACAACTTCTTCATTGATCCGAAAGTTTGACTAAATGTTTGATTGGAATGTGATCTCTTGGATTGCAACCATTGCTTGAAATGCATGAAAAGCCTCAGACATTTTAAGAAAAATCAGTTATCAGCTGTAAAACTAAATTCATCAACCTTTGCAAACATCCTCCCAGTGAATCAGAACAGTGAATGGAGATATGTGACAGATTTTTATCAGATTTAATAGTTTTCTCCCACAAATGAGGGGAAATGGCCCAAGAAATACTGATTGATCATCTGCATTGGGAAATCCTTGTTTCTATTCCGCTTCAGAAGCAAAGATATTGGGATTTTCCATTGCTGCTTTCACCACTTGATACGGTTAGCGGGAGTCTTTCATCTAACTTTGAAAAGCATCTACACTTCTGCATTGCATAAAAAAACAGTATACAGAGCCAACATAGTCCTTTCCTTGCTATCGTCATTAAGACCCCTGGCGTGGTAAGTTTTTTTCCACCAGTATTGCAATAAGATTAGTTAGGGTCCTCGCTGCTTGAATGCTTCTACTATCAATGCCTAAAATACCTGCTCATTTATCTGTTCTTCTAGAGAGTCACCTTGGATCTTTCAGGCATCTCTATGAAAACATATCAAGCTCTGGGAAATCAGGTACATGCAAGCAATGCCCTCAAACAATATCGAGAAACGTTGCAATCACTAGTATGATTAAGGCCCTTGATCCATATTCAATTATTGCAAATTAAGCTTATAAATTGTTACATCCCAAGTTTCTAGAATTAACATACTAATTAATTTTATTTTAACCCCTAGGCAATGGTGCTAATTTTGTTTGAATACCAACCCATTAGGTTTTCTAAGTTCTCAGATCACCGCAGCCATGTGTGGCGTGCACATTGCCCTGCTTGCACTAGTGCAAGTCGGCGATGGTGGTGCAATCATGATGGTGCGAGACCTCCTGCTTGGATTCCTCGTTCTCAATTGCAATTGCAAGATAGACACAATAAATTTCATCCCCATTCACAACCCCCACCTCCCCTGACTGCTTCCCTTCGTGATTCGGAGAAAAGCAAACACAGATATGGTTTTTTCACATGTTTATAACATCTCTTGATTTGCACGTGCAATTTTTTTTTTTTCATTTAATGCTACTACATGCATGGCCTTATTAAGGTATTATCTAGTCACTTTCATTGAATGAAAAACATCATATTCACACCACTTGTATGCTAGTGTCAAAGGAGCAAGTACAGATTTCTGATTTATAAATAAGCAAACTCACAATTTACTTGGAATGCAGTCCATCTAAAAGCATTTTTCCTGACATAAGTTCATTTCACATGGCATTAATTGGAAGAACCATGATGTTGTGACCTAAGAATTTACATAAAACAGTCTGTATAACCTACTAAGGCACAACCAGAAACAACATGTCTGCCAGATATTACATCTTACAGCTTCATCATCAGAAAAAAAGGCTCAAGCAGCTCAGCTGGGTGGTTTCAACATTAGCTTCTAACAAGTCTCTGGTAAGAGTAGTCATAAAATATATGATTTGATTGTTGTCCTACTTTAATGTACAATATATACCCCAATTCATGGTACAAGTTTGCTTTCATTACATTCTATATTCAGTCCTAACTCATATCACTAAGAGACGGTCAGCGTTCCCAAACGAACGGTGGAGTAATTTTGGCTATCACTTATTTAACATTCTTCAAAGACACAAGAGTTCCTTGATCTAGAGTTGCTAGTGCTCACGTACCCTATTCCTTTTTGGTACAATTCTTGATCTGCAGCAAGTATGCAATTTGTAACATATCAGCTCTCAGAGTTTCAGACTTCTTCCCCAGGTGAACAGAGTGGTGGACAAGTTCATGGCTCTTGGTAAGCAGTTAGAACAACCTGTCTTGTCACAAAACTGTTTCTGACCTTATGCTTTTGACGTTCTGGAAGAAACACCCATCATATAGCAGACAAGATTTCATCAGAACATCGGAAGTAAGAAGCTATCATGGCACACATATACGAGTTTACACACATCGGAATAAGAAGGAAATATGACGATTTTCTAACTAAACATTCACACGCTCTCTCGGAATCAGGCTATCAACAAAAGTTAACTGTCCTAGATTGAATTGTACACTACATCGAAGACTAACTTCACAAGCATCAAATGTAAGTGCAAGGTTGTCCAAGAACATTTGTACAAGTAAAGCAGCACCCAAACAAATAATTTATTATTTTTTTGAATTTTTTCATCTCACACTACCGTAATGCTAATGACAAGGCACATAGTGTATCAAGTAACATCAAGGTTGTAACCAAGCGCATTCCAGCTGATCTCGGTACCTGATAAATAATGATGGAATATTCTATAAAGTGTCATCATTGAAGTTTAAGGCTTACAAAGATAATACTGTGACCACTCAGCTCTATTTGACATGCTACAGACTACAATTGATTGGAAAAAAGTACTCTACATCATAGAGATATAGCCTAACATGAACCCCTTCACACTGTAACAGCAGTCAAGGACATATTATGTTTCAGCCATAAGAATATTCAAATTTCAAGTACACATAAGTGATAACAACAATCACATGTCATCATTTATGGTATGTTGGAAACACTTATGACTTTAAGAACTAAATCTGCTCTTGACACTTGTTTAACTGAACATTCACATACTTTCTCAGACTTGGGTTATCAACAACAATAAATAGTCCTAGACTGAATTGTACATTGCACTGAAGACTACCTTTACAAGCATCAAATGTAACTGCAAGGCTGTCCAAGAACATTTATACTAGTAAAGCAGCACACAAACAACGAAACTTTTCATCTCATAATCCTATAATGCTAATAACAGGGTGCATAGAGCATCAACTATCATCAAGATTGTAATCAAGTTCATTCTAGCTGATCTTACTACCTGAGAAATAATGATGGCATCTTCAGGCAAGTTCATTATTGAAGTTTTAGGTTTAGAAAAATAGCAGTATGGACACCCAACACTATTTGCCATGCTACAGTTCATTGGAAAAAGAAAAGTATTCTGCATTTAGAGACGAAGTGTAACATTTAACCCTGCCTGCGCCCTGGGCACTATAACAGCAGCCAAGGACACATCATGTTCTAGCCAAAGGACTATTCAAGTACACCTAAGTGATAACGACAATAACATGCCAACAGTCATGTTATAGTGGAAGCACTCCTAACTTATACACAGTTTCAGCACATGTTTCAACCATAACAGTATTTACTGATCCCTAGAGTGCTTAAAGAGAGCTCGTAGTAGATTTTGTCAGCAGTCAATCAGATATGGGACATCATTAAGAACTGATGCATCACATAGGTAATGCACACTAGATCAGCAAGAACTGCACAAATAAAAGTACAGCCTAGCATTGCATTCTATCTCCTACTGTATATGTGCAAGTACAGTCTACATAATTCTGTCACGAACCTCCTCTATGTCAAGATGAATTTTAATACCAGAGAATTTTAGGTTTTTGAGCTTACTTGTTAGTGGACTAGCCAACGGTACCAAAAACTTTCAAAGGAATACAAACACTTGTTGCATATGAGGGAAACTGGGTACCCCAGTCATAAACATGCACTGGCTATTCTGTGTCTTAACTAAATACGGCATGATTGGTTACATGGTGAGGGAACTACTGCTGACAGTAAGTACATAGTACAACCAAGTTGAACTGTTATCATATGCACCCCAACTGAGCTCATACCTTTCATTACATTTTGACAGAATTGCAAACAGAACGATACTCTGTCATTATTACATTCAGCGTCTGTTCCAGAACTCGCGATTTATCAGCTATAAATCGCGATAAATCGTTTGGAAGCATGAAAACAATTTATCTTCTGGAAAATCGCGATCTTTGTTGTGCCCATAAATTGATGATTTATGGTGATAAAGATCCTGGAAAATTGCAGAAAATCAGTTGAAAAATCGCTGTTTAGGGTATAAACGTCCTACCCGAAAAAAAAGTGATCATTTTGAAGCGTTTTTTGCAATTTTTCCTCTGCGAATTTAGCCCCTGCATTTTGCTAGGGTTTCAAGTTTTGATCAGGAGTAGGTTTAATTTCTGCACTCATTTTTATTTATTTTCATTGCTCATGATTCTCATTCGAATTTGTATTATTTGCACTTGCAGATTATAATACAGAAGCATAGTGTCTGAGTTCGTGTATTTGCAGATTATAATACATAAATCCATGCTTTATTATAGTGTTCTACCAGAAATCGTGATTAACTCAGGTTCTTAACTCAGACAATAATGAAGTGATTTATTATAGTGCTTTATTAACTCGGACAATAATGAAGAGATTTATTATAGTGCTTTATTATCAGACAATAATGAAGCAAGTTATTATAGTGCTTTGTTAACTGAGACAATAATGAGGCGATTTATTATAGTGCTTTATTAACTTAGACAATAATGATGTGATTTATTATAGTGCTTTATTAACTCAGACACTATGATTATGAGTTCTTGTTTTAGTGCCGCATCATAATCATTTCTGGTAAATATTAGTCATAGTAACAAGAATATTAGTCATTACCCAGTAGGTCTCCACCAGCACCAAAGGCACAGACCACAACTAATACCTTGCAGTAACGAGTCTCCAAATTATATTGCAAACCACAACTGAGCAGTGCATTCTATAGATTCACTTCTCGTGTCATTTAACAATGTTTTACATTTAATTTAAGTTTATTTTATGAATTTAAATATTTTTTAAGTAGCGATAAAGTTGCTGATTAATGTCGATAAATTGCCGATTCCCGATTTCCGAGTCAAATTTATGCATGCTGAGTAATTGCCTATAACGTTTTTTTTAAACTATGCATTCAGCCCAAGTAGCACCCTAATAAATACATAGACAAACTGAGTATTCCCTCCTACAGCCCTCCTACGCTTTTGCTTCATGACCACAATGTTCACTTCTCCTAACAGAGGGTGACTTCAAAGCACAAGAACTATCTTGTCAAGAGGTGTAACAGAACAACCATATCTAAGTAATAATTACAACATCTATTATCTCCACCTGTTTCTATCTACTGACAAGCTGTCTAATATGGGATTTCATATTGAAAACATGCACATACTTGATCATAAAATATTAGCATGCACATTTTCAATGAAACAACCTCTGAGAAAATGGCATCATCCAACCCATGACAGAGGGGTTGTGGGTTATTGACATTGCTTGTACAAGGTAATGGCTGAATCTTTAATACCCTTCTTCCACGTTCTATAACAATTTACCGATTTCTCTTCATCAAAATGAAATCTAACTAGCTGTAGCAAGGAAGTGGAAGCGACATGACCAAACAATCCCAAACATCTTTTCTAGCTTTATGCAAAATTCCATTTTCATATTAAATGGCAGCTATAGACAATATTCAATCTACTATACAAATGGCAGCTAAACAAGTGCTGGGATGATCTCAAAATACTGCCCTTGCTCGCATGCCAAGATTGTTTATGGCTCATCTGAAACCGTTTTTCCTCTGATGTGTCACTTGGCCTTTTGTGATGGTCGTAAATTTTAATATTATCCTAGTTCTTCCTTGATTTGTTTGCCTTTCTACCCGTTAGGGCCTCTGCATGCTTTCAACAGTGGTATTGCTTTCTGGGAATGTGAAGGAGGTGTTTTGACAGAGAACTGAGGTGCCACTTATTTGGGGTCATAAACCAGTGTATGCATGCAAAAGAAGAGGTCAAATCATCCCAAGGATTCAAGGGGTCAAAAGGGGAACTAAATGATGGTCGTAAACATAGACTTAAGACCATCACTTCCTTTGTGATGGTCGTAAATTTTAATATTATCCTAGTTCTTCCTTGATTTGTTTGCCTTTACCCGAAGACCTCTGCATGCTTTCAACAGTGGTATTGCTTTCTGGGAAAGCCAATATACTCAGAGCTCATTATACATATACTCGTAAGGATTGAGGATGATTTGGCCCCTTAATTTCCTTGGAAACTCTGATTTATGACACTGAATACTTGGAATGTTATTTAATGGGGGCCATCAGAAAATGCCTTTAGCTTGGTAAGATTAGAAACTGGGGCTCTAACCATTTGCGAGCTCAGAACATGATGTATTGAATTAGAGTCTAGGGATATGACCTTGGACGTAGTTATATTAAAAACTGGGGTTGTGTAATGACATTTCTATAGTAGACAAGTGGAATAGTAAATATCCAATTGAAAATAAACAATTGCATTGTTAAAAATGTAGTCCACGGAGCAGAAGAGCAAAACTGAATAAATCTGAAATGTGAAATGTCTGAACAGCTGAAATACTAAGATAAGATGTTTGAGCAACTTTGAGGGCAACCTTCCAAAACACTAAGTCAACACATGAGTTCCACAAGAATGACTCCAAGTGAATTCCGAATTTTAAAGCTATAATTAGAGTAGAACAACTTTTAGCCTTAATAAGGCTGATTTTACTTAACAATGTAAAGTCTAAGAAACTGCTAGAACTATCCTAGAGTTATGCACACCAAAAGTTGGCTATTACATAACCCAAATATAATAATCAAGATGATAATGTGGGTAATGGTTAGGGGCATAATGTGCCTCCTTTCGAAAAAAGGTTGCTCTCAATGTATGAAAGCTGCAGATGTTTCTGCATGAATTGCTCATCTTTCCAAGAAGCAAATTTTGTCGGCAGGTTCATCTATTTGATGAGATATTTTGCAATTTCCCTAGTGTGCAATAGCTTCAATCTCTGATCTGTCGTTCCTTCCGTCTCCAAAGCTATTTTGGCCTCGTTGTCTAGCTTTAGAAGCTATGCTTGTTCTGGAATCTGCCTCTCTCTCTGTTTTATCGTTGCTTTCCGACTCGAAAATTATTTTGGCTTCGTTGTCTAGCTTTCGGGTTATGCTTGTACAATATGGGATCCTATCACCAATAACATTGTTCACTCATAAATTATAATCCATGGACATTGGGTGAACTTGCAAAAACATGGGTACTTTTAGCCTATGATGCCAAGATATGGGTACGCAGTACAGTTCACTACGCGATACGTAGGTTTTAAAACCCTTGGGTACGAAATGTCTTGGATATGTCCGTTACATACATACATACATACATACATACATACATACATATATATATATATATATATATATATGTATATATGTATATATATACATATATATATGTTCACTACGTGAATATGTTGGTTTTAAAAAACCCTTGGGTACGAAACGCCTTGGATGTCCGTGCATACATACATACATACATACATACATATAAGTTTTATACATATACTCATTTTTTAGTCCATAAGAAATACAAAATTTGAAAAATATAGTACGATCAATGTTCAAAGCATTCAATATACTTGAGATTTTACATTTTCTATGATATAAGAATATTCTATTCCTTTGTGTTTCATCCATTTCCTTTGAGATTAATTTTTGTGTTGCGATGGTGGCCATTAAAGATGTATATAAGGAGCTCTTAAAGAACCTATTTAATGAGATTGACTCTAACCCCGCCAATGATAACTACAGAGGTCAGTCCAATGGTTGGTTCTTGCATTCATATTATCCAAAATCACCTTCTAATCCTCCTTAAGGATGTGGGAAGGAGTTAATGCTGTGCCTTGATAGTTTTTGGGAAAGGATGCTCTTTGAAACTTTAAGCTATGCAATTTGCGGTTCCAATTTTTTCTATTAGTATTGAAGATCACCTGAGATTTGATCTCATAAATAACTTGTAGACGAAGACTCGATATTTGTCCAAATCTCTATGAATAGCTTCTTTCCTTGGTCAATATGGGATGATCCCAAATAATTAGCTCAAACATTCTTGATATCCTTTGAATATTCTCTCTTGAATTATTTAGAGGGATTTTAAACAATTTCCGGTTTTCTTGTGGTTGCCATGCCCTCCTAGTATAGTCCTCAATAAAGCGAAGTTTGTTTGAGTCAAAATAAAATAAAAAAACTTTTTAGAGCCCCCTCACTGCCCAACCCTGTGGGTACGTCCGGGTAACGCCAAACATAGCTGACGATGTGTAATATCCCCTTCCCATTCGAAGACCTTTGGCCTATTTTGTTAACCCGACGGCCAAAGGAAAAATATAAGGGTGGCTTAAGTTATATTTAATTATTATAAAGTGCCATTAATAAAAGAAAAAAAAATATAGAGCACTTATAATAATTTATATGACTTAATAATTATTAAATCAAGGATGGAAAAGGCCCAAATATAAATTGTTATCCATCCTAGGTGAAAAGGTGACTTGCCTTAAAAGGGGGAATGGGAACATAGAAAGGATAAATGCCCATTTTACTATGTATTTCCCCTAGAAAAATGTGACTTGCATTAAGAGGGAAAAAGTTGTTGGAAAAAACATTTAATATGGGAAAATATTAAATGCTTGCATAGGGAAAATCCTTGGGAACTAATTGGATATTGTAGAGGTTGTTTTGGGTCTCTTCTTCCTTTATAAGGAGAAGTTGACTTGAAGGGAAAGATATTCCATACCATTTGATATTTTCTAATTTGTGTCTTAAGCTTGTAGCTTATGCATATTCTTTCATGTGCAACTGCTGTTTGCAAATATCCAGCTTGTGGAGTAAGATCCCACAGGAACCCTAGCTTCGGTGGTGAGAGATCCATCCCTAGCTAGCAGGGCATTCTTCGGTAGTGAGAGATCTACCCTAGCTTGTCAATTTTGGAGCTGAATTGATGCCCTAAATGTGTTGGGCGACCTACTTTTTAGGGCAAAATTAGGGTTTCATGTTTGCTGTGCAAAAACTATTTTTGGAATATTATTCTTCATATTTTTGTGGCCCAAGATCCAAAGTTTCAGCTCATTTGGACTTCTCTAGCAAAAGATATTAATTTTAGAAGTTTTCAGTTGTTTAGGGCATGCTGTAAATTTCTGGCAGCATTCTGTTATTCGAAAAATTCCAAAAATAGTTCTATGATGTCTGTTATTGTATTAGCAAGCTCCATTTAAAATTTCAAGAGATTTGAGCAAGTATTTTTGGAGCTATCCATTATTTTCTGTTCGCTGCCCTAGATTTAATTTTCTGCAAAAATCAGATTTCTATTTGGCTGCAATTTGTCTGTATTTTGCATATTTAAAGTTGGGATTGCCTAAAATCTGTTTAGGGGTAAAATAATGTCCATTGGGGACATTACAAATGGTATCAGAGTTGTTGTTCCTCCAGCCTGTGTGGGTTAAATATGGCAAATTGGAAAGATTTCAATATGGGTTTTATGAAGGAAATGTTCACCAACATGGTGAAACAACAGGAAACCACTAACCTTTATTTGAGCCAACTCACCAAAATTTAAATCAAAGCAGGTCTTGGGACAATCAGAAAAAATGTGAGAACAATAATAAAGGGCATCTAATAGAGGTGATTGATGAGGATTCTTGTTGGAGGAAATACCAATCTTTGAGTAAGGGTTTTCTTGATAATATGCCATTTTCGATTATTGCATGATGAAGATTGGTAGAAAGAAGCCCAAGCGAGGTCATCATATGCCGCACAATTACAAAAAGAACTCATTTGAAGAAGAAGCTTATAGAGAAAAAGGTATGATTTCCATTGAGAAAAATAATTGCATTAATGAAACTTTGCTTGTTAGAGAAATTATTCCAGCTCAAGAGAAGAAATTTGTATATGCAAGTAAGGAGGATGTAATGGAAACTCTAAAAAGGTGTGAGGAGTGGAATAGCAGAGCTAGAGCTGCTAAATTGATAGCCGCTCAAGCAAGACAACACCTACAAGAGTTCAAGGAAAAGATGTCTTCACTTAGTGGGCAGCAGGGTATGAGGAATGTCATTTCTCAAGAGAGGGCAGCCGGGAGCATGGAAATACCTTTCAAAGGAGGGCTGATTACACAGATTAAAGATGGTGTGGAAGAAAGTATGCCATCTCATTTATTGCAGCAGCTGATTTATGAAGAATTTCAGCCCATTGTAGACACGAATACTCAGATTTTGGGGCAGCAAAGTCAAGACATTTTGAAGACCAAGATTGGCGAGGATGTTGGTGATATTCCAAGGTATAAAGAGCATACTAATGTGTCTTATTTATTGTTGCCTATTTATTTTCATCATGAGATGCATGCCAAAGTTTACATTATGGAGTTTGATGAACCATTGCTCCAAGTATATGTATGTGAGCATCTTGTGGATGATATATGGTGGCAAGTTTTAGTTCACTTGACAGAACAAAGGTGCTCTAGGCTTGCAAGGATCACTTCAACATGTTTTGTCTCTTGTGCATGACACTTGGACAAAACAATATCAGAATTGCTTGAGGGCAAGCAATTTTGGGAAGGGAGGATTGTAATATCCCCTTCCCATTCGAAGACCTTTGGCCTATTTTGTTAACCCGACGGCCAAAGGAAAAATATAAGGGTGGCTTAAGTTATATGTAATTATTATAAAGTGTCATTAATAAAAGAAAAAAATATAGAGCACTTATAATAATTTATATGACTTAATAATTATTAAATCAAGGATGGAAAAGGCCCAAATATAAATTGTTATCCATCCTAGGTGAAAAGGTGACTTGCCTTAAAAGGGGGAATGGGAACATAGAAAGGATAAATGCCCATTTTACTATGTATTTCCCCTAGAAAAATGCGACTTGCATTAAGAGGGAAAAAGTTGTTGGAAAAAGCATTTAATATGGGAAAATATTAAATGCTTGTATAGGGAAAATCCTTGGGTACTAATTGATATTGTAGAGTTGTTTTAGGTCTCTTCTTCCTTTATAAGGAGAAGTTGATTTGAAGGAAAGATATTCCATACCATTTGATATTTTCTAATTTGTGTCTTAAGCTTGTAGCTTATGCATATTCTTTCATGTGCAACTGTTGTTTGCAAATATCCAGCTTGTGGAGTAAGATCCCACAGGAACCCTAGCTTCGGTGGTGAGAGATCCATCCCTAGCTAGCAGGGGGGCATTCTTCTCAGTGTGAGATCTACCCTAGCTTGTCAAGTTTGGAGCTGAATTGATGCCCTAAATGTGTTGGGCGACCTACTTTTAGGCAAAATTAGGGTTTCGTGTTTGCTGTGCGAAAACTATTTTTGGAATATTATTCTTCATATTTTTGTGGCCCAAGATCCAAAGTTTCAGCTCATTTGGACTTCTCTAGCAAAAGATATTAATTTTAGAAGTTTTCAGATGTTTAGGGCATGCTGTAAATTTCTGGCAGCATTCTGTTATTCGAAAAATTCCAAAAACAATTCTATAATATTTGTTATTGTATTAGCAAGCTCCATTTAAAATTTCAAGAGATTTGAGCAAGTATTTTTGGAGTTATCCATAATTTTCTGTTCGCTGCCCTAGATTTAATTTTCTGCAAAAATCAGATTTCTGTTTGGCTGCAATTTGTCTGAATTTTGCATATTTAAAGTTGGGATTGCCTAAAATCCGTTTAGGGGTAAAATAATGTCCATTGGGGACATTATAGGACGAGAATGACCCAGATGTATCTATACGGACGTATCCGTGTGTGGTGCATATCTAGGGGGTATGGGAGGGTGGGGGCGAACCCTGTAACATAGCTTTTAGCTTGTTAGTCTTGTTGTTATTTTGGTGAAGTATCTTGTAGGGTTTTGTGCAATCTGTTACCTTTTTGTTGTTGTAGATACAATTGTTTGTATGTCTCAAGCCTGAAAAATACCCAATCTCTGATTTCAAAGATTGCGAATGGATTTCTCTAAGAATTGTTGTTGAAAATCTGGTCTTTGTCACTAATCATGTAGACTATGATTACGTATATATTCAATAAAGATGGAATAGAGAAATATGTTAAATTAAAAGAGAGTTCTCATAGGTAAATGATGTATGATGAATGGTTTCATTTTAATTTTTGCGTATTCTCAGGGTATATCTTTTGATTGTGTATATGATGGATTGGCAATCTCCATCCGATGCTTCATTGTATATCTTTATGTGAGCCATCAGGTCCAACTTTATATAGTGAACATCATTATTATGCTAATGGAAAATACTATTATTCTATGTTTTGTTTCTGTCTGTCGTGTGATGATCATCTGTGAAGTGTTTGACATTGCGTTACATTGTGTGTGTATGTCCACCTTTGTCCATCATCATCAAGTATAGTTTCCAATTTACATTTCTGGTATGCTGTTGATTATGAATACAGTCATTATTCATGTGAATCACTAGTCCATCGAAACCCTTGTTCATCCATATTTATTTGCTGTACACCAGTCATTGTTGAGTGTTGTTTTTGTGAAGCAAAAATGATAAATACAAAATATAGGAGACACATTTTTGGGGATGCAGAGCTAATATGTGCGAATCTTATAAAAATCTGAAAGAGTTGGAAAAAAACCCTAGTTTGGTATGGGATTTTGTTCAGAGTTAGGGAGCAGACATTTGGATACCAATTTACAATGCCTTTTTAACCATTTTTATTATTGATGCTTTTCTGGCATTATTTTAGATAAAGGAGGTTAACCTTTGATGCTATGATAATTGCTTCATTGGAGATATGGCAATGAACAAGCACTGTTTGTGGCAATTTCAAATCTTGATGTGGTTGCTTGCATTCCAAGAAGTTCAGCTTGAGCCTTGGCAACTTTAAATATTTAAGGTGATAAGCAAAATGTGGATAGATCAACAAGCTTGTGGGCAATGTATAAATTGTATTTGGGAGGGCTTGACTTAATCTTTTGATGGATGGGAACACAATGGCTGTTTAATAAGAACAAGGCAGAGAAATTAGCTTTATGATGATAGAGAGATCATACTTTGGGCTACTGTAGCTAATATCCTAGGTGATTAGGCTGGCTTTTGTCTTTTGGACATCACATAGAGGAGAATTGTATCTTTTCTTTTCAAGTTATCTCTTGCTAAAAGATGGTTTAAGTGATTATAAGACTGACAATAAACCTTGTGTTTAGTGACTTTCATTTCATTGTACCTATTGAGATTGACATGGTAATGAGTTTTGGAATTTTCTTAGAGGTCAATCACGAGCATAGGATTTTATATGAAAAACATTCTTGTCTTGGCTCTTGAATAATTATTAAACAGTGGACCAATTGCATCTACTAAGGGAAAGTGGCTAAACCATTTTTTGTATGGCATGTACAATTTCACTCCCATGTCTCAAGTAATGATTGCAAATGTTGTGCCCCATGTCGAGTAGAATTTTTCACTTAGTATATATATTCATAATCTTCTCAATATGTTGATAATGGCACGACTGCAACAATGGAAAGAACACAAGATCGCCACAAGGCCCACAACTATTCATGTTGCACATTCGCTTGGATTGTGTATAAAGATGACAATGGATCTATAAGGTAGCATCTAAGAGAAAAAAAGATGTATATAGTGATGAGTATAACATTTAAGAATGTACAATAGCTTGTGCAACTATGAATATGTATAGTACATGTGACTTTAGCTAATTATTAATGAAGTTCAATATCCTTGCGACCATGTCTCATCATTTTCTCCTTGATTAGAGGTATTTGTCGCCAATATGTGCTGTAGATGTGGGAAGTGTTACTTACATTGATTGGCACATCTTCTTAGCTTGAGTTGCCAATGAGTTCATTGGCGTGGCACCTAGCAGTGTGTGTGCAGACATCAAGTGGAGTATTTGATTCCAAAGGTTGCTGAAAAATTGGAATGGTGTCCTTAGGATGAGAGCAACAACCTCCTCCTCCGAGTGTGCGGCTTACAAAGCTTAAGTTTACTTACATTCACAACATCATGTACACCGAACTGAGAAGGAAGATCCAACCAAAAACTGTTTTCTCCAAGTCGCTGCAAAATGGTATAAGCCCTGTACCAATTAGGTTTGAGATTATGATGTTTGGTGAAATTTAATCTATGTTTATCAAAGTGCTTACAAACGTTACCACAAATCTGATAATGTGGACGAACTCAATACCTATATTAAAGCTCTTTGCATGTGGCTCGAGTCTTCCATAATTTATCATGAATTTGAGCATGGACCTTAGCCAATGTTGGACAAATGAAGAAGTCTTAGCTTGCTTCTTTTGGCGTTTTATGATAAGATGAAGGAGCTGTGGGGTGGAGGGATGATACTAGAATCTCATAAGGAGCAAGAGGCTGATACGCAAAGAAGACCTCAAATGGAGAGTCTCATTGTAGAGGCATGGATAGCTCTATTGTTACTATACTAGAATACATGAAGATAAGTGTCCCACTGCTTATCTTGTTTGTGATGGATGCGGAGAGTAAGAGTCAATGAGCAATTAAGTGCCTCAGTTTGACCATCAATTTGTGGATGAAAGGATTAAGAGAACTTCAACTGACATCTCAAAAGCTTTTACAAGGTTTTCCAATAGTGACTAAGAAATCTTGAGTGACAATCAGAAATAATAGTGAATGGGAAGCCAAAGTGCTAGAAGAATAAATCAGCAGCTTCAGAAGCATCTATAGTTTAGTTTCATGGGGTGAGTATAGACAGTTTAGGAAACCAACATACAACAGATAAAATACTATCATGTTTCCTAATAGTAGTAGGAAATCCACCTGTAAAGTCCATTTGTATGGATTCCCAATGGCTGGAAGTAACTTGAAGGCGAGCATAAACCGAGCTTTCTATTAGAAGGCTTAGACTGACTGCATAGTGAACATCTTCTAACAAAATCTTCCACATGCTCCTCATATAAGGAAAATGTAAATTATATTTGTGAATGATGACATGTGCTTAACAGTGCTCTTATAATAAGTGCAAGGCAGGCTGAACCATTTGGAACACAAAGCTGATTTAATTTGTTTGACAAACTGTCTTTTTATGGATAATGAAGAAAATGAGTTTGATTTACCGCTGTAGGTTTCTGTAAAGAGGTGAGAATTGGCCAAAAGCGTGGATTTGAAGCACATACCGACTTCCAATCTTAGAGGTCTGGTCAACCATGTAACCTGAATGGAACAACTTATTGTTAGCTTTTACAATGAGTCTTATACAGAGTGTGAGGCAAGTTGAACCGCTCGAACACAAAGCTGATTTAATTTGTTTGACAATCCATCTATTAATTTATAATGAAGAAAATGAGTTTGATTCACCACTGTAGGTTGCCGTAAAGAGGTGAGGATTGGCCAAAAGCATGGATTTGAAGAACATATTAATGTCCAATTTTAGAGGTCTGGTCAACCATTAAACCTGAATGGAACAGCTTATTGTTGGCTTTTTATACCGAATAATTGAAAAATCTAACATATGATGAATTTCATTATATTCTAAACTAGAGAATGCAATTGAGCTGATTCTGAATGGGAGGACTGAAATATGAAATATGGAGTCTCCACCGAGTTGGTCTTCTGGTATGAGCTGGAATGGGACTGGTACGTGCATCATGTTTAGAACTGGAAGGGATTATGTGAAGAAAAAGGTGTCCAATGGGGTCAGAGGGAACATGGTTGATTTAGGCGTCAGTTCAATGCAGAGGCCTTTTTGGTGCATGTCAGACCCTACGATTTGGCTTCTGTATCTTGCAGCAAATTGGATCAAATGCCTTCGAACTGGAACCTCATCAATGTGGAAAATTTTAAATGGTTTGAAGTTTGAACCACCTGTATTGGATGAGGATGACAGATGTGGGCAGACACTGCCCCAGTGGAAGATTCAGCCTTAGATTCTCAGGAAGAAATGATTGAGGATACAATACTGCAAAGAAAAGTGCGACCAACAAGTCCCGATGAGCAAGAGTACTTGCAGATCTGTTCTAAGGGGCAGTTGCCTAAGAAGACCAACTAGTTTCCATTAGGGGGACAGAGAATTTTGCCTTCTGCTAAGCAATTAAGTTCTTGGCAACCAAAAACTTCCCCATTACGGAGTTCGATTCAAAATGGAGCATGGGAAAACAAAGAAAGTTGAGGGAAAATAAGCCATAAAGTCTAAAACGGACAAAGACCATAGCTTGGTTTTTGTCCAGGTGACAATCATTCTTGAGCCAAGAAACTGGTAGTAATTGTAGGGAAAATGATCCAAACGGTCTAAAACTGACTAAGACCATCATTTGGTTTTCACTTTTCCGCCAAATGATGATTATTCTTGAGCCAAGAAATTGAAAGTAAACTGAAGACGATGGTTGGGACATACAATCGGTCCCACATTAGCAATGGCAATACAAGAGGTTATTTAAGTGATGGAAATTGGTTTGACTTGCATTAACAAATGAAGGAATTAAAGAGTTAGCATTTTTAAATCATCCTCGAAGGCTATATTTTTTAAGGGGAGGGGAGTGTAGTTACAAACAGAGGATTCCCTTATAGCATTTTATGTAAATTTTGAATCATAGTGTAATTGTTCCAAAGTTAACACTTATCTCTGCTTTGCGGCCATAGGGTGTTCCTGAAGGAATAAAAGAAGTTCTGTGTTTGCCTTGTGGAATTTCTATTCAAGATGATATTCCACGTTAAATATTTGTGTCTATTGTGTGAATGTATGTTTTCTTGTATTTTTGGATCAACATACTGTATAGCCATTTTTTTCAGACTTCTTTTTACACACTGAAGGTTAAGAGGTTTTGTATTTCTGCTGCTCTACAATATGTAGTTGTTTTCCTTCACACAATGCTCTAGTTTTCTTTATCTAGGAAAAATATCTGTTTGGTGAATTGTGCTTATTCAGGGTAGCCGATTACAGCTCATATCCACTACAACTAAGGATAAGGCTACTTGGATCTTTCTAGAACTAAATGAGGCATAGTAGCTGATATAAGCAATGCTTACTGAACATATTTAGTTATGCAAAGTTGTGATTAGGATACAGTAAGCTTTTTAATTTATAAAGACAATATAAATACCTGAACATCTATCTAACAGATGCTTGAGTGTTTGGACACTAAATAGTAACTACGGAATTTCCGCATTGTAGTGCCTTTCTGTAAGACAGACACATTTAATTTTTCAATGGTGTAGTGATCTTTTCATTATCTTGACAAATAAAATTATTAACGTTAAAGTGGATTTTCCGAGTTTTACTGTTTGTAATATCAGAAGTCTTAGTTTGTGTTCAAAGGTCTTAGATCAGTTGGGCAAATTGAGCTGCAGGGAATTACCAAAGAACATGTCGAAGCTGTGGAAGTAGGGGTCCCAGAAATCATGCATTTTACCGCCTTCCTTTACTAGCCGACAATGCTGCAGCTGAACTTCTTAAGCGGGTGTGGTTACTATTTATCCTTATTTAGGCATTCTAGGAAATGCATATAAATTGTTTCACTTGATTGCTGCAAAATCTGTTCAGAAAGTTGAATGTGTAATTTGATCTTGCAGGTTCAGACAAAGATTTCCACTGAAATTATTGAAATAAAGACTGAACAGGTTTCCTTAGATTTTTCCGATCTTCCCTTCTATTCTAGTTTACTAAAGTCATCTGTCAGAATATTTTTTTATATTTTTTATATGTAATATACCAGTTCAGCTGTATTTGAAATCTGAAAGCCCCAAGAGTTCAAGGTCCAATCTTTACAGGAAATAAACTGTTATCTTGTCTGCAGTGTTTTAATGTTGGCCTGTGTTCACCATTATCTAATGATAAGCTTGAAGTACTAAAATGGCTGCTTAGAGAGACATATGAACCCGAAAAGTTACAATCTCAAAGCTTTCTGGATATAGAAAGAGCAAGTAAGTTTTCGACAATTGTTTTGACAGGGAAGTTTTCAGTTAGTTTTTATATGTTTATATTGAAGCCCGAGACACCTTTCTATTGTTTTTCATGATACATGTAGACTGATAAAATCTGCAAATATAGTATCTGCTATATGAAGACTGAAATTTCGTTGTGATTGTTGTGATTGTATATGCCTACTGGGAAAATAACTATGAATCTGCAAGTTTATGTGAAATGAAAACTCGAAAGTTATATCGTATAATAAGAACAAGGAAACTGTTTTACATCCCTTTGTCAGGTTTTTCTTCTTATACTGTCTTTGTTAATTTGGAATTGAATTTTTCCTCTTTAGTAATATATTCAGTGTCTCTTTTATGTGCGTTCTTCAGAAGAGAGATGCATTGATCTACAAGCCCTAAAGGAAATAAATACTAGAAGTTCATTTCAGAGTCTCGTCTTGAGTAATTCGTCTCTGAGAAGTCTGTCTGGTGTAGGTATGGTGCTGGTATTTGATGCTTTACAGCTTCTGCAGTCTGTCAGTGTTTCTGTGAACCCTTTCTCCCTAGAGATTCTCGGATAGTCCTCTATCTTGTCACTTCAATTAGGAAGATCCATAAGGTGAGGGTCTCTCCTCTTTAGCTGCTCAACCCCAAGCTTGACGTGTTTGTGGAGCATTTTCTACTTATTTCTGGAGGCCATATTGTTGACTGGAATATATAAGTTTATACTTGACACTAGATTTTAGATTTCCTCTTGGCGAATTCTGTCTTATAACATTAGCTTTGTATTGAGATTGATCTCCATATTCCTCCAGAGGATTGGGTCTGCAGGATTTTAATTCTTTGCATTTCTATTTTAGGTAATGTTTTATGATATAAGGGTGAGGTATTGCTTTTATTCGGATATTTTGGGAGATCCTTTCTAATTTCTTCCAATATATCTACCAGTGACGTTTCACTCCTTTTTATCGGAGCTATCAATTTTTATGCCTCAGGCTTTGGTCAGGCATCCTAGAAGTGCATAAATATTTATATCTTTCTTTTATCTGGTTTCACCAAATGTTATTCAACATCTTGCAGCTCAGCCAACACTGATATGGTTAATGGGGGAGCAATCAAGCAATGTGTTTCTTGTACTCATGAAAGACTGATCTAAAGTGCCAAACCTATAACTGGTATGCCGAGAAAGCTAGACATTACTACATTTATTTTTGATCTCGTCAATAGGCCAGCATCACTAGTTTTAAGCCAACACATAGTTGGGTAAGAAAATTCCTGTTGTTGGGTACAAAATTTGACATAATTTGGGCTTTACCATTTATTGGCAATACTAGCAATTCTCGTGGTGGACCCTGTTGGCACCCAAAATTGTTCACTTCAAATTTGGGTACGCTATAGTCAAATTTTGCAGTTTAAGGGCTTGAAATGACATAGTACACACCTTTTTGGACTCTCCAAATGATTTAAACTTGTCTAAAAGGCTTGCACATGTTAGCTCCATGCCTCTGCAGGCTACTCAAAAAATTTGTGCAAAATTTGAAGTGTTTCGAACCTCAGGATGGGCAATTGACGGTCAACTTGTTAACTTCCTTTTTTAGAAAGACCGTCAAATTTAAGATACAAAGTTAGCCTGTGGGCAGAATTGATTTATCCACCGATTAAAGACAAGTGTCCATGTAAACATGTGTCAACTATCGGTTCACAGCAAAGGTCTATGGCAAGCCCAAAAGCTCTAAGTCATTATGGCGAATGGGACTATCGATGGAAGACAAGTGTTGGTCATAGGCATGACGAAAGTACTAGGCGTAGCTTTGGAAAAAGATGCCAATGAAGGCCACGTGGAGGAGATTAGTGGAACAAATAAACAAAGTCAAGGTGAAGGGGAGGAGATGTCGATGATGGACACATGTCATCAATTGACGTAATTAGGATACGAAGTGTTGAAGCCCCAAGAGCCCATGGAGGGTGGTGGCATCGATGGCGGCCACGTGTTGCCTATCGGTGGGGAAGATAGAGCCGGTGTTTGGAGGGGTTGTGTGGAGCAGTGGCATCGATTGCTGCCACGGGCCGAAGATCGGTGAAAGCTGCGAATTGAGCCTGAGTTGGAGGAGGCATACATGGTGATTGGTAGTTGAATGCAAGAAGTGTGGACTATGTTAAATTTGATGGCCAATTTTAAAGAGAAATAAGCTCGGGGACGTCAAACTGTGAATTCCATTCAAACGACCAGGGGCTCATTTTTTCGCTCATAACTTTTGACTAGGAGCTCCAAATTGCCTGTAACCGATGTCATTGGAAAGGTCTTGGAGGGAGTTTTGTATTGGTATAAGTTTTGAGACGAATGATTGAGACATTCTGGATATTTTCTTAACAAAGTTCTTGGCGCCGTCTGCTTGTTGTTTTCAGTCTAATGGTGCTAGAATTGCCCTCAAATGTTTTTGGTTATTTTGATTCTCTCCAGAATATAATTGTGAGCTATTTCTCTCATTTGGACCCCACCAAAACACTTTGAGAAGTCAATCAAGCTATAAATAAAAAGATATGTTGTCATAGTGATCTAAATGTGGAGTTTTGACCTGATTGAGAAATGGCAACCTCCTAATCATCCATTCTCTTGATTTTAAGGATGCACATGTGTTTTCCCCCGTGGGTCTCCACTTGTGCTTTTTCATAGGTCATTTTTAATGCTAAAATTGGCTTATTTCAAGACAACATTTGTGTTTCTCCTAGACTGATTTGACAAAGATGATCCAAGCATGCTCCTATCTTCCCTCTCATTGGTGGATGATTTGTTTTCACCTAATGTTGACAAATGGCTTCTTTCTAGCCTTTGATTGCTTTTGAGAGAATATTTTGAGTACCTTTGCTATGCACCTTTGCAAAGGGAAATTGTATAAAATGGAGAAGAAACTCTCCATATGGATCTTTTGGCTATTGAGCAAACTTGGTTGTCCTAATTGTAGCATTTTGTTTTCCAGTTTTATGAGCAATTGAATAGTGATAGTTTTCTTGGTTCAAAGAGCAAATATTGTAGGATGTTGAGCAAGTGTTGTGGTTTTTATCAGAAGGCTTTGACTGTGCAAATTATTGTCTGGTAATGAAGCATTTGTTTGTGTTGTGTAGACATGTATGAGTGTTGAGTTATAAAATCCTTGCAGGTCTTCATTTCTTTGTATCTTCTATAATTGTCCCAATATCAGTGTGTTGTCATCTTGCAATATTTTGTTCTAATGAGTAATGAGTGGTATGTGTAGGATCATCCTATTACTTGTCTGAATTTATGGTGGAATGAATTGTGTAGATTGTTGTCTTCTTTTGGTTATCATTAGCTCACTTGATCTAAATACTGGTGACTCCTTGCCCAATGGATTCAGTCCTTGATCATAGTTCATCTGATCACTTTCTTTTGTTAATATTTCCATTCACCTCCACACTTTATTAAAATCTCACTTTGTATCTGCAAACTCCTAAGATTTCAGCCATTATAACTTTGGATTCATGTTTATAAGCTTTTCTTTGAACATTTTGCTGGCCTTGAGAGCAATTAGCTTATAGGTTATGAACGTCTTTGTTATTATCATCTGTTTGAGTGCAACCATTGCCCATTCTTAGGTAGGCTAGTGACAACAAATTGGGTAGGAATTCATAGTGGTTGGGCTACTTGGTTGGGTTTGTTGCATTATATTTGCTTAATCTCTGTTATTTGACATCATTTAGGTTGCTCTAAGGTCTCTCCCCTAGGTCTCATAGATCTTGAAGAGTAGGAGGTTAACCACCCTCCCATTTGTTGGCCTTAAGTCTGCCATTCTAGGTGAAGAAACAACTCACTACAACGACCTATCTTGTTGTCTTCACTTATTTCTACCTTGGTACAAGTTCGAGAGCGAACAAACCCCTTGCTCTTGTCTATGGTTGGAGAATTCCATGGGTCCTTAGGATTTCATGTTGGATAGGTACAGCTGGGGTCATAGTGCACATAGAGGAAGATGATTGTTGGTGTGAGTGCAAGGAGCCCCTCTAGTGGTTCAGGTTCAAACTCAAAGGATGTTAAGAAGCTGATGCAAGCGTTGAATTCTGAGCATCACCAACCGAAAATCATTTTTTGACCTGCTTTAGGAGATCTTCGGCCTTTGAAATTACCAAAGGACAAAGTTGTTCGCAATCTCTTAGGATAGTTCCTCTATATACATCAACTCAGGTCATTCCCCTCGAAAATTAGACTATTCATTGGGAATTATGCGGTGGTTGATGATTGTACATACTTTCATACTGTCATGTGCACTTGTATTATCTCGCATGGTATAGTAGCTTGGATTGTATATTGTAGCAATCTCATTGCTCTTGGGAGTTATTGTGTTTTCCTTTTCTCGCAAGTTACCTTTTATGTAAGTAGCATACTGCGTTTCTTTTCCTTCATGGGGGTCGTTTTAAGGCACCCCACTACCCCCTTAGTTGATACGACTTGGTTGTACTTAACAATTCCAGTGGCTGATTATTGTCATTCATGAAATTATAATTCTTTTCCTCATATCCTTTGTAGAGGGGGAAAGCACTTTACATAGATACATCAATAAAAACATACATATTAGGAGACATGTCACATAAGAGAATAACACTATATATTAGAAACAACATCCTCATGATATATCATTATACCGAGTACATCACATATACAAACACACCATATTCTGCCCACAATAACATATATATGATAGCCACAATGATTACATAGCAAGAAATAATGTGCAATATATATCCTCGTTGAGGCATAGATGGGTGTGATGTCTAGGATAAAAACTGCACATCAATAACAAAAATAATTAGCCTTGTACACAACAATAATACATTGCTTATCAACACATATAACATATATTTTGAACACTATTTTACAACCAAGTAACAAATAGAAATCAATTAAAGACTTCAAATCCTACACAATCACATATAACATATATTTTGAACACTATTTTACAACCAAGTAACAAATAGAAATCAATTAAAGACTTCAAATCCTACACAAGTCTTATTACTCCATAATGCTAGCTACAAGTTATGTACATCTATCCACCTAATGTAGACAATGTTGTCATCTCCAACAAATTGTCGTAGACCTTTGTGTTGGAGTCGACATGGTGGTGTGGCACTTGATCCTCGATGCTTGTAATAAAGAGTATGTGATGTGCTTGCCTCATAGTTATCCAATCTTTCTTCAATTTCATCACCTCGCAAACCACTGTCTCTATGATCTTGTAGTGGACATTGAACTCCTTGCACCCATCCTCATACTTTGCCATTAGTCTTTTCCATTCGACTTTCTTACGCTCATGACAATTCTTTGCTTTGGTTTTTGTTGCCAAATTTCCCCACCCAAGCCACAATGCACTAGATTGGCAAATTCGGTCATTATGGGCACCAAGGGAATGTTTCGGGGTTCAAGTCGTTCGCATTGTTTCTTCGACATAGCCGACATGACAATGCTTTAGCGGTGGTTGTGGGCACCATGGGAACCGGCGAACGCCCCAATGTTCCTCGTGTTCGCCATTTAAGTGACAATGTCGACGAAAGGGAGGCGGGCCGGGTGGTAAAGTGGATAAGGCGAGGCTGCAAGGCACAACTTGAACAAGGCCAATATCCTCAAGTTCCCCGCATGCGCGCTCCTTCCGACCCTAAAAAAATCAATTAAATCAGCGAATGATGACCCATGAGGAACTTCCCTAGTTCTTCTTGTTCTCTCAAAATCCACTCGGCCATATCTTTTGATCCGGACCTCCAAATTTGACAAACTTGATCTCGTTGGAACTGTGTTGCTGTGCACTCCAGTTTGACATCAAAGATGAAGGAAATTGATGGAGTTTAGGGGGTGAAAAAGGGAAAAACAGGCCCAACAATAATAAATCTCCAATTCCAGGTAGCTCAACTACCAAAATTAATGGTGGATACTTCCTCCTGCAAGTAAAGTGACATGGGGAAATGGTCGTGTAAGGGTGCCCATGTCTTTTCAATGAATTAATGCATGTTGTTGGTGGTTGAAGCTAGAAATCCAAGTTTTCCTCTCTTTTCTCTCCTCTCTCTCTCTCTCCATTTTCTATATATTGGCAATTTGTGTACATTTGTAAAAGGTTGGACTTTCTCGAATATAGGTGCACCATGTCAAAGTGTTTGCAAAGTATTTGTGAGTTGCAGGCCTCAGATTTGGGCTCTACAGGTGTTTTGTGCTTTCTTCTGCTCCATTGTAATGGTTTGTGCATGCTTCAAGCAATAAAATCTGGTTTTGTGGTTATTTCTCTACCTGGCTTGTTTCTATTTGCAATCTCGCCTCTCTTGCTGCTTTGTGGTGTGTCAGTGCATGCCTTTTCTCCTCCGCAGTTCCATATTTGTTGTGCATTGTGTGAAAAGGGAAGATTAAATGTTGTTTTGGTCTGTGGCATAGCTGTTTGCCCTCTCCTCTTTCATTTTCTTCCCATTTTCCCTCATTGAGAGTGGATCTTTGCCTCTTTTCTTGGTGGTATCACCTTTGTTTAGCTTAGGATTTCAATTTTCAGGCATCTCCCTCTCTCCCTGGTCCTTGTGAATGCTTAGATTAGGATTATATAGTTGTATTTCCAGCTGTAAGAGTAGTTTTAGCATTAGGATAGGTAGAGGAACGAGCCTTCTCTGGAGGTCTGTCTCAAGCAGCAAGGTCCCACACTTGGAGACATTACCATGTTGCCCAAAAGTTCTGATTTTCATGCATGATCATTCAGAGGATGCAATTTTTGGTGGCAACAGTTTCTCAGGTCTTTACATGACCTTGTACCTCCATCATGGCCTTTTGCAACTCGACCACTTCTTGGTATAGTCGATCTACCTCCGCCAATCAGCGACGCAGCTTGACTCAACATGTTATTATGTCATTTTATCCAACTTTTGTTGTCTCACCATATGCAATTTGAACTCAAGATCCTTCCTCCATCTTTGTGACGTATGACCTATCACCATGTGGTATGTGGCATACTTCCCCACAATATTTTTTAGATGCTCACTGTCGACTTGTTTTTGTTAAATATTTCCACACTGTGTCGATGTGTTATAGAGATCTTTCCACATCGACGCGTGCTTCTCATAATGTTGCATTATTTCTATCTCACGCTTTTTCGACCTTGCATCATGATATATAGCCAATGTTTTTGAGATTACCATATTTAACTTAGCCTGCCTTTGTGTTAGAACTTTGAAGATCTCCTTTGGTTCAACATATTTGTGGCAACTCAACTAATTATTCTTGAATAGGAATCTAAAATGGCAGACTAGGCTCTCTTACCTTCTGCCCTATGGAAAAATGTGCAACTAGTATCATCTATTACAATTATTGCCTTGTGACTTTGTCCGTGTAGTTGTGTCCTCAAACATGTGAATACTGTTCATTTCCATGACAACATCTATGAAATATCCCTTGCTGGGATCTTACAACAAAATGGACAAAATACAGAAATTTGCAGCAAATGCTAAATCTGATTTTTATGCAGAAAATTACAGCTAGGGCAGCGAACAGTAAAATATGAATAACTCTCACAATATCCGGTCAAAACACTTGAAATTTTAAATGGAACTAGATAATAATATAAAGAACACAAGGGAAATATTTTTGGAATTTTTCAGTCAATATAATGCTGCCAAAAATTTACAGTGTGCCTAAAATAGCCGGAAAACTTCAAAAATTAATATCTTTCCGAATACAAGTGCAAAGATGATGAAACTCGGGAAATAACATATATAAATATAGAAGATAACTTTCCAACCTTCAGATCTGAAAACGGCCAACTGGAAACCCTAGAAATTAGGGCTGTAATTTCCCAAACAAGTCGCCCCCTTTGGTAAATGGCCAAAACCCTTGTGAAACCCTCTGTAGATGATGCCGAATCCTTCCTCTCTCGGCTGCCATAGGTCTGATCCGAAAACCAGCTGAAAATCTCCACAAAACTCTCAAAAACCCTCAAACCCTAATTCAGAAATCCTGAAAATACCTCTCAGTAAACGCCCCAAATCCACTCCAAATTACAAGCTAGTGTAGATCTTTCACTATCAAGAATGCCTTGCTAGCTAGGGTTGATCTTTCACCACCGAAGCTAGGGTTCCGTGGGATTTACTCCACAAGCTAAATAGTTGCAAACAGCAACAGACATGAAAAGAGAATAAGTGTATGCATGAATGACTATCCTTTCACCCCTCTTCTCCTTTTATAACCTTTTCCATGTCAAAGAAACCCTAAAACCCCCAAGGCGCACTTTTTCATAAAGAGGGCCCAATTAAAAATAACTTAAAGTCGCTTTTCCCTTCCTAGGCGCCTTGGCCCATAAAGTGACCCCAATGAAGAAATATAACATTAAATGCAATACATATCCCCTCAAGTTGCCAAAAGGTACTTTAAGTGGCCCCAACGAAGAAACATAACATTAAATGCCAAAAGTGTCCACTTAAGTGATCCCAACGACAAAATAGAACACAAAGGGCCCATTAAACCCTCCCAACGACCAAAATATAACAAAAACATAAGTAGAAATCGACAACCATCCCCAATAACCTCCAAAGTCGTTAGTCCCTTGGGAATGACCAGGGCTAAGACCAAAATAGGGCCGTTAGGCCAACTACTCGGAATTGGGGACATTACAATCTATGAGATACATGGGAAGCTCAATATGTATCTCTATCGCATCATGTATTGGTTTGTCCACATCAACTCTCATCGTGTCAAGACCTCTTTGTCTTTTGCGATAGGGTTATCATTGTTGTCCTCGAAATAAGTCATGCCATCATATTCTTGCACAAGACTTACAATCACATCTACTTCCTCAACCTCTTCAATCTCTTCAACATTTTGTGGACTCTGTATTGGTGGCTCGCACCATAGCTCATGTGGAAGCTCAACAACATCGACAAGCTTTTGAAGTTCAACAAGACGAGGAGTTTTGAAACACCTCCGTGGCCAAGGGCAGCTGATGTATAACCTACTGAAATGTTAAAAGGGACAACATGATTCAATACAGCTCACTTCGACCTCCATCTCAACAGTTTATTTTCATTGTTGGTACCTACAACAATGAAAGTAAGCCCGGTTAAGAACATCAAAAGAAAGGCTAATCGCTCAGTTGATTATATTTCCTTTACTTGACCCTCTAAAAAAATTTCAAAAAGAAAAAGCCTATGGTAGATGCAAAGGACTTGAACTGTGTATCTCCCAATAAAACAAGCATCCAAACAAGTGCAGATCTAGGCTTCAAAGGACTCTTAAGGAAGATATAGAACAGATCACAGTGACATCAGATATCACTCTTGCTTACATGCGGATACTCGTGAAATTGGAATGCCCAACAAATGCCAAACTTTCAGGGGAAAAGTATGAACAAAATAACATTGACTTAGTTCTACTCCAAGAAACCATGAGATCGGGAAGTCCAAGCAGCAAACAAGTACTCAGGCATCTGGGGAAGCAGGCAGCAAGGATTTTGCTCTACCACCAGAACCATGTTCCTTTGAAACCCATACAAGTATGTCTTGCACCCTCACTAGTCATTCCCTTAGGGAATGGTGTTAAATTTATTATTCCACGAATTCAGAAAATTGCTGTTTTATCAACATGTATATATTACGCCTTATGGCTCCAATTGAGCAGATATGATAGATCAGCTCCTCACATGGGTCACCAGCACTCTAGCCAAAACCAATCTTGAAGGGGAATTTCTACTCTATCAAATCCCCTAATGAAAAAAGGGGGTTGAGGTTCATGCAGGCAGGAATTACATCGTAGAAAAGCTAGACAGAATTAAAATGTCTGAAATAGAGTTCTCTGTGTAGAGAGCTGACATCCAAGATGCATGACACAACCCTCTTGGATCATTGACCAATTCAGCTGGAAGTGGCATCACTGACCTAAAAACCCCCAATTCAGATTTGAAGCCATGTGGCATTCTCACCTGCAATTTGCCTCACATGTAAAACACTGGTGGAACGATGCTAAATATTTTAGTGGATGAAGGCTTGGAATCACAAGTTTTTGGCAAAATATTTAAATGGTCAGCGAACTGAAAAACCAACCGGCCACTCTACAAAATCCTATTTGCACGGGGGATTTACAGATGAGATTGATGCCTAGGAACAACACCTGATCCAAAAACTGTCTCTGTCCCAGCAAAAAGAAGCAGTGTATTGGAAGCAAAGATCCCTGGAGACATGGATTAAACAAGGAGATACAAAACGCTGAAATTTGTTCAGAAGTTTATCCTTAACAGGCAACACATCTATGCCATGTGGATAATCATAATAGCGTCTACTGCATATCTACGAATAGTGGCTAACATCATGCATCATGCCACATACTTTTTCCAAGACATATTAAAGGATGACTTGGATAGCACTACCTAGCAAAGGGATCAAATGAGTCTGTTAAGAAATATCCCCTAGAGGGTGAACAGAGAAGACAACCAAATCATACTCAGATTAGTAATGGAGGAAGAGCTTTACGGAATTGTCCTCTCTTTCTAAAGGACAAAGCTTTAGCACTGGATGGCTTTCCTACACTTGTTTTCCAAACTTAATAAACTGATTCACAAAGCTGATCGTTAGTGGTCATTGAGGAATCCAAGATGAATAAAAAATGGTTCGTAGTAGGAATACCACCAGATTGGTATTCAATAATAATTTTAAAAAGGCACATGCGAAGGCTTTGGATCAATACCACCCAATATCTCTTTGCAGCAGGGTCAGCGAGATTCTATCCAGGTCAGTTGCACACTGGCTTAAGCCTCTTTTGCCCAAATTGATCCCAGATATGCAATTAGCTTTTGTCCGCAGCTGGAAAATCGCAGATAAATACTCGCTGTTCAAGCAATAATTCACTCTCTAAAAATACAGCAAAGGCTGGGCATACTTTTGAAGCTTGCCATGTTCAAGGCCTTTTAAAGTTGCAGTTGGGGGCTTGTTTCCTAAACACCTAAGGCCTTTGGATTCAGCATTGGAATGGTGGCTTGGATGCATAGCTGTACAAACACCCATCCTTCTCAGTCTATATAAGTGGCAATCTTGGGCCACTATTCCCCTTGTTTAGAGGGCTATGACAAGGTGACTCTCTTAGACCATATGCCGTTTCATGGTTTTGGGGAGACTCCCAATTGGCAGATCATGCAGGCCAAACTAGAATGTAAATCATATAGGCTTTCAGTGTTAGCGAATGTGCTGCGATATAACAATTTTTGGTTTTCTGACAACTCCCTGATCATGTCTTCTCGCATTCTCCAGGATATCTGAAAAGTTAGAAGTCTTTTGCAAAAGTATGAAGAGGCCTCACGGCAGCAAATAAATAGACGAAATACAATCTATATACACTCACACACACAAATATATACATTTCAGTCCAGAGAAAGGGCATTAGAATTCTGGAGTTCACATAAGGTAAGTAAGCTTCCGATGATATATTTGGGCTTCCTCTTCATTTGAGACTAAGCAAATCCCTACGGAAGTCCAGAAGTGGCAAAGCTAAAAGGCAAGTGAGACATATGGGAAAACTTATGGCTTGCACTCATTTTGTTGCCAACTTTAATTACTGGGATACAGAGGAATTTTGCACGAGGAGGCAAGGAAGATAGATTCAAGCATCATCTGGTTATGTGGCCACAAATTGGACAACCCAAATCAGCAGGGGGACTTGATACTAGTAACATCACGATTTCCAGTTAGGCCCTGGCCACAAGAATGAGTTGAGATCCAAGAGCAGCCGTAATTTCTTTTGGGCAGCCATAGTTCATTACAATTTTTTTGACAATCTAAATGCTGATGCTTTTGAGACTGATTGGAAAATAAGTTTTTAGCAGATTGCCAAACAAATAAAAAAAGTCCAAGTATTGTTCGTTTAAGTTCCATGTGGCAGCTTGAGAATGGACAGAGCATTTACTTTTGGGAGGACATTTGGGATGATAAGAAGTTTCTCTAACTTAGAATCCCATGAACTTCAGCATCTCCTTCAATCCACAGGATATAGGTCAATCACTTAATATATAGAGGATGCTCTCCATATACTCCTAGTTACCGAGGGCGTGAGGAGAGGGTGGCCTTCCTGCTCCAATTTGAATTTTGGTTGCCTTTGAAAAGCCAACAAGAGAGGACATGAACACCTCTAGGATTGGATTGGGGTTGAGGTGTGAGAGAGAGCAAACCGCTTGGGCGACGAAGGGCATCTCTTGAGGCTTGACCAACGAGAGAGGACTCCGCCGACTTTAGGGGCCCGAGGAGGTGGGACTCCCCCATTCGACCATCGAGAGAGGACTTGAATGCCTCCATTCTAGGGTTAGGTCAAGGCGTGGGAGGAACTCCCCCAACAAAGGTCATTTGTGCACTCGGTTTCCTTTGAGAAATCACCCTTCTCCCAAAAGTTAACTATGGTTAATATGCACTTTGCATAGCTAAGCAACCAAAGCACGAGTAGCTTATGGTCATTTGGGCCAGCAATCTCTCGAATTAGTTTAAGCCATATCATCTTTTTCATTGACGACTTTTAATTATTTTTTTCGTCCTTACCACACCTTATTATCTAGACCACATCACCATATAGAATCCCCTTTTATTTTATACATCTACCTTGCATCGCTTCTTCTGAAGCTATTGCCCTCTCTGATCATAGTGATCGATCTCGCTGCTGGTATGCCTGTGTTTCATGCCTTCTTGGATCCATTGGCATCTAGATGGACCGCCTTCCACCTTTCAGCTACTCTCTGGATGCTCCTGCTCATCTCCTCCCGAACCAGTAGGGACCTTCACGGATTATCAGAGATGATATCTACAGCAGTTCATCCAAAGACACTTCGCACCATCCTCCGGGGGTTATGTCCGATTATGTCCTTCTACGCTGCCCACTTCCTTGAGATCCGTGACGGGCTCATTATCGACTCATGTACATCTCCCGACACGGTTACAGTCCTCCGTATCTCGTTGGGTCGCCTGCAGTGGGCTCACATCGACTCCGTGTGGAGATTGACCACCAGTTAGACCGCTCGGAGTGGACTTGCCTGCTTTGCTCTCTCCAGGAGGTTGAAATTGAAGAACACTTCATTTTTCGGTGTCCTGTTTACTACGAGATTAGGGGAAATTCCATTGCCTGTTTTGTGAACGCCCTTCCTTTGTAACTTTCTTCAGATATTATGATCAGAGATGTCTTGCTCTTTATCTGCAAGAGGCCCTCAGGCTTTGGGACAGCTCCTTCACCCTCCTCCCAGATGGATGGATACTAGACAGATCACCTCCTTCTCGGTGCTCTCCCGGTGAGGGGCACCAAGTGACATCTTGACACGAGTACAAACCCCCGGTTTAGATCTGTCAAGACTCGAACTCCACTTCCTACACCGTGAGGTTCCCTACCTTAGGCATGTCTCCGGCCCCCTGCTAGACAGAGATCCTCTAGGCCTATGCGGAGGGAACCGTCTTCCTCCTGGACATCGGCTTTCCAGACATTCCATAGTTTCAGTTACTAGACATCGGCGCATCGCCAGTTATTTCCAGCCGACCTTGAATGCTAGGTGATGCTTTGTTGGGGGTGTTGCTCCTTCTTCCGCCCCCCCCACACCGTCATCCTCTTCTTCTTCTTCTCTGGTTTCTCGGCACTTGTGGCCTCTTCTGCTTCTTTCTTCTTTTCTCTCTTGTTTTGGGCGACCCGTTTGGGTCCTCTTGTTGGGTCCATTGGCTTTGTACTCTGTAGTCCCATTGACCTACTTTTGTGGTCATTTGTTGGACATTAATAAAATTATCTTATCTTATCTTATACATCAACGAAAGTCCTATCATTACGCCTTTTACTTTTCACAAAGCTTTTTATATTATCTTACTTCCCATCACATACCTTTTACCCATTGGATTTTTATATCCTCAATACATTCCCACCATATAGTTTTGTTTGTCTTAGCCTCTAACATGCTTCCCCCTCCACGTAATATTTTTCCCTCACATTTTTCTTCTAATTTACCCACATTCTCCTAAGTTTCATCCTAATATATGTAGACTTTCTAGAAGCTGTCTCACTTCTATTAATTTTTCACATAGCCACTCCAAAATTTCAAACTCATCGAGATGCTTTTCATTTTGTATGCAAACTTAAATATTTCACAAGGATTTCTCATTACTTTATGCTGTTGGCATGATTTACCCCCTTATAGCTTGCACACTCAGACACTACTTATAGTCAGACATGTTACGTGGGGTCTGTATGGGTGGTTTTGACTTGTAGTTTTACTTTTGGATGTATTTGGTATGGTATGGATGGTTTCTAAGTCCAATTTTTATACCCATTGTATTGTCATACCGCTTGGACGGTTTCCTGTTGATTTGCCTACAAATATTTGCACATGCATTAGGGTAAATCAAGAACTTTGAAGTGCATATTGTATTGGAAAATGGTTGAATTAATGTAATAAGGAATGTTATTGAATAAGGAATGTTATTGTGTGGGGTTTTCCCAAAGGGGTTTTCCAAGTAAAAATCTTGTGTTATGTGTGTGCCATTTTTCTTTTCTGTTATGGCTTTAAGATTTTGTTAGTATTGCTTCTCTTGCATAAGTTTATCGGTTTATTTCTATTCATCTGGTATCAAAGCTAGGATTTAGCTTTGTTTGAAGAGCTAGGGCATCTCTGCCTTGTGATAAACTACGTCTTGAGTGCGAGCTGTGTGCGTGAGAATCTTTTGTAAAGGAAAATGACAGGAAGCAGAAGGATAGTGATCTACAAATTTAATGGACGATACTTGAGTTATGGAAGCTGAGCATGGAAGAACTTCTTGTGGACAGAGATTAGTGGGTCGTTGTGTCAGAACGTGTTCTCAAGGATTTGAAGTTATAAGATTGGGAGAAGCCGTATAGGATTGTGAAGAATTCAATCAGACTACGTCTTTCAGATTTAGCTCTGTTGAATGTATTTGGAGAAGCCAGTGCTAAGCAGCTATGGGATAAGTTAGGGACTTTGTATTAAACAAAGTCTCTAATAAACAAACTTTTCCTCTATAAGAAGCTACATTGTTGTAGGACAAAGGATTGTGACTCCATGGCAGAGCATTTGAATGCCCTTTATATTGTGTGCTAAGTCAGTTTCGTTTGGTCGAAATTAAAATAGAGAATATAATGCTCGCATGGTAGCAAAGGGATTTTCCCAAGAAGAGGGAATTGATTTCGATGAGTCTTTTTTCTCCTTCTGTCAAACAAGCTGCTATTAGATTTCTTTTGGCTATCAGTGTTCCTTTAGATTTTGAAGGAGAAGAACATATGGATGTACAAGCAACATTTCTACATGGGGAGCTTGAGGAAGAGATTTATATGGTGCGGCCAGAAACTTTTGAAGACGAAGGAAAGGAGGACTCCATGTGTAGGTTGAAGAAGACTCTTTACACCTTCTAGCAATCATTAAGGATGTGGATCAGAAGTTTGGCAGCTATATGTTGGGACTTGGGTTCATATGAAGCAAAGCTGATCACTGTGTGTATTTCAAATAGTTAGGTGAGAGCTTTGTTATTGTCGTTATATTGTGGATGACATGTTAATTGGTAAGAAGTAAATGATCAAACATGTTAAATCTTAGTTAGCATCTTAGTTTTCTTTGAAGGATCTACGTGTTGCAAAATTCATTTTGGGCATGGAAATTTAAAGAGATCGACTAAACAGGAAACTGTGGTTGAATAAGAGAAAAGGTGTTGAGATGATATTTTACTATTTAGAGGTTCAGATTGCAGGAATGTAAACTTGTAAGCACTCCCTTTTGTATTGGTGAAAAATTATGTGCTGAACGGTGTCCCAATATACGAAGAAATTGAGGACATCTTAGATTCCTTATACAAGTGTTGTTGGAAGTCTTATGTATGCTATGGTCTGTATTGGACCTGACATTCCCCATGCAGTGGGAGTAGAGAGAAAATATATGTCCAATCCGAGGAAAGAGCATTGGATTGCAGTGAAAATGATACTCAGATATCTGCATTGCGCTTCGAGTTATGCAATCGGCTAGAAAGGAAGGCTTGGGGAAATGAAATAGTGAAGTTGCAAGGCTTTGTGGATTCTGACTAGGCTGGAGATATTAATCAATGAAGATTTACAAGTGCTTATCTGTTTAACTTGTTTGGTGGAGCAGTTAGCTAGATGAGGAGGCAGGCAATTGTGGCAATATCAACTACAGAGGCCGAGTACATGGCAGCCACCTATGCAAGTAAGGAAGTGTTATGTTTTCAGAGATTGTGTTTAAATGGAGCTTTCTTGTAGAAAGCTGTAAAGATAGATTGTGATAATCAAAGGGCAATATGTTTGGCAAAGAACCCCACTTATCATGCTCAGTCGAAGTATATGGATGTACAGTTCCATTTATTTAGAGACATGGTTGAAGACAAGAAGGTGCTGTTGGATAAGGTTGATACAAAGGAGTATGGTGCTGACTCTCTGATGAAGGCTGTGAGTACGGAGAAGTTTTCATGATGCAGAAGAGGGCATGGCTGTCCTCAGCTGCTGAAAGAATGAATGCATGCCCCCTATGCAAAATATTCAACAAGTGAGAGAATGTTAGAAATGTGTTGTATATTTTTATGTTTTACCCCTTATAGATTGTATACTCAGGCATGACATATAGGCTGACATGTTGTGTGGGGCTTGTGTATATGGTTTCTGGTATGTATGGGTGGTTTTGAACCATAGTTTTTATATCTGTGGTATGGTATGGACAGTTTCTAAGCCCATGGTATTGTAATAACACTTAGACAGTTTCCTATCAATGTGCATACTGCATACAAATGCTTCAACATTCATCAAGGTAACGCAAGAACTTTGAAGTTGTTATTGTATTGAAAAACGGTCGAGTTAATCCAATAAAGAAGAAGGTTATCGTGCTGGGTTTTATCCGAAAAGGGTTTTCGAGGTGAAATTTTTGTGTATTATGCGAATGCCATTTTTCTCTTTTGTTATAGCCTGAAATTCTTTTAGAATTCCGTCTCTTGTATCAGTCTATCTATCTATTCCTCTTCATATGCACAAACAATCAACAATGGCAATAACTCAGGGCATACATGTCATTCATTCTAAGGACCTCCAGGCAGCGATGTTGCCGAGTCTACTCTTTTTATTGTGCATGCAATCGCTTGCCTTTGTAAACACTCCACCAAGCTGGCTAATGCTTGCATTCACGCCTTCATGCCTGGTTTTTCAGGGAATTTGCAGTCATGGCTTGGCTAAAACTCCACCAAAATTTTTAATCAATTGCTTCAGTGGTTATCCTCAAATTCCTGGAAAAGCATTTACGGCGTAGGTAAGGAAGTGGAATAATCACAAGAGAATTACACAGACAGTAGGTGCAATTTGGGTGTGTAAATGCTGTCAGCAACGTGCTGCCAATGCCGGTTATCCGAGATTCATGTCGGTTTAACTCTTCTCAGCAGGAGATATCTTTTTTTTTTTTTTTTGCTCCGTTTTTTAAATACAGAACCAAAAAGAGACTTGTAGGGAACTGAATACCCAAAGGAAGTCTGCCTTTTTCCAAAGTACTATTTATTCAAATGATAGTCAGGTTAGATGCAATTTATATTTAGCTCAGTCTTCAGTATTTTGCGGTGTTTGACTGATCCGTGTTTTGATTTTGAGTTTTATGGATTTCTAAGAAGCAGATTTAATCAGCAATTAGTTTGTTTTTAGTATCTGGCTTTTATTTACTTTTACCAACATTTTAATATATGATTTTGCACTTTATTCGAAAAAAAACAAAAAAACATTGGTCTTTTGTATCAATGGAGAGTGTCCTCTCAAGACTAATTAATGAAGTACATATGGAATAGGTCACAATGGGAGTTATGTGGACTCAATTGTCTGCACGTAACTAGCGTGACTAAACATATTGGAAAATATAAGTATACCCAAGTATGTCACACGTAATTTAATCATTCCTTTTTAGTGAACCATGTACTTTTTATCTATGAATAACACTTAAGTATGACAAATATAATATGAAAATTCCTGTCTACAAATATAACAGAGCCTTTGCATTGATTGTTACGTTCCTTATTCTGACGACATATTTTCTGTGTGTTGGTAACATGCAATCTACAGGGAATGGATCTGTTGAATTAGTTGAAGTGGGTCCTCGCCTTTCTTTCATGACTGCATGGTCAGCAAATGCCGTGTCTATATGCAAGGCCTGTACGTTGACTGAAGTCACTCGCATAGAAAGGTCGAGAAGATATTTGCTATTTCTAAATACAGATTCCACTATGTTACAACAGAGCCAACTCGATGATTTTGCTGCAATGGTGAATAGCAAACCTTTGGTTTTAGCACAAGATATTTTCTTTAGCTTTTTGTTGGATGTTGCTGGTAGATTTCGCAACACTATGCTTGGTCTACACTGGCTGTCATTATCTGATTCTATCTTAAACTTTTTCTTGCTTGTAAAATTATTAAATCAATCAACTTATATTTGCATTTTCTCATTTTACTATGAACACTTGTTTTACAATTTTACAGGTTCATGACCGAATGACAGAGTTTGTTTACCCATCAAAATTAATGTCTTTTCAGACAAATGTGGTCCCTGAGCCTGTAAAGCAGGTGCCCGTACTTGAGGTATATTTCATTGTTTTGTCAGATAAGTGAAATAAGTTGCATAGAAGAATATGCAGACAAATAAAAATAATGGGCTGGTATAAACAACATTGAGTGCTTGTTTCTCGTATGTTGGTTCCTTCTTCATGTTTGCTCTGAATCAGTATTGTGTGTTCATGGTTCATTGAGAGAGTGAGCTATTTCTATGTTTTAACTTTTAATGTAAATTGACGTTGAAAGAAAGAAAGAAAGAAATATATTAATGTCCACGAGTGACCCAAAAAAGGTCAATGGGGCTTGAGAAAACAAGCAAATACAATAGAAAGTGCTAGGGAAAAAGGGGCCTGGCAACAATGAGCAACAAAATAAAAAAGACCAAAACCACGACAAGTAAACGTGGGGTAAACCCAATGCAGTAAACCTCACAACCCATGTGGTTAGGGTAACAATATAAGTAGCCAAATATAGCACTATGAAAGGCCAATGCATGATCTGAAAGATCTGAGGAAAATGATCCACGAGGAATGTCTTGGGCCGAGGGGATTAGGATTGGTAATCTTAGGAGGAAGCAAAGCACTTCTCATAGAATCCCCCTAACATTCAAAGCCAAAGAAGAAGCTCTGTGGCGGCAAAAAACTCATAATATTTGCTTGCCTCTGCATCCCAAGAGGTGGCTGCGAAGAAGTAGAACCATGGTGCTGGTGAGTAGATTCATGACACAATATTGGATCTCGTCGCTGAGAGAAAGTGCGTTGGGGTATCTTAGGAGTAGTACAATGAGGAGATGAGTTATGCCTTACTAACCTACTGCCCTTAGTGCGCGAGGCACCAATATCTAAAGGACATGTAAGGCGAAGAAACTCGCAATATGTGCTTGCCTCTCGCAGCCCAAGAGGTGGACATGGAGAAGTGGAACTACAATGTTGAGGAGCTGATTCATGACTAGGAGTCGATCTTGTCATTGAGAGCTAGTGCGTACGGGTACCTAAGGAGTAGTATTGTGTGGAGATGAGTGTGTGGTCACTTTCCTACCCCCTTAGTGTGTGAGGCATCAATATCTAAAGGACACTTAAAGCCTCCAAACTCTGTGAGAGGGCTGAAAGAATCAAGTGATCACCTGGGGGCTCTAAGGACTAGGGGCTCCTTGCATTTGCCTTAAAGGGTAACAACCTCTCAAAGAAATAGAGCTAGGTACTTTGACCGAGTATTGAAAGAAAGTGGATAGAGGGTTGCTCGAGCCTCTATGAAAATAATGGTATCTCTCCTAGATTTCATATTAAATAGGGCATCCGATAATAATGTGCTCTTGAGTCTCCACCTCTTGGAGGGGGCAAAGACGAAAAATACAATCCCAACGTGGAATATAATGATTAGTTTCAATCCGCAATGGTGTGGCCATATCCTCAATTGGCCGAAGGGAAACCTCAAGCTATGAGACCAATGACGCTGGAAATAGTCGGGGGCAAATGATACCATCCACTACTTGTAAGAAGTGTTTAACGTAAAAAGCAAGTCAGGGCTGAACAATTGAAGGAGAGGTCCAAGGGACTTGTATGTACTGTTTATAAGTATCTTGTCGACAACTTTGATGAAGACCTACTTTAAGGGAAGAAGCCGAGGAGGGGCATCCAAAGAGTACTTAAAAAGAGGTATCCTATTAATTGAGACCTCAATAGAAAACATGTCTTAGAATACCAACAACATCAACATATATTGTTACCCAAAGATGTGCACCTCATTAAAGAACAAAAGGCTAAGTATGGATACCTTGAATGCCCAGAAGCCGAATCCACCATGGCTTTGAGTTTGTGAATGTAGAAATTAAGTTTGGAGATAGTCTCATGTCATAGAGGCTAGACAGAAAACTCAACTTGGAGGATGCACCGAGGAAGAATTCATTTGCGCAAGGGATCATACATTGAATCATGAGAGTCCGAATCCTCTTTATACGAGCCTTGTGAATGTAACCTAGACTAGCTCACCAAACCTCGATTTATATAAAATTGTAGTATTGAGAGGCGCATCTTTGAAGGGATATCCTAGAAGTGGATCTAAAAGCATTGGCTTTGATGATAGAAAGAGTCATGTCCCTTGAAAGGTGTGTTCGAGAGGCAAAGCTTCATGTTAAAATATGGTTTGGAAAACTGGACCCCTAGTAAGTGTAGGCCGATGTGATCTCCAAAGGTTTCCCTTTGTAAAGGAATTGGAACTCGAAAAGAGAACGTTTGGAGGTGTTGACTATCACGACCTTAGTTGGACACTACTCATAGAAACGAGCAAGGACATCAAATTATCTCTATAAATGATCGGCAAAGTGACAGAGGAGAACAATGTCATCGAAAAAAAAGTATGCTATCACCGCATCATGTAAAATGCAACCATCATCTATGTGGTATGTTGAAGAAAATTCTTAAGCTCATCGATGTAAATGTTGAAGAGGGTTGGAGAGAGAGGGCATCCCTGCTTGATCCCAATGGTACTTCTCACAAAGCTAGGAGGACCTTGAGAAGTATGAAGTTGTCGGACAATTGTCTCATAGAGTTTCCAAGAGGCGCAAATAAGAGAATTTGGAATGTTGACGTTTGGTAGCTTCTAGAGGAGATGTCATAGGATTGAGTCAAAGGCTTTTCAAAAGTCAACAAAACTACAAAAGATTTTGGAAGACATGATGACGAGCCTCCTCAATGATAGACTAGAGTGTATAGATGTGGTTAGCTATTTGGTTTTCCCATCCTCAAGCCGACATACCTCCCTTCTTTGAGATACCCCTCTCTCGAGTGCTTTGAAAGCACCATGTCTAACACCATGATAAAAAGTTTGGCAAGTGTATGACCATTCATAATGGTCCTATATTTGTTAGGGTTGGAGCTATCACGGGACTTAATAATGGGATGGATTATGCGTTGGGCCTAAGAACAAGGCAAACTAGAGCAAGTAGCCTCATTAAAAGCTTTGTGAATGAGAAGGCAAGGGAATCCACACCATGTTTGAGGATCTTAGCCTTAAGGTTATCATAATCCATTGCTTTGTTGGTACATAAATTTTTAAATAGCGTTCCTAATTGTACTTGCACAAAAAATAGTCGAGGAAGATGATGGGGCTGAGACAATGACAAAGAGAGCTAGCATAGAAGCCCATGCCCGGGATTAATGTTAGAAGCAACGATATTTCGAGGGAGAGTGTGCGAAAAGGTCTTAGGGGAATGGTGGAGGGAAGCAAGGAGAGAAAAGTCATCTAGACATAAGAAATTCTCATTTCTTTCATCGGAGGAGATAATGATAATCTCTACGAGTGGCAAATATGGAGGGATGATCATGGGCTAGGACAAAGTGAAGTCTTTGACGTAGGGATTCACACTCATCATCATACCATTGGTTCATAGGACAGACCCGTGGGGACAACATGAGCTAGAGTAAACGGAGTGGGGGCAAGAGTCAAGGGTCATCCCCAAAGGATATGACTTATAAAATTATACATGGACTTTGTAGTGGAGAAAGGAAGGGAATAAAATCCAGGACATAAGTTAGAGAGCCGAGCAACATGGTCAATGGTGTAATCTTCATCAAAGTGGATCCTAGTGTTGCATGAGCATCGGGGGTCAGTGATGGGAGGCAATAGGGGATTGGAGCGAGAAACAACATGGAGGATAAAAGTTAGGGCAACATTGTCACGCTAGTGGGAGTTGATGGGAAATTACAAAATCCTGGTTGTGGGGATGAGGGATGTGCAAGTGAGAACATAATCCACTATGTCCTGCTCCCACTCCACCTCATGGAAGAAACAAGTGAATCTACTAGAATCAGAAACACGGAAGCTTGTTGAGACTACGGAGACTCCGTGATTCCCTCATCTTGAGAAGGTGCCTCATGTAAGATACGATTGTGGTTTTTCTATTTGCTAATTTTCTTTTGTCAACACAACTCCTCAAGATTTGGATCTTGAAGGCATATCGTCTCGTGTAAGATCATGAATAGTGTGTGTTGGGTTCTTATATGAGCATTGAAGTTGCCTAGAGAATAACATTGACCATTGAGTGATTTTGGGAGTTCTCGCATCTAAAAGCAAGACACGGGTTCCCATCAACGTGCACAACAAAGGGCAATGAGGCGTGCGAGAGAGTAACATACCGCAATAAAGACATCACGAATAGGAGGCCCCTTTGAATTACCACACTTATCCGGGACGGACATCAAAAGATATTAACAATACGTTGACATTGAGGTTGTCATGGTTGAGGCAAGCCACTCCCACAACTAACCACGAACACCATTAGATCTATGAGTCTCCCTTCGATAGGTCGAGAAAGAGGCATAACTTATGATCGGGGGGGGGCCCGTCTAGAGCTCTCATGGTTCTTTGTAAGAAAGATGATGTCTTGTGCAACACTACATCCTGGAAGGTACTTGAAGCCATAAGATATTGTTGCGATTCCAACAAGCAATATAGATGCTACCATTTCCTACCGAGACCCAAGGTCGCCATCTTGTTGAGATCCCGAGCGTGACCACCCGGAGGGGAGAATCATGAATGATTGCCCTACAATCTGAGATAACAACCCAATTTCTCTATTTTGTGGAAGTTACAACTCGAGTCCGAGCTTTCCAAAGCTCTTCCACCTGGATTCATGTGAGATTTGTATCTATATAGATTTTATGTTGAGGAGGGAAAAGAAATTCTTTTTTGCATTGAGGGTTTGCAAATGCTCTTCTGGAGTTTGGAATTGGATAACAAGGGATCTGTCCGACAATGTCCAAGCTTTGTTAAGGGAGATATCCTTTAAGTCCAATGATTCACACAAGAATGCATGATCGGCGTGCAAGGGATCAACAGTCTAGGAGGCCACAGACATAGACACAAGGGTTGACTGCCTTGGTTTGTCATGCATTTTCCTCTTCAAAATTAGCTTGGAAGCCATCTCATATATTGGAGGTGTTTTCTTCCCCTTAACCACTTGCACCCACATATTTTGTTCTTCAACCTAGTTTTGAATAGATTGTTGTTGTGTTGTGGTTTCCTTTTTACGGCGCTTGGGCTGGATGATTAACTCTAATTTATTGTTCTTAATTTCTGAGACCAGCTCATTAAGCTGCTGAAGGCATGGGGAATCAGCGAGGGTGGCTTGGGTCTTCTCAAGCTTGATGATTCTTGCTTGCAAATTGGCAATAATACCATCTTTCTCCTGTAATTGTATTTGGAATACTGACAAAAGGCATCGAAATTTGGATCCTAACACCTCAATTCCAGTCAAACGGCTGCAAATACTAGTCTATCTATTTTTGGTGACAAGACCCTATGAAGGCTAGGAGTTTCAAACTGTGGGTCCATGCAGCCTCTATTCTCTGTAAAAGCATACAAGTCTGAATGCTTCTGCACCCTTCCTGTTTCCTGTAACCTTCATGTCTCAACAACCTGCATGAAACATGTGTGGGAAAACATCCATGAAAATGGCAGAGGAAAACCTAAGAAATGGGCTGGATCAGCCCATAAAATTTTTAAACATAAAAATCCCTCACTGCAAAGGCGCGAGCATCTGTGTTTGCTGTGAACCCTAATGTAAGTAGGGATGGGAGTGATGAGAAAGTAGACATGGACATGTGCAAAGGATGCAAGCAGAGGAAAAGAAAGTAAAATGCGAGCAAAGGACGTGGGCAGATGGGATTGCAGGCTGGCTGACAGGAATGCAGATCGATGGGACAACAGATTAGAGGTTGTGCATTCCTGTCACTTTGTTGTATGAGCCTTCCTTTACGTGTCTTAAGAATCTTGGCATGATTCCCTATTGACGGAGCATGCTTTTTAGAATTTGCATGAGCATTGCTAATGCTGTTTCCATACACACACACAATAATAATGTAATATTGTTGACCTGTCCAGCCTTATACCAATAAAATTGTAGCATACATGCATTTATATATACTTGACTTCTGACTTGTGCACATGCTCGATTTTGCATCCGAATAATATTGTGTGTATAAAATTGTACCTAACACCATTAACGGTGACCATGGCCCTTGTAGCCAATGTGGTATTATACACACAACTAAGGAAGGATCCGTGTCAAATCATCGAAATGATACAAATGCTGATAATTTAGTTTCTTAGTTTATGGTTAAGGTTGTTTTTTCAGCCTTTGGCTGAAGTTTGTGCCTTGCAGTCCTTGTATATGTCTTATAGTTATTGGACCAATGCCCTTGTAGGATTGGTTGTCTCAGTAAACCATCCGACCCAACATCCACTTGTTTGCTTTTTGGCTTGCATTACCATTTTTTTGTAAAATTGTCAATGAAAGGGATTTAAAAATGATATACCTTGCTTGATATTTACCCTTTTGCATCCATGAAAGTTGCCAACGTTGAGGAACCCTACACCATGTATCATGGACTGCCTTTATTTGCAAAGACACATATTGGAGACAATAAGTGCAAGCATGCCCGTGTTAGCTTGTGAGGGATGATTGCATAAGAATCCCATTAGGGCAATGAAGATTGGTATAGAGCATTTGCAACACCAAATCTATTTATGAACGAGCACCCACTCATGTACTTTTCATCTTTCTGTCATTACTTGCCTTAATTTAAGACCCCACTTGACATGTCGGACCATTTCGCTCGACGATAGTAAATTACTATGTGTTTTAGAGAAAGACCTTGAAATGTATAAAGGGATCTCAATTTAGGTTAGACATCAGTTTTTGGATAGACCTCCATTGGGTTAACTAATGCTAGACATCAAACTGGTTGGATAGACCTCGATTGGGCTTAGACCTGAGCTAGGTTTATATACCTCTGTTGGGCTAAGTAATGATAGGTCTCAATTTGGGTTAGACCATAGTTGGGTGAATCGACCTTTAATGGATTGGGTAATTATAGACATCGATCTGTGTAGATAGTCCTTGATTTAGGTTAGACATTTGCTAGGTAGATAGAACTTACCTAAATTGATTAATGTTCTATGAATCATTACTTTCCTCATTAAAAAACAAAATGGACATGTCATGATGCATCCATGATCATAATTTTATTGTTAAGAATTCACAAACATTAGAGTCCACTACCACCACCCCCGGCTGCCATTGTAGGATGCCTATCTGCATAATCATACATCACATGAATTGTAGGATGGCTGAAATGTCTTGGCCACGCGCAATGAAGATGGTTATAATGGCAACTTGATACCTGTTGTTTACCTCCCTATTATCAATTGGAGTTACTCTCCTATGCCTCTCCACATACTGTTTGGGGACCGTTAAATGCATATGCTGCTATGTGCAAAAAACGCATTTATCTTGTAATATCTCTACTGCTCAGTGTATAATGCCAGTATGGGTTCCCTCTTGTGAATGACAATTATTACTTGGCCTAGCATACTATCAATTTTTGCATAAATCTCTACATTAGTAGAGCATATATCTAATGACATATGCATTAGGTTCTATGAATTACACTACATACTTGGCACCTGCTTACCAATCATCATTCAACATCATTTGGTTCACACTCTTCCCCTCATTTGTTTTGACCACTCCCCACAAAGACTACTTACTAGATACAACCATAGAGAGTAGGGCCTCTTGCTCCTCAAGCATCCTGTCTGGCAAAACAAAGTAGTTGGTGGATCTAGTCACAGCCTCATAGGGGTGAAGGACTGGTACTTCCTCTAGGGTCACCCATCCCAGTACTACTTACCGGTCAATGTACACTCAACCATAAAATTTCTGTTGCAATCAAGCTCACCTAGCTGACTACCCCATTTGCAAAATGTTTAGAAACTATTGTGTCTTATGACCCATCTTTCATAGGGTCTAATTTTTTTGAACCATAAAATACTCCCAAAACTGCTGGCTGACATAAAGATAATACAGAATTAGTTCAGCCTTTCAAGTGCACCCTATATAAAATATAAACTTAATAAAACGGGGCCAACATATGTGTCTGACCTGACAAATTTATTTACACGAGTGTCACCAGGAGAAGGGGATGGAAATTTTCAGACATTGGCTATGGGGGTGCTTATAGACAGCAAAAATAAAATAATAATGGTCATATATTTAAATTTCAGAAAACTAAAACACATCAAATTTAGTACAGTGATATGTCTTGGTTTGTATTTTTATTTTTGCTAAGTTTCCAATTCTTTTCTGGCATGGGTTCATAGTTCATTTATTGACTTCGTTGGGTTTGGGTATGGCTGTACAAAAAAACTATATAAAACTGAAAAATAAATAAATTATAGCCTAGTAAACAGGAAATAATGACATAGTATGCATATAAAAACCAAAATAGCCCCAAAACACTACTGATAATTTATATAATGCCAACCGAATGCCAAATGTCATGATAAATACTAATTATTACATCAAAATTAGTATTCAGCATCATATTAGCATTACATCAAAATTAGTATTCATCACCATATTAATTACATCAAAATTAGGAAGGCGATAACAATGTTGCTTGATGAAGTATCAACCCTAAATGAGTAGTGCTGGGTAAGTATGCAATGAGATGAATGAGAGATAAGTGTTTTGCTTTTGAGTTTTGTGTTGTATTATGCCATGCTTTTGAATTTTTTTGGTTTAGATTGTGTTTTTTAAAAATTATTTGTCTTTATGTTTTAATGTTGAAAAAAATTAAAAACCCATTTTAACTGAGCTCCAATGCAGATTCGTTCGGGCATGCCCGGTACAACCCAGAGGCCTGGATTTGTCAACAGACTAATCCAGGTGTAATTGGGTTGTCCAAGATGTACCTGGGATGAATATGCACGCAGATCGAGTCTGTATCTGAACTGGGTGCAGACTGAATTTGAATCGGGGTTCCACTGGAGCGAATCTGTATGCTAGTAGTTTTGGCTGTAAATGGAGAAAAATGAGATGGATAGAGTTGCTATAGGTTTTATTATTCAACTTCACACTAATGTTTTAAAATTTTATGTTTTAATATTAAAGAAGTAAAATTTATTTTTTATTTTAAGGCAAGAGATGTGAATTTTTGGAGATGTGTGAAACTCCAAATGAAGTTTCCAAGAATCTGGAGATCTCCGTCCCCATCTTGTGTCTCTATACTGAAGACGCATTCCCTATGCTAGGGGACACATCTTCTGGTTTCTATAATTTACACCCATGAGGCCACATAACTTGATCACCACGAGCCATCATTACTCTAGATTTATCTTAACATAAAATGACGAAATAACAACCACACAGGATTACAATAATGACCTGAAATGTCACATAGGCTACATTGTAAACCAAAATATCTGTGAGGGCCATAAACATGGACAATATTACATCATCTAACATCCCATATAATATTGATTAGGGTTGGTGGAAAGAGAAAAAATTGGATGGGGACGTTAGCCAATATCCTCCACGTAATGTCCACCTCCATTAATCCAAATCTGATCTGCAGCCTCATTCCTTTCCTGTCATACTCTTGGTGATGATATCAGCCATTTGGTCTTCATTTCTGAATATTTTAAGTCCATTGATGAATCATGAACGAGGTCTCTAATATAATGGATATCAAACTCCGCATGTTTAGTTCTAGCATGAGAAATGGATTACGAGCTAGCTGAATAGCTCTTTTTGGTGGCACACATGATCCAGTAGTTGCATTCCTCTGATAAAGGCCAAGTTCAAAGAAGATTTTACTTATCAAACATGTTCGGATACGAAGCCAAAGATGTAGCATTTTGCTTTTTGCTACTCCACCTGATGGGATCCGCACCAAGCTGAGACAAGTATCCAGCTGTAGACTTTCCATCATTGACATCTCTGCATTCTGAGTCTTTATAACCTGACAATGAAGTATTCTAGCAAAGTAGCTTTAATATACCTTAAAGTCCTGGCTGCCTTCCAATGACTTTCTTGGATCCACTACAAAATTCTGGTCTAGAATGGGTCATGTAAATCAAACTGATTATAAAATGTGCCATCATCCCTCTTAGCGGAACAATCTGAAGTGAACTTCACACTGGATTGTAAGGGAGTAGGAGCTGGTTTCCAATCAACCATTTTAACCTTCTCTTTTCATCCAATCCTCATTTCGTTGAGGGTGCTTCCTTGCATGGCTCTCATACTGACATATTATGATCAGGGTTTATCCGCTTTGGGCTTATCTCCTCAGTTATGTTTCAATTATTTTGGTTTAGTTCTTGGTCACTTTATCAGCTCCTATGATTCTTTTTTACCTTGGTACTGGACTATTTGTAACTGGATGCACTTCTGAGTCCCATTTATCTACTTTTCTCACTCATGGACATTAATATGATTGCATTTTCAATCTTTTGTTCTGACACATCAAATTTTAACCTTGGCTATGAAATAAATATACATCTAGCCTTCATGTCCCAAAAATAATACCACTCGTTTAAGTGACTCATATTCAATACTGTTTGCAGCTTTTCCTTAAACGCATCAATCGAATCAATTTTGGAACCTGTTATAACCAAATCATCAACATACAAAACAACTAGAAATTGAGATCTTTTTACCAATTGGAATTATTTGGATATTCTTAGTTCTTCTAAATATGTGCCATTTGAAGGTTCAAAAATTGCCTAATAGGCAGTGCTAGTAAAGCTTATTTGTTTTAAGAAAGCAAAGTTTGCATCTTGTTAACCTGCTTAATATTTTTGTTTGTTTGTAATTATATTTTATACTGACATTTTGTGAGTTTTGCAACACGTTTTTCAAGTTTCTCTTGTTAGATATCAGTGTTTCGTCGATTCTCTGCAATTGTGGTTTTGCTAATATAATTAAATTATGTCGCACAATGTCTTTGTTTTCTGTTGTAGATCATGAACTAATGGTCTGTCAAATACCATTCAGTTTACTTAATGAGATTACAATGGATTGAATTGTAAATAGTGTAGGTGGTTGTTTTAAGTTGTCACATTCAAGCTATCTGCATACAACTTCACCATATGAGTAAGAGTTGATGATGTGAAACTCTCAGATGCTTTTATCCTTTTCTGTTACTTGGAGTGTGAATACGGTCTACTTCATCCCTATGAACATGTTTATATCTATGGTGCTAAAAAGATTTATGCCAAAAGGGAACCAACTGCTGTGTTCCAAAACAATTCTCATCTTTTGCCTTCACCCTGACCTTCATTCCAAAGTTTATGCTCATTGGGTTTCTCCCTTTGCATCTTCTGAATTTATACAGATATGTTTCATTGTTTCATGGTCATTTGGGCCGTGGTTCTCGTGCTAGTCTTTTGAGATTTGTTGATATGCTATTTAAGGTTCTTTTTGCCCTATCTTTCCTTTTGCATTGTTGGTGCACCAGGCCTGTGGACTGTTGCTCTTACACAGTGTTTGTTGCGTTGTGTCTGATGGAAGTGACTCATTAGGCCTCCTACATATTAGGCTTCATCCGTGTTTTCTTTATGTGGGATCACTTGAGAAAAGTATCCTTCTATGACGCAGATAGCTTGAGAATGTTTATTTTCTAAAGAAAATCTGGCGGATAAGTAACTTATGGTTTAGCTCTTCCGTACAGGAAAAAATGGCTGAGATGCGGCAAGACAAATGGATTATTTTTTTGACTAATCTTTCTTTTACTGAGTCTGCTCTCAAATAAACAGCGTCATAGTGCTTTGACCATCATAGTATATCAGGGTTGATAAAAATGGCATGTATCTCTAAGGAGGCAGTGGAATCTTCTAATAGACTGGACATCTAGAGCTGAAAAGATATTTGGCTTTGGTTCAATGTTGTGAAGGCTAAAGATTTGTTGGTTTCTGTAGTTGTGATGGTCATTTTTAACTCCAAATATGCAAGAAACAAACTCTTTTCTGGTAAAGAGAAATAGTGAGATTCTGAGATGTAAGTGCATTATATATCTGGATGTGCCGAGGAATTCGCAGAGAAAATTCTGGTGACATGTTTATGCGGGTCAAACAAGTGATTCTAAAATATTTTTTTAAATCTTCTGGCTGATGCCTTCGTTAGTCTCTCTCTGTCAGATTTGGTACATTACTAGAAACTTTAGTAGGTCTGCCTATTTCAAGACCCGACGTGAAGTATAACAGTATGTTGAGCATACCAGCTGTAATCAATCACTTGATTAGCTTGCGGCATTGAATATTTTTGCTTTTTAACTAGCTGATGGTTACATCATACATGCATTCATACAATAGATTGATATCAACTCATAACTATTCCATTAGTGCAGTGCGCACTCTAATCCTCACATTTAATTATATTTTTGTTTTTGAGTGATTGTTTGCAGTGTCATAGAGAGAGTTTCTGGATCCTACTGTGTTGTTACATTTTTGTTTACCAGAAACTAATATGCCATATACCTTAAAAATAACTTGTTCACCAGAAACTAATAGGCCATATACCTTAAAAATAACTTGTTCAGCAAAGCATGGCTCCTAGACTCCTAATAATTGACATGATCATTTTGACGCTCACATGTTTTAGCGATTTCTTTCTGTGTCACAGATTCCAAGTATTATTAATTCAAACAGAATTTAATGTTAAATGAGTAGTCTTTTATTGTAATATACATAAAATGGATGAATTCTAAATGTTTAATATCTGACATTCCATCTGTGTCAATGTTGAAGAAAGGAAGGAAGCTTTGGAGGAGATCAACAGACAAATGGGACTTGCTTTTGATGAATTTGATTTGGAGGTAAAGAGATCAAAATTTTGATATTCCTATTCTCGAGGGGGATGTTTGATCACGCATCCTTTGTTTGCTGCAGTATTACACAAGGCTTTTTCGAGATGATATAAAGCGCAACCCCACCAATGTTGAACTTTTTGATATTGCACAGTCTAACAGTGAGCATAGCAGACATTGGTTTTTTAAGGTACAAAGAAAGGCTAGTCTGATTCTATCTTTTGCTTAGTGGTGGATTTAGTAGCACCTTTATTTTGTGTAAATTGTTTTCAATAGAAGTTTTAGTGGTTTTATGGATTACTACTCCTTGTGTAATTTAGCTCTTGGGAGTTTCATTGATATTCTGTCAGTCTTTATCAGGGCGAGTTGGTTATTGATGGACAGCCTGTGACTGGCACTTTAATGGGTATTGTCAAGGATACGCTTGAAGCAAATTTGAACAATTCTGTTATTGGATTCAATGATAATTCAAGGTATATCATATATTTGCATAGTTTTTTTCTCCTAGATATCGTGCTACCTGCTTTATGGTTTGCTGTACCTTCTATTGGATTTCAATTCAGATCCTATGTTTTTGTTTTCAAGGAATTGTCTAGCGGTGATCAAAGATAGAGTTGGGTATTTTGACATGTTCTAGAAAGTATGTTTACTAGATTGCTTAGGGAAGTGCAAGATAATTATTTTCATATGCCCCTTGAGTACTAGTTGGCGATGCTCTGAGTTACAAAGTTTGATGTGATTGAAAATTAGTGCAATCAAAGGTTTTCCAGTTGAAGCATTACTTCCAGTATCAGCAGGCTCAACATCTCCGCTAAGCACTGTTCACCGTGACTTTGATATTCTTTTCACTGCAGAGACGCATAATTTTCCTTGTGCGGTATGCTTTTCAACTTTTCTCTACCTGTATCATAAGGCTAGTTAACAGAAGTTCGAAAAGTGTTGTCTTCATGCTCTATTGAAATTCATTCAGAAATAATGCTGATTATATGGTTATAAATTCTTCTTAATAAATTAATGTCAAAGTCGAATCCCGGCTGTAGTATTGACGGTTGGATTTGTCTTTTAGGAGCTAATGTTGATGGAAGCTTTTAAGTTTTTGAATAGCAGCAATTTTAATATCAATATGCCATTATAAATCCTTGTTGTGAATGGAATACATTGGTATTACTGTAAATAGACTTAATGCTCTATTCAAGAATTTGAGTTTTTATCATATTATCTGTGTGCTTTTAGCATTTAGGCTATGAAAGCAAAGTCAATCAGATTTTATCTCTGGAAGATCTTAAAATTAGGATGTTTTTAACAATGCAAATGGAGGATTCTTCGATAGAAAAATTAATTTGTATTAAACCAGAGTTGCTCGTAACCTGGAAATGGGTGCTGTCTACTTAAATAGAATCACTTTAGGAAACATGGGTGCTCAAACTCTCAGAAGATAATTTATTAAAACATATAAAAATAGATAAGACAAAACAATGAAATAAGGAGATCACAAATGGTTGAAAAAGAACATTTATTCTTTAAATCCCACATCAAGGACAATGCTTAATGTCATAAGTTGGCAACTAAAGATGACTACATGAGATACATTTTCTTGGAAAGATGCAGTAAAACAAATAGCCTGGAAATGCCTGGAGATGATACCGATTTGGGAAACACCACATGAGAAGTTTCTAGAAGTTCCTGGGGTGGGGTTTGTTTCCAGTATGTTTCAGTATGTTTCCAAAACAGGATACGGTCTCTGCTCGGAAGTTTCCCACAACATGGTATTAAACACAGATTTTGACATGTGGTTGCCAACAATATCTTTATGCGAGATGCTCTAATACCATTGAGATGGCAAATTTATTTGATGTCACAACTTCCAATACTTACCACGTGAGACACTATTGACATGTATGTTATGGAAAGCTTAGTAGCTTCCTAATGGTGCCAAGTCTTTACAAAAAAAAATAGTATTAAACAAACCAGCAGACATAAAATCAGGGTAGATTCATGGGTTATAGAACTCATCACCTCTTCTATCTATACTTTTGTATCCTCTAGCTCTTTGTTCTATAAATGCCAGGATTTAATTCTCCTTTTACCCCTCCTACAGCTACTTATTGCTTTTCCAGTTTTTCTTGAGTAATTTCCATTCACCCTTGCTAGCAAATTCAGTTCTTCAACAGCAGTTAGACTGTGGCTTGGAAAATTCATCAATGCTCTTTATAAAGAAAAAATGCAATAGTGTTTATTTCTGGGGCGAATGATTGGTTTCTCCATTGTTACACGAATTTACAAAAAAATTAGAAAATATAGAATTACCAATTTTTTTTGAAGACTAATACATGGCTAGATAAACAATGCGAAAAAATTCAAGATAGAATTGTTATACATTATCATAGAATTAAAAACTTAAATTTGAATATATTGAAATCCACTTCTAACTTGTCAATTTCACCATTTGACATTAATTAGTCAAAAGTAAACAAATTTTGAAATAGAATGAATCATCTCATCACATTTAGAAAGTGACATTGACATGATTGAAAGTTGAAATGTTTCTGCATCTAATGAATAATATAATATATTAGCTCTTCCTTTTGGAAATTAGAAGGAGAAAATGCAACCTTGATATGTAATTATGCTGAAATATTATTGCAATGTGTAGCTGATAGGATAAAATAGAATAACATGAGAAGTAGAGCGAAGTATAGAAACTTAAAAGGTCCTATGATAGTAACACATTGAAGGTGATGTTAGACTCGATTGTTTTGAAGACACCGTGGTAAAAATTCAAATTGGTAAAGACTACTGGCGCTCCAATATCAAATATCTTATCGATGCATCAGATCTTTTTGTAATGACACTTTTTGATATATATATATATATATTCCACGAAAACCCGTCTCCTGAAAAACAAAACTAAGTTAAAAAATTGAAACATTGATTCTAATAGGATTTAGATTCTACTAGGGCATCAATTCTATTAGGGTTTTGATTCTGTTAGGGTGTTGACTCTGCTAGGGCTTCAAATTTTCTAGGGCATCAATTCTACTTCCAATAACTTCGAACCAAATTTCTTCCATGTGCTGGGATTCAAACTACGTTTTTGCTAAGTGTTAGCACTGTTAGGTCTTTGATTTGTGCACAAAAATCCCAAGCATTCATTTGTCATCAACAATTTACACCATTATGCTAAATTTTTACTAACATTGCTGTTAAATATTCTACTGATGGTTATCTATTCAACACATTTCTGTTCAAATGCTAGGACAGTTCATGCTGTAAGTTTTAAAGCATTGTCATAGTAATAAAATTCATAACTTAAATATACATTCATTTTTTTATTTTATTCTTTTCAATTATGATTTATAACATTATCATAATATTATACTGGGAATTTTACTTATTGTTTTAAAATTTATTTCTAACTTAATTGTAATGCATTTTACATAATTGGTAGTTAAATCGTAATTTAAATAGATTTAAGTTTTTAAATTATTTTAATGCATTTTACTTTTTTAAAGTGCCATGCCCATTGTGTAATATATAATTTTTTCTCTCTCTAAATTTTGCAATTATATTTAGACTAGTACAAATATGTGGAATATATCTATCTAAAAATGTCAAGAGATATCAATTTTGAAGTGCTTATCTTGGATTTATCACATACTACACTGGATAATGACTCCATTACCTTCTCCATGAAATTCTCACTAACTGGTGAAAGATCGCCAAATCTAGCTACATCATTGCATCGAGCTTGAAAAACTATTTCCTATGAAAAACAAATGGGCTGCAAACATCACTTGGTTATCGTAATTTTTTTCACCTTATCCAAGAAAGAAGAAAACTGTGGTATGAAATGGACATTAAATTTAAGCGAAACTTCCCCGTGACAATCAAATGGATGTCAAATTTAAGGTTTACCATTTTTGTTGACTTCTCACACTATTACACTCCACCACCACCTTGTGTAACCGTATTCGCTGAATTTAAGGCAGAAAATCGAAATTTGCCGGCTCAGTAAAAGGGCACAAACAAATTCATTGATCAAATTAATTCATAAAAAATTGGATGCGATTTTTTTATGAAATTCATTGTAAAATTGCGTTTGCAATTTGCTGAAAACTGCTCATAAAAACTTGAAATTCATTTTAGGGTTTTAACTTTTCCGATTTTAGGTTTTTGACCTTTAGCGCTGCCGTTTGGGCATATAACCTCTGCCGTGGCCCTAATCTTTGCATACCCTCGCTTGAAGTGCTATGAAGTGAAGTGCGATTGTGAATCACATGAAGGAGTCTTGGTGTGAAGGAGCTTGCAACTTGTAACTTGTTGTTTGCCATTACTATTTGAAGGTTGTTGTCATTGTTTGAGGTCAACATCATTGTTTGGTAGTTTGCAAGGTTGATGGCACTATTTGGAGGCCAATGTGAAGGTCATACTTGGTCATGTGACCGTTAAGTTTGAAGGTCACCGTGTGGAGGGCTCGTGAAGTTTGAAGTTTGAAGGTCGTTGTTTGGAGGCCAAGTCACTACTCGATCGCGTCAAGGAGCTCGTAGGATAAAAGCGGTAGGTTTAAGATTTTTGTTTTGTAAATGTTTTTTTATTTATTAAACTTTTAATTATTTATTAGTTCTTTTATGTTTTACTATTATATTAAAAAAATTAATCATGCAAAGTTTTAAGTTTTTTAATTGTTTATTAATATATTCAATTTTCTATAAAATATATATAAAATATAAGTTTTTATAAAATATATATAATATATAAAATTGTATTATATATATTTTATAAATTCATATAATACATATATTTTATAAAATATATATAATCTATTTAATACTTTTATATATTATATTGTTAATTGAATGTATTTAATAAATACATTCAATTTAACAATATAGTATATAATTTTCTTATATATATTCATTTTTTAAGTCACGTATTTAATTCATATGTATGATAATAATAATTATCTCGATAACTATTATTATCATACATTTAAATTAAATACATGATAATGACTTTTAATTTAAAATTTAAATCTTTATTTATTTTTTCCAAAAATGTAGATTATTATATTGGTATGGCACCTCCAAAATCTTGTGCAGAGGGGCTGGAAATATATGAGCCGTGATGGTCGGACAAACAATATTACATGCACTTTATGTCATCATTCTTTTACTGACACATTAACAAGGGTAAGGGACCATCTTCTTGGCATATCAGGTGGTCAAAGAGGTGGTGTCAAGCATGTGGTAATACCAGTTACGTAATAAAGACAACGTTAGAGGAAAACTACAATATTTCATTAGTATTAAATCAGTTTCTTTCGGCACCAAAAAAAAAATCCAAGAGGAGCTGTTTAGGCCTAGAGTGCCAAACACATCTTTTTCATCTACCATGTCCACAAACTTTGTAATCCTAGTTTCTAGTAGTGGGGCAACAACACTCGAATAGCTTTGGAAGACTATAGAAAAAGAGCAAGTTGATGATGCATGGGCTGATTTCTTTTATGAATTTTTCATTCAAATCCATGTTTCTAGAGTCCTCATTTTAAGAATGTGGTTCAACAATCAATTGCATTTGGCAAAGGGTACACAACTCTAGGGTCAAAGGCTTTGAGGACTACACTTTTGAAGAGATTAAAAGATAGGGTCACTGAAAAATTGCAGATATCAAAGACTCTCGGAAGTCAATAGGTTGCACCATTTTGAGTGATGGTTGATTAGATATGTGCCAAAGATCCTTAATCAATGTGCTAGTTTGTTGCCTTAAAGGTTTTGTGTTTCTAAAAGTAATTGACACCAAGGAACACAAGAAAACTTTTGAGTATGTCTTCAACATTTTGGATGAAGCGATTCTCGAAGTTGGTGTAGAAACCATAGTTCAAGTTGTTACTGATAATGCTAGCAATTGTGTGGGAGCTGGAAAGTTGATAGAAGAGAAGTACCCACATATTTATTGGAGTCCTTGTGCAACCCACTGCATTAATTTAGTACTCCATGACTTGGCCAAATTTCCTTGGATTATGAAATCGTTCAAAGAGGAAAAACAATTGCCAATTTTATAAATAATTATCGCTTTTGAGCATATATAGGAGGCATGCATCCAAGGAGTTGTTGAAGCCACATGACACAAGATTTGCCTCCAATATCACTTTTAAAAGTGTTGAGCAAAAAGGAACCCTCCAAACTATTGTTTGTAGATAAGAGTGGGAAGATTCCATTTGTGCAAAAGGTTCTAAGGGTAGGAATATGGAGCAAATCATTCTAAGATCTAACTTCCGAAAAACGCAACAAGATTTCAAAAATATGTGCATCCATTGTTCGTATGCTTCACATGGTTGATGGTGATACCCTTTGTATTGGCATGGTTTATGTGGGTATGGACCGTTGTAAAGAAGACATCTAAAAGGTATTCAATAATTTGGAAGCAAAATATAATGAGATATGGGATATTTGTGATGGAAGATGGAGGATGATGCATACTCATTTCCATGCAACATGTTATTTGGAGTTAACACTCTTATCACATAGAGAAAGTGACAATGCAATGATGAGCAGGATTTATTCAACCATTGAAAAACTTGTTCTAGATTGAGATGTTGCGTAGAAATCTAGAGAGCAACTTAGAGCATATAGAAGAGGAGATGGGTTGTTTGGAACCCAATCAAAAATAGATGATAGATAAGACATAGATGGAGATGAATGGTGGAGATTTTGTGGAGTGGATACTTAGAAGTACAATATTTAGTAGTTCGAGTCTTGAGTCGAGGAGTAAGTGCATCGGCATGTGAGTGGGATTGGAACAACTTTGACCATGTTCAATCAAAGAAAAGCAATAGGTTACCACAAAAGTTGGGGGACATTGTTTATGTTCAAAGTAAAATGCGATTGAGTATGAGAAAAGTGGCAAAAGATGCATTTACTTCAAAGAAAGAAATCTTCAAAGATTTCTAGAAGACTCTTTTGATGAAGATGATCTTAATTTTGTTTGTGATGAACAAGAGGGTGAATCTAGTGATGTTGGTAATGATGATGCTATTTCTAGTGATGATGAGATTGAGCCAAGTGCTCTAGATGATTTAGAGTTTTTTGATGTAATGAGTAGACCTTAGCCCATAGTCATATTATGTAGGGAAGTTCAAGACATTGATCCATTATTTTTGAAAACTTTTTAATATAGTTGTGCAACCATGGGCACATGTTTTTTGAACTTTTTCATTTCAGTCACATTACTATGATAGTTAATGAAATGTGATATTATTTTTGTTTTTGAAATGTGAAATTATCTTTTGTTTTTAAATAATGTCTATTTGTTGTCAAATTTAATCATGAGTTTTAGTGTTGATTTTTTAGCAACAACTTTTTCACGAATTTTATCCTTGGCGAATTCAAACACGAATTGAAATGTGGCAACTAAGCCACTACCTCCTCGGCTACCATTGCAAGTTACATATCGGTGTTATATGTGTGTGTATATATAAATATAGTCGACGTCACCTTATCTAGATATAGGGATCCTCAACTAACCCCCGTATATAGATGGGATATGGTGCCCCTCTCTATATGGTGGATAGAGAGAGAGGAGGGTGCCAATGGGAGCTATATAGAGTAGGTTATATGCCTATTCCCTAGCGGGAGGAGGAGGGGAGGAGGGAGAGGGCCCATATAGGTTACCTATCGACATTAAATGTATACTTACATATATGTATTTATATATTTGTTTGCATATGTATGTATGTATATATGTGTATGCATGTATATATGTATGTACACACACACATCTTTGAGCACCCATTTGCTTTTTTTTCTTGAAAAATGTCATATCAATAGCTGTCACTATCTCCCGATGCCGGTCTCCTGGTAACCATGATATATATTATCCTTGAATTTTATCAAAAGAAAGACTAAAAGTTGAATCAGTAAATTCAAATTGAAGTAGCAAGTTTGAAGTTTGATATCATCTATGTTTGAGAAACATAACAATAAAGCATAAAATGTACTTTGGATCTCAAACTCTATAATAGTAGCGATTCTACTACAAACTGAATATTAAATAGGCAAATTACAAGTCTTTCAAATAATAAAAACACAAATTAATCTTGGCTAATGGCTAATGTGTGTGTTGCCACTATTGCTATTTCCTTGGCTTCCCTAGATCCTCAACTTCCACGTGCTCAAAACATGTCTCAAATCTTAACATCTTACATGCTAATGTTACAATCACTTTCAGGATCCATGAGCTGATCAAACACACTTAGAAGCCCCCGACTCATTTTTGTTGAAGATCTACACTTTCCTCTTCATCAACCTTCATGACATCCTTAGAATCAATATCCCATGTTGGAGGTCCCTTCAAATACTTTGTAGTCTTTCTATGGCTAAGATGCGAGGCACTATGAGCACCAACCAGTTTTTTAGCACTCCTTGTGTCAAACTAGTCTCTCTTGATAATGCGATAAAGCTATAAGTAGAGATGTTCAGCTTCATGCCCTATTTATTTTAAATTATTATGTTACATTTATATATTAAATATCGTGTTTATCATTAAGATGAAGTATGATTTATTATTCATATTCAATTATTGATTTTCTATAGTAAATCTTATCGTAGTTTTTAATATTATTTCAGCATGGATAATGTTGAGTTAACCTTTGTAGGGGAACCGATTCCCTCAATTTTGGGAATGTATTTTCCTGAAATTGGAATGTGAAAAGTCTCTCCAAATTCCCCATTTAGGGAACAAGTTTGGACTGAGGATAGGGTTGTATTCGCCACGAGTCCCACTTTTTTGGTGCTAGGTTGCTAAGAAATGGGTATGGGTATGGGTTCGAAATGCGGAAACGCCAATTTTCAAATCCTTTGGGTACAAAACAACATGGAAATGTCCATACAATATATTATTAAAAAAATATAAATATATATAAAAAATGCATAATACTCATTTTTTGTCCATAAAAGATAAAACACTTAAAATACTTTGTATTCATGAAAGTTCAAAACATTCAACATGCTTAAATTTTCATATGTACATGATTATAATCTAGATTCTAGAATATATCATCTAGATTTTCCTCGAGTGCCGGTGAAACAAAAATATCCAGTGTTTTTATTTTTTTTTTTTGGAGTTTAAAAGCAGAACCAATGCTGAAACTGTACAAAAACATCCTAGGTATGGCTCAAGTAGTGTTGAATTGGTTCAGAAACATCTTGGGTACGGTCCGGGTACGACAAAGCAATATCCGGGACTATTTTGGAGTTTCAGAAACGTTTTAGGTGAGTACCAGGACGTGGTACGTCAGTACGCTGGTACATTGCCTTGTAGTGTTTTTTGGGTATCCAAGATTTGGTGAGTTCTTGGAATGATGTTCCTTATGTGTCTTGAGGTTAGGGAATGTTTGCTTTAGTAACAATGGGTTTTTCTTCATTGAACCTAAATATTTTTAAGACTATTGAAGCTGGATTGTTGTGTTATTAATGCGCATCATTTGATTGATTTACTCTACGACAAGAAGCCATGAATCCATTCTTCTTGCATATAAAAACTTGGAGGGTCAACATAAATAAAAACAAAATGAATCGTCTACACACACATGTATGGGATAATTACTAATTGATGGGATGATTTCAATTTCAAATATTAAATATGGCAAAACCAAGGGTATCAAATTTAACATAGAAAGGGGAACACACAATATTTTTATAGCATGTATGCTATCTAGATTAACAAACATTTGGTATAAACTATGAAGAAGGGAAAATTGGGAGGAGTTGGAATGCAAAGACAGGAAGTAAACCATCAGCACATGCTTGTGGCTTTCAATACTGAACCGAAATTTGTAGTGGAAGTTTGCAAGTGCAATGTAGATTCATTTATGTAATCCATAGTAACATGAATCTACTTCTACTCCTTAGTATGAGCCAAGGTTGCTGAGTCTGGCTGAAAAAGATCTTTGTATTCCCTATGAGCTCCATTTTTTTGGAGAATTTGGAGGGTATGGGAGAAGTTTGGTATGGGTTTGACAAGTTCTTGGGATGAAATTTTCCTGAGAAATGTGCTGCTGAGGTTAGGTAATGAGTGCTCTAGTAACAATAGGTTGTTCTTCATTGAACTTGAAGATTTTGAGACTATTGAGGCTGGATTGTTGTGTTAATAATGTGCATCGTTTGATGGGTTTACTTTATGATGGAACCCATGAATCCAGTCTTCTTGTGTATCGCAAATTTGGAGGGCCAACTTAAATGAAAGACAAATTAATTGTTTTTGCTATACACTTGTAACTTATCTCTAATTAATGGGACACCATTAATTTCAAATATTAAAGATAGTAAATTCAAGGGTTTCACATTTAACATAGAGAGGGGACCACATATTATTATAAAGCGTGTATGCTATTTGGAATAACAAATAGTGGGTATGAACTATGAAAAATATGGGAAAATGGGGAGGAATTGGAAAGCAAAGACATGAAGTAAACTATCACCGCATGCTTGCGGCATTCAATACTGAACCGAAATTTGTAGTCCAAGTTTGTAAGTGCCATGTAGATTCCTTTATGTAATCCATAATAGCATGATTTTACTTTTACTTCCTAGTACAAGCCAAGCTTACCAAGTCTGACCGAAAAGGATGTTTGTACCATAGACCTCCTGTTGGAGCACAATTGCTCCTACAACCAATTTAAAGTCAGACACCGCCAAAAGTCATCTATGCCTTCTTGAGATTTTTTCTTTTTAGAGAAGGTTATCAAAGCAACAACATTGTTTTAAAAAAAATTAAGCTACGGGGAATGTTTTGTAAGCTTTATTTTTTAAATAACTCTGTTTTTAGCAGCATTGTTGAGCTTGGAAAAGCTGTCGTATCCACTCATTCTAGCATATTCAAGGAATTTCGTGCGACACTACTTTTGAAATGACATTATGCCATTTTGATGTCTATGGAGTCAAAGGAACTCCTTTAGCATACAAATATTTTGATTTTCATATTGTTATCCCCCATGGGAAAACACCTCTAATTACGCTTTCCGAGGCGATTGGAGATCAACCGAAAGTAAAACACTTGCATTTGTGACTTGTAACACTAAAACACACTCAGCGTCCCCTTTATCATAACCATCCCTCTAAATGGACCCGTCATTTAGATAGCACTCTAGTTGAAGACATACTATGTGGGACTTGACTTCAAATATGGACAGATGATACATGTTATTATGGATCAAGGATCATGTTCTTCACATCAAAGCAATTGGGTGATTGTGATGTAAATTTGATCGAATCCTAAAGTGAATAATTTGCTTGATTTATAAATAGGTTGGCATTATTCGAAAGTGAATAGTTTGATTTATAAATGGATGGGCATCATCCGAGGAAGCGAATAAGTTGCTTGATTTACAAATAGATGGTCATTATCCACAAGTGAATAAATTGGTTGAAAATAGATTGGCAATATATAAAAGTGAATAGTTATTTGATTTATAAATAGATTGGTATTCTTCAAAAGTGGAATAGTTGTTTGATTTATAAATAGCTTGGCATTACCTGAAAGTGGAAGAGTTGTGGAATAATTGTTGCTTAGTATTGTTTAAAAATAAAGATATCGCTCTTAAATATTCTAGTTAGAGGAATAGGTTGCTCCTAGGGATAATTATTTCTTATTCTCGACAAATGAATAACTTGATTAAGATTGTTTAGTGAAACAATTGAACTTGCTCTATAAATTTTATTTTTATTGTTTGGTGAAATAATGGAAACTTGCTCTATTAGGTTGATTTAGTATTGTTTAATGAAACAATGGAAACTTGCTCTAATATCTTATTTAGTATTGTCTAGTGAAACAATGGAGCTTACTCTATTATCTTGATTGTGTGTGTGTGTGCGCACGCACATTGCGCGCACACTGCAAATGTATGTATATATATGTTAGATACATGCACACACACATACATATGTGTGTGTGTATGTATCTAACAACACACATATTTGAATATTTATTTACATATATATATATATATATATGTAAATAATGTATATATGTATTATTTCATGAAACAATAGTATAATGCCCCCATTCCTTCATCGAGGGCCTAATCGCCATTTTTCGCCTTAGCCTTGGTCATACCCGAGGGGCTAACGATGCTATAGGCTATTGGGTATGGATACATGATTACCACCTTGCTTTATGTTATATTTTGTTGTTGACATTAAGTTGAGCGACTTGGTGGTAATAATTGTTATATTTTGTCGTTGGGTGACTATATGACACTTTATTATTCTATTTCTTCGTTGGGGGTCACCTAAGTTACTTTTGGTGCAGGGGGGAAAAGGTAACTTAAAATCATATTATATTTATGTGGTTTTCCCAAGGGGGTCGATTGGGGTCTTTTTGGGCCTCTTGTTGCATGGTGAAGTTATAAAAGGAGTGCTTGGGGAGAGTTATTCATTCATTCATTCATACACTCACCTATTTTGATATTGGAGCAACTGTTGTTTGCACTTTCTTTGCTTGTGGAGTAAGATCCCACAAGAACCCTAGCTTTGGTGGTGAAAGATCCACACCTAGCTAGCAGAGCACTCTTCGGTGGTGAAAGATCCTCCCTAGTTTGCTATTCTGGAGTTTTATTCATATTTTTAGATTAGATCTCGGAGAATAATCAAGTAATTCAGTTTCGAGTAAGAGTACAACCTTCTTCATCAAGGGTTTCGATTCGATTTGGAACAACTATTTTCTAAGGTTTTATCTACTCGGTTTTGATTTGCAACAAGGTTTTTAGGGTTTCGAGGTGTCCATTTTCAAATATGGAGGTTGGGATCATTTCTATATATTTTGTAGATGTTATTTCCAAAAAATCAGATTTTTATCCATTGTATTCACATAGTTATGAATTTTTGAGTTTTTCAGCAGTTAGGGCTTTCTGAAAATTACTTGACAGTTATATATTACTTAAAAAAAAAAAAAAATATTTTTCTAGTCTTTGTTTTCACCTTAGCAAGTTCTCTATAAAATTTCATGTGATTTGGGAAAGTATTTTGCAAGATATCTATAAATTTCAGTTCGCTGCCCTAGTTGGTTCATAAATATCATTTGCTGCAAATTTTTATTAATTTTTGTCAAATTTCAAGATTATCCCACAAGGGATATTTCAAAAAGAAATTGATTTAATTAGCTTGCTATGTATTGTTTAGTGAAGCAATTACACTTGCTATAAATAGCTTCCTTAGTGTTGTTTAGTGAGGCAAGTACACTTGCTTTAAATACCTTGCTCTAATATTTGTTCGGTGGAAACAATGATTTGTTATAGTAATTGTTTAGTGAAATAGTGAGTTGCTTTAACAATTGTTTAGTAAAAACAATGAGTTTAGATAGCTTAGTATTGTTTAATGAAACAATTACACTTGCTCTAGGTAGCTTGTTATTATCTTAGTTACCCTAGAAGTGAAATGTGATTCACATTTGATTGTAAGGGTATGTGTGCCTAGATTTCACATACGTGATTATAATGGCTACCACACTTAAGCTGTATAAACATAGTACGGTGGCTTTCCCTATGATTGTAGCATTGCCCATGATACTATTGATTGAAAAGTATAACAAGTGTCTTTATAAAACTTCCAATCGACAAGCGAGGCAAGGGGAACTATAATGTGTATAATTCAATCTTTCATTATTAGGAGTATTGCATGCAACATTGCCCATGATCCTATCGATGGACGAATATAGCAAGATGCGTGCTTTTAAAACTTCCCATCAGCGAGCGAGGTAAGCTATGATGAAATATGTATATCCAAATAATGGGTTTTCATTTTGAGCAGCGGTATGTTGTGCCTCATGATTAGGGTATTGTAATGCTCACTTTTTATTGAATAGTGCATTACTTTGGTGTTAACTTGCTGAGTTACATCTTGATGTTTCTTTTGATAAGCTAATTAATTAGATTAAAATTGTTATTGCACTTTTAATAGAAGATTAGTCGTGATTACTTGACAAGCAGCTCAACTGGTTTGAAATGCTTTGTTATATGCATGTGATAGAGAGTTCAAATGCTTAACATATTCAGTTTCAAGGTAGTCTATATACTATTGTTATCATTGATAGAGAGCTTAGAAACTTAGTCATATTCCTTTGACAATTAGTCAAATGCGTGTTCATGTTTATTTGTGAGATAGTTGAATTGTTTGAAGGTTTTTAGGAAGATCATATGTTGGTGTATGTGATGTCCTCTTTTTGGGCAAATAAAAATTGCAACAACTTCAACCCAAATCGAACCAAGAAGGATTAGATCCTTTTAATTCAACCTCAAATAACCCAATGTCAGCGTAATTACAACCCAAAATGGGGTTGGAAGTAGCCAAGGTAGTGGGTTAGATGGGAGAATCAATTGGAATCCCAATCTTATCCAGTTCAGATTTTTATAAGAGATAATAAATAAAAATAGCTCATAGACAATTGAAACTTTAAAAATTCATAACTCACTCATTACTCCATCTTTTCCATGAAACAAAGTGCATAATAAACTAGATTCTTAGGGCTTTCCAATGCACTATCAAACAAAATTTTTGAGCACTAAAACCCCTTCAAAAAAGCATCCAAACTTCTAGATCTGGGCACTAGGGTTAGCAAAAATTATTAAATTAATAACCAACACTTCCCTCAACTGTTTTCACCCTCCAAAAGCTTGTTTTGATGCACAAAAATGCCAAGAACAGATCTGAACTGAAATCACAATTTTTAAGCATCAAAATGTGTCCCAAACAATTAATAATCCAACCCCAGATTGCTGCAACTTCTAAAATTATTTCCCGCTTAACCAACCAAGCAAAAGCCTTCAAACTTTGGATTTTGGGTCACAAAAATATGAAGAATAATATTCCAAAATTAGTTTTCGCACAACAAACACGAAACCCTAATTTTGCCCTAAAAAGTAGGTTGCCTGAACATATTTAGGGCATCAAATCATCTCCAAAAATTATGAAATTAATTGCAAAACACGGCAGATCTGAAATTCACTTGTTTAACCATCAAAACATGCAAACAAACTCAAATTTCCTTCAACAATCAATTCGCTAGGGTTAGGAACACTTTCCCAATCAATTCGCCACACAATAGATGCAACATACACACAAATGGATCCTTAGCAAAATCAGATTTACTTCAATTCCAAATCGAATGAGAGAGAGAGAGCACAATGAAGAGCTAGGGCATACATCCCTTGGGCATACATCCCATTTCTCCAAGCATGGAGTGTTATCAAATGATCAAATCAACATGAGGTGAAATGACCCCCTCACATCCCTTAAATAGACTTCCCAAAAGGATTGACCCACTTGGAGGGAAAACATAAAACTTAATTAAAATACTTAAAAGACTCACTTAATGTGCACTTTATTATTTTCTAATTAAATAATAAAAAGTAACTAACCTATGTGCACATTTTAAAATTAACTAGAGATTCCCACTTGTAGCGCTAGGCATGCCAAGGGGTCACAATGCAAGTGAAAGAGATGAACCGATATATTAGAGAGCTTAGAAGCTTAGTCATATTCCTTTGTGATTAGTCAAATGTGTGTTCATGTTTATTTGTGAGATAGTTGAATTGCTTGAAGGGTTTTTGGGAAGATCATATGTTGGTGTATCTAATGACTTGCTAGCTTCAAAGAGGAGTTGATTAGGCGAACATCTTGTATAATAAAATTGAGGGTTACTCAATTGGTCAACTTTAAACTATGTCGCCATTCTTACAACTAGTATAGATGTTGAGTGACAAACCCTAGATATATGAGAGAGAGAGAACTGTATGGCGAGGGCATGTCATACAAAGATTGTTTGCATAATGCAACCAAAGTGGGGCCTCATGGTAAAAAGAAACAAAGTATTATAAGGTTCAGTTGAATCCAAATGCATAAATTGTATTTAACCCGTTTTACGGGAGAGATAATAAAATGCTTTTCAAATCCTCATAAAGAGGGGTGAGTTTTCTTTCTTTGGAGGTTTTTCATTAAGTGCAAAACATGTTATTGTGTACCATGTCTTATGTATCTTCCGATAATGTGCTTATGTAATTTCTTTCTTTAGCATTTGTTTCCCTGAGTTGTTTTGAGCAATATTGTTTAGCTCTAGGAGATGATTTCTCTCATGGTCAACCCATATTTGGTTTACATTGATGTTATGGTTATCCCTTTCACATGGGAATTGTATGAGACGTTTTGACTGAACCTTCCATACCTTAAAACTGTAACTAATACTTGGACTTGAATTTGAATGAATCGGAGTACTAATTCATTTCAGTTAGAAGTTTGGAAGAAGTTAACATCCTTCTATTGTCAAGCTGAATTTCTAGTGTCACGGAAAAAATTCCTGCCCGTTTTTACGGATCCTTTTTGGAAATATTCTAGGATAGTTGATACTACATCGGAATATTATACTTAGGAGGTGAGTGTGTTTGTGAGTTGTTTTAACAACTCACATAGGGATAAGACTAGTTGAGTTAATGTAGGAGAAATGAGGTCGATTCCTCCTTTCTAGGAGTACAAGCATGCATAAGAATCCCTCTAGAATAATGAATAAACAATTCAGATCTTATTTTCAATATGGTATCAGAGCATTGTTAGTCCTTTGCTTGTAATGGAGTTTTGAGAGTCGCTGATGGGCAAGTGTTATTCTTCATTGCCTTGTGTGATATAACTGTTTTTATAAAAGTTTAATATAGGCTAGTTTTGTTTAAGTTAATTTACTAAACATGAAGGTATTCGTGCTGTGCAATTTATAGTTCTGCCAAATTGTTGAGTTACTGTGCATCTGCACAAACCTTCGTGTCGCTTGTTTGTCCACTACCTTAACAACTGTATATGTGTCTATTGGATCTGTATTTCATCTCCTGTCAGTTTGTGCATCTACTGACAACCACATTCAATCTGCATTTCTTCCGTTTGTTGATTCTGGAGTCTGTTTGAGCTTTATCAACCCATGCAAATCTGTATTACGCATGGAGTGACTGTTATCCTTTGTCAGGTTTTTGCAAATCTTCCTATATCAGCGATTAGACCCGTGCAAAGTTCTGCTTATCATCTGTGTGTACTGACCTTGCTTACATATTACAACCTACATTCCATGTGCAGCTCTGACACATTTCATTGCGTGGTTCATGACCGTAGCGTGCTTCCATGTGTCTTTGTCGATCCTCTCTGTTCATATCTGCAGATAGAATTTAAATTTGACGGCCATTTATGCTCGTCAAACAATTTTTTTCTAATTTCAGTTTGTATCTATCTGTGGTAGCATGAATGTTTTACTGGTCATGTAGTGTCTAAATCACAAAAATGGCCTACAGACCATCAATTTCCAGGCTATGCATCAATTGGCCACTGACAATATTGTCATATCCATGTGCTGTCTTGATACTGCTCGTGTCCATACCATCAAAACGTCTGCTCTGCTGTGTCAGTGCAGACGCGGTCATGCTCGTGCATCACCTGCAATAAGGGCATCATTCACTGCCTTAAACGCTAACAGGAAATAAGGGATATTCATAGGTTATTTTATTGCGTTACATTTGTTTTTAGTCTAGTCTTTAGCTTCCTCTGGTGTTATGGTTTTGTCTTGTTTAATTAATTTTTGTTTATTCTTGTATGGTCTTCATAACTTTGTATTTTAGCTTCCTATTGTTATTAGAGTATAGACTATAAGTCTATTTTATGATCTAAATTGTTTATATAGTGTTAACAACTGATTGCGTAATTTAAAATTATAGTAGTGTGGTGTCAATCTTTATAAAGTTTAATAGTGTATTAGTGTAATGTGAGTCTTTTGAGATCAGGTAGTCAATAGTAGTTACTAATATTTTTTATAGTTTGTTATTACGTCTACAATGTAATAGGTGGTCAACACCACCTTTTAGCTAGAATTTAAAGTTTGTTTGGGTCTATAGGCTATGCCAATAATGTCAATAGTTAAAAAGTCCTACTAGGAAGGGCGAAGTCATCGTGTGTTGCCAAACATCAATTTGTTGTCCAATGGAATGTGTATTTCCATTATGGGGAGAATTTCACTATCGAATACGACATGTAATGTGAATTAGCCACTTGAGTTAAGGCAACAGAAGGTTGGATCAGCAACCTCGAGTTTGTCGCTAACTTAGATGCTGCATATCACATTAGTGGAAAACCAAAATGAGCTCAAATGACTACACAATTGAAGAGGTTTTAGTCATCAATGGCAGTAATGACGTGCTTTAGCTACAAAGCGATCCAACAAAACCTGCACCAAAATGACTAAACTGACGATTGTTTCTAGTGGCAGTGGTGATCATCTATGTTTTTGTGAGTAGGTGGCAACAATCAAGTACACTGGCTGCAAATGCAAGTTTAGTAGGGTGACCAACACCCATTGAAGACACAGTGAGGACAAAGTCCCACTATTAGATACCTGCTCAGTGAGGCCCAACAAACCGGAGGAGCAGAATTGAAAAAAGAAGTGGAGGTGCATGCCACACATATAGTAGTAGATTGATACAAAAGTGGAGGCCATGTCACACCTGTAGTAACAGAATAGTAGAGTTCTGGAGAGCGTGTGTTTTTGACCAGAGTTTTATTCAGGTCATTCCCACTACCCTTACTGGATTGGTTGATGTGTTCCATCCGTAGGTTGGTTGACGTGTTCACATGCATCAAAGTATGTGTCAAAGTTCATGTTGGTATTTACTTGTTGGATTGGTTGATGTGTTACCATCAATCAATGTGTGTTTGTTCCAATATGTGTGTAATGTTCTCTTTCCCTATGTTTGTACTAGGGGGAATGTTGGAAATATTCTAGGATGGTTAGCACTACATGGGAATATTATAATCAGGAGGTGAGTGTGTTTTTATGTGAGTTTTTGTAACAACTCACATAGGGATGATAGTAGTTGAGTTAATATGGGAGAGGTAAGGTTGGTTCCTCCTTTGTAGGAGTACAAATATGTATAAGAATCTGTCAAAAATAATGAATTAACAATTCTGATCTAATTTTCAATAATCCTGGGAACAGAGTTGTTAGATACCAGTTGGTCGAACATCAAAGATTCACCATTCACAAGCATCTACAAATCAATAAGGCAGTGGTATGTACAAGGGAAGATCCTAAAGTTCTATAGATTTCCAAGGAATGTGGCTCCCAGATAGGGCCAATTTTATCCTCCAATTTTGAAGTTTTGTGAGAACTCTTGCAATTGCACTTTCCTAGGAAACTGGACATCAACTGTGGTCAAAATACTAGAAATTTGTGACTTGTGACACTAAAATACATGGGTCTCCTTCGTCTCAATCATCGCTCTAAATGGACCCATCACTTAGTTAGCACTCTAGTCGAAGACATTATGTGGGACCTAACTTCCAAGTATATACAGTGATGTGTTTCATGGATCAAAGATCAAGTACTTTACAGGAGAGCAATTGGGTGATTGTGATGGAAATTTGACCGACTCGATCGCCTCTGGACAAGGTTTGATGGGTTTGCTAAATGTGCTATGTGTTATTCTAAAGGCACCATGTGTCATAGGATGTCTTATTATATTAATAATATGCAATTGTCAAAAAGGATCTGGTATTCAATTTTTTTGTGGAATTGGACTTGTCATTTTATCATGTAATAGAGGGTGCTTATGTGTCTCAATTATATCAAAGGGCCTAGTGTTTCGTGGGTCCAGTCCATATTAATGACTTTGCAATATTGGGTTAGATTAGTTCTTTTTATAATTGATTGATATTACTCATATGCAAAGTCATAAAGTATGTAATAGGTCATGTATTACTCTTTTGTAAAGAGCCTAAATACGAAAATGAAGAAAAGTGGTCAAAGCATGGTTAAGTTAGAGTGAGGTCATAGGTCAAGTAGGGTTAAAGGTAGTTACCCAACCACCTTGAAAGTGCAAGTGAGTACAGAAGACTTGAGTTTCATTGTAAGAGCGTAGTTTTTTCTCTCTCAGCCCTCGGAGAGGATTTGCTGCAATTTTAAGTGTTTTCTGTTCTTTTCCAAGATTATTAATGGAATGTGAGTAGAATGTATGAGAAGAAGATATTGCTTTTTGTGAGTGTTTTTTCTCTCACTTATGAAATTTGCGTTGCTGCCCATAAATGCAAAAACATATTAAACTCCTGCATTTATGTGGAAACCCTTAGACTTTACAAGCTATGTGTTGTGAATCCCTATAAGTGGATTTTATGCCACATACACATGGTCAGATTTAAGAGAAAATTTTAAGCTTCCAAGTATTCTTTTTGTTCTCATTGCATATGCTTCTTATCTTGCCATTTTAATGTGAGAAGGAATTTCTATTCGATTTTTCTTTCATTCTTGAGTAATCCAGGTGGTTTTTTGTGTTTATGTTTCTGTGGGTTTCTCACCCCTCTTCCATTTTCCTTATGTTTTGTTTCCTTTAATGCTTTCTTGTCAAAAGTACACAAAATCCCAAAAATCCCCATCATACGATGGAGCCTCCTCTTAAATGCAGAAGGAAATCACCTGCTTCATGGTGATATTCACACATCTGCTGCATGTTCTGCTGTTCTTTGCTAGGGCAATCAACGAAAGAACTGTGAAAATTGCAGCGACATAAATTTGTGGCAACACATGTTCCTTATAATCCCAGGATCTTGATTTGAATGGTCCCCCTTCTCCTGCTCCCTCCCTATCACCACTGATACGAACTCGGTATGTACCCAGTTCGGATGCAGATTCTGTCTGGGGATTTGTCCATGATATTCCCTGGATGGTGCAGGTATGGTGGAGAGTACCCCCGCCATCTAGGTCATATCCTGTACAAATCCGCAGCATATTAGAGTTAAAAATAACAATTTTTAAATTTTGTTTTAGTGGAGCTCTGATCAAGACGAGAGCTGTATTTGAGTTGGATAATAATATAATGATGACATGTGTAAGGCACAAAAATCCTGCTCGACCTGTGGGTTTTTATCCTCATCTAGTTGACGGAAATCCTTTGAAATACAGTGATGAAAAATATGCCTGTACAAAGAAAGGTCATAACATGATTTGACAAGCACTGCATTCGTGGATAATAAATTAACATTTAAGAAATACTGGAGTGATGAAGCAAAAGAAGGGGAGATCTGGTTGATGAATTCTTTAACTATGAAGATATCCTCAGGAATTTTCTTCTTGTAAGTCAGAGCTCTTGCAAGAACACTAATTCTTAAGAATACTGATTCTGATCTAATAATTAATATTTATGAGGACGTTTGACATTTGGTTGGCATTACTTAAATTATCAGTAGTGTTTTGTAGTTAATTGTTTTGTATACGCATACTATGTAGTTAATTTCTGTTTATTAGGCTATTAATTTTAATATATTTTTTTGTGCGGATGTATCCAAGCTGTACCGGGAAAAGCAAATTTCGCTGTACCGGTGAATCTGATTGTGGTATCCAAAGAAAATCCGCAACTTAGCTGTAATCTTTAAACTTAACGAGAATTTGATACAATGTTGAGAAAAGCTAAAAACTGTGGAGCTTGGCTGAATGAAATCCAATGCATACATGCTGTGAAATAAAGCAATTATTTAATTACTTAATCAAAATTATGAGGGCATTTGCTTTTCACTTTAATGGAAAAAGATTCAATATTCTTGGTAATTAGGTACCGAGTTGGTTATTTGTTCCTAGCCTTTTTGATGATTTTTGAATACAATTTTGAAATATGCAGAGCTGGCATATTTAACTTAGATGCAATAATATTACACGGTGCAATGGGTGCATATGTTATAGAATCTTTGTGAAGAATGAACGTTTGTGTCTTACAATATACAAGCTGTTTGTTGTCTTCCCTGCAGTTTTTGTAAAAGATTGATCACTTGTTTTGAAATTTCAGGTGGCTCCTTTCCCAGGAGCAGAAACTGGTGCTGGAGGGCGCATACGGGATACTCATGCAACAGGGACAGGGTCTATTGTTGTTGCTGCAACTGCTGGTTATTGTGTTGGAAATCTTCAGGTTTACCAGTCACTTCTTTAATTTGTGAATTGACGGCTATTTATGTAGTTATTTAGAATGCCTTTTATTTCCTCTCTTCCACCCAATCTTCCGTCTCTAGTGAAGCATGGGCCGCCTGCCCTATTCAGGGTGATGTTTTTCCTTCTACTTTGTCTCAGGCAAGTAATTCTGATTGGAATTCTGGAGGGTGATCCTGTTGTTCATAGTGTTCAATGTGTTTTGTCCATGTAAATTTCCTTCTTGGCTTTTTGGTTCAGTCCCGCCTTGTAACTAATCACAGCTCTTGAGCTCTGTTCTGTGGAGTTCCTTTTGTTGTAACTCTTCCTTTTGTTTTAATAGATTGTACCCTTTATTCGAAAAAGAATGCCTTATACTTTCCTCTCATTGTCATTCAATGTTGTCGTGCTTTTCCTTTTTTGTGGTTTGTGTTTGCATCTTATGATTGTGTCTCTTATGTTTGCTATTGATTTAAACTTCTTTACAGATGGAAGGCTCTCTAGCTCTATGGGAGGATCTTTCTTTTACATATCCATTAAATTTGGCATCTCCCCTGCAGGTACAGGTGTTAAAATTTAAATTTGCTAACAAGTTAAATTTTATTAATCACTGTAGTTTACTTGAAGTTGCCTAAATGTATCATTTTGCTATGCATGCGGACTTTTTTTTGTCAGATTTTTAATGTAAATAAACAGTTTATGTGCTAGCCTAGGACATTCATCTTGGTCCCCACCTTAAAGCTGTGATTTTATGAGTGTGACTTGTGAGTTGAGCTATTGCATCTTTTGATGCTGCGCTGTCTGGAACTTTAGTTTCACCTCATTTATTGCTTTTGTGAGGATAAGTTGTTACAAAAATAAAGTTATAATCCAATTATAAAATATGCGAATCACAAGAAACAAATTTGAGATAATCATAACATGTTATGTATATGGAAGTGAGTCTAAGATTCCTTACAGCATTTTCTCGTGTATTATATGTATTATGCACTGTATCCAACATGTGAATCCCTTCAATGCCTGTAGTTCAAGACTTATTCCATTTGCTGATACTTATCTAGAGTGTTTATATGTGGTATGTTTTGTGGAAAAACAGCATAATTGTTTCGTGGATAAATTGCAGATTTAATTATACTTTGTTATTGAAGCAAATGATTTGTTTCTATGAACATTGGAAATGGTAGACTATTGTCCAAAGAATTCATCAAAACAATAAAAAAATGAGTGAAGAAGGAAATATTATAGAGCTTAATCTATAAGCAAAGAAGTGTACATGGAAATATTATAGAGCTTAATCTAATAGCAAACAGGTCTATGGAAAAGAAGTGTACAGTGCTCATGAATCTAGGCTAAAGAAGCCACGTAGATTGGTTTTTTTCCTCTTTTGGAAAGTTTACCATGTTATATATGTATTGCAAAGGAAACAGAACCATGTATGGCTGCTGTAAGTAAACATTGGGTTTTTGAGGTGCATTTTAATTTTTTTATTAATATGCTTGATGTAAATAGTTATGGAATAGATCAGAATTTCAAAGGTTGTTATGAGTTTGAAATGTTTTTGTGATGCTACTATTTTGGAAGCAGGTGCAGTGTGCGAGTCACATCTAAAAGAATATGATTAGTTAGTTCATCATATCGATAAGAAACTAAACAAATGTGTCTTTAGATAACTGATCCATTTGCAGGTCCACAGACCTTATATTGTGCCATATGCATGCTTGGCAGTTTGTGAGTATGCAAGATTGTACTCAATCCTTACAAATACAAGTACCTTATGGCAATGCACATTGTCTAAGATACAAGATGATGATAGTCATAAGACAAAATTTTGGCTCATCCAGAACTTGAGAGTATGTAATTTGGTTTGGATTTAAGCTATGTCACAAGGTTCGCCGAATTTTTACCTAAAAATTTGAAATTCGCGATTAAAATCCGGCAGCAAAAAGTTCACCCGAATTCGTTGCAGTTCGTGAGGGTTTCTACAGGTGTCCAGGTCGTATGCCACGGAGGAGGGTTTCTAGGAGTTGCACGGATGTCTTTTTATGCACGTCTCATAACGACACAGCCCACAGAAGACTGGACTGGGCCGAGCAAATCTCGAGTTTATCGTTCGAATTTCCACGTCATGCAAGAGCTCGCAAAAGCACTGCTTTCAGTTTATTGTAATTTTCTTCTTATTTTGTTTATTATTCATTTGTTATTTTTTTAATTTTAAATGTTACTTCCGTATTTTTAAAGTTGAGTTCTTATTTGATTTGTTACATATTAATATTTTACTAATAGTTTAGATGTATACTATATCATTACTAATACGAAGACTTATTAATAGTTTATATAGTATACATCTAAACTATTAGTAAAATATTAATAAGTTTAAATAGTTTAACTTTGATAATTAATAAACCTAAATTAGTAATTAGTATACATTTACATATTAGTATAAACTATATGTAATTAGTATACTATTTAAACTATACATTTAATAAACTATCAATTAGTAATTAGTATATATTAGTAATTAGTAATTAGTAATTAGTACTTAGTAATTAGTATACTATTTAAACTATATGTTCCTAAAAAGATGTCTCTGTTACATTTACATTTAAATAGTTTAACTTTGATAATTGATAAACCTAATATGTTCCTAAATATTAATAAGTTTAAATAATTTATAGTTTAACTTTGATAAGCATGGTTTATAAATGTAACAGAGACATCTTTTTATATAGATTTTAAGTTTAAATAGTAATGTTTTAGCTATTTTGAAAATTTTGTGCATTTATATCTTGTTTTAAAAAAAAATGAAAATTATAACAGCCAAATTTAATCATGATTTTTTTTCCCGAATTTTATTGTTGCCAAACTTAATCCGAATTTAATCCTCGCCAAACATGAACATGAACACGAACCTGGTGACTTAGGATTTAAGTAATACTTTTGGATCATAGGGGACCAGGATATTGTTCATAGTAGAATACTTATTGGGGTTTTCTATCCTCTTCAGTAGGTGCTGAGAAAATGATACTCTTTTGTTTGTGAAATAAAGAAAACAAAGATTATGATGAAATCCAACATTGGCTAGTGGCATTGTTTAGTTATTATTTGCAAAATTTGAATATGGAGTGCCATATTCATGTGGATGCACGCTTCTTTGTGAGTGGGCATACTTTTCTGCAACAACTGGAGTTTGGTTATCTAATTAATTTTGCCGTGAATTAAGCAAAGCAATGGTGAATGTGAATGAAAGTCAAGAAGGTGTCAATATGATCGATGCCATTCAATGTTTTCATTATACATTGATTATCAAGAAGTAATCAGCGAATATGCTATAAATAATATATTATCCCATCGCCCTAACAATTCTTTCATATCCCCTTGTTAGCAGTGATCCCTGTAAACTGTTCAAGATGTGCTAAGGTTGTAGTCTAGAGCCTGACCATCATTTTTGCATCACATATACAGGAAAGATATATAGATAAAATTCACTCATTGATAACATACGAACAAACTGTGCAATATTTCATCATTTACTTATAAAGCGAAGTGTATTAGGATAGGGATGATAATCCTTTGCTGTGAAAGCCTTACAAATATTCATTGATTTACATTTGACTATTCGTTTCAGCTTCCTCTTCTTGCTATGACAGTGTTACATACATTCTTTTCACCTCTCTAGCCTTTGTCTTACATACAAGTATCTTTTGTTGAATCATTACAATTTTACTTGAGCTGGCTACCTACATATACATACGAAATACATATAAAATGTTCTTCCCAAAACCCCCAACTGTCTCTCGGACTTAAAGAAGTGTCTTGTCCCAAGACATATGAAATACATATAAAATGTTCTTCACAAAGTCCCCTAACTATCTTTTGGACTTAAACAAGTGTCTTGTCCCAAGTCATTGGTTCTATAGACCAAGCCTTCTGGATAATTCAAAAATTGCCACTATCTAGGAACTGATTACTTCTTGTTGACCACATATATCAGAAACTCTGTTCGCAGTTTCGCATGAAGTGCCATTTACTAGTTTTCATTTATATGCTCTACTTAGCTTCCCTTGCAGGTTCTCAACTACGTAGCATACCAACCTTCTGCCCTTGTGGATGTTCAGTAGGCCAGCGTAACTAGGTGGCCACCTTTTATGTGTTTTCAACCAACCTGTCCATGTTCGTAGAGACTTGGTCTTCAAGTTTACTTGAGCTCCAAATATTTCTCACTTTTTTAGAGGTGGAGGTGGTGCTAGCTGCAAAGTTTAAGTGTCAGGTAGAGGTGATGTTGAAGCTACTACTGTTCGAGACATCACTTGTTGGGTCGGCATTTGTTGTGCAACTCGGAGTCAAAGACGAGATTTAATGCCCGTCCTGCTGGTTTTCATGTGTTTTAAATGTATTTTGCTTGTATCAAACAATCCTTCCTGTCAACAGTGACATGAGCATATATTCCAATAAAGTCAAATTTATTTAGTAGACTTTTTAATATAAACATGTATGTTTAATCTAGAAACACAGTTTGACGAAGTTTTCCAATAATAAATTTAAATTTGCTCTGAAGGTTGACCTATTACTATACAGTTTTTTTGAAATTTCTAATTTGAGTCGAGTATACTTTTTTGTTTTCCAAATTTCTAGAATATAGATGGGCACTGGAAAAGTCAAACTGTCCTCAAATTTACAGAGATAAGCAAGGTCTCTTGTCAAATCTCAACCATGCTTGGAGTTGTTGGAGAAGTTGGGTGGGAGGCACAAATGCAGGTTCACTAACTTGATTGCTTAGTTGCGGCTCTATGACTGCAAGGTTCGTTTTGAATGTTAGCTAGTCCTCCATTGTTTCACAGTTCATCTAAAAGTAAGTTTGCAACTCTGAAGTAATATGTGTCACTCTTAATAGAGCCTCTTCTCCAACTTTTTGGCATTAGGGGTGTATCAATACTATATTGGCTTTAATGTTTATTTTGTAGCGGATGAATTTGTGTCCAAATCTCCTTGTTTGGACTCCTGCTAATTGATTGTGAGGCATGCCCACTTCCCATTCCCTTGTCCTGTCCCACAGTCCACTTACACTTTGAGCGCCTCCTATCGCTTTGGTTGCCTGTTTCGCTTGCTACAACACGAGCTTGCTTTGCTGCTTGGAAATCACTTTGCATCTCCTTCATCATGGCTTCATGTTGTGCAGTCCAATTTAAGAGTCTTGTTTCAATTGAATCTGCACAATTGGCATCTTTACCAAGCACTGTCTTGTATTCTTGTCTGAAGATGATGACGGATTGGAAGTCAACCTTTTCATTCTTCCTCTAGGTCCCGATCCTCTTTACTTTCTCGATGGTCTGACCAACTTTGTTACCAAGGATTTGACCTGCAGTTTATCGGACAGGACTTGATCACTGATCACATCCTTTACGAGCTGAGGGCATTTAGTGCAATTTTGTGATTGTGTCCTTGAGGGCATTCTTCTGTGCTTTGAATTGCACTACATAAGAATGCCCAGCTACAAATGTTTCAAGCCTTGTGCTGCCACTTTTAGTTAGTCTGCATCAATTGTCACGTTCTTAGGAAGTGTAGTGAGACCCTATTGTGCATCCTGCCATAGATGGTCTTCAGTGGTTGCTCGCAGACGCATGGTTGATAACATAAAGGTTACCATACACCACTTTGTCATTTGAGTGTCCAAAACCATGTGTCTTACACAACTCCTCTCTGTGCTCCAGTTTGCATCCGTTTGTTTTTTATTGTAGACAACAACGAATGGAGAACAACACCCTGGTTATGGAAACCATCCCAGTTACGAATCCTTTCAATCCTCGTGTATGAATTGATCTACTGAGTTGAACTGGACCGAGGTCATGGAAAACACTCTGGTTTTGGAATTTAGGGTTAGAAATCAGTTCCCTCCCCTTTATTTAAAAATCCAATCACTCTCAAACAAGTGCTCTCTGTTTTGGATTATATTAGATCAAATGCCATGACAAGATCTGCTTTAATCCCCATCTGTAATTGGTTTGGTATCTCTTCCCCACCTTTAATTGGTTTGGTATCCCTTCTGCTCAACTGAACATCCGTAACAGTTGATATGCTGCCTGTGATACTATTGGGCTTTCCCCGAGTGCTCGTCCTTGGGCCTCTCACCTTTGTCCTTTGAAACACTCATCTCGTACTGGAGAAAACATTGCTCTATCCTGTTGGAATTCAAGGCAAATCTGCTTTTCAGCCATAAGCCTGCAAGCAATCCCAAATGTTACCCCAATCTCTTAAGAGCCATCTTTTAAATTGCTGCCATTCTGAAGAAAATCAACAAAATCATTGAGGAATGAGGGGTGCATAATTCATACATTGAAGTCTGTCTCTCTCAGGCTGAAAGCTCTACTGCTGCTACCATCAGAGGATCTTCTTGGATTGTCCCTCTCTACACCAACAATGCTAACGATGTCAACCCCTACTTGGTCACCTTGAAGTGTAAATGAGGAAAGTTCCCCTCCTCATTTTACTCATAGAATGCCTCATAAACATGCTTAATGTTTGCCTGGTATAGTATCCAAAATTTGAATCAGCATTGATATTCCATATTTGGCATATCAGATGTAAATTCAGGACAATGCTGCTGTGAATATCTATGAACTTGTACATTGTACTGTCTTTCTTCTTACTACTGATGTAAATATTAATATTACAATCTCTACTGTAATGATAAATAGGCCGGATCATGCTAGTTTTAAGTTGGTTAAAAGAATAGCTAATCAAAGATGGAGATCTGGACTCAGTCCTTATGATTTAATGTTCCAAAAAGTCTGATTTTTTCTCACTGCCTGATGTTTGTTATCACAGCAGTCGATGTGTGTAATCCACTTCTTTATATGATTTAATATTTTATCTTCTTCGGAAAAAAAAACCGAGAATTAGTTAGTGGTGGCAAGGGCATTTTAAAAGGGAAGCCAACCACTTGCCAACATGTTCAAGTTGATTACCCTTTCTCAAGATTGAAAGTCAAAGGGACAACTATCCTTCCTCACGATTATGGGAACAATGACTTCAAGGTACACTAGTTTGCTTGTGGTGGGTATAACTGTATATGTGTTCTTATGTCATTCTCTCACTGCATCAGGTATGATGTCATTGCTGTTCCTCAGTCATGTAATGTTTCCTCCACAACTTTGTGTTCAAAATAGTGAGGGTGTCTAAACCCCTCACAATTTTTTGTGGCTATATTAACATTCATTGATGAAGTATATGTTGGGAATGTTTCAACTTTGCATAGGATTTTGTAAGGTATATATTGTAGTGGTTTTTTGTTATGCAGGCATGGCATTTGTGTAGGTATACAGGCGCATGGGTGTTGTGTGAGACTTGCAGAATGTGGTTTGGAAGACTGTGTAGTTCGCATCATGTGCAATGGGAGTTGCATTATGTTGCAGAGTGGCCATGTGCAACATTTATGTGTAACACTAATGCGTTAACACTTGTTTGACTAGGATGGAAGAATGGAGGTGAAAATGGCGTGCCAAAGAATATTTTGACAGAGTTGGTGGAAGAATTTCTTGTATTTTACGATTGAGTGATGGTTAGACAGAATCTTAGGGTTCTTCGCATGTAAAGTCATGGATTACTTTAAAGCATACAGCTGTTTTTAAAGCATGTAGATTCGTACACGTAAAATTGTAATGAGGATGGAACGATTGCAACAATTACTGTGGTTGTTGGCCTTGTATATTATATATACCAACCAAACCTAGGTATGATTAACGTATTGCATCGAGTAGATACTAGAGTATCGTAGTTGAATTGTGTTTGTGCATGGACTACTGAACTACTGTTTAACAATGTCTTTTAGGATCTTATTGTATTTGTAAGTTGGGTTTGAGTTAACGCAATAAGAAATACTATTGTTAGGTTTCTAACCCAAAAGGATTTTCCCTAATAAACCCGTGTCTATATCTTCTTTGTTGTTTGATGTCTCTGTGCTGTTTAGATTTATAGTTTCAGTCACATCTCATTTCACTTGTTAATAGATCTATAAGATCCGTGGCTTTAAGAGTGTTTTAAACGAGCCATGAAACCAGCCACGAAGCCACGGAATGCTCTAAACCGACGCGAAATGGTCGCAGAGGAAAACGATTCGCGCAGGAGAAAAACGGTTCACGTTTTTTTGATTTGGTCTTTTTTTTGCTTTTAAACCAAACCAAAGCGATTTTCCATGGTTTTCCCGCGATATTCAACATTTTTTGAGGTTTTCTTGCCAAAAATCGCTGATTTATTGGTAGTACGAAAATCACGATTTTCGTAAAGATAAATCGTTTAGTATGTGCTAGCCGATAAATTGCATGATAAACGTGTGATAAATCACAATTTTTAATACGAGAGGTGTGAATAATCACTTCATAGCCTATGATATAATGACAAAACTTGTTGATTGCATATACAATTGTAAGAAATTCCTTCTTTGTGGTGGTGTAATTCCTTTCAACAGGGAGAGGTTTTTACTGATATAGTAAATAGCATGCATTGATTCTCCTTCTTGTTGTCAAGGACAACCCCTATTGCTTCGTTGGAAGCATCTGTCTGTATATGGAAGGGAAGCTTCCAATTTGGGCCTCTTAATACTGGGGTATTTATCAATTTATCTTTGATAGTATCAAAAGATTGTTGGCATGCCTCTGTCCATTCAAATTTAGAGTCTTTAGTTAGGAGAGCAAACAATGGAGAAGCTATCTTACTAAAGTCTGAAATAAATCTTCTATAGTAGCCAACATGCCTAAGAAAACTTCTCACCTCTATTTGGTTTGTGGGAGATGGGAGCTTTACAATGATACTGACCTTGTCAAGGTCTACCTTGATTCCTTCAACTGAAACGTGATGGCCTAAAACTATCCCTTGTTCCATCATAAATAAACATTTTTCATGGTTTAAGGATAATTGGTGTTTTTCACACCTAGAAAGGACTTTGTCTAGATTGTCAATGCCTCTTGGAATGTTGCTCCATAAACAGTGAAGTCATCCATGTAAATCTCTACACAATTATGGGTCATATCGTAAAAGATTGCCAACTTAGCTCTTTGAAACGTGGCAGAGCATTACGTAAACCAAAAGGTAACACCTCAGTAAGCAAATGCTCCGCATGGGCAAGTAAAAGTGGTTTTGTCTTGATTCTCAAGTGCTACATGTTATTGATTGTACCCACCAACCCATCAAGGAACGAAAAATACCTTTTTCGATAAAATGTCTAAGACTTGATCAATAAAAGGTAATGGAAAATGATCTTGATGAGTTGCCTTGTTTAACTCCCTATAATCCACACAAACCCTCAATTTCCCATTATTTTTAGGAACTATAACTAATGGAGAACCCCATTGGCTATTTGAGATTGGATAAATGAATCCCACCCTCAAAATTTTTCAATTTTAGTTTTTACAATGTCTCTTAAGGCAGGGTTTATCCTTCTTTGTGGTTGTCTGACTAGTCTAGAATCAGTTGTGTAAATGTGGTGTGTACAAATACTTGGGATGAATACCCTTCATGTCACTATATTCCCAAGCAAAAGCTTGAGGATGAGAGCATAAGAGTTTAAACAGGTATTCTGTTCCTGACTTGCCACCCAACTATCGGATCGACAATGTTTTCCTTGGGAAAATAGGTAGTTGTTTGGTATATGGATGAAGAGAATCTACAACAGGGTACTCTCTCAATAATGCATTCAACAAACACCTGTGGGGAAGTAATCTATGAACAACAATGATATTTTGAAAGATAGACTTGGTCAAATCTATATTTTGTGAAAAAGGGAAGATGATAGGCTGGTTGTTTTCATCCATCATATCATCTCTTATTTCCACTAGTTGTAGCGCAAGACTAGAAATAAACCCAATGCCGGACTCGGGCGCAGGACTTATACTTTGTCCAACGCATGGTTCATGGTCACCATCCTGAATTTGATCTGAGTGTTCTTGAATTATGACCATGGCTAAAGAAGAGATGATGTCCTCTGATTCATTTGAATTGTCCTTCCACCATTGTTTATCTGTTGCAAAAGGTTTTGCATGGGATAAATTGATAAGATTTTTGAATCATGCCCATTTGTAATCACCATATTTCTTGTTCTACAATCAATGAGGGCGACAATAGTGGCTAACCAAGGGCATCCTAGGATTAAAGGGTATCCAATCTTCCTATTCTTCGTTTTTATGACCATGAAGTCTACCGAATAATCCCATGATTCAATGGTGATGGTAACATCTTCTATAATCCCTTTGGCTTGTTTATGACTTGATCCGCCATTTGTAAAACTATTGAGGTTGATTGTGGGTTCAGAAGTGACAATGTAGACAAGGTATCCGTGGTCATTACATTAATGACAACTCATAGGTCAATTAGGACATTTGGAATTCTGACATCTCCTATGCAAACTGTAACAATAGGACTTCCAGGGTCTCCATATTTAGGAGGGGTCATATTCCCTTCTAGTATACTAACAAGTTTCCCATCAACATGGATGGTTTTGGGCTGATTATTTCTTCTTCTTGGAGTCCTAAATCAATGCTCTTTGATGGTTTTGTTTAATTCGAGAATTTCCTTCAGAGCCTCAAGCGAGAGGAATTCCAAATTTCAAATGTTTAATTTCCTCATTCCCCAAATTAACTTTGACTCTGGTTGTTCATGAATTACAAGTGTTGCATTTTTCCAAGAGTTTGGATGGAAAAGGAATATCAACGTTTGGTTGGGGTGTTTCTTCAACAACAGGATTGGGTCATGCTTTTTCTTGACTTTTCTTAATCTTTAGGGATTTCTTCTTTGACAGGAGATGAAGGTTCAAAGGTAAACGCAACAAGATATTCCTACAATCCGCAAAGTTTACTATGGGATTTTTATCTGATTCCAGAGTGTATGCTTTGGATTACCCTCCTCACTTTTTTTGGGTTTGTCACGGTTTGTCTTTGGGATCCGTGGTCAAGCAGAGTTGTTTGGATGGGGTAGCATTTATAGGCCCAATCAACAAAGCTTGTTGACCTTGGGGTCTTCTTTGATTATAATATTGCTGCCTTGATCCTTAAGGTACATTCCACTACTTGTTGGTATTGAGGATTAAACTGTTGAAATGGTGGAATGTTTGGGTGTGGAGCCCAAGGTTGTTGATAGTAACTTGGTGGTGCATTCCACTGTGGACTCCACTCTGTGGGACTTGTTGAGTCCAAGGTTAGGGGTATGGCCATGGTGCATTCCATTGATTTGGGACCCATTGTGATTTGGCATGTATAACTGATTTTGATTTTATTGAAAATTCCCTCCTTGCCTCTGAGCCATATAGTTAACTCCGCTTCGTCTTGTGTGTGTTTTGTTTAAATGGTTCTTTAGCAAGGGAAACAATCAACATTGGTCATTGGCATACCTTAGATCACATATAAGACACATGTCTGTCTTGTCTAAGGGGCAATCCTTAAGCCCATGCTTGTCCCTGCATCTTGGACAATAGATGAACAATGAATTTTTATTCTTGGCTTTCTCCCAATCCATAGTGGTATTAAGTTGAACTAAGAGGGTTGTTCTCAAATTTTAAATTTCTTCCCTTAGTTTGGATATATCACGCCATTGGCCATTTTACCTTTCTATCTACGAAGGTTGGGGCGAGTTTAGGAGTAATTCCTATAGAGGTCAATAATGTCTATAAATTCTAATTTGTTCATGTCTCCTTTTCCCATAAGATTGAAGGCTTCCTGTGTGTCTTCATCTAATCCTTTGAGGAATAAAGTTTTGAGCAGATTAATATCCGCACTCAGCATCATGCAGCTCCCGTGAAGGAAGAGGAACCGATCAAGATAATCTTCCACACTCTCATCCTCCTTTTGTTGAATTCTAAAATGTTCTTCCTTCTTGTCTCGGACTAGGTAGTAGTCTTGGTATTTATCCAAGAAAATTGTTTCCATCTCCTGCCAACTATGGATGGAGTTAGGGTTTAAGCCCATAAACCATCTCATAGTTGTATCCTTTAAAGTGGAGGGAAATAACTTGAGCTTATGTGTGTCTGAGGTATAATCATAGGTTTGACATAGAACTTTGAACTCAAAGAGGAATTGATCAGGATCTTCTGAGACTAATCCCCAGAAGGTTGGTAAAATTGAAGGGGATATGTTTTTCATAGGGGCTTGATCATTAGGATCCAATTGTATGGGATAGGTAAACGTTCTTCCAAGTGGAGGGTTTCCATTCTCTACACCATTGGGGTTATCTACTTCATCAACCATCCTTCCTTGGTTAGCAAGTTGTTCCACAGTTGGTTTTGAGGGGTTTTGAAAATTTACTCTAATGAATCTACCTCTATAGTCTCTAGGTCTAAAAATAAAATCTTACCATACCGAGGACAATTCCTTATCTACCAACGCTTAACTTGTCATCTGCTTGTGTTTCACATACTCCAAAGCACAAAAAGATTCTTGCTTGTCACTACAAGGTCTTCTTACTTCAAAGGAAAGAGTTATGGAAATAAAATTTCTAAATGGAAACTTACTGCATAAAACAAGCAACACTTCTTCTTTGGCACCTTAACCTTTGATAACACCTTGAGATTTTCCCCGACAACGACACCAAAACGCGATGAGCGTCGTTGATGCTCGTACTTTAATTTTATTGTGTTTGTTAGTTTAGGGCGGTGTCCATGGCTATTTGCAACAAAGGGAACACTCAAAATTTATTTAATAACGAAATTAATCAATCCTATGCTAACTGCAGTTAGGAAATGAAATGGATTGACAACAAAAGACTATTAAATACAAAATTGAAGGTATTGAAAATAATGCAATGCTGAAAATTCAAATGAATGCGAAATAACAGAAAGGAAATGAACAATAAATTATCCCTTCTCGTTGGGGAGGAGTGGCCCTTGCTCCTTCCCTTCGATCCGGTTAAATGTTGCAAATCACACAAGTAAAGTTTTCCCCTGAATCGACTTTATTGAATGAAATTTCTTTTACAATGATTAATCAAACTCGCCCTCTAATTTGAATACATTTGCTCTTTTATATTAGAGCAACAGTAATCTCTCTCGGTGAGAATTAGTTATTTGAAATTAATGACAACTACTTAACTGGAAGATACCTATAACAATATTGATTGCTTTGAAATTACAATTATGGAAGCGAGAAGGCTATGCTTTGGCATGAAAGGTCAGGTCTCATTGGTGAGAAAGGGTTGCGCATAGTGCAATCCAAAGGATGGTTAAAGGGATTGATGAGGGCTCCATGGACTTTGACTTTTGCGAACATTGTGTGTGTATGGCAAGCAAAGAAAAGTCAAGTTTCCCATAAGTACTTGGGCAAACAAATGAGATCTTAAGTTATACGTAGTGATGTGTTTAGGATGGTGGAGGTTCTATCACTTGGGAATGTTGTGTACTATGTGTTATTCATAGACGACTTTTCCAAGAAGACTTGGTTATACTTTATACAAAAGAAATATAAAGTTTTCAAGAAATTCAAGGAGTTAAAATTTCTTGTGGAAAACTAAAAGGAGAAGAAAATCAAAGTGTTGTGCATGGATAATGGGGCGATTTTTGTTGAAAGGAATTCGAGGAATTCTGCAAAGTTAGCAGTAGAAATGAGAGACAAAAGACAACTCCATACACATCTTAGCAAAATGGAGTCAGTAATGTCAAGAACAAGTTACTAATGGTTAAAGCCTTGAGTATGCTTAGTGGTGTGTATTTGAAGTAGACATTTTGGGCTGAAGCAATGATTACTACTTGATATTTGGTGAATCGCTCACCATCATCAACATTGGAAGATAAGACTCGTATGAAGTTTGGACTAGTAAGAAACCATCCTCGCAACACGTGAGAATTTTGGCCATGATGCATAAGTTCATGTTCCAAAGGAAAAGAGGACAAAGCTTGACTATAAGTCTGAAATGTGTGTCTTCATTAGATATGGGAATGGTGTGAAAGGGTACAAGCTATGGAATCCTAAAACAAAAGGTGGTTTATTGTCGAATGTGGTCTTTAGAGAATCAAGAGGATTCTTGCGCAAAAGGCGGTCCACAAAGTGGTGAAGCTAGGCTTAAACATTTGAAAAGGCAAGTGGAAAGAATATTCAAAAAGGGCACAAGCTGACTTAGAGTCTAAAGAGCCTATATTTGAGTACAAAGTTGTTGATGAAGAGGCATTAGAGAAGGAAGAAGAACTTGATCCCCCGCATAGAGGAGATTTGAATGGTTGCAGAGAGCACCATAAAGGTATAGTCCAACTAGCTTCCATTTTGCATTCTTACTTTTAGTAATTGGTGGTGATGATCCCAAGACAATGCACGAAGCTCTTGTAGCCAAGAAAGGTGTACTTTAGAAGAAAGCCATGAAGGAGGAGATTGAGTCTATGGATAAGAATGAGACTTGGGATTTCTTGGAAGAAAGCATGTGGGTTGCAAGTTGGTTTTCAAGAAGACGTGCAATGTGCAAATTTAAATAGGAGAAGTATAAGGCTCGCCTAGATGCAAAAGGATTCTCGCAAGTCAAGGGTATTAACTTTGGCAAGGTAGTTTGTTTTGTTGCAAAATTGACTGCAATCGGATTTCTTTTAGCTATTGCTACTTGCATATGATTTGGAGATAGATCGGATGGATGCCAAAACAACCTCTTTTGCATGCGTGGGGAACTTGAAGAAGAAATCTAGATGTCAGTAACCTAAAAGTGTTGTAGTCAAGGGAAAGAGGACTTGGTCTCTGTCCTCAAGAAGTCCTCAGTATGGCTTGAAACAATCACCAAGGATGTGGAATCAAAAGTTTGATAATTATGTGCTAAAACTTGGTCTTACGCGCAACAAAGCGGATCCTCGTGTGTGCTTCGATAAAGAAGGGAAGAATTTTGTCATCATTTTTCTCTACGCGGATGGCATAGTGCTAATTGGAAATTGCAAGACAATGATCAAATAGGTTTAAGTCTGAACTATTTGTGTAAGTTGACACGAAAGATCTTGGTGTTGCAAAGTTCATTTTGGGCATGGAAATTGTATGAGATTGCGCAAGTAGGAAGCTCTAGTTAAGTCGGAAGAAATATGTTGAGACGGTGTTGGAAAGATTTAAGATGCGCAACGAAAAACTTGCGAGCACACCGTTTCAATTTGTTTAAAACTCTCGATGCACTAAGTCCAAAGACTCAAGAGTTGGAGGACTGGTTCAAGTTTTATATGCGAGTGCGCAAGTGGGAAGCTTCGAGGTACATAGTTGGCTGTTCAAGACCAATCATTGCACATGTAGTAGAGTTGTTTACAAATATATGTTCAATGCTAGAAAGGATCATTGGATTGCATGCGAAGAGGATCTTCAAATATTTGCATGTAACGCCTCATCATGCAATTTAGTATCAAGAAAGTCTTGGCAAAAGCAATGCATTTTGTATACATGGTTTTGTGGACTTAGACTAGGGTGGGGATCTAGATATCGCAGATCTACTAGTGGGTACGTTTTCAACTTGTTTAGTGGAGCTATAAGTTGGATGAATAAACATTAAGCGAGTGTTGCGATATCCACTAGTGAAGCTAAGTATATGGTAGCTACTCACGCAAGCAAGGAAGCCATTTGGCTTCAAAGATTATATTCCACTGTTGGGTTCATACAAAAAACAATGAGGATAGATTGTGACTCTTAGAGTGCTCAAGCTGCTTTGGAAAATAACCCCGAGTATCACTCTTGCACAAAGCATATTGATGTGCAATGTCACTTTGAAGGGGATATGGTGGAGGATAAGATGATACAATTAAAGGTGGAGAATGATCTACAATGTTGCAGATTCATTAAATAAGGCAACAATTACTGAGAAGTTCTCATGGTTTTGGAAAAACATGGGCTTGATGCCGCATTTGTTGAAGAATGTGTTCGTGCTCCTTTCATGCGAGTGTTTAACGAGTAGGAGAATGTTGGGAATGTTTCAAGTTTGCATCTAATTGTGCAAGGTATGTTGTGTAATGACTGTTGTGTAAGGAAGGTTTGCACAGAGGCATGTGTGTGGGTATATGGGCACATGGGCGTTGCGTAAGACTTGCACAATGTGGTTTGGCAGACAAAGAAAAATTTGGCCAGTGTGTAGTGTGAGTTTCATTATGGTGTGCATGGGCCTCGCACAACATCAAGTGTAATGGTGATGTGTCATGTCAACACTTGTTGACGAGCGTCATTGATACTCGTACTTTAGTTTATTGTGTTTGTCGATTGTCTAGGGTGGTGTCCATGGTTTTTGCAAACAAAGGAACAATCGGAATTGTTCTCAAGTACTTATTTAATAATGAAATTAATTGAATCCTATGCTAACTACAATTAGGAAATGAAATGGATTGACAACAAAAGACTATTGAATACAAAATTGAAGGTACTGAAAATAATGCAATGCTGAAAATTCAAATGAATGCGAAATAACATAAAGGAAATGAACAATAAATTATCCCTTCTCGTTGGAGAGGAGTGGCCCTTGCTCCTTCCCTTTGATCTAGTTAAACGTTGCAAATCACACAAGTAAAGTTTTTCCCTTGAATCTGCACTTTATTGAAAGAAATTTCTTTTACAGTGATTAATCGAACTGAACCTCTAATCCTAATACATTTGCTCTTTTATATTAGAGCAGTCCTAATCTCTCTGGGAGAGAATTAGTTATTTGAAATTAATGAAAACTACTTAACTGGAAGATACCTATAACAATACTGATTGCTTTGGCAGATTACAATCGTGGAAGGATCAGTCTATGCCGTGTTTGGATTGAATTAATCATGTTAACTACAAATGAGGCCCGTAATTGACTCTTTTGAGATAGTCAATCGGATTCAAGAAGATATTGCAGATCTTGAATTGATTCCTTATAATCATGATGATTATAAATCCATGAGTGTTTGCTGTATCATGTCTTCAATCAATTGGAGTTAAGCTAGGATTGCTTGACCTCATAATCTGCATGAAGGTTGAGGTAGTAGTACACGTTTCATGCTCATATCATTGTGTTAACTGATGTGCCAGCTATGTCAACTCATAGTTCAGCCATCCGAGCCATTTATCTCTCTTGCAAGTCCCTCATTTCAAGTGAGTCCGAATTAGTGATCTAGACAAGTCCTGCGCTCCACGATGAGTCATGTGCTAATGTAAAGGTGAGTCCTGCGCTATAAGGCGAGTCATGCGCTAATGCACAAACGAGTCTTGTGCTAGTCTGCAGTTAACTCCTGTGATGACTCAAGATATGCTTTTCCAAATACATTGTTAATACTCATAAAGGTTCATTCAAGCCATATTTGAAGAAGCAATAACAAGAATATGCACAACATTTCCTTCCAAAACATAGTAAAGTATTAATTATAAAACATCAATATTATACATAGTGCAAAATGATATTATGGAAACACAAGGTTTTACATGGGATAAAACATGGCAAAACAGGGGCTCATCATTTGTTTGATTAGGAAAACACAAGAGGTAGAAAATGGCGTGTTGAAGAATTACTTTGACACGGATGTTGGAAGAATATGTTTTATTTAATGACTAAGCAACAATTAGAGAGAATTTCGAGATTATTTGCATGTTAAGTCATGTGTTGCTTTAAAGCATGTGACTACTTTTAAAGCAAGCAGATTCCTAGGCATAAAACAAGGAACAATTGTTATAATTATTATGTTTGTAACAATTATTGTGGTTGTTTGCTTTGTATATTAGATATACCTATTGAACCTAGGAATACTTAACACTTCATATCGAGTAGATACTAGAGTATTGTAGTTGCATTGTATTTGTGCACGGACTACTGAGGTGCTGTTTAACATTGTCATATAGAGATCTTGTTCTATTTGTAAGCTGAGTTCAATTTAATGCAATAAAAAAACTGTTGTTGGATTGTTCACCGAAAAGTTTTCCCGAGGTAAACTTATGTCTATATTTCATTTGATGTCTCTTTGTGCTGGTTAGATTTATAGTTTCAGTCGCTCCTCATTTCACTTCTTGTTAATACATCTATAAGATTGGTGGCTTAGGAGTGTTTTTCCCAAACAATATCTGAAGCGGGTTTAGATGTAGAAGTAAGAATACTTTTGGAAAGTAAAGGAGTGTTTTAGACCTTTAAAATTTGGCAAAATGGATGTTTAGAAAACGTAAACAAAGGCAATTGTCAACTCATAAATCATTTCCTTTAAAAATTACATTCGCGATGAGATAGCAATAATATAGAAATTTTGGAATATGGACATTGAGATAGAAAGAAAGAAAGAAAGAAAGAAAATATATAAATGTCCATAAATGACCAATAGTAAACAAAAAAGAACTTATTTAAAAATAATGAGTGTGAAACCCAAAGCGGCATAGCTCCAACTCATGTGGTGAGGGTATCAATACAAATAACCATGCGGGGAGAGCATAGGCTAATGAAAGTATGAAAGATTGAGTGCTAGTCCCATCATACATATTTGACCAAGTCCAAAATAGAGGAATCGTCTCAGTGTTATCGTTTATCATTGTGAAAGGGGCCATTGTAGGTGGCTCAGACTGTTTTTTCCAAATAGTATTTGAAGTGGGATTTAGATGTAGAATTGCGAATGTTTTTGGAAAGTAAAGTAGTGTTTTAGACCTTTAAAATTTGGCAAAATGGATGTTTAGAAAACATAAACAAAGGCGATTGTCAACGCATAAATCGGTTCCTTTAAAAATTACATTCGTCGATGACATAGCAATAATATAGAAATTTTGGAATATGGACATTGAGACAGAAAAGAAAGAAAGAAAAAATATATAAATGTCCACAAATGACCAATAGTAAACAAAAAAAGAACTTATGTAAAAATAACAGAGTGTGAAACCCAAAGCGGCATAGCTCCAACCCATGTGGTGAGGGTATCAATACGATAACCATGTGGGGGAGCATAGGCTAACGAAAGTATGAAAGATTGAGTGCTAGTCCCATCATACATCTTTGACCAAATCTAGAATAGAGGAATTGTATGTGTTATCGTCTATCATTGTGAAAGGGGCCAATGTAGGTTCCAAAAATGCCGATCGTGGAATGTTTAGGACCAAGGGGGCCAAGACAAGAATACCTAGGTGGAAGCAAAGCACACCCCCTAGAATCCCTCCTATCATTGTCTGCTTTGACATATTCAATAAAAGAGAATTCAAGCCATCCCGACAATTCAATGTGTTTTGTTCAAGAGGCTCTTTTGTGTTAAATATTTTGGGAAAGTGTGCTTGATGGAGGTGCACATTTCCTAAAATTAGATCATTCTCGAGACAATTAGATGTTGGATTTAACATTGTGCAGACCAACTAGACTAGCATTCCCATCAATAAATTTGGAATGGAGATCGCTTTTTCCTAACAAGTTTTAGTTTGGACAATTATATTATAACTTTGAGTTCCAACAATTCCAAGGGTGGTAAATTGTTGTCTTTTCTCTCATCTCTATGAAATTGTATTTAGGATGATTAGGTCAAAGCAGATCAAGTTGTAGTTTGCATTTGAAGATTATTCCCTTAGAGATGGGTCATGAAGGTTGTCGCATTTGAGAGGTCATCACGTAGAAAGAAGATAGGATCATGAAGCAAATATCATCCCCTACCAATTTTATAAGATTAAATATGTTATATTATATTCATTATGAGGGGCATAACCTACAGTGGAAACTGAGGGTGGTGGCAGAGTGTAATGTCCATGAGTGTGTTCATAAAATCGGCTAACCTTAAATTTGATGTCCATTTGACCGTCACATGGTACTTTATTTACTTGCTTGGAGAAGACGATCAAAAACTCATGATATCTTGGGCATATGATGCAGTTCGGAACCCACTTTTTTCACCTGATTTTGTTTTTGGAGTCTAAGGTAGCAGTGCTGCTAGATTGAGGCCATCTATCACCAGTCAATGGGAAATGTTTTTAAAGGGGACGACATTGTTAATCAGCATGGAACCCTTCAACGGGTGAAACTATGTGAGAAATCCGAGATAGGTGCCTCGAGATTGATACAGCTCGACATTTTAAAGATATAGTTTATAAAATCTTGGCATAACCATTTTATTAAAGCATTATTGAACATTGTTTACAAATGTGTAAATTAATGTTGAATATTGTTTAATATAAGCACAAGTACCTAGAATTCTATATGATGTTATAAAATTATAAATTAAACAAATTGATAGTTTTCTATTTTAGACATTCTGCATTTTAATTTAAAAATAGTATAAAGCAGTGTTTACAAAATTAAAGTATATCTCATTCAAACTAAAATGGATCAGGATAAGAATTTACGTAGAAATGTCTAATAATTTTCACATACTTTTGTAATTTTTTAATTCAAAAATTTGAAACAGTTGAAAAGGCAAATTTCTACCATTTGAATTTAATCATGTTTTTGTTTGTGAATTTTATCGAGTGGTGAATGCCTTTTAACTTTATCTTTTGCTGACCATGAGCTTGAACTCGAACTTAAACCTTGGGAATAGATTGTGACTTTTGCCAAACAGGTGACTGACAAGCTCCCCTGCAACTAAATGTTGATATTGTCATTCCTTGTAGTGAGCTAAGCTATTTCTTCCTCTAGCAAAGGGATCTTCTCTAAATTAACAAAAATATTATAAAGTAACATCAAACCATTTTTTTACTCAGAATGAGATTGGTAAAATCCTTAAATCAACTAAGCATTCTCTTGATGTGAACTGTGATGTCCATCAGTGGGGATGACTATATTCAGTTTGCTTTTGGGTGTCCATATATCTGTGAAACAGGAAGGGCAGCACAAAATTTAAAAGAATGTGCAAACACCGTGCAGATATCTATTACAGCCATACTAAAAATTTGGCATTGCCCAAGCATACATTTGTAACTTGGGATTTCAAAGCAAAGGAATTTAATAAAATATAAGATAAACAAGTATTCTTGTAGAGAAGCGAAAATGAAAAACAAAGTTTGGAAGAGAAATGGGGTTAAGCAAGATAGGAATTTGTTTAGAAATTTTAATTATTTTTTACATATTTTTGAAATTTTTTAATTCAGAAATTTGTAACAGTTAAACAAAGGCAAATTTTTACTATTTGAATGTAATTATGTTTTTGTTTTCGTAAATTTTATCGAGTGGTGAATGTCTTTAAAATATTATGTTTTGCTGAACATGAGCTTGAACTCGAACTTAAACCTTGTGAATAGGTTTTGACTTTTGTGAACGAGAACACTGATAAGCTCCCCTGCAACTAAATGCTGATATTGTCATTACTCATGGTTAACCTAAGGTATTTCTTCCTTTAGCGAAGAGATCTCCTATAAATTAGCAAAAGTATTAAAAAGTAGCAACATTAAACCAGTTTTTTAAAATTCAGAACAAGATTGGTAAAATCTTTAAAATCAACTAAGCATCCTCTTGATGTGAAGCCCATCAGTGGGGATGACTGTATTCAGTTTTCTTGTGGGTGTCCATATAACGGTATACATTACAGCTGTACTAAAAGCTTGGCATTGCCCAAGCATGCATTTGTAACTTGAGATTTCAAAGTAAAGGAGTTTAATAAAATATAAGATAAACAAGTATTCTCGTAGAAAAGTGAAAATGAAAATCTAAGTTTGGAAAAGAAATGGGGTTAAAAAGGGAAAGTTATAGAAACTCAGGAAATTAGTCAACAAGGAGAGATTCATTAGGAGCTAGTAAATATAAAGAAATGAGTCAGTTGTATTTGTTTCAGTCTGAAACAGAGTAAGCAAAGACGAATGTGGAGTTAGGATATGATTATGATTAACTGCATAAGATCCATAGAATACATGACACAATTTTTTTGTTGTGGCCACTAGTCAGAACTGGATTTTAATGAAGGGATTCTGAAAATCCCCATGATTTAAGCTAACACTGGCTTAATTGGGTTGCTTACATAAAGTTTGTCTGGATTTTTTCCCCTGTTTCACACAAGAAATTTATATAAAAACATTTTTTTCTTTCAGAAAAAGACTACCATTAGGGTTTGTAATTTTAATTTCTGTATCTGATTAGAGAAGCGCACTTTGATGAATGAAGATCCAACTTTATAATTGCCGTGTTATGGGAAATATAGTTCACCGCAATGTCTGTATATCTTCCATCTGTTGCAAAGCATATAGCGGGATGAATAGCTACATGTAATCTTTATTAAATATGGATGAAACATTGGACATAACAACAAAGCAATAGTTTTCCTTGTTCTTGGTTGGTTTCTTAGTCCAAAAACTTGGAAATAAATTTGAGCATATACGATAATCTGTTTTCTAAACCATAGGAAGGATAGCTGCTAGTATGGTTCCATAAACCCCTTGTTTTTAGCAGGTTGTTACTGATATTTTGTTGTATTTAATACCTTTCCTCCAGCAAATGTCTATTTCTTCTCTTTACTTGTCAGTGTTGTCATAGTTCTTTCTCTTTCCTCGAAGTAGTCTTTAAGATCTATTGTAATTTTGTTGAAAGAGATCATCTTATGTGCTCTCTTTTACCTGTATTAATATTTGAACAAGTGAGCAATGTGGTGGGAAAATGCTTGTCCTCCTTTTTCCTTTTCGGTGACTGCTCTATTTCTTTTATGCTTCAAAGTTTATATGGTATTTTTTGTTTATAATTAAATTAAAAAGTTGATTTATATTTCTCTTATGCCTACAATGGGATATACAGGTTGATCATTTACATGCTTAGTCCTCAATATGCATTTCATGAACATTGCAGTATCTAAATCTTTTTGAAGTTTTAAGGACAATGCTGATGCCAATGAAGCTACATATTTTCAATCCTTGAAGAATCTTGGGCTGTTTAAAGCTTGAAATTGCCTACCGTTTATCCAAGATTAAATCAGTTTCCATGTTCAGAGTGATTTTTCTAATAACCTATTCGTGTACTATAACCTTATTGAATGATATTCTCATTTTGTACAGATCCTAATTGATGCAAGCAATGGTGCATCAGACTATGGGAATAAGTTTGGAGAACCCTTGATTCAGGTCTTTTCTATTCAGCTTAATGTATTTGGTCATGATTGTAGTTTTCGGTGTGTAATTTGATGTCTTTGTAAGTGTTACAATTGCAATTCAAGAAACTCATCTATACATATGTTAAATATTACAGGGTTACACACGGACATTTGGCATGAGATTACCAAATGGTGAGCGACGAGAGTGGCTCAAACCCATAATGTTTAGCGCAGGAATTGGCCAGGTTTTAATTATCGTTCTTACTTTCTTGTCAAGGAACATCTTATGCATATTTTTCCAAGGCATTGTCATAGTGAAGTTTTTAATGTGCATGTTCTATATGGCAGATTGATCATCAGCATATTATTAAAGGGGAACCTGATGTGGGCATGCTTGTTGTCAAGGTTAATTTACTATAAACACTAAAGCTGAATGCCTGATTGAAATTGACAAGGTCTTTATTGGCTTCAATAATTTCTTCTTGATGCCATCCATGTTATATCTATGCATTTAGTGAAATTTTATCTTATGAGGATAGGTTGGTGGTCCTGCATATCGCATTGGCATGGGAGGTGGTGCAGCATCTAGCATGGTAAGCTACAAATATATTATATTGTTTTAGTTGTTTTTGCTTCAACATTTGTATGCCTGCAACATACCATTTGAATCTCCAGGTACTTGGTTTATGTGAACCTTCTGATGAGGCCAATACATTTTTATTTGTTGCATCTCTTCATCTCAATTTCTACTTCTTTGCATTCTAGTTTTTCTCTCACCACTTTCTATCTTTGAAAATGAAACGAAATAACCAATGAAGAGTCAGTGTAGCTGTGATTAGTTTAGAATGTTAAAGAAGGATAAGAGGATGCCTAATGCAGCTCTTATTGAAAATTAATCTCAATGAAATCAAATGTGAGGAAATTTATTTTCTATACATGTATAGAAAGTTCATTAAATAAGTCTGCAGTTGGAAGATTGACCAAGTCCACATGGTCTGAAGCCCCTTGCAACATTCAGCTTTGCGAGTGCACAAATTTTGATTAGACCTCTAAATGTCACCAGGTAAAAATAAAAGACAGGAAGCTGGAGGAAAGGGAACCAGAACAGGGGAGTGATCAGGATACCATAAAGAGAATTGACATGGGGGACCCAGGTCTGAAATTGTTGTTAAATGGTTTAAATTATTAATTTAATTGTGTATTGCTGAAATTGCTGGTTATAATTTATCACAATGGATCTTGTTGCCCATGCCCATATATTGGGCCACATTAAAACTAACTCCAATATAATAAGGATCACATCAATGCACAAAATCATCAACTGATGCCAGGATTGTAGAGGAAGAAGACACTGAGGCATCAGCCTGGAATCTAGACCTGAAGTTTACCCCACGGATTATAGACATATGCCTGTATTATGCCTTATTAAGTATCATTGATATAAATATTGATACTAGATCCCAGGACAATCCTAGAAATGTGGGCCATGTGAGAATCCGGTACTTGAAGGATAAGCTGGATTGAAGACACCAGAGGTTGAAAATTTCAATTGTCTTTGAATTTTGGATTGATGTCGCATGGTTAGCTAAATGTCACAGGTAGTGAGGGTCTGGAAGTCTTTCTAGTTTATTCCTAATTGGGAGTACAAACAAATAATCACTTATGCCAAATCAACAGTCAGGATATGAATGATGCAATTTAAGGGAGTTTTTTATATTCGAAAACTCTGAACAATGGCAACAAAATTCTGGGAAAAACAGAAATAGAAACATGTCCAGTTTAAACTTAACATTGGGTATCTTTGCAATGTAATGTCACAATGAAATAGTTATAGCAGTAAACACTAAACTTGCGGCCTCCTTAGGTGAAAATGTTTTAGAAAGGAGGCAAATTTGAGAAGAGGTTTACATGGTTTGCTTGGATTGTTGAATTTTATTTTGAGTTTAGAATAGGTTGTAGTCACCTATGAGTTCGGTATTGTTACTAGGCCCTCCTTAATTCCTAGGACCAACTCTTAGGATCTATTTCATAAGTTATCTTAGGAATACACGAGGTAGAGAGTTCTAGAATAAATTGTATGAGAGTGCATGCAAGTTCTTTTATAAACCCCTGTTTTCTATAGATACCTAAATCCTAAAACGTTGAGAATTGTGGCATCCCCGCTGGCTTTGTTTTGGATTTTTTGTGGCTCAAGTGTTCATCGATGGAAGTCATTGTTCAACCACAATGTCTTTGTATGGCATACAAACACATTTTGTAGAATTTTTGTTGAATTGAAATAAATGTCTGCTAATCTATTTTGGTAAGGTTGAATTTTATTATCAACAAAGGGGTGGAGCCCTACCAATTACATCAAAGAGAGTATGACCATGTGCAACTTAGAGCACATCAACAAATAAGATACCACCCTATCCTTCTAATTACCATGCCATGCTAAAACTTCTAGCTTCATTTTGTATAGAAATACCAAACTATGTCTATGTTGGGAGGTATGAATCCACTAATCCTCCTAATTGGGCCCATAATTACCACTCCCTACCCACATTCATAATAGCCTCATTGTTGCTCTCCCTTAAAATTTATCATAGGCCACTTCCTAAGAAATTTTGACTTGTTCTCGCATAACTTGTGAGTTCGGGTTAGGATGTCAAAGGTTTATCCCACTATGGAAGCTATCAACATCTCTTTGTTCGAGAGGCTATTATATCAACCTTAGAAGCTAGATTGTTGATGAGAGAAAAGCAATCTTTCACCCATGAAGTTGATAAGATAAGATAAGATAAATATATTAAATGTCCAACGAATGACCACAAAGTAGGTCAATGGGACTGCGCCATACAAGAAAGTGAAAAGGAACCCAGCCAGAGAGCCAAAAGGTCCCTGAATACAACCAGAAAAGAGGAGAAGAAGAAGAAGAAGAAAAATAAGGGGAAGAACGGGCAAGAGAGAGGCCTGGAAGACGCATGCGAGACCAACAACCTCGTAGGTAGAAGAGGAAAAGAAAGGAAGGGGGCAAGAAGGAGATCCCCTCAACTAGCAGCCAATGCCGAGTGGAAGAAGCTAGTGATGTGTCAAGACTGAGTCGATTCTCTGGAGGAACTGGGGTGTCGATGCTCGTAGGGCTCTCTGGGTGCGTCTGGTGGATCTCAAAGGCCCTATATGAGAGAATGATCGCGACCTCGTATGTGTCGGGGCATTCCTGGTCTGTGGGATAAGGCCTCGAGTCCAGACTGATCTCGTCTGGTAGTTAGGGTTGGTATCACTGCCACTTAGTGCCCCTCCCAAGGGAGAGCACTGGAAAGAAGTGATCTACTGAGTAGTCGTCTGCCTAGGAGGAGGCTAAAGGGTCTCCTCCCGAAACCTAAGAGCCTCATGCAGGTAGAGGGCAAGGCACCTCTGATCATAGTATTTGAAGAAGTCGGTGAGTGTCGACGCTCTCTGAATAGGCAATGAAATCTCCCTCTGATCTCGTAGTAGATAGGGCACCGGAAAATGAAGTGCTCTTCCGTTTCGACCTCCTGGAGGGAGCAAAGCTGGCAAATCTGCTCAGAACAATCAATCTGGTGATCACATTCAACATGGAGCCTCCAATGTCGGAAATATATCAGGGCCGAAATAATGCCATTATTAACCTCTAGAAAGTGTGTAACATAGAAGTCCATCTTCGAGACATAGCCCACGGGGATGGTCCAGATGTGTTGGATGAACTGCCTATAAATATTATCTTTGGTGATTTTGTTCAAACCCTGGTTGCTCGGAAGGAGATGGGCACGAGCGTCCAAGGAGAAATTGTATGGAGGGAGGTGATCAATGTGGATGCCAATAGACTCAAGAAGTCGTGACACTCCGACGTACCAACAACGAGATCGGTAAAAGTGATCGGTTGAAGCAATGGCTTTAGAGGAACAGTAAGCTAGGTAGGGATACTTGTCCCTTCCCTCAGTGGAGTCAACAAGCTTCTGAATATAGTGTAGGAGGGAGACAAGGCCAAAATTGCATGCAGCCGAAAGGGACGAGCACCAAATTCTCGCCAGATGATATCATGTGGGAATAGCTCTCCTTACATTTGATGAAACGTTTGAGAAGGAGGATCTGAACTCTCTCCATCAGAGCCCGGGCCGACTCAAGTAAGGAAGGCCCCCAAACCAACGAGCCTTAGAGAACCGCGGGTCCGACAAGGAGTCTCGAGAGGGATAACTTGACGGATGTCCAGAAATGATGGCGGAAACACTGCTCTCTAAGATCGCAAGGGAGCCATAGCCCTTGTTAACATGAGGTCAAGGGCCAATCGTAAACTAAAGTAAGGACCGAAAAGAATAGGTAAGTGTAAGAGCTAGTGATCTCAAGCTCTTCCCCCTTGTAGAAGAAATGAAACTCAGATGTCTTCAAAGCGTTGAAGATCATGATTTTGGTCTTACTTAGGTTAACTGTCAGCTGCCTATGGTCGCAGAAGAGGGCTAAAGCATCCAACTGTCTTTGTAAACCCTTAGTGAAGAGGCAAGAAGGACCACATCGTCTGCAAAAAGAAGAATATAGATCGACCTGACACTAGTGCAGAAGACAACCGTCCCCCTCCAAGATGTGATCCCTGAGAAATTCCTCCAACTCGTCCATATAGATACTAAACAATGTAGGAGACAAAGGGCAACCCTACTTGACCCCGATAGTGCTCCTGATGAAGTCAAAGAACCCAAGAAAGCAGTACGAAGACGACCCAAAACCTCCTCATAAAGGCGCATGATGGCAGCTAAAAGAGTCTCGGAAATACCAATCTCTTCGAGTCTCAGGAAAAGAGCTTCCCGAGGAACAAAGTCAAAGGCTTTCCGAAGGTCGACAAAGCAACAGAAAACCTTGGAAGAGCGGTGACGTGCTTCCTCAATGATGGCCCAAAGAGTGAGGATGTGGTCAATGGTTTGGCATATTGGTAGAAACCCCGCCTTTCCTCTAGCTCGCATGTGGGTCTGTAAACTCAAAGTCGCATGTGGAGTATAGTAGCATAAAGTTTGGTGAAGGTGTGACCCACCATGATTGTTTTGTAATTGTTGGGGTTAGAAGTAGGACCTGATTTGTGGATGGGGTAGATAATGTGGTGGGACCAAGACCTCGGAAAGCCTGTACAAACCACTTGGTCGAAGAGATTCACTAGGTAACAATTCAAGATGCCAAGTCCCTGCTTGAAAAGTTCTTCCTGGAAGCCCTTGTTCTTTGCTTTGCTGCTATTCATGGCTGAGATGGCATTTTTAACATTCGTGTGGGTGAAGATGTGGCAAGCCGAAGGTGGGGAAACAACTCTGATCAGGGGCTGGCCAGGGACGTCGTAGAGAGTGGAGGTATGAGCATACATGGAACGAGGATCTAAGTCAAACGGAGGAGGGCAACGTCGGGGAGAATGGTACCCTAGAAATGTTTGTACCACATCATCTAGGCCAATGTCCTTAGTTTGGCTTTCATGTTATCCGTCGTGCTTGATTAAGCCCGATAATAGGTTCCCTTAACAAACATATGTTGGCTTAGTAGTATCCTAAGGATCTCCTTGTCCTCATTACCTTTCATCTTCTTGTGCGCGAAGGCGGATCCAAACTTTCAAGAAATTGTTGATAGTTGATATCAAGGCTTCTTTTGAAAGATTTGGCTTGCCTTGATCTCTGCTCCTCAAATGCTTACGAAAGGATAAGAAATCCATCTCATACTCCTTGGTTACCAACTCTACCATAAGAAAGCTCGGAGTTCTTGGTGTGCAAGACTATTGATTCCACCTCACTAACATTATCGCACCTCTTCCTCGGAAGAAAAAAAAATTCTCTTGTGGGAGAGTCATCATGTCACAGGTGACATGATTGTTTTGCTAATCAAGACATGGTCTCCCCATATAAGATAGTAGCAAGGTCTAATTTTAACCCAACAACCAAACCCTCTGCAATACACATTTTGTAAAATCCTACAAACTATAAACATGATTACATTGTGTTTCTTTTTTGTTATTATAACTTCGCATTAAAAAAATTTATGGACGTCTGAGACGTCCCAACTCATCCCGCCATTATGGAAACGTCAAGGGGATGTTTTACCCCTGTCCCGCATCCCCAGACGTTAGGGACATCCCAAACAACTGGTTTGTTAGGAATTTATTATGTTAGTGTTCACATAAATTATTATATGTGAGTAAATAAAACTAGTTAATTAGTTAGTAGATAGGTTTAATTATATTAAACCTATTTAATGTTTGGTTGGTCAAAGTTAGTAACTTGTTGGGTGTTTGTTTCACCCGTATAGAATAGGTTAGTAGGTTAAAACTATCTCCTAGTTTATGGAAGATCATTGCCTATATGTAAGCATTCAATTATTGAATATGATTAACAAAGTTTTATGGTGTTTATGCTCAGGAAACTTTGACCAAATTCAACATTTGGTATTAGAGCGAGATAGGTCCAAGATGAGAGTCTTTCAATTCTTGCATTCTATTTGAGTGAATCTCTAGTCAGCTGAGGTCCCTGACTGTGCATGCATGCTTCTCATTAGATCCGAGCATGAATGCTCAAGACATTCACGCATACGTCCACTGAGCTTACTCGGTTTTTTTAATTGTCTCTTTTAGCTTTCATATGAAGATTTCTCATTACATATCAGAGTTCAGTCACCAGAAGCGTGCCATTTCATTGTTTGACAAGGCCGTAAATCTGTTTCAGTTTGAATTCTAATCTAGATTGCATTGGTTCCTGAAGCATCAATTTCATTTGATAGTTGTGTTTATATGATATGGCTTCAATAACGTGCTTCCATGTTTGGAGATTGTGGCTTCAATTAGTGTTGTATTGGACAAGTGAAAGGTGGACTAGTTATGTTGACTTGGATCTGCAATCTTTGAAGTAGAAGCATCCAATTCTGCTAGGGTGTATATCTGTTATCTATTGCGCCAATGTCCCACTCGCAGTACGTGTATACACGCAGCCAGATCAATGTGTACTGTCCATTTGCCAACTCATGCAATACATCATCATCAGGAGACATCTCTAAATCTGTTCTCACTCGATTGCATGCACATTATCCAAGGTTGTGAAGATTAAAGGTGGTGTAAAGACCTGCAGTGCCTTAGTAGCCTGATACAAGAGGCAGCTGGATTTGGTAGTTATCAATCTTGCAAGCATCAACGTCCATATGCTAGGTAGATCCTCTCCATTGGAAGTTACCAATTGAACTGTTCAGCTAAGATCATAGGTGCATTGATCAAAGAACAGTTGTCTCGTTTGCTTTATACATTGAGCTCGGATAGCGTGACTTGTTTTGTATCTTGGTTCAACTCATTTGACTAGCATCAACGACAAGGAAACCTTCCTGGCACATTCACCAAAAAAAAAGCTGCAGCATTCTTGTATGTAGAGTAGGAGCCCACTATTAAGTCTTCAATTTCTTTTGTTTAGAGTCAGTTACGAGGCATGTATCTCTATTTTTATTTTGAAAACATATAATCAGAAGTCAATCAAAATAACTCTAGTCAAATTGCATTAGTTAGAATAAAAAGGTTATTTAATATATAGGTGGATTAAAGATATTAAATGGTCTTTTTATTTTGTTGAGTCTATGTCATTCTAAAAGTCTTTAGTGGAGTCATTACAATAGCATTTCTTATTTAAGTTGTATTTGAAAGTCTCAAAGTCATTTTTGGGTCTTTATTATCAAGTTCCAAAATTTAGAGTCATTTTTATGTCAAAAAATAAAATAAAAGTAGTCCATTGTCTTAGAGTCAAAAATCCAAGTTGTCATTTTGTGTAAATATGTCATTGTTGTAAGTGTCATTCTAAAAAGTCCAAAAACGTAAATAGAGTTATTGTCTCGTCATTGTTTGAAATATCTCTTTTAGGATATCACTTAAAAACTCAAAAATTTATCAAAAACCTGCAAACTGTAGTTCTGATTTTTCTAGGAAAGCAAGGTACATAAATCTAAAATATTTTATATCTTCAAAAATATTCACTTCCAACAATACCCAGAAGCTTAAAAAGATGTAGAAAAATATAGAGAACGATAAACAACTGAGAAATAATTTTTAACAGCCAGATCTGATCTTATTTTATGACAACAAATGAGGAGAAAGTACAGCTGACTGTAAACTCCAGAATATCAAGGGAAAATGATTGGAATAATTTTATTTGGCATCAATATGATAAGAACAATCTTCAGATCTGAAATCTCCAGAAACGGGCCACAGAAACCCTTCCAAAATGCTTGCCGAATCTCCTAGGTAGGTCGCTCCACTTGGGGAAGAAACCCAACAGCCCCAAATTTGAAAATAACTGAAACCCTTGATGAAGAATGGCTGTCCTCTTTCTCTGAATCTGAAATTCTGATTACCCTCCAAATCTGATCCAAAAAATCTGAATAGCAAGCTAGGGATATGGGTGAAAAACCCTCACCGAAGAATGCTCTACCAACTAGGGATGGATCTCTCACCATCAAGCTAGGGATCCTGTAGAATCTGACCTCCACAAGCAAGAAGACTGAAAATAGCAAGAGCTCAAAATGGTTGCATGCATGAATGAATCTCCAAAAGACCCCAAAGGTATATTTATAACCTTTTTCCTCCAAAAACCCTAATCGCACCCCTTTGGGAATTTTCTCATAAACATAAATATAACTTAAGTGACTTTATTGTGCACATACTATAAAGTACACTTAAGTTGTCCCAACAAAGAAATAGAACATAAAGTACCACCTAGTCGCCCATCACTTAAGTCAATGACAAAATATAACATAAAGTGAAGGTGGTAATAAAATAACCCATACCCAATAACCTCCACATCTCCAGCCCCTTGGGTATGACCAAAGCTAAGACGGAAAATAAGCCTCTAGGCCTCTGGCGTATAAATGGGGACATTACATTGATCAAGTATAGTCGTCTTGTGGAGTCATTGAAAAATTTGTAAAAATAAAAAAAAATTGCCTCACTTTTAGCCGGACACATTTCCAAAGGTAACACGACGTCCGAGTTAAGAGGAGAATTGCATGCTGAGCTTCATGATCAAATATGGCTAGCTTCATGATCGAAGGCAACAGAGGATAGAGGGCGATCAATGCCTCTCGTCAGTCACCAATGACGGGGTCACAAACAACACCAGTGACAACTTTTTATATTATTTCAGTTGTTTGCTTTGAGTGGTGTGTGCAAAAATAAAACAAGGTATTCATTCCCTGCTAAAGTTTGAAACAAGGAGAATGTGCATTGTGGATGCTGAGAACAGTTGTATAGGAGTGCAATGATCAGTAGTGATCCTCTCGATCGTTGTACTTCATCGATCGGCGGTGAAAGAGCATTCACTGGAAGTGAAAGCGGGAACTGTTGAGTTCGTGTATGTAGGTGTATTGGTGGAAGTGTGATCATTTGGTGATGGATTCATTGTGGTGAAGCGGATGGTCATGTGCAATAAGATCCAGATAACAAGATCCAGACGGCAGTATGTAGACCTAAAAGTATGCGGAGGCATATGATTCTGATTTCCAATTCTTGAGATGTGCTTTCTTCCCACGTTCGCGCTAAAGGGGGAATGTTAGGAATTTATTATGTTAGTGCTCACATAAAATATTATATGCAAGTAAATAAAATTAGTTAATTAGTTAGTAGATAGGTTTAATTATATTAAACCTATTTAATGTTTAGCTAGTCAAAGTTAGTAACTTGTTGGGTTTGTTTTACCCATATAGAATAGGTTAGTATGTTAAAACTATCTCCTAGTTTATAAGATATCATTGACTATATGTAAGCATTCGATTATTGAATATGATTAACAAAGTTTTATGGTGTTTATGCTCTAGGAACTCGGCCAAATTCAACATGGTTTTTGAGGAAGCATCATAATAGTATTTTACAATACATTTCAGATCCTCTTTCAATGTTCCAAAAGGATTGGAGGATCACCCTTTTGTAAATTACTGATGGCAACCTTGAAATAAGTTTCTCATTGAATGCCTATCCATGGATTTTAGTGTTCACACTCTGCTACCTCTAGAAAGTACACTAGAAGGGATGCCAAGGAGACTAGACTTTAAACTAAATATTTTCCTCTCTATTCGTGAAACATGTAAAATTTTAGCTCTATCTAATCAACTTTTTGTAGATATTTTCCGTTCTAGCAGACTCTTCCCGACATCTTTCCGTCTATCTATTGCGATCTAGGCCATATTAAATTCCCCTTAAAAATCAATTTTGTTTGTGCTTTCAAAAATTTGCTGCCCATATTGTTTGTGCCTCTCCTACTTGTCTGTTAGGCGAGGTAAAATATCGACATCTTTTACATTATTGTTTAATCCTAGTTGTAGCTTGGCTGCCTCTATCTCCATCATCCTCTTTGCTGCAGCCCCCTGCATTGATTTCTTCGACTTCCCTAAGCCTCTGCCACCACCATATAGAGTGTTTATAACACATCCCAACAACATCCAAAATGCGGACAAAAATTCATAGCTTTGTACAATATTTATATTGAATTTCATATCTTGTTCACGTGCCTTTTGCATAGCTCGCTGCCCCGTGACGAATTACTCAATCTTATTAGTGGTATCCTCTGTTTTACATTTTTGTTAGTTATCCATGCGGGATGAGCTAGAGGGCGTGGTGGGCAATTGTAGAAGTGTGAGGGATTTGGACATATCCAAGCTTCCCTATCTACAGGGCAGTGGTGAAGGAGACTCTGCTAATGCATCCACTTGTGGTCCAAATTGATCAGTATCATCAAATGGCAAGCATTCATCTATAAAGCGGTGTCGATTCAACAAGCCCCATCTCTTTCCCTCAAATCTTTATGAATCTATTTGTTCTCACTAGTTCTTCATCACGATTATAACCTTTTGCTTCTCTTCGATAATGTTCTTCTTATCAAAGATTGATCATACCTTTTTTCTAAACAAATGGAAAAAAATGAGGCAACTTTGTAATGGAAGGGTCGTTGGAGGCATGAAGAATATCTCCTTTCCTATCTTGACCTTGCTTTGGGAGGTGGAGGTGATGACATGGCGTTAATATCCACTCGATGGTAAACTTGACCATTTATAAACCCATCTGGAAAATCTCATGGATTTGTTTGAAGTCCTCTGGCATCTAATGTGAGGGTGCATATCCGCTTTATGTTGTTCGCCTCATAAGGGTGCCACGCAAAGAATAATTAATGCTATCCTTTGTTTTTCGTTTTGTGAGTATAAGGGGAGAAGATTTATATCTTTAATGCTTGTCTACAACAAGATTTATGTAAGTTCTTAGGGCATTGAATACGCTTGCACACATGTTTTGTCTTTTGAATTTTTGAGCAATGTCGAAGATTCAATTTAGTAAATATTGGTTTGGCATTTTCTCTTTTATAATAGCCTGGAGCAATTTTTTGATTGGTTGCATGTTGGGAGGTAATGTCCTTTACGTTTCAATCTATCCAATGTTCATATTATTAATAATATTTTTAGTTATCAAATTTGTTGCAATCTCACGAGTGCTCTCATTGATAGAGTTGCATGTCTTTTGTGCCTTTACATTAAAGCGCTACAAACATGTCCAAAGCTTTGCATGTATCTGCAAGAAAGAACAAAGAGAGGTGCTTGTGTTCAAAAGCCCTTCCTCCCCATCTCCAAAACATGTAACTATATGCATATATCGAGCTTGCCTTCTCTTAGGCTTTTTTAGCTTTGTTGCATCTTTCCATTCTTAATTAGTCTTCATCCAACCCTAGCGAACAAGCGGATGACGATGTTATCCAAGAAGTTTCATATCACCTAACATATGTACAAGAAAGTTAGAACAAGCTAGAAAGGAAGGAAGATATACTTGCAACTTACCAAGAAGAGGATTGTAATGTCCCTTTTTTTGAATGAATGCCGAATGAAGACTTCTTGCCACTCTCTTCCCGTGGCCAAGAAGAATAAGTGAACAAGGGAAGTAATTGAACTTCGTTTTAGTTTTCTTTTATTATTTTTAATGTTTTTATTTGGTGTTTTACTCCCTAAGGCAGGTCAATTGGGGTTATAAGACTCCCAACAAGAAAATAGAAGATAAAGTGAAGCTTAAAGAGGTTGGTTCTCACCCACGGGCTTTTGGCACCAACCAAGGGATATAAAAGGAGGTCGCTTGGCTTCATTTGTACATCATCTTTGGTGTACATACACTTACTATTTGGTTTTTGGGCTGATTGCTCAATACCTTTCCACTTGAGAATGAAAACTTTCTTGTGTGGCATCCAAGGAGGACAAAACCCTTCCTTGTGGCATAGTGGAGACCGAAAACTCTCCATATTGGCGAATTGAAGGCATTTATGGAAACTCTCTTTCTGATTGGGATCTAGGGCATCAAGAAGAAGACCTACAAAGAGATTTGGCATATTTTGGAGCCCCTCTCTAGGGAAATCGACTTGGGTTTGAGTGTGTTTTGATGTCTTATAGGGCACATAACTCATTTATTTTTGGTATTCAGATTTATGATATTTTATAAGGCCGGAATCTATCATCTTTTGTAATTATTGGGGTTTGAAGCCCTCCATTTTGATCATTTCGTTTGGCTGTACCTCTGCTGTTCTAAATTAATTTTCCAGCTGAGCTTTTGATCAAGTTTCATGGTGAAAACTAGCTTAAAATTTTCTTAAAGAGTTTTTCTTTGTTGTTGATGAGTTCTTTGATGATATTTGAGTGATTTCTTGCTATTTACAAGCCTCTGTTATAAAAATCAGATTGTTGGTTTACAGCTGTAAAAAAACCCAGTTGGTTGATATAAAATCTGAGTTTAATCATTTGGGGTTTGTGTGATTTTCTCCTTTTTCAGTTTCAGCCCTAGAAAGGGAAATTGCAAGGATTCTTCCTTTGATTGTTGGATTTTCTCATGAAGATGGGTTGTTGGTTGCTTCAAAGTGGACTTTGTGCATGAATTTTGGCAGCACCTCCTTGAAAGCTTGATGATTGCTTGATGGATGATGATAGCTTGATTGGCTTGATGGATTGACAAAAGCTTGGCATGCTTCCAATACTTCCTCTCTCCAAGTTTCTCTCATGGAGGATGGTTTGATTTATAGTTGAGGGTGGAGGATTCAATGGCTAAGATGAAACCATGTTGGATTTGGATCAAGGGTCGAGGATGCTTGAGAGGATGGAGGATTCTAGGCTTGGAGGATTCTAAAGTTTTTCCTCCACTCATGGAAGGTGGTAGAATAGTTTAGTTCTATAATTAGAAAACTCTAGAAAGGTGGTGTGTTAAGATAGGTTAATGATGATTAGATGAGGGATTAGTTGGATTTGTAGGCTAGGATAGTAGGTGGGTAGGTATGGTAAGGAATATTAAATTCCAAAATATGTAAATATGGGATTAGATAATGGATTAGGAAAGTTAATCACTATGAAGGGATATGTGGGATGTTATAAGGCTAGAATATGATGAAGGGATTATTAATATAGGGGATTATTTTAGGTGTATACATTTTGCCCCTTTTTGAAGAGTTATTGTGAAGTAATGACTTTTCAAAGAAGATAGAAGAAGAAAGTTGAGTTAGTAAGAATGATGCCCACTCAAGGGGTCATGCGGGAGGAAACAGATGGATGACCACTAGAAAAGGATGACAAGATTATGATATGATGAGAGGAATAGGATGTGGTTAATGAGGAGTTGGAGGCTTGGCTTGCATGACACAATGATTTATCAATTAACATATTGATAAGTTGATATGTGACGAGTGAAGTTTGATGATGTGATACCCCAACATCGATATATGAACAGGGGTTTGTTTGATTGATAGATTGATTGGTTGAGAGATATATAGATAGATAGATTGATTGATTAGTTGTTTTATAGATTGATTGAGAGATAGATTGAGTGATAGATGAATTGATTGATTGGTTGGTAGATAAATGAATTGATTATATTATTGATTGATTGGATTGGTAGATAGATTGAAAGATTTATAGATTGTTTGTTTGATTGATTGATTGTTAGAGAGATTGATTGATTGATAGGCTGATAGATAGATTGATAGATAGACGGATGGATAGATTGATAGATGGACAAAGATTTGAGGATGGATTTAACAGACTCAAGAGTTAGATATATAAGAGATGTGATGATTAGTAGGATGGATAGGAGGTGATGGGGATCTTATACTTGTTAGATATTATAATAGGGTAAGTGGTGATTATGTTAGTAGAGATGATGTGTTAAAGAAGGATAGATGAAGGTTGGTTCTTAGATCGTTGATGAATTGGGTAGTTGATGATTGATGATGGTAGATGAGGGGCGATGATAATGAGGGGGAGATTTTTCTGCCATATTGCACAAATTGCCCACTACTTTCATCATTAACACCCTTATTGATGTGGCATAGAGCAGGATGCACCATGATATGGAAAAACCATGATGACATGATTGTCCCATATGCCCTCTGTCCTCATATCATTGGGCAGATTAAAAAAACTCAAAGAAAAACCATATAAATGTCCTCATATCATCCGACAAATATCTACACAACAAAAATATAAAAGAAAAAATAAACAAAAGCACACATAAAAAAGCAAATGTGATGTTTTTGGATTATTAGATTTTGTTTTTTATGATGTTTTGATTTGTTTTTTTTGGATTTTTAGAGGTTTTTGATGATTTTTCCCAAGATTGGTATGAATTTGCTAGATTTTTGATATTTGGAGGAAAGGGGGATATATAGGATTTAGGGTGGTTTAGTGAAAGGATTTTCGGGATAAGCTAACTGATGTGTGAGGATGGGTTGGGGTTGAGGGATGTAGGATAGGATGTGACTATCTCCTAAGAAGCCTCAAAGTTTTGTTGGATGAGATAGCTGAAAGGATTTGGGATAATATGGATGAGGATAAGATATGATAGGGATGGATTTGGCATAGCGAGATAGAATAAGATAGTGCCCAAGTATAGGGTAGAATGAAATGATATGTGTTTGATATGCTCCTAAGTGTAAAGGTAAGATGATCTATGCGATGTTTAAGATGTTATGGATGAAGGATTAAAATGGATGTAGGGGTTGTTTTATGAAATGTATAAAGTGGATGGTGCCCCTAGTGGAGGCTAGGGAGGATGAAAGCAATGCTGCCCCAAGTCATGATAAGGATGGTGGAAAAGTATTGCAAGTGTGACGAGATGAAAAACAAGGGTCATCGGCTGCCCATGGATATTCAATCCAGGTGAAACATGATGTGGATCCCATGGGTGTTGATGATGGATGGTTTAAAATAGTTGATGATGTACTAGAGAGATCGCGAAAGCACAAATTGTAAGATGAGAGTTGAACTAAAACAGGAGTGTGACCGAGGTCTAAACAATGCACTGAGACATATTATTAACGCTTATGTATTGTTCGAGATCTAGTGTGTGTGATTGTGATGGTTAATTATTGCTTGAAGTAAAGACTTGATGGGTAGTATGTGAAGACAAACTAGCCAATGTGTAGGAATGATTGATTCTAATAGGTGGATGAGGGGTGGACAAAAGGTAAAATGAAGTCGTGCATTGCTCCATTGCTAGCCAAAGATGTCCATAGTCCCGACGGAGATGCATTTGATTCTTGTCGCAACACTGCTCTCTTTGCCCGGTCAGTGTCCATAGCTACGGTAGGGAGATACTGGAAACACCCAGAGAGAGTCTTGAGATTGATTTTTCGGATTTTTGATGGATTGGATTTTTTTTTTTTTTTTTTGATTTGTGATTTGTTTTGATTTTTTTGCTTTTTTCTTTTTTTCTTTTTTTTTTTTGGAAAGATATTCCACTCTCTTGACACTCTCAAGGGTTAAGAATCACAAGTGGCTTGATGGGGAGTGGAAGTGAGTGTGGAGATGACACTAGCTAGCTAACAATAGATATGTTCGAGGGTCTTCACCACAAGTTGACTAAGTGTGTTAAAATGGTGGGATCTCTAGGAGGATTTTGGCTTGAATGTTCTAGTAATGATAGACCAAGGTCACACGACTATGCAGTAGAGACTATTGAATTACAATGTGTGCGAAAAAGATGATCAAGTGTTCACATAAATGGATTGTAAGGGGATATGAATGGATTGTATGATGGGAATGGGTGATATGCGAAGGGATCGGCGTAATAGAAGGAAGGATGAATGAGAAGGAAAGAACATCCGTGTGTAGATGAAGAATTATTGCGATTTGTTTGAATATATTGATTTTTTTTGTTTTTGGAAAGATCTTTGACTTTTTTGGATTTTTGGGGTTGATATTTGATGTTTGGGTTTTATTGATTGTGATCGTGTTGTTTGACTTGTGGATGTTCCGATCGTTTGGAATGAAGAGGTTTAGCTTCTTGTTTAGGGTAAGCTTCTTGTTTAGGTTTAGCTTTCTTGTCCAAGTATGTCAAAGCTTGAGGCTAGGTCTCTTGGTGGGATATCCTCATGGACTCCCATGATGTTGGTGATGGTTTGGTCATTTTGAAAGAAGTCGAATGATTTGTGATTTGGTTGGGTGGTTGGGATGATATTGTCGATAAAAAGATTGGTAGAAACAAGGTCACAAAGTTGGTTACATTTGATGTCATCAGTGATAGGTTTGTAGCCTATGTCTAGATTGACCATGATTGTGATGAAGGGAAATGGGTTTGCGGATGCCTTGTCATGGATGCCTAGGCCTTTGCCTTGATGATTCATGATGGTGAACATCTTGTTGGCGATAGAATATGCATTAGATTGGGGGATGATGCAAGGTGGTTATCACGGGACTCAGAGCTAGTAGAGATTTTGGTTTCCTCATCTCTTAGGAGGCTGCTTTAATGGAGGAGGAGGTGTTAGGCTTGTCTTGCTCTTTGGTTGGTAAGGGATATTTGAATGTGGAACAAGATTTGGATGGTGGATGATGTTTGGGGAGAGGATTAGGATGCACCCCAAGTGGTGGATAAAGTGGTATGAAAGACAATATGCCCTTGATCGATGAGGCGTTGGACATAAGACTTGAAGTGCATGCATCGATTGGTCAAATGTCAATTATTGTGATGGAACTCACAATAGTGATTTTCTTGATACCAAGATGGTTTTGGCATGTTCCCATCACGTGGTTTGATTAGTGGATGAATGATCATGTTTATGGTTTTCAATCGATGGAAGATGGTGGTCAAGGATTCACCTAAGGGGGTGAAGTGCCTTTGTTTAGTTGTATGTTTAGATTTTCCTCTAGAGAGCAGATGTGTGGTGTAGGAGTGGATTTTTGAGGCCGAGGGGCTGATTTGGTTGATGTGTGAGGTTTAGGAGCGAAATTGGATTGATGTGGCATGAGGGTTGAAGTGTATGTTTGTGGCGTAAGAGCCATATTGAAATGTTTAGGTTTAGGAGTTGAAGTGGATTTGGCTGATTTTGGATGGCTAGGAGATTTTGATGAGGGACGTTGTGGTTCGAGGTTGAAGTAGATGGGCTAGGCTTAGGCCGAATTTGATGTTTGATTAGGTGACTTGGGATTAATATGGATCTTTGGTAGGGGAAGACATGGTTTAAGTGTTTCACGACCTTCTAGGATAAAGTCAAGCGGGTGAGGCTAAAGGGCGGGAGTAGGACTAGTTTGGGGATGGGATTGATGGGGTGATGAAGGTTCGGAGGTCAAAGGGCTGTTATGGGATGCAAGGATTGCCAATTGTTGGTCAAGTTGTTGAATTTGATCACGGATGAAACAATTATGATTGTGAGGGGATTGGATTGATGTTTCGTTATCCACATGGGTTTTGATGTGGGGAAGTTTAGGATCATGACGATTGATATGCTTAGAAGAAGGGGACTTTGGAAGGAGGGATCATTTGGACGAATTATTTAGGATAGTTGTGTGGGATCGATCTTGGCTCCTAGATTAATGACCTTAAGAAGGAGGTCATCTTTGTTGTGGGATTGAAGAAGTTGGCTAATGTTGATGCGGTTGGTGTGTGTGGATGATAATTTATGATCCTTGATGGTACCACTTTGATTGGCAAAGTTTGGGATATCATTTATGAAGGGATTGGTATGAGGTGTTGCTTGTGATGATTCGGGGTCTTCTAGAAGAAAGTCAATGGGGTGAGGCTCAATGACCTTAGTAGGATTAGGATGTGGTAGGGTTTGATTAGGTGATGGAGGTTGGGAAGTTGAAGGGCTAATACGGGATGTAATGTTGGTGATTTGATGATTTAAGTTGTTGGATGGTGTTAAAGATGCGAAGATCATGATGGGATGGTTGAGTTTAATAGCTAGTGGATGGGGAAATGTCTTTGTCAAAGGATGTACCCAAGAGGTACGGGTTAGGGTGTTGATTTGTAAGGAAAGAGGATTTAGACATGAAGGCTATTGTTTGATTGGGTTTTGATGATTGGATTTGAAGGGATTTGATTTGGGATTTGGGATATAAAGATGGTTTAGTGGGATGAGATGTTTGGATAGGAGTGTTGTATCGGTATGGGATCACTGATGTTGGATGGTAGATGGTTGATTAAGATTGGATTAGGAATGTAGATGATTGATTGGAGATGTTTTGGATTAAGTTCTTGTTTGGTTTTGGTTTTGGTGTGAGGTCTACAAACACACGAGTCTCATGCAACACTCAAACAAGAACATGCAAGCCACAAGCCTATGCTAGTAGATGAGGGTGTGCAACGCGACTAGTAGCCCACCAATATATCTCACGTAAATCGGTGATTAGATTGGTCCTCCAATCCTCACTTTACGTGGTACAAAGTGGGTAACTTCAAGAATGTTGTGCTCCCTGCACTACTAACCGTTTGTTAATAGGTCTAAAAGCTAGGCTAAACAAGGCTCGCTAAGTGTCTCTCCTCCGTGTACTTTGCAGTACGTGGGGCCCAATTCCGTGTGGCAAGGAAGCCGTCTAAGGCGTAGGTATTGGGACTTGAAAGCCCTCACTTCATGCCGCCTTTAAAATAGGTCGACGCTTACCAATAACGATAACTCTCTTTGAATTTATATACCTTGTCGAACACGAGGCGTGTCTTTGTGCGTGGTGATGGAATTCATGACACAAGACTCCTAATGGCTATGGCAAGTGCGTGGGGATGAAATCCACGTCACGCTACCCCTAAAAAAAGATTAAAAGAGGGATCCTAGTTTGTTTTTGATTTCCAACATCACCAAGTGGTGCGAGGAGAGAACATACACAACCTAGATCTCGGGTGGGTGCACACACACACACAAAACTATACAATGATTATGCAAAAGTATACAAGCAAAATTAAAGAAATGGATGATTTAAATGATGGTTTTTATATTAATTCTTGCACCAATCGAAGTTGTAAGCACACAATTAGTAGTTTTAGAACTTGATTTAGGTCTTCTACAAGCATGAAGACTTGCAACCAACAAAAATGACATTTAACAAAGTGAAAACAATGTTTGTGTGAAAACGACACCGCATGTCACAATTATGACATTCTCATCATGAAACCATGTTAAGGGAACACCATTTTTGTGAAAAACGACGTTCTTGGAAAGTCTTTTTGCGAAAAACAATCACAAAACGGCGTTCTCGAAAATCATGTTCATCGAACGTCTTTTTGTGAAAATGATATTCATGGAATGTCGGTTTTGCAAAAACGATGTCAAGTCTCATGAAAATGACACCTTTTGAAAACCTACAAGAGACAACAAAAGCGATAAGCTGCATACGAAAACAATGTTATCAACCATGAAAATGATGTTATCACATCATGTTAACAACGTTTAGCAGCAAAATGAAAAAGTGAAGAGAAAAATAGAAATTTCTCAAAATTTTGGAGTCTAATTAATTTGATTTCTTAACAAATCTGATATTAGGTCCTAATGATCATGAAGAACCAAAAAAAAGTGGAGTACCACCGAGTGTGCTAGAAATGTGTGCAAGAAAGTTAGAGCATTCTAGAAAACCATGGATAGCCAAAAATCTCTCCGTTATAACTCTAAGAAAACACTCAGATTGAGCTAGAAAGGAAGGAAGATATGCCTGCAACTTACCAAGAAGAGGATCCTTCCTTTGATTGTTGGATTTGCTCATGAAGATGGGTTTTGGTTGTTTCAAAGTGGACTTTGTGTATGAGTTTTGGTAGCACCTCCCCTTGAAAGATTGATGTTTGCTTGATGGATGTTGATAGCTCGATTGGCTTGATGGGTTGACAAGAGCTTGGTATGCTTCCCATACTTCATCTCTCTTGGTTTCTTTCATGGAGGATGGCTTGATTTATAGTTTAGGGGTGGAGGATTCAATGGCTAGGATGAAGTCGCATTAGATTTGGATCAAGGGTTGAGGGTGCTTGAGAGGATGGAGGATTCTAGAGTTTTTCCTTCACTCATGGAAGGTGGTAGAATTGGAGAATTCTAGAATTAGAAAATTGTAGAAAGGTGGTGTGTTAAGATAGATTAATGATGATTAGATGAGAGATTAGTAAGATAGGCTAGGATAGTAGGTGGGTAGGTAGGCTAGGGAATATTAAATTCCAAAATATGTAAAGATGGGATTACATAATGGATTAGGGAAATTAATCATGATGAAGGGATATGTGGGATTTTATAAGGTTAGAATTTGATGAAGGGATTATTAGTAAAGTGGATTATTTTAGGTGTATACATTTCATTTGTCCGGTGAGATGTATATCCGCTTCATGTTGTTTCCCTCATAAGGGTGCCACTCAAAGAATAACTAGCACTAACCTCTTTTTTTTTTTTTTCGCTTTTATGAGTATTAGGGAGAATATTTGTCTTTAATGCTTGTCTAAAACAATATTTATGTAAGTTCATAAGGCACTGAATATGTGTGCGCACGTGTTTTGTCATCTGAATTTTTGAGCAATGCTGAAGATTCAATTTTGTAAATATTGGTCTGACATTTTCTATTTTACACCAGCCCTAGAGCATTTTTTTTTATTGGTTTCATGTCGGGAGTCAATGTCCCTAGGTTCCGATCTATCCAATGTACATATTAAGTTATCAAATTTGTTGCAGTCTCACGAGTGTGCTTATTGACAGACTTGCATGTCTCTCTTGCATTTAATTTTACATTAAAGCACTACAAACACGTCTAAAGCTTTGCATGTATATGCGAGAAAGAACGAAGAGAGGCACTTGCATGCAAAAGCCTTTCCTCCCCATCTCCAAAACATGTAACTATATGCTTAGATTGGGCTTGCCTTCTCTTAGGCTTTTTAGCTTTGTTGCATCCTTACATTCTCATCAGTGTTCATCCAACCCTATCATAGGAACAATCAAATGGCGTTGTTATCCAAGAAGTTTTATATCACTTGTTACATGACAATGCATTTCCATAGAAACATTGCGTTTGCATTCCGTTTGGCGTATCTTGCAGCTTATGTGCAATTGCTAGTTATATTAATGCCTATGAATGACCAAAAGTAGGTCAATGGGACATGAGAATACATTGAATTACAATAGAAATTGCTAGGGTAAAAGAACCCTAAGATCACTTCAATGACATGATGTTATAAGGGACGATTTCACTTGTTACAAATACATATGAATCATGCAATCAATCAAAAATCCTTTTGCCAACTTGTCGTTCTAATTAAATATTATTACCATGTGGGCCAAACTCCCTTGGACCACTTTATTTGCCTTGTAGATTATTACCCCATCCATGTAAGCCACACCCTTAACATCATATTTGATACATTGCAATAACTTAATCTGATTAAGTTCAGGTCAAAATAGCTTCCATCCTTGTGTGCTGCAAAAGTGGAAGTTGTCGTGTTTTAGGATATTGGTTCAAGTTCTTTGACGCTATTAGTTTTATTACTATTAAAATAATGTGATACATTGTATGAATCTAATTTGGTTACTATGTACAACAGACTTGTTTTGGCGGTTAATTTTTTTTTGTGATGTAATCCTGCTGCTAGTGGCCTGTTTTCGATATCTAAAAAGCTAAATAACTTAACTTTATGAAGGTTTTTAATTTAGTTTAGTTTAGTGGGAACCATTTTATTTTTTGTTTCAGTGCTCGTTTGCAGTAAATTAAAGCACAAGAGTCTTCTGGGTACAACTGCATGGTGGATGAAATTTGCCAGCCACAGCCACACAGACTTTTGTGAATCATTTTGTAATCTTGCGTTATGATTTACTATGTAATGTCTTCTGCAGGTAAGTGGCCAGAATGATGCAGAGTTGGATTTCAATGCAGTCCAGAGAGGGGATGCGGAAATGGCTCAAAAGTTGTACCGTGTTGTCCGTGCATGTGTAGAAATGGGAGACAAAAACCCTATTGTGAGCATTCATGATCAAGGTGCAGGAGGAAACTGTAATGTTGTGAAGGAAATAATCTATCCTAAGGTATTATCTATCTACGTGCAAACTACATCATTTGATATATGTTCACATCTGGATTAACAATATATTGCATATTCAATAACTCTATCAAACAGGGAGCAGAAATTGATATAAGATCCATAGTTGTTGGTGATGAAACAATGTCAGTTCTGGAGATATGGGGTGCTGAATACCAGGAACAGGTAAAAATTGTTTGTAGTGGGTTATCTGCTAAACGTAGGGATTCTAAGACATTTGTGATTAGCAAAAGATCACTGGATATCAAGAATATTTCAAGTGAATATATTTATCTGGATTACTTTTGTTTTTTTCAGAACCATAAAATGAAGACTTAAATTTCTAAGATGTTTTGTTGTTGCTCCTGTCTATAATATTCCTAGACTCAATTTTGAATGCCAACTCCTTACATCAGACCAAACAGACTCAACTTAAATGATAGCTAGAATCATTGAAGGGGAGAAAACGTGTACCTTTGTTTGAGAGCAAGGCTGGCTGACTGTCTTAAGTCATCTTAAAGTAATGTGATCCAGTATTTAGATTACTAAATAAAATATAAAATCTATTGATTTGTTACTACAAATATCAAAACTGTATTTCTGTTATTTACACAAGAAACCAGGGGATTGTCCATCTTAATAATTAAAAAGCTTGGTGAGTACTTCTAAGTTTATGCCAAAGGTGATGATTGTCTTTTCCGACTGGAACATAAGCAGCAAGTTGAAAAATTCAGTGGGTACTTTTTCTAACTGTATAGTCAGAGTAGTAGTCTTTGGTGACTTTGAAGAGCAAGCTACTTTGTTACTAAATGATCAACTGATTGCAGAATACTGTATCTGAATTTCAGCTAATTTTCTGATGTGTACTCTTTTTGTTGTTTGCACGTGGTTAAAGAATCTAATGAGAATCACATTTATAAATATAACTAGTGCATGCATAAACCTTAGAATGCATGGTCTTAAGATGTTATAGTCCTTCTTTTTGATAATTTCACGGTATCATAAATTGGATGAGATTATAGAAGTGCCCCTTCATTCTTGGAGTAGGTATTTGCCTGGTAGTGGGGATCTATTTTGTCTATCTGTTTCTTTGGAAACCCGCAAGGCCTTCTACTCTAGGTGTCCACTTTGTTACTTCTGGAGGACAGTGATCCTAGGTACAGCAGTTGAGATATCATTTGAGCATATAATTGTGAGTATATGATGGATATAGTGAATTTGGCTGGAGCCTTGTATTAGTGAACTTAATTCATATTGGATGTTGACGATGAACATCTTATGCATTTTATAGGTTTGGTGATAACATATGCTAGTCCTAACCTTGACTGTTCAATAGGATTTCTTATGTATAATCTCCTTGGAATTGACTAATTTGTGTTGCATGATATCTCTACATTATGCTTGGTGTTCAATTTTTCATGTTCTAGAGGAACATATAGATTAGTCTATAATGCTGGCATAAGAGCTTATAACATAGATCCCCACCTTAGGTACCAAGATCAATAAGTAATTATGTATTGATGATTAAGTGTCATATTATTACGAATCAAACAAGAACTTGAATAATAAAATATTGAAGATAATGAAAGGTATACAAACACAAATGTGTGCTATCTTCAAATCATAGATTCTAGAAGATGAAAAACATCAATTCTAGGGAAGGTCAATATTGAGGCTTCACTCAACTATTTGCATGGAACACAGGCACAAAATCTTTTACCCCACTACCCCCAATAGATAGGGGAGGTGTCTTTATGAGACTGCTGGAAAAGGTATCAGAGTTGTGTTCCAAGCATGTATGGGGTTATTATAACTTTACTTTTTGACTGTATGGAGTTAGTAAAAATGATAAGTTTCCAATGGTACTGTTGCACTACAATGAATGGCAAAAGAATGCTATAATAGTACACTGATTCTTGTAGAAGAAAAAAATAGAGCACCCTTGCAAATCTAGGAAAGCATCAATAACCATGACAAATGGATTTGCACCCCAGAAAAATATAGCACAAGATTTTCATGATGGAAGAACTATTGATATACAAGCATTATGAAAGAATATAGCAATTTTGTACACCCCTTTCCAAGGGATCCCTGGTTCGGTGGTGTACACATCAATTGCGTGAAGTTCGAGATGAGCTCCAACTGTGCATGCACAAAAGATGTAAAGTTGAAAATACAATATTTGAGGGAAACAATTGCGATAATTATTTGTGTAGTGTGAGGACTCATGGGGGTAAACTATTTTGTTGACCAAAGATAAGAACACCGTAGTGCACAATTGAAATGTTATATGACCTTAAATGTAAATGGATGACCAAATAGTTTCCTTTGGTGCAATTGAATGATTGAAATGAAATGGTTTTAATTATGCCCACAAGATTGAATGGTCTCTAGGACCGAGTGTAATCTCCAAATGCTGAAAGATTTGCGAGCGTAGTGGTATTTTTTATAAGGTTGTTCCTCCTCTTGCTGATTTGAGTTAGCATCTCCCCCAAACCTTTTGTTTTACTTTCCTCAAATAACTCTATCATGGAACCAACCCTTTTGTTTTACTTGGCTTTGATGTCCGTCTACCTTGGAGATTCAAGGATGAAATGCTCCTCTGTTTTGACTGCTCTGTATTGTATAAAACACAAGTCCTCTTTTCCCGTGGTTCCTTAAGTGTTGTCCATCTTCCTATCTCACATCTAAGGCTGTGGGAGCTAGTCCTTAGTTGAGCAATGATGATATTTTCCCTCCATTTAATTTCAGCCCCAATTTATTGTTTTTCATAATGTTCATATGTCGGGTTGATCTCTCAGTAATATAGTGTTGATGCTTAGTACACATCACCATTCTAAACTATTCGTTTACAGCTTTTATATGTTTTTATTAAGATTTGGGCATTCATCTAGGTTGATATCCCATTTGTTCATCCATTTGTGGTTTTGCTTCATCCCCGTGTTCTTTTGTTTGTGTAATTCTTCGCCTCTTGCAGCCCGATGCCACCTATCGGTCTTCATGTTTTCTATTTTTTTAAGTAACATATAAGTCCGTATATAGTGGGTTCCTCTAAAGTGAAGGTACCTATTCCAGCCAAGATGATTTCATAGGGAATTGTAGTCTTGATTATGAAATTGTTTGTTATTAGCGCTTATGGATCCTTTCTATTTGTCTCCATTTTGAACTTGCCATTCTTCTAGCTCATACCTCACAACGTTACAACACCACCGGCCTAACAAGTAACCCAAATAGGATCCTGGTGGTCTTCCAATCCCATAGCTCAACATTCCTACACCTATTTTGGAGTGCATAAAGAGCTCTCCATCCTCCTTGTATTCTCTTCATCCTACAAGTATCCTAGTTGAGCTTGTTGTGAAAATCGAGGCCAAGATATTTGTATTTTGACACCACTTCAAGAGACTCTCCTGCAAATTGAAAGTTGAGAAATCATAATTTTGTGTTTGCTAATGTTTATTCTATTCCCACTCCTTTACAAAAGAGCTTTAAAGAACGAAGGCGAGTTTGTAAATCCTGGATTGTCTTTGCCATTAGAGCTAAGTCATCTACATATAATAGGAGTTTCAACACATATTTGGGCAAGTGGACTGCTTTTCCTACAAATTTGTTGAAGTAGCAACAAGAGAAGTTCTCTCCTTAAATTGAGAAGTTGTCCAGAGCTATAGGGGGATTGCCCAACTCACTATGCTTTGGGCCAGTCTCTCGGTTCAAGTTAAGCCCTTAGTTGTCATCTTCTAGTTTACTCCGAATACTAACCCTACTTCGACGTGGGGGCAAGTTGATGTGTGAACTATCGATGCTTCTTGATTATAAGGGGGTCAGAGTTATTAATATTAATTGCTTTTAACCAATTAAAGTGCAAAAAAATGTGTAAGTACTTTGCTATAGTGCGTTACACGTTTTTGGTGTGGTCCACGCTTACCCTGTTTCCTTGGACTTGAATTTTTTTAAAGATTGTGAACTTTGCAAGGCTTAGTAGTAAAGATACCTGTCCAAATAAGTGAGCTCAACAAAAATATTAATGAAATCGATATTCTAAGGCTTTCAAGAAGATATAAGCAACCTATACAAAAATTCCCTATGTGCAAGAAGGATAAAAATTGAACTTGGAAATGTCCATCTCTAAGTGCAATAATGCTACTACGATGTGAATGTGCCGAGTTAGAAAAACTGTGCTTAGGATGTGGTGTGACTTAGCAATGTCTAGGTGGGCTTGTAAAAGTGATGACTATTTTGAAGATAATAACATTACACCTTCATAAGTTGAAGTGCATGAATCAAGTCTATTGTGGGGCTTTTAGATAACCTTTGAAAAGTGTGGCCGGGTTCGCATTAGTTCACTTGAGAGGGTTACAGACCCACTTATATTAAAGCATAGGGTAAGAAAGTCAAACAAGAGTAAAGACTTAGATATCACTTGATCTACCAATTTAGGAATGAAATTGACAATGGATTCAACTAATCAAACATTTAGCATTCTTCTAAAGTTAAACTATGTAAAATGAAAGACAAAGAAGGCACTATAAACCTGCAACTTTCAATAACCAGGAAATGCAAATTAAAAGATGGAACTTGGATTGATAGTCTTGACCCACTTGGAATGTGCATAAGATGAAGATTGTAATTTCTTAAGCATCCAACCAAACAATCCAAGGCCACCGGAAAATGATCGTCACCTAACTAGTCTTCAATTTGGATTCAACGATGTCCTCGCAGAGGCTATATATAACAGTTCCATCCCTTAAAAATATTATTTGATGGGTGGATGAAGGGAAAATGAATAAGGGATGAGGTAAAATCTCAACAATGAAGAATAGGGGATAAAGAAGATCAATGAGAAAATCTTTAGATCCTATTTCCTTGTAAAGTAAAGCCAAAACCACCTACAAACTGTAGTGAAGATAGGAGAAAAGGAAAACAATAAGAACAACTAGAATCTTGAAAAAGAAAGGAAGAACACAAGCAATTTAAAAAATCTCAAGAAGGTAGGGGATCATTTTTGGGCCTAAAAACTTGCATTTATAGGACTCGAAAGTGGTTAAGAGCAGTTAATGCCGTATAAATTAATCGTAGGTAGTTGAAAATTGAATTAGGAAAAGGTACAAATAAAACACTTGTTGCACAAGTCAAAGTGCCCCTAGAGGTCAAAGGGCTAGTTGCGCTTTGCCCTATATCCTAGTTTGTAAAGCACAAGTTGGATACTGACATTTAAGCAAAAGTGCTACTTATAGATGGCACTTTATGGCCAAAGCACAAGTTGTCAAATGGCCCTATTTAGGAAAGTGCCACTATAGACCCAAAGTGCCAGTTGTCTTTGGTAGGTCAAAATTAATGCAAAAAGTCTCTAGTAAGGTTTTCGGTGTGTTAGAAAGAGGCCAAGATTGGATTTGGGGTTAGGGAATAGTGTTTAGGACTAGTTGTATACATAATGGTGTGTATAGGTCTAAGTGTTGTTGAGTATGGCCTTACTAGAGTTAATGGTGCAAGTACACCCAAACAAACCTAAAAATATCAAGACTTATGAATGCAATAACTTATCTGTGTTAACTTGGATTGACTCAAGACCAATAGAGAGAGTGAATAACATGCACAAACTTAACATATGGCTAGAAATAAGTAGAAATTGGGAAAGATAAGACCTAAAATGATAGAATGGGCGAAAAATGTTGAAATCGACAACCGAGAATGAAGGGTCACAAACCATCCAAACTAATGGGGTCAATGACTAAAATGTACAAAATGATGATATCTAACACTATGGAAGTTTTCGAGGAAAACATGTGTTGAAAGTAGAAAATGTCACATGAGAAGAAAAGATGAGAAACATAACAAGAAGATTTAAAAGTCAAATCGCGAAGAGGGAATAAATAAAAGTGGAATGAAAAACATAAACTATTATAGGATGTTATTATAGTGTACATATATCTTGGTTTGTAAAGGACGAGTTGGATACTCGGCATTTTTCCCAAGTGCTACTAGTAGTAGGGCACTTTTGCCAAAGTGCTACTTGTAAGTGGCACTTTCGCCAAAGTATTACCCGTAGGTGGCACTTTGCGGCCAAGCGCAAGTAGTCAAATTGTGCTTTAGGGAATAGTACCACTTGCAAGTGGCTCTTTAGACCCAAAGAGCCAATTGTTCTTGGAAGGTCAAAATTATTGCAAAAAGGTCATTGTTAAGGTTTTTGGGTGTGCTTAAAAGAGGCCAAAATTGCAAAGATAGGCTTTGGGGTTAGAGGTGAGTGCCTAAGATTTGTTGTATGCATAATGGTGTGTATAAGTCTAAGGGTTGTTGGGTATGGCCTGACCCGAGTCTCAATGGGGTGAGTACACCCAAACGAACCTAAAACTATCAAAACTTATGAATGCAATAACTTATATGTGTTAACTAGGATTGAGTCGAGACCAATAAAGAAAGTGAATAACATGCAAAAAGGTAACATTTGGCGGGAAACAAGTAGACATTAGGAAGGATAAGACCCAAAATGACATAATGGGTGAAAAAATGTTGAAATCAACAATTGAGAAAGAAGGATCATAAAACATCCAAACTAAGGGGGCTAATGACCAAAATGTATAAAATGAGGTTATCTAACACCGAAAGTTTTCAAGGAAAACCCAAGTGTTGAACGTAGAAAACGTCACATGAGAAGAAAAATTGCATGGCAGCACAAGAAGATTGAAGAGCCAAAAATTGCAAAGAGGGAGTAAATAAAAGTGAAATGAAAAACATATACCATTGTAGGGTGTTATTATTGTTCTTTTGAATGGTAAATGAGGATTTATTCATCGTTGGATATTTTATCAAGTGATGACATATAACATCCGAAGTGGGTCATTTTGGGGTGCATACATCTTGCCTCCTGGATTGAGTGGTGACTACTAGGATTTATGTTGTGTGTATCCAAAAAGGCATGTGCACTTGCTAATCTAACACGGTAGAGGAGTCCTGTGTGCTCGTAGGGGGATTGAAAAGTGATGACGAAGTAGCCAAAAACAAGATGAAGTGGTGTGTTTCTATGTATGAAATACATGCAATGCCAAGAAGTAGGCATGTGAAATGTGTGTGAGAAAAAAGAATCGGGAAGGATATCCGAATGATAGAGGGACTAGAATGGCATCTAATGTGGCTCTAGACTCAAGTTGGTAGGAGAATGACCTAGATAAATGCAAACAAACTTGTATGATTAGTATAAATCTAAGTCAAAGCCAAAATATCTAAAGCTCAATAATACCTCTAAGGTTGTGCACTCTAGGCATTTGTGCAAATCATGTGATGGAGCTAAGATATAATCAACTAGCAAAGACATTATAGTAGTGTGTACAACTCCCAAAGAGAGATCTAGGTCTGAAAAGAAAGAACTTTGTTGAAATCTTAGACTAGACAATGCAAGGTATGTTCAACTAACTTGGGAAATAAAATGTTTGACCCATAATTACGTATGTCTTGTGGATGAAGGGATGAGATTTCTAGGACACCCCAAAATTTCCTAATTTTTGGGGATGATGCGAGGAATGTAGGGGGCTATTAGAACAAAACACAAATTATATATATATATATATATATATATACAAATAAATTATTAAAATAACTTAAATACAATAAAATTAGCTGCAACATAATCCAATAAATAGCAAAATAAAACTATTAATCGAAGAATCATTTTGATAAGTGATAATTATCAATATCATAATCGAAATTGTGAAATATAGAGATACATAAACATGCTAAACTTGAGCACCATGATACGTTATGATTAACATGCAACACCCAAAATTTGGTCATGTGCACTTAGCAATATCACTTTGGCATTTATTCTAAATTATTCCTTTCTACCTATTAGTTAAGTAAATGAAATCTTCTCCTGCGCTCTATCACATATCCCAAGTCCTCTAGTCCACAACTATTCTCCAACTTAGCACTTCAAGGATCATTGAACACTTTACAAGACACATCTACACACTACCACTTGTCTCAAAATTGATTCCAGCCTTAGCACTGGATAGGTTCGACCATGAACCTATCCTACCTACTATGAACATGTCCCTTGTACTTGCGATGGTTATATTTTCAAATGCACAATTTAGCTTAGTAGGCATAGGTGGTACTTTTGGGTTGGTTGGGTGGGATTTTTGGGAATGGTTACCTATTTAAACCGGTGTTATGCGGGGACACGTCCCCTAGATTTTGGTGATGTCCCATACTTCTTGAACATTTTGGGAACTTGGGGACTTAGAGGGAACTTCCCTATTTTTAAAAAATATTTCAAAAGTTGTCCAGAGCTTTTTACTTTTAAAACGCTATTATTTTTACTAAGAACACTAATATTAATATTGAAAGTGCCTAAAATACATTAAATACAATTTAAATCCCTAAATTTCATTGAATACAATTTAAATATTCAATTATTCAATTTCATATATTATTTTAATAACCGTCCCCAAAATTTGGGAATTTTTTTCCGTCTCGGAAACACCGTCCGTCCGTCCCTCTCCGCCCGTCCTTAAGACTTAGCTAACTATGCTATAAACACATCCACCCTAATTCGTTAGGGGCATCCATGGATATCATATCAAAGACACTTTGAGAAGGACATTAAACAAGCATTGAAAGCACCCATTCCTTAGAGCACCACTACAACAAGCTACTCAAATTTTTCATTCATCTCTATTGCTGCCCTAGATCACAATCCATGAGCTACAACTACAAGTGTCTATTGTCAAACATGAGGGATGAATCGTGGGCTCCATCTTATTTATATTGTTTATCACTTTCATCTCATCATAGGATTGAGAGATCTACTTGTGGCTTTATCCCTTTTCGGAGTATTGGTATGTAGTGCAATGCTCATCACATCAATGGGGGTGTGGTGAGGTCAGTCCAACTTAAATCATTACTAACCTCTTTTTTTAGGTCTACAAGTGAGGAATAGAAGTATCCAATCTCAACACAATCATTGCACCAATTTGAACCCATATTCTAGATATTCTTACATTGGTGAACCGGATCCCAAGATCTAACTCATCTCAGCACCAAGAGACCTATTTGTAGCCCAAAGATAGGCTTGTCCACGAACTTGTCCTCCTTTCGACAAACTTGTCCTCCTTTTGACGAATTTGTCCTTACGAACTTTATACTACACGCATTTCTAGGTCCTTGGATTCATAGCCAACTTGATGATACCATGATCTGCTTCACACTTTGTCACACTTTTTGAACTTGGTAGCACGATCTATTTCTCTAACCCTTAAACCCTAACTATACTTCCATTGACATATCTATTGGTTTGAATTTTATTGCATATTTAGTAATACTAATTATGCTCTAAACCTAATACCCATAATGCAAATGATAAGTCAAACTCAAAGTTGAGAAGAGTACATCTCATATGATAATTGATACATCAACATTTCAATGTCGGAAACAAAAATAATAGGTTGCAACTCAATTATCAAAGTCATCATGTAACAAAATACTTGCGAACTGCTTCTTCCCGCAATCTTGGTCCCACCACATTATCCACCCTATTCACAAATCCGGTCCTACTTCTGATCCTAATAATTACAGGACAATTATGGTGGGTCACACCTTCTCTAAGTTGTACGCCATTGTTCTTCATTTGCAGCTTTCGGCATTTCTTGAGCAGTACCAATGCAGAGCCAGAGGGCAGGCTGGCTTCAGGACAGGATACCAGACTACTGATCACATTCTTACCCTCCGTGCTATCATCGAGGAAGCACGTCACCGTTCGTGCAGGGTCTTCTGCTGCTTTGTGGACTTTCGGAAAGCCTTTGATTCTGTTCCGCGGGAAGCCCTTTTCTGCAGACTCAGAGACATTGGTATTTCCGAAACCCTTCTTGTTGCCATTACCCGGCTGTATGAGGAGGTTTTGGGTCGCCTTCGCACTGTTGTTGGGCTTTCCGATTTCATTAGGAGCACCATCGGGGTCAAACAAGGCTGCCCTCTCTCTCCTACTTTGTTTGGTATCTATATTGATGAGTTGGAGGATTTTCTTAGAGACCACATACAGGACGGGGACGGTTGTCTTCTCCACCATGTTCTGATCTACATTCTTCTCTTCGCAGATGATGTGGTCCTTTTGGCTTCTTCGGCGGAGGGGTTACAGAGACAACTTGATGCTTTAGCCCTCTTCTGCGATCATAGGCAACTTACAGTCAACATGGGTAAAACCAAGGTTATGGTCTTCAATGTGTTGAAGACCTCTGATTTCCATTTCTTCTAAAGGGGGAGGAGTTGGAGATCACCAACTCCTACACCTATCTGGGGGTTCTCTTCTCTGGACCTCGGTTCAGTTTACGTCCGGCTATTCAACCCCGCATCAACAAGGGGTATGGTTCCCTCGCGATCTTGGAGAGACAATGCTTCCGCCATCACTTTCAGGACACGTTGTCCAAGATGTCTCTCTCAGACTCTCTTGTGAGACCCACTATTCCTTATGGTTTTGAGGTTTGGGGCCCCTCCCTGCTCGAGTCGGATTGGGCCTCTATTGAGCGGGTTCAAATCCTTTTGCTCAGACGGATCATCAGATGCAAAGAGACTGTTTCCCATCATATCATCCTTGCCGAGTTTGGGGCTCGCCCTTTCAGATTAGAGGTCATCTTTGGTCTCATCTCACTCTTGCACCGCATCCAGGGACTTTCGACTCCTCCACTGGCAGGGATAGATACATCTACCTTGCTTACTGTTCTTCTGAGGCCATTACTCTCTCCGACTGTAGTGGTCGTGTTCGGTGCTGGTATGCCGAGACCTCTCGTCTTCTTGGATCTCTTCGGATCAACATGGACCGTCTCCCCCCTTTTAGGTACTCCATGGATGCTCCTGCTCACCTCCTTCCGAGCACGCAGGATTTGCACAGAATTATCAGGGACGACATATACAGACTATTCACCCAGGTTACATGGACCAACCCCCGAGAGGAGCTACGCCCGAAAATGGCCTTCTACGCCAACCACTTCCTGGAAGTCAGCAATGGACTCATCATTCGGCCCACCTATATCTCCCGTCATTGGATGCATGCTCTTCGCATATCTTTGGGCCAGTTCAGAGTCGGATCCCACAGGCTTCGGGTCGAGAATGATCACCATTTAGTTCGCTCTGAGAGGATCTGCCAGCTTTGCTCCCTCCAGGAGGTTGAGACAGAGGAACATTTCATCTTCCGATGCTCCATCTATTATGAGATCAGAGGGAGGTTTCATTGTCTCTTCCGTGAACATCCTACGTTCACGACCTTCTTTAGGTATTATGATCAGAGGTGTCTCGCTCTCTATTTACAGGAAGCCATTAAGCTCCGTGACAGGGCCCTCCATCCTCCTTCCAGGGAGGCTACTACTCGACAGATCACATCTTTCTTTGATTTGCTCCCGGGTGTGAGGGGCACTAAGCGGGGGCATGACCCTAGTGGGGACCTCCTGGCTAGATCTGTCAGGATTAGAGGAGCTTCTTCCTTGACCAGAGATTTCTGGATTCGTGGGCACAGCCAAGAGCTCCCTCTTTTAGACGACAGACCACCAGGTCCACCCAGAGAACTCGACATTCCACGAAACATGGGCGTCTCCAACAGTTTCCAGTACCTGACACCAGACAGCAGCACATCACCAATTTCTTTTCAGCTGACCTTGGGCGACAGTCGTGAGGGTTGGTGTCGAGGCCTTTCCCTCCACCTTCCTCTCATCCCTTGTGCTCTCTTCTTCTTCTTCTTCTTCTTTTGTTGTTTTCGGAGACCCTCTTGGGTTTTCCCTGTTGTTTCTGCTTTGCTTTGTATGGTGCAGTCCCATTGACCTATCTTTGTGGTCATTCGTTGGACATTTAATATAATTATCTTATCTTATCTATCTTCATTGTTGGATATAGTTCCATTGGCATAATCTTCATTTTGGAAGGGGATCGTAATTCCCTTATATTTCTCCCTGATTCACTTATCATGGTTATGTTTCTTTATTATTATTTGGCTTAATTTTTCTTTTTTTTAATTTTCTTGTCTTTTGTAAGTGTACATGTGTTGGGGATGTTGGGATGTCTTGGGGATAGTTACAAAGTTTTAGGTCATAATTTGATAGGGGTTATAACATACTTCCACTAGAATTATATCCTACACCGATAGTCTTGGTAGGTTTTAGGTCTATACTAAGACCATTATTCTGCTAAAGGTCAATGGGAATGATGTTATAGGGCTGTTCCTTGTCCGTCAGTTTTATTAATTAGTGTGTCTTAAGGATTGTTATAAATAAGGCATGGTTTTCTTCATCCAATCATGTCATTGGGTGTGAAGGCATGTTGTTTAAATTGAAGAGGAAACTAATGTCTCTAAGTGGTTTTTACTTGGATGGCTTTGAGACCGATTAGGATGGGTAGGCAGGCTTGAGATTTTGTGGTGATGTTGAGTGGTTAGTCTAAGACTGTTTTTGAACTTACCCCTCTCAATGGGTGGTATAGTTGTTCTTGTCAATACAAGCCTCTACAAAAGAAACAATCACTTTAAGCATCCCATATGGGTCACCCATATGATGGATATTAAGTTTTATGAGAAAGTGGATGCGTGCATTTGAGTTAATGCTCAAATCAACTTTCTTATATATTGTAGGCCAATTTTGATTTTGGAGATTGACACAAAATATAACTTTGGCCCATCGTAGGTTTTCGGGTAGAATGGTTGTCAACCATTGAGCTCTTTATTTTAATATCATGTCCAAAGTTTTGGTTGTTTAATCAGCCTTTTTCTCGGAAGCACATACAAGCTATTTGGATCATGTTGATTGGATGGAGGATTCAAGGGTTGTTGCTAGTATTTTTCTTGAATGATTATAATGTTGAAGAGGAAGGATGACTATGACTTAGAGATCGGCATTTTATCACTAGTAAATTTTGATTTTTCGTCATGGGTTTGCTTATAGGATGGGTCCATTTGGTTGTTTCAGCATATTTTCGAGTGCAACATTTTCTTGCTAAAAATCTTTTCGGAAGGCCAATCTCATATCCTCATCTTAAGAATCAACTTGCTAGAACCTCAGGATCTTAGTAGTTTTACCATCTGCAAGTTAAAGTCGTGTATGAAGAGTTCCATGAGCATAAAGTGGTAGTGACTCTATAAGAGTAGTGATGTTGGAAGAAAGATGAGTTTGAGTACGATGCCACCATTGAGAGTCGATTCTTTGCTTTTTTCACCACCTCGACAAAATTTGACTCTAAGCCGAAAATGCTTGAGTTAGAAGTTGGAAGGAATGAAAAAGCTGGGGCAACAACTCATGGAAAAAACAGATTGAGTATTAGTGAATCAATGTACTCAGTCTAATCGAGCCTCATCAATGATGCATAAAACCCACATCAGTAGTTACCATGGCCTATGCTGATCTGTTTCCTGCACTTAAAATGAAGTGCACCAATCATAGACAATGTGAACTTACAATTGTTTATTTAATCTACCATCCAAATAAGTGTGCTCAGCTAGAAATGCAATAAAATCAATATTCTAAGTCTTTTAAGAAGAATGATGAGACACATTAATATTTCCCATCTGCACAAAGATAACGATTCTTACTCTTTTCGTACTTTTAAAATAGTGGGTCGTTTGTTGTTTTTATTGCCTGAAAGTTCCTGTATTGCGTCAAAATAATCCTAAAGTGCCATATTAGCCTTTTTCGCCAAATACCCAGATGCCCAAAATTGTTTTATTCTGTCGTCGGGATTTGTCTGCGGGAAATTTGTATTTAATTATTTTGAGCCCCGTATGAGGCTATTTGCGCTCTGTTTTAACTCCATTATAAGCGAATATGTTATTATTCCTATGTACCAGAAGGATTTTAACTTATTTTAAGTTTTGGGCTTTATTTGTAACTTTTGGCAATTTTTCGTGTTTTTGTGGTGTCCGTTCTGTTTTCTGTAAAATTTCTCTGGAACAACTCCTTTGCAGGTAAGCCCGATTTTTGGCACAGGCGGCTAGAAAACATATACGCACATTGTGCCCGGAGGAAGTCGCCATCGGAGGTCTGGATCACTGGGAAAAAGCGAAGTCGTGCACAGAAAAGCCCCTGCGGGGATGGGCGCATTTTTGGAAAACAAAGGATTTAAGCTGCGATGGGAAAAATATAAGCCGCAAGCAGGGTGGGAATTTTATACTTGCCTGGCAGGGTACTTTTTCCCGTGTTATAAAAATCACTTAAGTGGATCACGGGGTTTTGGTGCCTGCCTGGCAGGGTAAAGCATCCCGTTATCAAAAAATTCTTAAAAATAGAATTACATGTGCAAAAAAGTGCGCCCCCTTTGGTGAGAGATTAAAAGAATTAAAATTGATTATTTTTATTAATCTTTCTTCTCAAAAAGTGCGCCCAAGCTTGGAGGAGGTCAACAAGTCAAAGATGGAATAAAAGAAAGGAATTAAATGAATTAAATTTAATTTATTTAATGGCTGCCCTCTTCCTCTCAAAAAGTGCGCCCCATTTGGGTATTATTTAATGTTTTTTGAAGCATTAAAACATTAAATTAATTTCTATTTTCGAATGGCTATGGTCAAAGCACCTTTGTGGGGCTTGAGTGAAGTGCTGTGTGAAGGATTAAATTGGATTAATTTAATTTATTGGATGGCTGTCCTTAAACATGCTATTTTTAAAAGAGAAAAACATGATTTTTAATTAATTAATTGCCTTTAATTGTTAGGGCAATTATTAATTATAGAATTGTGAAGGTTATATAAGCATGGGCAGCCATATGGGTGAATAATTTAATTCACAGGTAAAGAATTGCAGCTAGGAGGAAAAGTGCGCCCCCATTAGAGGAAGGATTTTGTTCAGACAAAGTGCTAACAAGGCTAAAAGCTTCCAGGTTTGGCGCATGCTTTGGAGAAGGTTGATCTTCGTCTGCATAGTTGTTTTCACAGGTGTTACAGGAGCTCAGGTGTTGATTGAAAGGATTCATGCTCTCTTTATGTGCAAATTAAACACCAATTTTTGGGGCAGCAGGCTTGAAAAGTGCAGATTTTTATAATTTAAATTCACTATTCATGCTCCGGTGGCCATTTTTATGTCTGAATAAATTGCGGGAATTCATTACGGGTGCTTTCTGAAAAGAAAAGAGTTTTTATCGATGTCGATACATTGCAAATATCCTCCGAATCTGAAGATTTGTCCAGATCTGCACCAGTATTGAAGAAATCCGGCCAAGTTAGAAGAAAAAGAATTATTCAGACAAAGATAGATAAAGCCATGGCGAAAGGAGATGAAAAAGAGAGCACGATGGATTCATGCATTGCTTCCAAACTTTCAGACATAGGAGACACGGATCTAGGCCCAGAACCTCTTTCTGATTTGATTGATAGATCCAGAGCGGAAAGACTTCACTCATGCGTGCGGTCAAAAGTAGCGGAATTATCCGAGCTGCAGCTTTCCCATGTATAGCCCAATTGCCAGAGTTCGTGATGGAGTGTGCTAGATCTTATCATCCTTCATCCAGATCAGTGCGTGATGTTGCGGGAAAGACAATAATTCGTTTGGATGCGGAATTCATCAATTATTGTTTGAAGATTCCAGTGCGAAAGGTGGTGACTTCTATTAGCATTCAGGATGCTGACAGTAGATGGGAGAAACATAGAGCTGATTGCGTGAGCATAATGAACAGCCGGTTCATGAAGAAGCCTAGATCCCCTTCAAAGTTCCCGAGAACTCTTCCACGGTCCAATTTGGTGCAGGAGGCAGATGATGTCGTCAAATTGCTATGCAGGTTGAATGGCGAAGCGAATGCCTACACTTTCCGTACATGGATGTATGCTTTCATCAGGACCATTGAAATCAACAAGGTTGATTCTATAATCAATTGGTCGGAAATTATTAGCAGCAACATCGGTGAGCAACTTGGGCGTGAAGCGTACTTTCGGCTTGAGATGACTTCATACTTGGTATATCTTTGCGACTTCACGGGGTGTCTTTTCAAGTTTGGATAGATGTGGTGTTCTTTCCAGGGACCCCATTTTGAGTGCTACCCACGACTTCTTTACTGCGTGCGAGAAGGACTTAAAGTGATCAACGATGACTTCTTCTACGATTTCATCTGCGAGGCTAGACAAAGACTTGAAGACTCACGGGGTAGCGAGCGCGTGGGAAGCGGTGTCAAGATTGGCGATTTATTCATCCGGTTTGCAGATTTCACATACCTCGGGGTTACGGGCTTTTACGGAGAACCTATAAAGATGCCCGGTATCAGTGATAGTGAGTGATCGCCGTGGGTGAGCGAGCAACTCGTAGAGTTACCGACCTTGATTGAAAGCGGCACAAGTCTCGGGCTTCTTCCCGATCAGCTGTGGGATATTACGGTTGCATCGGCATTCACGAGAGCTCGAGGATGGAAGCGCGAAATGTTATCAGTATGAAGCGAAGTTCTTCCTGCGGCTTAACCCGATCCATTTGGAGTAGCCAGGAAGACAATCTCCCAGGAGTACGCACATGTGCCTTCGTTAGAAGATTTCTGGATGAAGTGCAGAAGTGAGTACGAGGTTAGAAAGAAAGATTTCAGCAGGCTATCAGCAAAGCAAGTGTTCGACTTTGGACTAGCGCGGATACCTGCGGATCTTAAAGATGATGGGAACGTGGTACTTGACACTTACCATCAGATGGGAGGAGATAAAGCTATACTGCAGGATAACATTGGAGGCTGCCATTCAATTGAAGAGAGATCTGGAGCTGTGTTGGTGAATACTTCGAGCTGGCTGCTAACGAAGGGATACTGCCTTGATGAAGTATTGATGAATCAAATCACGGGCAACTTGGCGCGCGGAGATTCCCTCAAGCGAAAGCATGAAGGAAAAGCGTGCGAAGGTCGAGAAGTTGAAAGTACACAGAAGATCTCAAGAGAAAGAAAAGACCACTTCTACGACCATAGCTTTGACTCCGACTTCTCCAGTACCCAGAGGATCACCAACTATTGCACCGCAGCAGCAGGATGCTTCCATGCCTTCATTGAAACCGGCGACATTCGTTTTCTCTCCGCAGCCACTTCGTTCAGCACCCGTTCCAGAGGAGATGTTGAAGCTGCAGATGACGGAGTTCGAAAGAGCTTTGTCCTTGGATGTTTCAGAAGATGGCAGCCATGACACTGTGGCACTTTACGGGAGAGGATGCAGAGCGGGAGATGGTAGTGCACTCAGTGACTTCTTACTCCCCGAGAAATAACTTCTCGGGATGGTTAGCTTTGCAGTTGGTTCCGGAAGCAAGAGTAGAGATGAACTTAGAGGAGCATGACTTGCAGCTACTTCAGGATCTGAGCAGAAGAGACAGAAGGCCTAAAGTTGCTAAAGCAACTTCTAGGTTGATCATCGAATTCGGGAGAGAAGTTTCTTTGAGATATCAATTCCGGCGGAAGGAAAGATAGAAGAGGAGCTCACGGCGAGAAGATGTGACGGTGACCAAAATACCACTCGGTCGAAGCTACCACTTTGAAGGATTGAAGCGGGACACGCAAACGTTCTTTGGATGCTTTGTTCCTTAGGCTTGCCAGGTGAAAAGCGGAGAAAGAAGAGGCTGCGCGAAGCAAATATCTCAATTATGTGAGATCATAGCCAAGGTTGCTAAACCTTCCATTCACCCATTTCGGAGCGGTGAGTGATCATCTTATGCGGGAAATGGAAGATCTGCAACAATCAAGTAAAGGCTATTGTGAATGGAAGGATCGATTATTAAATCGAAACTTACACATGCTGACTTGGGAAGTGCCGACCCCTTTAAAGGTTATGAAAGATGCAGTGAATCAACTAAAGCAGGCGATGGAAAGCATAGAAGGCATGAATACGATTGCGAGTAACTAACTGAGTATTTTGGCGAGATCAACAAGGCTGGGAGATGTGTTGGTTGCGAGAACAAATTGTACGGATGGATCGGTCGAGAAGGGGAAGCGGTAGAGTTTGCGGTATCTTTCCGTTTGGAGATCTGCGAGTTTCTTGAAAAGGATGCGGTGCTTGAGAGTAGAACATCAGTTTACCCAGACAGTATCATTTCTTTCAGAGGAAAGAGTGGATGGAGGTGTTACTTCATACGTGCGGATTGTTTCTAACAGAGTGCATGATTCCTGGAAGGTTCTCTTCGATGGTGCGAAAGAGAAATTGATAAAGCTACCAAGCCTTTCACGATGAATTCTATCGGTAGATTGGTGGCGCTGCAGCGGACATTGCGAGATTCGGGCCAGAGTTTGGAAGAGGTGGAAGCATGCGGCAAAGTGTTGAATGAAGGGTTCTTTGCGATTCGGGACGAGAGAAGAAGAGCGATGGCTAAAAGCAGATGGAAGGATCTTGAATTATATGTTCGACAAGTATATCGGATATCGAAACAAGAAGAAGATGTAAACATTACAATTTGGCGCATGACTTCTTCTATTCTTTCTTCTTCTATTTTCTATGTTCCGGATGAAATTGTAAAACTTCTAAGTTATTGGTTTTGCTGACCATTACTTGAAGTCATGTGGAACTATTCTATTAGTTAAGTGATACATGTGTCACTTAAGAAGAAGTTAGTTGAGGATGATTGCCAAATGTCATCTTTACTTGTTGTTCATACTTTAGTTCAGTTTGAGTCTTCTATTTGTACTTTCCCTCCTACATTCTATAAGTAGGAGAAGAACCTCCGGGTTAATGATCGATCAGAATTTGTAAGAAGCAATCTTGTGTTCTAGACTTTGTGCTGAACCCCTGAGAGCCACTTGTTGCAGAGGAATACAAAGAAGCAGGTTTCCGGAGAACTTTGTGTCACGGCGTACTGTGTTTCTTGCTTTTAAATCTTTAGATCTTTTAAGTAAACTTTGTGTTATTGTAGATCTGGATCTAGAGCTGCCTTTGCTTTATAATTCTGTGTGTTCAAATCTATTAAGTTTCTTCTATGTGCATGCAATTAGCTCTGCTATCTACTAATTGGGATGCACATCTTCCTCATTTCTTCTCTGTAATTCCTTTACTTTCTTCTTCTATAATTTTCCTTTCTTAAGCAATTGCTTTTTGTTGCGAGAACTTAGTTATGGTTCATGAACTAAGTAGTTAAAGTTAGATAAAAACACATTTATATTGTTATCACCGGTTAAAACTAAGTGGTTAAAAAATAAAACCCTACGATAGATAAAAACACATTTATCAAGGAATGAAGAAGAGGAGATGAAAAAGATCAATGAGAAAATCACGAGATCCCAATGCACAATAACTATGTTAAAGCTACCTACAAATTGTTGTGAAGATAGGAGCAAAGGAAAACAATAAGAACACATAGAATTCTCCGAATGAGAGGAAGAACATGATAATAAAATCACGAGAAGGTTGGAAGAATTGGGATAGGTGGCAGGCCTAAAAGCCTATATTTATAGGAAGGGGAAGTGGTTAAAACAGACATTTGAAAATCAAATTTACTAGCATTACAATGATAGCGTGAGTTGCACAAGTCAAAGAACTAGTCAAACATGTCAAAGCCGCAATTAGAGGCAAAAGCACTAGAGCACTTTGCCTTGAAAGTGTGCATATAGCCTACTTTTCAAATCCCAACCTGCAAGTGGCACTTTAGGCGCAAAGGGCCAATTGTCCCGTGTAGTTAGAAATAAGGAAACAATGTCTTTGAGAATGTTTTGGGAGGTTTTGGGGTTAGGGATGAATGTGTAGGAGTCATATGTATGAAAAATGGTTTGTCTGAGTCTACGTGTTCTTTGGGTAAGGCCTAAAAGGAGTTGCAGATGGTGTGATTATACCCAAACGAATCCGAAACCATGAAAACTAACAAATGCAATAACTTATCCGTGGTGATTCGGATCAACTCGTGGATCAAAAGAGAAAGCAAAGACCGTGCAAAACGAATCATGTGGCAAGAAACTAAGAGGGATTGGGAAGGATAAAACCCAAATTGAGAGAGGATGAAAAAGACAAGAAAACTAACAAGTGAGAAAGAAAGGTCGCAAAACATAGAAACTATGGGGGCCAATGACTAAAAATGTGTAAAAGGAGGGTATCTATCACTAGTGGGTCTCCAAGGGAAATTGGGGTATTGAATTTCAAAAAAACACGAGAAGAAAAACTACAAAAAGTGACAGAAGATTGAAGAGTTGAAAATTTCAAAGACATGACGAATAAAAGAAAAATGCAAAATGGATACTCTTTCATCATGATTATACTATCCTTCAAGCTAAATACTAAATGAGGATTGAGTGATCAATGGGCATTATCGTGTGATAACATATAATTTTGTGGTGTATATTAAAAATATTAATTAAACATGAACTAAGTAACTACTAGTTTATGTATTTTAGTTATTCAAATATAACTTCCTCACTTGAAAATGTAACTTCTTTTTATTAATAAAATACATACACACACGAGCAATCAAGTGTGCCTTCCATTCTCTTCATTCTTTCTCTCTTCCATACTAACATTGTGATTAGAGCCATATATTTGGGGAAACCCTAGAAGTAAGGTACAAACAAGTTCTTAGGAGAGTGTGTTTTGAAGGAAGGTGAGCATGAGATAGAATACACGAGTTGAAGGAAGGAAATCGTGATAGAAGGTGGATGCAATTTACGAGATTGTGACAATTTGCGAGAGGTCGTTAAGTCATTTGCGAAAGGACATCATATTAGGTGAATGCGATTCACGTGAATGTAAACCAACATGTGTTAGGGCACGATGAAAGAAGGAATTTTCAAAACTTATGAGCTTTTTCTCTATGATTTGCAAACTACAAATCATCAAAGCGAACGAACTCGTGAGAGTGAACGTGAGCTAAGTCACAAGGCTCGTGCTCAATGTTCGGTGGATAAAATTTGGATTAAGTTTCCCAACCGATAAAGTTAAGGAAAAAAGTGCGATTAAGTTCGAATATTATAATATTTATAACATAAAGTAAAAAATCAATATATCAAAATAATAATTTAGTAATATTCAACCCAATGATGTATTTCAAAGTGCTTGTGTGCTATGTGGGGTCACTTTGCTTTGTGATTATTACAAAAAAATACACAATGATGACTACTTAAGAAGGTTATGTTGAGGTAAACACGAGTAAAATCCCACAAAAATTATGATTCTAATTAAATTTCTTGTGAAAACCTTCAAGAAATCAACATTAGACATTTATATTCTATCTATAAGTATCGTTATATACCTAATAAAATATCAATAATTGAATAAGCAAGATTATTTTTTTGTAATATTTAATGTTTATAATTTTTTTCTATATAAATATTTTTATAAACATAATCATATATTAATAATTTATAATTTAAAATGAAAAATAAATAATATAAAAAATGCTTCAACAAAAGATGATATTTATTGTAAATCAAATGTAACTTAATATAGCTTGGGTAATGAGGCACTCTTGACATTGGACTGAGGAAAACTCCACGACGGCAACCATCAGCTTAAGTGCCAATTTTTACAATGCATCTTACTTAGAGACTTGGCTTGAATAAGTATTTTGGTTGGTGTGAGGTACGAGAACAAAGAGTCTTCACTTAAACATGAACAATAGGCTGTAGATTTCATGTGCCGTGAGCAAAAGACTGAAATGACATACTTCTCGTGCAATTCTCTAGACCGTTAAAAGTTTCAATGTAAAGTCCACCTGCACATTTTGTTGCATTTGCAAGTTAAAACCCTCGAGTGGATTCAAATACTTGCAAGTCTTCATGAAACCCTAATGTGAAACCTCGGTGCTAGCTTGGAAATTGTTTTGTATCATAAAAGGTGATTTGCAACATTTTTTAGGGTTAAAAATGAATTGTTAATTGTTATGGTCAAATTTCATTGAGTTTTATGTGTTCTCATGGACTTCGCCAAATTTCAAATTTCTGCAATGAAATATAGTGAATTATGTGACATAGGATAGGGGAAGACGTGCAAGCCACAAAGACACAAATTAGCATACGTTGCGATTTCCTTTTTGTGAGTTCATGAAGCATTGATTTACCAATCATGATTTATTAGGAGGATACAAGGAAGTCAATCAGATCAAACTAGGACCACAAAGATAAGAAGATGCGAAGAGTAATTTCCAGTGGACAATGTTTGCGAACATTTTTTTTATAAACACAATTTTTCAGATGATTTTGTTGGCATTTGGGGAAGCCCTAGGAGCAGGGTACAAATGACAAAGGAGAATTCTTGATTTTGCTTCATGATTTTGCTGACCTCTCTTCACAACATTCGCAAGCATCTTCTATACTTCATCAATATTCAATTAATATCAACTTTTGAGTAGATGATGTCATAATCCCATATTTACTTATGGGTCAATGGATGTGCTTTGAGTCATTGTTGGGTAGTTTAGAATGCCATGTGTTTATTAGTTTAAGGGCCCACCAATCGGTTTGTTTTATAGACTTTGCGTTTCCTTTTACATTGATTTGCATACGTCAGCCCCTTTTGTATTATGGTTTGTTAGAATATGCAAAGAGAAGACTGAATGCACACCTTCAACAAGTGTGGCAGCGTTATTAAATATGAAAGAGGTGGTTACAAGTGGTTATGGTTGGTTGAGCAGTTACCAACTACATAACTGCATCATATGCTATATAATGCTCTATATTTCAACACCCCCTCTTAATGACTAACCCAGACAAAACACCAAGTTTGTCCCGAAATTTTACAAACAAAAGAGGACCAAGGGGTTTAGTCATTATATCAGCAGGCTGCTCCTTAGAAGGGCAGAAATGAAGAGAGATATCACCAGAATCAACCATCTGATATAGTGATGATGAATCTCAATGTGCTTAGTGCGGGCATGATATACAAGATTCTTGACCATCTTCAAAACACCTTGATTATCACAGAAGATAGAGAGAGAGGTAGGGGTAGCCAGAGGAATGTGAAAATCAAGAAGAATCTGATGAAGCCACACAACTTTGCAACTAGCACTAACAACTGCCTTATATTCTGCTTCAGTGGAAGAGATGGCTACAATGGGCTGAAGCTTACTCTGCCAAGAAACAACTCCTAAACCAAAAGAGAATATATACCCAGTAGTAGAACGCCGAGTATCCACTGATCCTCCCCAATCAGAGTCCATATGACCCACTCGATATAATATGCCAAAGTCAAGAGTGCCTTTGACATATCGTAGAACTCATTTTGCTGCTCCCCAGTGAATGAGTTTCGGTTTAGACAAAAACCGAGAAAGATAGTTGACAACAAAACAAAGATCTAGGTGTGTGGTTGTTAGATATATCAAGCTACCTACCAACTGTCTATAGAGTGACTCATCGATCAGTGGTGAGTCATCATGGACTGACAGTTTCAGCCCAACCTCCATAGGTGTAGAAGAAGGATTACACTCAGTCATTCAAAACTTTTGCAACAGATTCGTGGCATATTTGACTTGAGAGATAAAGATCATATGATCATGTTGCCAGAATTCTACACCAAGGCAATAATGTAGGAGGCCTAAATCAGTCATGTCAAAAGCAACACATAAATCTGATTTTACCTTTTGAATCGCATCACTCCTACTTCCTGTGATGGCAAGATCATCAACATACACAATAAGAATCACAATGTCATCACCATCACTTTTGACATATAGATTCGGATCAGAAAGACTCCTTTTGAATCCAAAATCCTGTAGATGTTTATCTATCTTTATATACCAGGCTCGAGGAGCTTGTTTAAGTCCATACAAGGACTTAATCAGCCTACATACCAGATGTTCACAACCACGTGCCCGAAAACCCTCAGGTTGTGTCATATATACTTCTTCCTCCAAATCTCCATTTAGGAAAGCACTCTTGACATCCATCTGAAATACTTTCCAACCAAACTGAGCAACAAATGAAAGAAGCAACCAAAAAGTGACCATCTTTGCAATAGGAGCAAAAGTCTCCTCATAGTCTATTCCCTCTTGTTGCAAGAAGCCTTTCGCAACAAGACGAGCCTTGTATTTATCCAAAGTACCATCAACCTTGCATTTGACCTTATACACCCATTTACAGCAAATGGGTTACTTCCTAGGAGGCAAGGGAACAAACGTCCAAGTATTATTTTTCATCAAGGCATCATATTCTATTTGCATGGCAGTTTCCCATTCAGGTATGCATTGTGCTTTAGAATATTGCTGTGGCTCATGAATATTGAGAAGAGCAGAAGAGAGAGCAAAATGAGCATGCTCGGAATAATCAACCTTCTTATTAATTCTCCATTTACTAAAAAATACATAAAATTTTATATTTTTAATGAAAATAATATATTTGAAAGGTTAAAAACCATAATTCCAACAAGTACACACAGAATATGCAAAGTTTTCTCTTATATATATGCAAGAAAGGTGTTTATAGCAAAATGGCACGAACTCCAAGTCCAATACACAATACATATATCATAGATGAGATTCCGAAACAAAATACATAGACAATGAGGCTCTAAATGGTCTCCAATGATCAATCTCCATAGTTCAAGACTCCAAAAAAACAACATGATATGATCATTGATACATTACAAATACTACAAGTTACAAAACTCTAGAATAAACTAGATGACATCAATGATCAATCATCATGATCAAACTCTGCACCGCTGCTGGAAATGGGATCCTCAAGGTCATCCTCATCAATATGATCACCGGCCTCTGGCTCTGACTCGGACTCATCCAAATCCTCGTGCACATCTCGCAACAACCGAGCCGCACGGGTCGGGAGTAAAGACGAGCGCGACTAGTGCCTCGCCGTGTCTCGTGACGATGGCGGCGGCGTGCCGCTAATGGCTCATCGATTCTTGATCCAAACCCATCCACCCCAAGTCATCGGGATCAAACTCACTGGCCGACTCTCCTCTACCCATTCTCAAGTCGGATCTATATCATCCAAGACAATGGGATCAAGATCGTCTTCGGTTCAACAACTCGGTTACGCCTTAACCGAAGGTCAGACCGCACGAAGACAAGATCATTCAACCGTTGTTGTTCCAAACGGTTTCTCTTCTTCGTGTGAATCCGCCAAAGATGTACTGGGCTTGCGCTCGCACTCGAAGCACTCGCAAGTTTGGCTCAGATCCTAATTGCAAACTTTTGCAATCCGAGGACACCGACTACCAAATGAATCCCACCAATGTGCTGCGATAAAAATGTAAATGTTTAATTAGTAAACAATGACAACAAAAAGTTAAAAACACAGTTAAAAATTAAAAGTAAAACATAAACTTATAACTTAAAGGTTAAAGCGTAATTCAACAAATTAGAAAAATATTGTCTTATGCTAAAAATTCATGATTATTCATTAAAAATTTTAATCAAATGAACTTCAAAAAACTTAGAATTTCTTACCTGGTTGGTCCACATCCCTTGCAATCTTTGCAAGGTTTTTCCCAAAGGTACCCGTGGCTCTGCTGAAGAAGCTGATCTGTCGGTGAACCTCAAGTTGTTGCATCTCATCAGGGACCATGCGCTCTAGGCACTCGTACAAACCATCTTTTACTTCTCCTGTTTGATCTTCTCCAAGTTCCGAGCTCAGTAATGATATTTTGGGTTCAAGAAATACCCAAATTGCATGTATAGGTCGATGGAGTTGATTGCTCCATCTATTATCTATGATCTCCCATATAGGCCCATACTTAGTTACCCCGTCTCAGATGCTGCCCTTATCTCGCTCCTTTGCTCGATCCATAGCCTCATAAATATAGCCCATGGCTAATTTTTCCCCATCCACCAACCGCAACACCTTAACAAGAGGCTCAAAGAACTTTCACAATCTCTCTGCTTTTTTTTCCAAAATAAATTATCAAAAAGTTTCTTCTTTGTGTCTTTCCCATCCTGCTTCCGGCTCCACTTTGATGCATTCCATTCATCACTTAAAACATCCTTTTCAAGTTCTCGTTGTTGGGAAATAAGAGATCGCAACGTGAGAAAGTTCGCTTGCAAATCTCGTGATGGCCGGCCTAACAAGTTCTCTCGCCTCGTTGTTCTTCCTCATTAGGTTCAATACCCATGAGTGATTATAGATGTATTTGGTGATGCTCTCTGCCATGCTCTACAAGTTGTTCTTGATCCAATCTTTTTCCCTATATCCTCAAGCATGAGGTCTATGCAATGTGCAAAAGACATGGAGTCCAAAATATTGTTTTGTGTTTAGCCTCTAACATCTTACCAAAGAAGAACATAATTAGATGCATTATCTCATTATGATTTGTACAACATTTTCTACCCCCACCTCTAAAACAATCTCATCCAAAAGCTCAAACAATAAATTTGCATCTTTTACCCTATCGATGCATCTACCGATTTCAAAAAACATGGTACCTTGTGGACAAGAGGCAAGAAAATTTATTATCAGTGCGGTTCTTGCCATCACTCCACCCATCCGACATGATAGTGCATCCTGCTTTGGCCCATGAAGCTTTGCTGAACCTTTCAAATATTCATCTATGGATGCAACTTCTTTCTTCAAAAGTGATCCTCTCAAGTCATGCATACTAGGGCCTTTGAAGCCCTTACCAAAGAAAGAAAATAATGGAATCAAACATCGGCTGGTAATAAGGTGAGCGGGCAAATTGAAAGGGATATCTCGCATCATACCACCATCTAAAAATGTACTCAAAAGTCGCTTTTTTTGATTGCTTCTTCCAATGGTTATCCAAGGTAGGCTGATTTTGTGTTGGCATAGAGGCACTAGCAGTGGCAGGTGTGGAAGATGGAAAAAAACTTTGAATGTTCTTTCTTTTTTGAGGCCGGTTTTCTCGACTATGAGTGGATGGGGGAGGTATATATTGAAAGGGGTCTCTAATAACAACACGTATGGGTCGAGCAAGATCCTTCAACACTCAAGGCATGTTCCCTCCTTCTCCCTATTTCAGCTTCCATCTCTTTTTGCCTAGCCTTCTCTTCTCTATGTTTTTCAAGCATGTTTTTCATTTCCAACCTAATGTCATCAATACCAGGTGCCTCACATGGGGTAACTTGGCCTCTTTGACCAGCCAAGTGTTGTTTCAACCTATGAATCCCCCCCTTGATGTGTTTCTTACAATATTTACAAAAAACTTGATCATCAATTACGTCTGCATGGGCCCATGTAGGGTCTTTTGATTTGGGGGCCATTGCAAATGCAAACAAATCTGAAAATGCAAATAAAAAATAAATAAATTTCCTATTTCTTTTTTAATAAAATTTACAAATAAGAGGCAAGTTTAAAATGTAACATACCTTTCAATGTGCACACAAATGAGGTGAGTAAATGCTCCAAGCTTGTATATAGCACCACAAAGAGCCCACACTCCAAATGTAGATGTAAATGCCACCACAAAGAGCCCACACTTGATACCAAACAACTCCAAATGAACACTATTCAAGGCTGCCCCAATCCTCCAAATCCTTGCAAATAAGAGAGGTGCTCACAAATAGAGGTGAGGTGCTCACAACTAGAGGTGAGGTGCTCACAAATGGATGCCAATATCACCACAAAGAGCCCACAAGCAATGCCAAACAAACTCCAAGCCTCCAACTTCCAAGCTCACTACAAAAAATAAACTCTTCAATCTTATGCTCACAAATGCTTTTGCTCACAAATGCTCACAAATGCTCAATGAGAGAGGTGTGAAATGATAGAGGGGGTGTATTTATCATACTAAATTAGGGTTTAGAAGCATTAAAAAATAAAAGAAAACATTCAAAAACGCTTTTTACGCCGCGCGCGCGCACAACAAAAAAAGTGGAACCGCCCGGTTCCATGGACCGATCGAACCGGACCGGTTTGACCGGTTTTAGCCTAAAACCGCCGGTCAAGGTCCGAGTTAGACAGTGCCGATTCAAATATCAAACGGTCAAACCGGCCGGTTCCGGTTCCGGTTTGACCGGTTTTTAAAACACTTTATTATCCAATCCTATAAGTTTGTGGCTAATTTCTATCATAAAAAACATATTTACGATACTTGAAGGGTTTGGAAATTTAATTTTAGTTTGCTTTTTTACTTATTTGGATTTGTGCAAGAATCATTGGTTTTCAATTTCAGCCTTGGAAAAGAGGCATCACGTAGACTCTTTAGTAAAGAGCTTTAGTATGGACTTCTTAAAATATTTCAAGCACAAGTTCATGCTTCTCCCAATGTTCTTCCCATTTCTTACTATACACTAAAATATCATCACAAATACCAAAACAAACTTCCTCAAGTGCTAACTAAAGATGTGGTTCATATGCATCATCAAAGTAATGAGCATTCTTTCAAGCCAAAAGGCATAACCAAAAATTCAAAAGTGACACCCCAAAAAAGGTTGTTTTTTTGTACATCTTCATCTCTTACCCAAATTTGATGATAATCAAATCTCAAATCAATTTCAAAAAAATATAGACTCCATGCATTTTCATGAATCGACTCATCGATCTTGGGTATAGGGCAACTTTTTGAACCAAGAACAATTTGATGGTCTTCTTGTTGGCCTAGTAATCAATACACATCCTCATGGTACCATCCTTCTTCCCAAGACAACGGAAAAACCAAAGGGACTAGAAAGGTTCTGTCCCATCTCCAATAATTCCTTGATTGTCTTCTCAATTTCCTCTCTGAATGCTCTTGCTTCAATCCTAGATGATATCATAAACAAACAGTACCATGCTTTATCTAAAATAGGCAAATGCTCAATGGTGGGATTTCTTATTTGTGGATGAAGTTGTATTAATTTCTGAAACAATGGGCTGTAAGTTGATAGTGGCGAAGATCTCCATCCTACTTAATTCCATGCCCACTTAGACACCTAGGAGCAACAACTTTGTTCATTTATATCAAACACAATACATTGTTTCCATAAGCTCCTTTGGTCATGCCTTGAAGGGCTTCACCTTTATATGAAAACTTCAGAATATTTTTGGTGAATTCTCCAAAAGAATTAATTGTATCCCATAGTACAACAATTTGTTTCTTCATGTTAGGAACATATCTAACATCACTTTTTATGTCTCCCAAAGTTTGGCTATTGCTGATTCTTTGGTAACATGATAAGGGTGAATATCCAACATCTATTCATTTGAACCTTGAGATTCTTTCCTCTCAATGTATCCTAATTACCAGAATCCATTCATCATGAAATTGTGAGATGCCCCACTTTTAATCAGCACCAGTGACCTTTGCTCTTAAAACTCCCCAAACTCTAAAAGGATGACATTTAGGAGCACCAAATAATCTTTTGATTCATGTGCCTTTTGCATGTCCCTTTTGCTTTTTGTTGTTCTTGACAAGTGGTTTATCTCTCTTGACACTCCTTGACATGACGAGGTTTATGATAGTAATAACATTTCAACTTGATATTTAGGGAGGATGTGCTTCATCTCACGTTTCCACTTCCCTTTTCGTTTGGGTTGAAGCATAAAGGCGCTTTTGGTTTGTCCAAAGCTTCACTCGTGATTCATTGTGTTTGTCTCCGCTCTTTTGCAATCTAAGAACTTACCTTGTCAAATGTGAGAGTCAAATTTTGGCTATTAGATTTCGGGCATAAAAATGATTCATATAAGAAGGTAGGATAGCTTTTGTCCCGAGCCATTGTATCCATCGTCCACCTTTTGGCATTGATGGAAGAGAATGGTCTCGAAGGTCTTTCATCCCATAAGGTGTTGAAACTTTGATCCACCTTTGTCCTTAATGTCCTAACAAAATATTCTTCGTATAACACCTCACTCTTTTTCGATGTATGATACATATCCTTTAAAGAGACATTTCCACAACCGATTAATCCCATTAAATGGCATTTCAAAAATCGAGTATCAAATCATTCGGTTACATCGATAATTTTAAAAGTAATAGAGCCTCCTTATAACGTTTGTCATAATCTGCAAAGTTTGTAGCATGTTTGCCTTCGCTACCTATGATTATCTTATCACAATCACAAAATTCTGCAAGTGTTAAAATTTTGTGGCTCCATCACTTTAGTTGAATTTTGTGCTTTTCAATTTCTACGTCTCCGATGAATCAAGTTTGAAATATTTGCCGTTAGTGACCCCACTTTAAATTGACCCACAAATAAATCTAGCAAAACTAGAAAGCATAGGTTGTATTTTGACTTCTAACACAAAACCTCGATGCTTATATGTATATCATAAGTATGAATGGTGATCCTCTGTACATTGTTTTCAACCAACAACAAGAAATTTTTTTTTGTGCCTAAACCATAATTCTCCTTCCCCTTTCTTCCACTACACCCTCAAATTGTGTTTTGCCCTATCAAAGATCTCTCCCCACGAAAATGGCAGGTATTTTCTTCTATAGGTCCAAAAATTGTGATATGAATAGTTGTGAAACCTTGAAAATGGTTCAAATGTGGCAAAAAGCTGGAATTTGCAAATACAAGCATATAGGGATGAAAAGCCTTCAAACGGGTAATGAATGTGAACCCTCGAAATCTGTCACTTTTTCTCCTTGCCCTCGTTTTCCACATTGGAAAAACCTTGAATTGTAGCCCTTGTTTTTACCACGGATTGTGCCCTCGATTCTCTCAATATCATTTGGAATGGGTTTCCAAATTACTAGTTTGCTGACCTCCACATTCTTCTCCTTGTAACTCTATCTTACTGCCAAGAGCTTCCATAGGGTGAATGGCTTCTTTCTCCTCGAATCTCCCCACACTCGATACTAATGTTCTGATATAGCAAGAGATGAAAGAATTACAAGAAGACTCAATGCACATCAACAAGTGTGGCAACTTTATTAAATATGAAAGAGGTGGTTACAAAATGGTTATGGTTAGTTGGAGCAAGCTTACTGACTACATATCTCGCATCATATGCTATATAAGGCTCTATATTTTAACATGGGCGATAGTCAAATTTTGGTCATTCCAAAGGCACAAAAGTTCATTGGCTAGAATCACATGATACTAATAATTATTGAATATCATGATTTCGATAAAATAATTTTCAAAAACCGAAGCAAGACCTACTATAGATTTGAATTATGACAAATGTCATAAGGAGGCTCTTCTCAAATTTGTTATATTGGATGATCTAATTCTTGACAAAATGCCACCGTGGTAGGTGATCTTTGGACTAGTTTTAAAATAAGTATCAAACTTCAGAGAAAAGCTGATTCTCAATGTTCCTTGAAGAATTTGCTTTTTTTTTTTTGCAAAAAGGAATGATGGTGGGTCCCCAGTAACATCTTCTTTGAAACTAAAAATGATCTTCAAAATCCAACTCCTTGCCATAAACAAAATGGATGATGAGAACACAGGTTGTCTTATTCGAACAATTTATTGCCCTCCTATGAATCATTTGTGGAGGTCAGTTGTACACTCATGGAAAAAGATAGAACCACGACATTTGATCAAGTTAGTTCCTTTTTGTCATAGAAGGAATGTAGGAAGACAAAGACAAGTGAGTTTGATTCAAGTCGAGAGTGCATTGTTTTCTCAACGAAAGGGGAATTGGAAACACAACCCTCGTGAATCATCTTCCAAACTTCAAATTAAATGCTATTATCTTGGTACGTTGGGCATGTCAAAATGCTAGATTTCCCAGAAATTCCAAGTACCCCCGTACTTAGGCCTTGATACGTGCCGAGTGCACTGGTATGGGACATGCTTGTGGGTACGTACCCAAATCGTACCCACATGGCTTTTTGTTTTTAAGTGCAAAAAAATAAATAAAACTTGAGGGCTTTGACTAGAATTGAACCTTGGAAAGTTCGTGTGAGATTCAATATTGCCCGATTAGGCTCGACGGGTCAAGAGAGATGAAAGGACTTCATTTTGTTGACATACTATTTGGGGGCTTTCTTGTTGCTCCTCATGGGTCCTTTATTCTTCAATCAATTTGGAAGGCATGGGAACAAGTGAAGCACTTGGTGGTTGGGCAGCCTATCTTCTCTTCCTTTGACACTAGGTGCGAAGCCTTCAAATCAAATTTGTCGAATCTGAAATATAATGACAAGATCCTTAGCTTGATAAGAGGCTGCTCTACCCTCCTTTGGTTTGAGAAAGGAATTAAAATTCTTAGTAATGAATGTTAGGTATGTTCCTAGAATGATTAAATATCTCTCATTTATCACCAATTAACTCAAAATTCTAGCGTATCAATGAGTTTATAAGGGAAGTGTATTGTGTTTGATGTAAAATGTGAAAGGTAGTATCCCTATGTATGCGTAAAGGTGGCTTGAATAAACTTGTTGACCCTACCACAATTAACTTACATGCATTAGTTTTGGAGGGTAATACCAAATGTTTTGTGGCATGAGAGATTCAGATGCTTCAGTACTTAGCGAAACCTGACAGAGCCAACATGGTTCTTGGTTCGCTGACTATCCAAGAAAAACAAGATATGTACACGAGGTGTTTGTCTAGCAAGAAGAAGCGGAAGCAATTTTTGGTTGAAGGTGCTTGGCATGTAAATGGGTTCTTAGATCTTGTTCATGCTCATCTTTCTGAGGCATCTTGAAATCACCATCAAACCTCGGTTTGAGGTGCTTTTGTTATTGGTGGATGATTTCTTGAGGAAGATAAGGGTCTACTTGTTGAAAAGAAGTCTTATTGGTTTGCATTTTTGGAAAATTCAAAATGTTGGGGAAAAATCGAGATAAAGAAAAGGATCAAAACACTGGGATCCGACAATGGCAACAAAGTCATTTCCAAGAACTTCAAGGAGTATTGCAGAACAAACAAGGTATTTAATGACATTGACAACGTTGTACACTCCACAAGTAAATGGGGTAGTTGAGAGGCATACCAAAACTATCACAAAGATGGCTCGATTGATAATGCATAGTAGGGGTGTGTTTTTCAAATACTAGGAAGAAGCAATGGACACAACAATTTATATCATGAATAGGAGTCCTTGAAAGCCTTGCAGGATGTCACCCAAAGGAATCTTGGTTTGGAATCAAAGTTGAGGTAACATCTTTTTGTGTTTTTTTGGTTCCACTGCGTATACTTTGGTGGTTCTGATATTTGAAATAGCAAACTAGATTAGAAGAATAAAAGATATTTCTTTGTTGGCTATAGTGACCTATGTATAACCAATGAACAATTAACGAGGTACCTAAATCTAGTGTTGTGGTTCCTTTGAAAGATGAGGAATCTAGTTCATCTAGTATTCTATTACAAACACCAATCGACAACCCATTGTTAATATTTTTAAGACTTTAAAGGTTTATCTACGATGCCAACCTACGCTGGTCAACAATCTGGATGAGATTTAGCCATCATAAGGTTATTAGGTACAACAAAGGCCTAAGTGGTTTTACTCCACTATACAATATGTGCAGGAGTTGCAATTTTTCAGTTGGATGCACTAGCCCAGGAGGATCGGGAAAAAGTTGTTGGTTCAGGTCAACATGTTCTTTTGGTTCTCTCTTCTAGTCTTTTTGCGTACACGAACCACATCGATATTCTAAGGGAAAAGGAAAACATGAATGGGAGACTGCCATCATGCAAGTAGAATGTGATGCCTTAACGAAAAATCATGTGGGAGTTGGTGGAATTACCTCTAGGTAAACAATCCATTGGATGCAAATGGGTGTCAAAGTCATATACAAAGTCGTGGTACTTTGGACAAGTACAAGGCTCGTCTTGTTGCCGAAAGGCTTTTCACATCAGAAATGAATATACTATGAAAAGACTTTTGCTCCTACAACAATGTTGGTCACATTTTGGGTGCTTTTATCCATAGTAACTCGAAGTGTGGTTGGAAGGTGTTTCAAATGGATGTAAAGACTGCTTTCGTGAACGAAGATTTGGACAAGTATATTTACATGGTGCACCTTGAAGATTTTCATGTACTTGGTTGTGATCATCTGGTTTGTAGGTTGATTAAGTCTTTTAAGATTTTGGATTTAAGAGTCTTTATAATCCAAATGTTTATGCCAAAAGTGATGGTGAAGATATTGTGATTTTTATTTAATATTTTGCTGATCTTTCCATCACGAGTAGTGGGGCCACTACTGATTCGGTGAGTGAAAACAAATTTATATGCTGCTTTCAACATGATTGATCTAATCCTCTTACACTATTGCTTAGGTGTAGAATTTTGGAGACATGGCCATCTCGTTTCCATAACTTAGATCAAGTATGCCATGAGTCTCTTGGGGATTTTCAAGATGAAAGATTGCAATCCTCTACCCCTATGAAGGTTGGGCTGAAGTTATTAGACACTGATGATTCATCACCGGTCGATGAATCACTCTATAGAGAATTGGTGGGCAGCCTGATATATCTTACGTCCACATGACTAGATCTATGTTTTGTTGCTAGCTATCTTTCTTGGTTTTTATCTCAATTGAAGCTCATACATTAGACAACAACAAAATGGGTGTTGCGATAGGTCAAAGGAACTCTTCACTTTGGCATCTTAGATCAAAGGACAACAAATTTCAAATTGGCAAGCTATGCATATTTTGGTTGGAAAGGATTATTGATACTTGGAGGTCCACCTCCAAGTACATCTTTTGCTTTGGTTTAGGAGTTGTTTGGTGCCATGCAGTAGAATGTGATGCCTTGACGAAAAATCATATGTGGGAGCTGGTGGAATCACCTCTAGGTAAACTATCCATTGGATGCAAATGGGTGTACAAAGTCATATACAAAGTCGTGGTACTTTGGACAAGTACAAGGCTCGTCTTGTTGCCGAAAGGCTTTTCACATCGAAAGCGAATATACTATGAAAAGACTTTTGCTCATACACCATGGCTTTATCTTCGACCAAGCAAAGGATAAGGCATGAATCAATTCTAGTTGTGAAGTTTGGCTACATCGAGCACGATTGATCCGAACTTCCTTAGACTATAAGCTCGCTTAACTTTCCATTTTCGTGACAATCAAGTTGTATTAAAGTACAAAAAGGATCTAGTATATCACGTTTGCAACAAGCGGTGAGTTTCATCATCATTAAATACGACAATTGGATGATTTTGGTTATAGTTCTCTTCACTAGTTATTTTGCCACCTAAGAGCAGCTGCAAATCTAATGATTAAATCTCTTGCTTCCATTTTGTTAGTAAAATTTCGAGACATATATGGGGTACTATCTGGTTTAGTCGTTAGCGGGTATTAAAGCTATTAATTAATTATTAACTTATTAACTATTAGTTATTCACATATAACTTCCTCACACGAATTAACCTCTTTTTGATTAATAAAGGATGGACACACACACATGTATGTTAATGCGCCTTCCATTCTTTTCATTCTTTCTCTCTTTCATACTAATAGTGCATCTGATATCCAATTTGAAAGAATATGTGTGTAGAATACTAAAAACTTCCCTTCATTGTCTCTATTCCATACTAATAATGCGTATAGTATCTAATTTGAAAGAAAATGTTTATAGAATACTAAAAACTCAGTTTTATAGACCATACTAACATGAACTTGTAGCATCGGCTGAATTTGTTTTAGACAAGTTAAACGCTTTTGGAGCTATGAACCGAGAGGGTTGATGGGACCCCACCTTACAACACTCGAGAGATACATATGTTCAAGAGCAACTAACAAAAAGTCGGTACCCAAGAATATGGGACCAAAACTATGAAAAGGCCGAATGATAACAAGAATAACCAGGCCAACAATAAACTAGAAGACCGAGAATGATTCAGAAAGATGATGTCAATCAGAGATTACTTGAATCTCCAATTCTTCTTTTACATGTGTTGAATCCACGGTCTTGTGTCCACAAAATTGTTTTGGCGAGCGAAATGCGTCACTAACTTTTTGCGAAAATCAAAGGCCTAGCTAGCGCAACCTTCGATTTGAACACACGGTCAGGGGGAGGTGGGATAGGGGTAGCAAGTGTAGCCAAATTCAGAGAGGGAACTCTGGAAACAAACGCCTTGTGGGAGCGGCAAATGCAGTGGACAGATTCAACAAATTGAAGTAGAACACAATTTTTTTGCTCAAAATCCGTGCAACTTTGACGGTCCATCCGCAGGGGTGATGGTGAAGGGCCGATAACAACAAAGAGATATGGAAGACACACGTCCTCCATAGCTTCGACCAGACGCACTCGATGTCGTGGGAAAATTAAATGAGACACAACCGCCACAGTAACATCTTTGTCGGCACAAAGCGGAGAAAATTGAATACAAAACCACCAACAATCTCCAAATTGACTCGAGCCCTACCAAACTCGGAGATAGGCGTTACCCAACCTTCTTAATCGCCTCTTGAATCGGGGTTGAGCCAATGCGGAAGACATGGTGCAAGCGGGTAGTGGACACAGGGGAAAAGAAGGCCATTTCAGGCTTTTCTTCGCGCAGAGGAAAGAATGGGAAAAAGGGGGATGCCATAAAGGAAGAGGGGAAGAGAAGCAGAAAAGGATGGAGATGGCACGGTTGACATTAACCGAGAGCTTGCCCCTAATTAATAATCTCTTGCCATGTGTGAGGGAAGGCCATCACAATCATGATAGATGGTGACATCTAGAGACTCCCAAGCCTCGCCGTAATTATGGATGATAGCCTCTTTTTTCGCAATACTCCATAGTTGGCAAGTAGATCTGCGACTTGATTGTTTTTGCGGAAAATATGGCGAATGGACCAATCCTCCAAGAAGAGAGCTAATGAATGATTTGAGAGATAAAGAAATTGAGAGACCATTCCAAAGCTTTGCCCTTACAAATGACATGAACAATGATTTGGGAATCTCCTTCAATACAGAGCTTGGAACATCCATTATTCAAAGCTAGTTTATTACCATGTAGAAGACTCGAGTTTCAGCTACATTGTTAGAACCAAGGGGGCCCAGAAAGAACTGCATTAATAAGAAAACCTCTCTCATCACAAAGAATGCACCCCGCCCCCGAAAGACCGTGGTTCCCTTTGGAAGAACCATCGAAATTGAGTTTGTAGAACCTAGGGGGTATAACATCGAGTTGAAATTAATGCCTTAGAAAAATCCATAACACCTAGACTTCCCGAATTGCTAAGTACCCCCCCCCCCCTCGATCAAGCCCGATACGTCCCAGGTATGGCTACGGAGTGCGTTGTGGGTTCGTGCGCACGACAGACCACAGGTATGTCACGAGTACAGAATCCGTTCCCGGGACGTACCTGGGGCCTATGGGTACATACCCACAACGTACCCACATGGTTTTTAAGTGCAAAAAAAAAAAAAAAAAAAAACTTGAGGGCTTTGACTGGAATTGAACCTTGGAAAGTTTGTGTGAGATTCAATATTGCCAATAGGTTCCGAAGGGTCAAGAGAGATGAAAAGGACTTTATTTGGTTGACTTACTATTTGGGTGCTTTCTTGTTGCTTCTCATGGGTCTTTTATTCTTCAGTCAATTTGGAAGGCATGGGAACAAGTGAAGCACTTGGTGGTTGGGCATCCTATCTTCTCTTCCTTTGACACTAGGTGCCAAGCCTACAAATTGATTTTGTTGAATCTGAAATATAATGAAAAGATCCTTGCCTTGACAAGAGGCTTCTCTGCTCTCCTTTGGTTTGAGAAAGGAATTAAAATATTTCATGACTTGTACAAATTTGGGAAGTGGATGGAATGGAAAGACCTTAAAGCTTTCTATAAGCTTCCTCAATCTCAGTTCAGAATGTATACAATGCTCAGAAATGCTTTCACAGCTCCCTCTACTGGAATAATTATAGAGGATGAGAATGACTTTTGGGATACTATGAGGTTGCTCAAAGGGCCCCTTCTCCAAGAGGCTACCTCCAAACAACTCTATGAAAAGATTGCCTTATTCCCAAACCTTTCCTTGGGCCTTAACAATAAGTGGAATGTTTGTGGGCCTATTAGTAGATGAGCTCATAGATTTAATGTTTTGTGGTCTTCTTGTATTCAGTCAAAGAAATCTTGCTTTAGATGGCTTCTGATTCATAATAAGCTTGTTATTGGCTTCTAATATTTTATAGGTTGCTGACTATAAGCTTGTTGTTTTCTTTAAATTTTTATATATATTTATATTTTTTACTTTTAAAAAATATATTGTATGAACATAACCACAATATACCGTATATGAGGTTTTAAAAATTTCTGTTTCAGCATCCTGTACCTGTATCTGTACCCATACGAATACCGAAACAGTCTAGCATAACACCATATCTTAGATAAAAGGTATAAAACTAATTGTTAACCAATCTTCCTTTCGTAGAAGAGATGAAATTTTAGTAACCAGTCAAATAAAATTTAAATAAACAAAAACTATTCCAAAAGAATCCAATAACACCATGGAAAGAAGGAGTTGTAAGGAAACCAAGAGGAAAGACTACGTAATATAGAAAATGCAAGGGAAACAAAAAATGAATCACAAATGTGTCTTTGTCCCAATTTTCTAACCAAATAAAGGAAGTTTTGAAACTGGGTAAAAGGCATCGGTAACTTTTGTTGCATTCGAAGAGAGTTATTTCTATGATTGAATTCAAATTAGGCTCCGTGAGATCTAGATAATTACAAGAGATCTATCATCAACAATGGACTACAAAAACAACTTGTTTGGGAAGGGATGCTCAAAGCACCACCAAAATCCTAGAATTGACATTTGATTAGGAAAATAGTAGAAGGGGAATGAGGAGTAGGTCCCGTGGAAGATCGAAGAACACAAGACATGGTGCTATTCCACGCAAGGTTGGAAGGTGCAATCAATATTTTATTGGCTGCAAAGCAGTGAGGTTGCACATGCTTACAATTTTTCAAGAGAAGTTGATCACCAACAAAATACCAACATATCCTCTTGACAAGGTGCATAAATAAATACCTAGGTTGGAGCAAATTCTTAGTGTTTAGATTAAGCACCATTTTCTTTTCATGTTTTGGTGATGACCATTGCAGTTGACTTTGGTACTTGTCATGCTTACATTGAAGGAGCTTCATCTAGTAATTTAAGGATCTCCCGATTTTAAAGTCTATTGGGTATGATATGCGAGTCAAGCTCGAGTATATTGAAGACATTCCTTTTTATGTAATATTCGGTTGTCTTCATTTGTATATATCAGTGTTACGTGGGAACACGTCCTCTCCAAAAAAAACTAGGTGTCTGAGACGTCTTGGGGATGACAGCAAGGGGGAATGCCTCCCCCTCCAGTTTTTCGGAAGTGTAAAACAAGTTGCGGACATCTGAGAAAATTGGGGGATGTCCCATACATTTTGGGGATGTTGGCGACGGCTGTTTGTTTTTCCTTTTTTAAATAATTTATTTGAAAAATAAAATAAAAGTTGTTTGCTGTTTTCTCTTTAAAAATTGAATTTTTAATTGTGCTCTTGTAGCGTAAGATTTTTTTGGGAAGCCACTCATCTCTATTCGAAAAAAAAGTCTGTATGCATAAATCTAATTACAAATTTAAAATTCACTTTGGAAGCTCCAATCACTTATCAAACTCACAAAGCCTATATGTATATTTCTATGTGAAAAGAAAGGTTGTGTAGATGATAAAAGCAATAAGACAGATCAAAACGTTTACGGTTACCATAACAGATAACCCAACTGTATTGTATTACAAAGACATAATAAGAATCAAGAGTGATATATGTATACAAAAGTTTTGAGTATAAATGCACATTGTGGACTCACAGATTGCTTTTCATAAATTTTTAAAAATTTATTTGTATATTTTTAATATTTATAATTTTACATTTTATTCTTAATAGCCGCCCTGCCATCCCCTCGCTTTCCTGGAATTTTGGATTTTTTGCAGTCTTGGAAACTCTGTCCCACCGTCCTGGAGTCTTAAGGTAACTATGGTATATATAACGACTACTCAGTTCTTAATCTTCAAATTTGTTGGCATAATCATCATAGTTACTAAGTTTGGAAATCTGGATCTGTTTAGGAGGGCAGTAAAATCCAAAAGCCGGAATTCTTGAAAAAGTTCAAAAAAATCTGGTCTGAACATATACATATTATATATGAGCATACTTTATAAATATGCAAAATGGACAATTTTTTTAGAAAAATTAATAGTGTAATATAATGTTAATATATTTGATATTAAATAATATATAAGGTTGCTGGGAGTCTTTTTCTGGCAATTTTTTTAATATATATTTTTAGATAAAATAGGGACAAACCAGATTGGATTTATTTGTGTCGGCTGAAAATCCGGATCCCGCTGGATTTTGTGTAGATCCAGCCAGATTTGATAACTAGAATAATTATCATAACTTTGTTTTTCACCTTTTGAACCCTTTTTATTTGTTTAATTTTATCCATAAGGGCATAATGGAATCCAATTGAATATTTGTTGGCATATCTTTGATATTGTTCTTTTTCTCTTATTTTGGGATAAACTTCTTTTAAATTTTGTTTTGATGGAGGTTTTGAAGCAAGACGGATAAACTACATTCAATGCATTTGTGAACATCACTCGAAAATAACTCGAAATATTTACAAACACGGCATACAGCAATTACCTTAGAGTAATATGGGCGCTATCCTTGTAAATTTGGATAACAATTATTTCCCTTCCTATGCCCTAAACAAGGTTGTGGTGTGGAGGAAATCATGCCCATTCACTTAACATTTTCACCACATCTTTACTCAAAGCTACAATAATTTTTACACATTTCTTAGACTTTCATAGAGATGATTCCTTTTGTCATGTAATATTGAAAATTTTGATCCAGTATATTCTACATGTTTGTTTAGGTTTTTATTTCTGCTTTCGCATGAATGTGTCACATAGTGCATTAGCTACATGTTTCCCAATTGGATTGCATTTTATGAGTATGATTTTTGATTTCAGGATGCATTATTGATAAGGGCTGAGAGCGAGAGCTTGCTACGTTCAATCTGTGGAAGGGAAAGAGTGTCAATGGCTGTAATTGGCACAATAAGGTTGGTACTTGTACATGTAGATGATATATTTTTAGCTGATTTGGTCCCTTTTAATATATGATGCAAGCTTATTTTGAAGTTAATCTTCTATTAAAATGCCAATTATTGTTCTTTGGAGAGGAAGCATAATTGTCTTAATATTGTAAGAAGCATATTGTCTTACATAATGTTTTATTCTGCACGAGTGAAAGAATTCAAATTATATTCTGAGCTCCACCTAAGAAGGTGTAGGCAATTTCTATATCTAATAACCTCAAATCAAACATGTCTAGATTGACGTGCCATCAAGCTGCCTTTTCTAGTCCATTTATGCAGTTGCTATTCACTCTCTCCATATTCATTTATAGAGAACTAGTCTTCAATGCAGAAGGTCTGTTTCTCTGCCGGATAAACTCATTAATGCTTTCTTTGTTCTTAAATCAATCTAGTAGAGGAAATAGTCAACATAAAGAAAATTGTCCCTGATGTTAGTTATGATCTAGGAATTTTTTGAATATTCTGAATTGACAAGTCATTTCCAATGTTTGAACTATTATAGGCTTCATTTTGATGGTCACTGTATTACGAGAATACATTAACCAACATGCTTAGTACCTTGTATACATGCCGTGCCACATTATGCTAAAGTTTAAGAAACCAGACTACGTATACCATGATATAACAATTTTTCATTTTGGGGGACCTTTGCATACAATACAACATGGATATATCCATGCAGAAGTAGATAAATATATCAAATATAGATAACTAAAAAACTCAATTTTTATTGTAAGATAAAGTAGACAATTTATAACTAGACAACGGGAATGGGTTTTAAGCCCTAGGGCCTAAAAATTTACTTTGAAATGTTTAGATCTGGGGTCAAGAAGTTAAATTAGTTGCATATAACAGGCATCTCAGTTTTGACACTTCTTTGGTAAAGCTAGAAGATATCTATTTTTTTAAATTTTTATTGGTAAGGGTATACATCACCTGGTCTGGACTGGTTCAGGAGGAACATGCCCCAGTCCTGGACATGTTATTACACATACATATGCCCTCCAAGTTACGGGCTACCTTATTGCAGTGCAGTGCTTTAAGTTTAAACTTGGGTCAGACTCTTTATGGACCCCTCTTTTTAACCATTACACCTAATCCTTTGGACTAACTAGAAGAAGATATCGAATGGCTAACATAGCTTTATGATAATTGTGATGTAGTAAAACGATTGTGTGCAGCACAATATTTAATGTTTATGTGAACATTACTGATGTTGGCCGTAGCCTTGAGTAAAAGATAGAATAAATATCGAAACTTTATAACTTGAAAATAGAATGCTTCCAAAGAAATCTAAAAAGCACATATACGTAGAAATCTCTATCAGTTCAAAATTCAAAACAAAAGATGTTCTAATACTTCACTCATAGGTAACCTTTACTGCAAGCAAAAGATTTTTTTCATTGTATCATGTTAAGTTTGCAATTTTTTCTGCATCCACCCAAATCATTGGTAAAATGATTTGTTTCAACCATTAATTAGAGAATGCACAACATATGCACCCTATGATCTATGTTGCCGGGAAATAGAAATGGGTACGGGTTTGTAATATCCCCTTCTCGGTTGAAGACCCTTAGCCCATTCATTGTTTCCCGACAGCTAAGGGATGAGAAAAAGGAAACTAAGTCATAATAAATTAATTATAAAGTGCATCATAAAATATTATTATAAGCACTTAATTTATTAATGACAAAATAGAAAAAGAAAAAGAAAAAGTAACTTTATGTTTTATTTGTCCCTAGAGGAAAAATGCGACCCATAGGGGATGAAATAAAGCAAGTGAAAAACATTAAATGAGGCAAAAGAAGCTGATTGGTTGTTTTGGGTGGCAAAAAGGCCAAGACAACTTATAAAAGGAGGTCGCCATAGGAGACATCTTATCAATTCAGAATTTTGGTCTAAGCTTGCATGCTTTCCAATTCAACTCCAAAGGACGAAAACCCTTTGTAGTTCTGGTTTAGAGGATGAAAACCCTCTTTAGCCTTGGAAGAAGAACGAAAACTCTTCTTCCCTTATGTGAGGAGGTTCTATTCAGGAGCTTTCATTGATTTTCAAAGCTATATTTCAGATTTCCAGCAGTTGTTGAAGGGAAAAGTTGCAGATTTATATTGTTTCCAGCTAGGGTTTGAAGACACAAGTGTTGGGGCAGATTTCTACCTTCAGATTCAGCCAGATCTAGGGTTATCTACACCCTTGTGGGTGGAGTTTGATACATTCTAGGGCACGGCTGTCCTGGATCTCATCACCAACATCTTTGTCATATTTTTAGAGGCCAAAATCAGCTGAGTTGCATATTTTTGGGCTGAGGAAACTCTGTTTTCAGTCTTGTCTGAGAGTTGTTCATCTGCAGATTTTAATAAATAAATTCCAGCCTTCAGTTGATCCAAATCTGGTATTTTTCTAATGTTTTTGTCCTTATAAATATTGCTGATCTGTTTTGCATAATATTTGGGTGATTTTGCTTCAGTTGTGAATGTTTTCCATCACCAAGGCAAGTCGCACTTTTCAGTAATAATTCAGATCTGCACTATTTATTTCAAGTACATCGTCTATAAATTGCTATTTTGGATCAGATTTACTGTTGTTCTATTTAGGGGCAGAAATTGTCCAATTGGGGACATTACAGGATCCAAAACATGGAAACACTGATTTTAAAAAGGCCCTTGGGTATGATACAACACGGAAATGTCCATACAATATATATATATATATATATATATATAATGCATAATACTCATTTTTAGTCCATAAAAGATAAAACACTTAAAATATTTTGTATTCATAAAAGTTCAAAACATTCAACATGCTTAAAATTTCACATGTTCATGAATCATGTGACATAAATGAGAGTGTGTGTTTTGCCATTGGATGTAGTGTGTTTATATAGGTTTACACCTATATTTTTCAGTTATTGGTGATATCTCTTGTAGAACTCATCAGCACATTGATCCTCCTAAGTGCACATCCTAAGGAGTGTACTGGCAAAGGGGTGCGGTTGGCTCTAGCTGAACAACTATTGATGGAACATTGGGCAATTGAGGTCATGTTGATGTACATGAATTATTGTCATTACCAATACCCGCCATACTTGAATTACAAACCAAGTGAAATTGTATTAGCTAGGTGAAGGAAGCACGGGCATGGTAAGTATCGGCACGAAAGAATTTCAAGCCAAAGATACTTGGATTAATGATCGACCGGAAATAAAAACCAAATTTTAAAAAAGATAATGAGCAATAGGAAATGAAGTCTGGAAGATTTAAATTACTTTGGTTAGATCCATTTAAAAATTAAAACCCATGGAGTAATGGCTTACATGGCAATGTGGCTGGTGCATTTGAATTGTATAATGTGTAAAGATGTTGTGAATGGGTCCAACTTGAAATTATATGGACTTCAAATAGAGGCAGTCAACATAATCAATATTGAAGTCCGAAATAATAAATTTGGAAATACAGGTTTTAACGAATCTAGAATACAAGATAAGCAAGTTAAGATTTGAAAAGTGAAGTTGGTCGAATAGATGATACGGAATATAATTGAAATTTAACATTAAATACATAAGTGAGAATCAATGCAAGAGGAAATTAAATGATGACACATGTAAAAGGGAGTTAGAGGCAAGCGGAAAAATAGAGGCGAAGAAAAATAAAATATAACAAAAAATTAAAAAATCAATACTATTCAAGGTTTTGAGTCATGTGATCCAAATTGTATTGTTAGTATGTTGTTGTAAGGGGCATCATCTCCTAGTTAAAAACCCCTTTAGTAAATAACTTTTATGTTATGTAGTTAATTAATGTTAGACATTAATTTACCTATGTTACTTGATTCACAAGTGGTTGGGCCTGTGAAGTAAATATTTGGGTAGTTGAGTTTAGGGAAGACAGCTTATCAAAGCTTGTATGAATGGAATGAATGGATCCGAACATTTTATGATATTATGTAAACTTCTTGGAGAAATAAGTATGTAGTTGCTTTGCCATTTTAACCTGTGTTATTTTCTGAACAATGGTAGCATAATTGATGATCATGGATCTGTGATTAAGAATAGGAAGCATGGAAGAGCCATTAAGGAAATTTGGCTGATGAAATTGCTTGAAGAATAAAAATTTGTAATATTATTTACCTGAGAGGTGAAGTTGATATTTTAAAATCTGCTTGAGTTGTCTGGAATTGTTAAAATTCAGCCTGAAGGGCTGATCAATTGCCAATAATGTTTGTTGTTTTCCTGAAGCATGAATGCTACATAATGGTGTTTACTGGCTGTAAAAATTCAAATAGAAGCTAAAGAAGGGCATGACTTTTGTTTGTGGCCTGCATGGGCATGATAGATGGCGCTGATGTCTGTCAAAGCATGGAAAATTAATTGCTGGGTGTGATAAGTTCTGCAGAAGGGCATTTAAATTCATCACCCACTCATTTGCAAAGATGATCGAGTCAAAAGTCAAGCTAGCGATGTTGAAAGAAGAAAAAGAAGCCTGAAATAAAGAAAATTGTCAAAATCTGGTAATATATGGAAGGTTTAGTAAATTAGTTGGAATTTTGAAAAAAGGTTTGAAGTTTGATACAAAAGATTAAAGTAAATGAATTTGAAGCTTGAGTGGGTCCCAGAAATATGAAAATTTCTTCACTGTCGCTGCTGTCAACTTACAAGAGAAGTAAAACTATTACCGTGCAACTTTTTACTTTATTATTGGGCTTTGTGGAGATTAAGGATAAAAATAATTTGATGATCTTAAGTTTCAGTTAAGGTTGTAGATGAAGTGGTTGAAACACTGTCTGTAAGTGGAGAGGTCTTATGTTCAAATCCCAGTTCTCTTAATTTTAGATGCAATGCAATTTTTTGGGAATTAGCAATGTAAATACAAGCCATATACAAGTTTGAAAATTTATTTTCCAACTGGTAGCTAAGCAAAGGTGGCAAATGTGTTCTTTCTAAGACATTGAAAATATTAGAGGTCAAGTGGTCGATTCCCACTAAGTGCAAAAGACAGTTTTAAAAATCCCGTAATTTTAGTGTCATAGCTTATGCACAAGCTATTTTTTGGAATATTTTGTTTTTTTGTCAAGAGGTAGGCGTGTAGCCATGTGTTCCATAAGTTTTGAAATGTTTTGCAATAAATAGAAGGGTCGTTTGTTTGAGTATCCGCATATGGTTTTTAATAAATATATATTAAAATGTGGAGAAATAAGGCGTATTAATATAAAACAGGTGTGATTTCAATTGCATTTGACACCGTGTTTGTATGTTGCATTTAGAAATGGGAACTTTTAGTGTGATAGACGTGGATGTAATCCCATACCTATCTGTTTCCAGTACAGTTCGGATAATAGTATCTTGTGGATGACAGGTCCATCAAGATCAATTAGGCTGAAAGAGCTAGAGACCTAACCATCTTGAGTTCGCTGCTAACCCTAAGATTGAGATTTGTTGTTGTGGCATTTTTGGATAGATTATAGGAGTTTGATGTTTTCTATCCAAATTTTGGTTTTGATTTAGTTGATATCATTGATGAGGAGCAGATCAAATTATTTGGTCAATTTTTTTCTATGTAGACTTCTCACCTCTCGTCCGATGGGGTGTTGGGGGGGGATATTGTATTGGTTTTGATTAGTCATTGGCTAGGATACCGATACAGCGGGGGGTTAAAACCGGTGCAAGCGTCACGGGTATGGGTACGGCCTGGATACGGGGGGTGGGAGCGGGGAAGATACGGTGAGGTATTTTTGCTGCCAATACACGGAGAAACATACAACAGATAGGAAACTTTGGAAGCTGTACATATATCATTTCAACCAGAATCTTATTACTCCAAGGAATACGTGGAAGTCCGGAAGAGTATCAGAATTTAATATTTATTATAGATTATAGTAAATGATTTTTATTTTATTTTTGATAATGTAACGCTTTTTACCGGAGCTTTGAACCGGGGGTTATGCCCAACCGAACTAGAGAGAAGAAGAAGAGGAGGGACAGTTGGAAGACGAGAGAAGGAAGAAGGAAGGAGAGAAGAAAAGGCGACAACCTACAATGAAAGCACAGAACCAAAAACCACAAAACCATGCATCGCAAAAAACAGATCCAGCAGGAGGGGTGACCAGCGTCTCAACCAAAGCCTGTTCCAAAGCCACGACGATTGGCCACCCGCGAGAAGAAAGCGGTGCAGCGTTTGCGCGCCCTATCCCTCAGATCATTCCATTGATCAATAGCAAAGTTGATAGGGAATCCAACCACCTCAATGTCCACCGCCGGTAGAAGTCGATGATCGAGCCGACCAATTGTGAAGAGGGTGTCAACACTTTGAGCGTGGTGAAGGAGAGCTCTGACTGACCACATACCCACTGAATTTCACGCCCTAAGCCAACCGCCAACTCGTCGACTTCTTCAATCCAAAGGAGAGGATCCGGCAGGAGAAGTCTCTAATTCACTTTCAGTGCCAATGCGAAAATCGACACGATTGAATGTGATTTGCACAGAATTCGACAACGATCAAATCTTCCTCCAAAAGCAAGTAGAGGGAGACAAAAGTAGCCGCAATGTCCGTGTTGGAGCATGCACATCGGGACCGAAACTTGTAAGAATCGCCCAACACAGTTTCAATGGCCTCTGCTTCTTGATCCGAGAAGAAAAGGAAGATCTCCGAAAGGCGAGAACGGTCGATCGCTAAATTCGTGGCGATATCCGGCACGAGCTCTGTAGAATAACAAAAGGGAAGCCAAGAAATGCCATTGCGCCGCTCGGAAAGACAACTGCGAAAATGCCAAAAAGGGAAACACAGGGCAAACAGAGGACCGCGTCCCCCATAAAAGAGGTGAAACACGCGCAAGAAGCCACATCGACTGATACGCATTAACTATGCTGCTCGCTTGAAATTATTCTTGAGAGTCCTTGCCCGCCTCAATCAGTGTGTAAACGACACTTTGGCGACCAGTGATTGATTGTGAAGTTCACCAATAGATCAGCGGCATAATTAGTTTCCCGGTAGTTGTGCATGATTTGCCAAGTACCAATCTTACCCAGCCAAAAGGAAATATGAGGTAAGAAGGCGTTGATTTTCCACGAGGGGGAAGATCCTCTAGATATGGTGTGTATAATTAATTGTGAGTCACCTTCAATAAAAAGTTGAGAGCAACCTAAAGAAACAACCATCTTCACCCCTTCTAAAAGCGCTTGTGCTTCTGCAACATTGCACGAACCATCCCGAAGGGGAAATGAACCAGCCTTAATAAGAAATCCTAAATCATCTCTAAGAATACATCCAGCCCCTGATTTACCCTTGGGATTCCTCTAGAAGCACCATCGAAATTAAGTTTCCACATACCCTTCGGGGGTCTCCACCTGGCCCTTTTATGCCGAATAAGTTTTTCCACCTGAGAGAGACCTTTTTAATGATAGAACCCGGGCAAGGCAGCTTGATGAGAGGCCAAGAATTAGAGATTTCAACGTCTCTGGATGAGAAATTGGAGTTTGATAGACTATTAATACTAACTTTTTCTGAAATGGCCACTTCCAACTTGTTGAGGAAAACATGTTGCTCGGCCTTTTGATCACGGAAGAGCCGAAGATTGCGTTCCCACCGATATGCCAAAGGAGGAAGAATGGAGCAATGGACCAAATAGAACAAAAAGAGCTTTTGAAATTGAATTTCGGCCATGAGAGGAGGGTTTCGCTGATATTTTTGCAAGACACCCAAGCGAGATTTAATTTACACAGAAGCCAATCCCAACATCTGGAAGCGAAAGGACAAAAAGAAAAAGGTGGTCCAGGTCTTCCTCATCAACTCCACAAAGCACACACTTTGTGGGACCCTCATATCCCCAAGACCTTCTCCTCTCTTGTGTCAGAATTTTCTTTTTCAAGACCAACCACCCGAAGATGGCCACTTTGGGGAAATACTATTATGCCAACAACCAAAAGAACTAGGAGGCCTAATGGACCGTCATCAAGAATCCGGACTATGATAATTCTTCACCGGAACTCCTCGTCTTTATGATTATTTACTAATGCACATGACCTTTAGTTTGGTGGATGTAATCTGAAACAAAACAACAACATAACACAAGAATACCATTAGTATGATAAGACGGAATGACGACAAATCTGAAATATCAAAATAAATTATAATATTAACATGAAATCACATAATCTCACCATGAGATTCTTCAACAAGACTATGGGAGAAACTTTACAAAACACCTCTTGATGGCTTCTTCAACACACCTTTAATCGATGGCTTCCTTCGCACACTTCCTACAATATTTCTCACTACTTCTTTCTATTTAAATGAGGGGGTGGCCTCTCTATTTATAGAACTTCAGGAGCTTATCCATCCTATCTCTAAGATAGGATAAGAAATCCACTACGATGAATCATATTCCATACCTTAACTCTTATCTCAGTACATGTAAGCTTATATTTTAGATAAGATAAACCTTATCATTTTACATGGGTTCCACATTTTTAGACTTTTTACAAATAAAATACACAAAATATTTATGACCTCACTCCTTGTCCTTATTACCAATATAATATTTCTAATTCCTAATCATGTAGACCCTACTTCTCTAATTACCCAAACTTTGACATTTTAACATTACCGGACCACTTACGACAAATATTTACTTTTACAACATTCCTATTGTAGATTGATTCTACCGTACTCCACATTATTGGCGGCAAGTTCCGCATCTTGTGGCTGCGCATTATCTTCTATCGACGCTACTACTAATTAACTTAACAACATCCTATTCCTAATACATACATTAATGAAATAGAAATTATGGAGGAAAATTTTAGTGTCGACATCTTCCCCTTCCTAGCCTTCTACTCCGTCCCTGAGTAGACTATTCTCAATTTGGAAAATCTTCAACTTGTCATGGTTGACCCATTTCGTAATGGGAGTGCCATCCAATTCCTCCAATCAAGATGTACCATTTTCATGCACAAATGCTTTATTTTGTAGAGGCCCCATCCATTTTGGAAGAAATTTTTTGTCTTCTTTTTTTGTATTCGAAATCATATACTAGAACCAAGTCATTCACATGAAATGGAGACCACCGGATCTTTTGATCAAAGTACTCTTTCCCCGCTTCATTTTCTTATATGGCTTGTATCCTTTGTTTTTTCTCTCATTTCCTCTAGTAAATGAAGATGTACCAACCTTTCTTTTCTTGAATCACTTTCATCCATCCTTTCATTTTCATAACTCTCACAAGTGGGAATATCAAACTCAATAGGAAAAAGCTGGATCAATGCTGTAGCCAATGAAATGGGGAGTATCCTGTTCTGACTTTGATGTTGCCCTATATGCCCACAATGCTACATGAATCCTCTTATCCCATTTATGTACTGCAAAGGCGCATCTTTTCTTTAGAATTTGACACAACACAAAATTGGTTCGCTCCACTCCGTCCATTTTGTGACTTGGCTTCATTGTGTTGTTGCCTTCCCGTGCTTAATAGAAAATTTATTGACTAGTGGCTTCTACTACCTCATTAATGAAGTGGCTTCCTCGATCCATAATTTCTAATGGACAACCAAATCTGGTGACAATCTTCTATATATGAACCTTGCCACTTCATCCATGAAGCTATTTGATGGCCTAGCTTCAACCCACTTGGTTAAATAATGCATGGCAACTACAATATACTTATTTTGGCGTGATGTAGTTTGGAAGTGGACCTCTGACAATGTCTATTCCCACTTTTCAAAGGGACCAAGGGAAGAATAGGACATAATGGAGTCGATGAAGTCTTACTGTTACCATGTGTTTGACAAATATCACATGTCTTACAATAATTATAACAATCTTTAAAAAGAGGGCCGGTGATAACCTCGCATCCAAGATCCTTCTTGTTGTAAGTTGTCCAGGAGAAGTGCCCTCCACATGTACCATTATGGAATTCTTCTAGCTCCTTTCTTTCTTGATCACGCCCAATCGCCTCTTGTATTGTCCATCGTGTCCTATTCGAAATAATACCCATGCAGAATAGAATATGGATGAAGAGAGTAATCTTTCTCTTAGTCTTTGACGTGACACCATCAGAAACTTGAATTCATTCGAGATAATTCTAAATATCTATGTATTCACTAGGGATTGTGTCGAGGAGAACAAATCTTTGCATCGGGAAAATCATCATCATCACAAGATGATCCTAAACCATCATAGGCTCGAGAGAGTGCATCTGCATTGACATGCTTCTTTCCGGCCTATCTATAATATCAAATTCAAATTCTCAGTAGAAATTATCCATCTTCGCTATTCTCCCCGATGGGTTAAAGATTTGACAATATATTTTAGAGCCCATGATCTATTCAACTATAAATTTTTGCCCTAACAAGTAATTTCTAAACTTCTTTACAAAAAAATGATAAATGCAGAGCCTCTTTTCATTCTGCCATATAGTTTACCTCAAAGACTTGCTCATTTGTCTCGCTCCCAAAGTAAATTGGATGTTCATTCCCATTTTCATCCTTTTGGCTCAAAGTACTTCTTAGTGCTTTGCATCCGAGGCATCAGTGTACCACATGAATGGCTTGCTCCAATCTGGATTCTTTAAAACAGGGGAAGACACTGGGCTTCCTTCAATTGTCAAAAGCTTCACGCGCCTTATTTCCTGGTTCATAAGTAACATCCTTCTTCAAGAATCGGGTTAGTGGTTGTGCAATCTTTGAGAAATTCTTGATGAACCTTCTATAAGTAACCCACATGGCCTAAAAATGATCTCAACTTACTTATATTAAGAGGAAATGGTAAATCTTTGATTTTGAAACTTTATCGGGATCGACCAATACCATCTCTGATACAACATGCCCTAACAAAACGCCTTTAGAACATCCAAAGACACACTTTGTAGGGTTTAGTGAGGCTTGTGCTTCATCTAACCTTTGAAATGTTGTCTCCATCTCAAGTGCAGGGTCCAACTTGCTCCCATAGATGCAAAATCATCCGAAATACTCGATGAAGGTCCCAATGTAGGGTTCGAACACCCTATTCATCAAACGCCTGGAATGTCATTGAGCATTACACAACCCAAAAGGCATAACTCTATAAGCAAACGTTCCCAGGAGTGGTGAACGTGGTCTTCACCGATCTTTCTCTCTGCTATATGAACTTGGTTGTAGCTGCTATATCCATCAAAGAAAACTATAAGACTCCCGCCATTACTTCGTCCAAGATCTGATCCGAAAATGGAAGAGGGTAATGATCCTTCTTTGTTGCCTTTATTGAGCTTCTAATCAACACAAATGCGTAGCTTCCCATTCTTTTTATTGAGATCACAATGGGAGAAACCCATTCTAATTCTCCACAAAAAATATGAATCCTGCATCAAGAACTTATCTATTTTTTCTTTTACGCTTGGAAAAATTAGGATTCATTCTATATGGCATTTGCTTTATGGGCTTAAGACTATCTACCAAATTTCAATACAATGTTCTACCCAACTTACTTGACGGAGTTCCTTGTAATCAAAAGTGAATAGGTGTATGTACCTTCGAAAGAGCCGGAGGTAGGATTCCTTCTCACTCTCCATCACAAAGATCACCAATCTTTATTTGTTGGAGACGATCATCAACTTCTCCTTCGAGATAATTATATGGGGTCATGAGTTGGTGTGACTAGCAGGGATATCCATGACCAAACATCCACCTCGCTTTCTTCATCTTCGTGTCCACTTCACTTTGGTACTAGAGTAATCGAGAGGATGTCCAATCATCGGTTTCATCACTTGAATCCACAGGTTCTACTTTATGATGTCAAGGATCACGTTTATCTTCACCCTCTCTCTACCACGTCCAAGTGTCATGAAACCTTCATTCCGGTAGTTTCTTTGCATGAACTCTCCTTAGCCATGGTCTTCCCAAAGAAGATTGGAGTACGCACAAAGCATTACCATTTTTCATCACCCGAAAGTCTACCACACATACAACACCCATAATGAGATATCACACATTTGAAACTACACCTTCCTGGTTTAGTTTTTCCCTTATTTAATGACCTTAACATAAGTGTTGAAGGCGATCAATTTTTAAACCCAACATATTCATTATTGACTCGGTCATTACATTAATCAGAAGACTCCATCAACTAAGACATCATGAATTGTTATACCATTACATAATACCTCGAACTTGGTGCGCATGGGATCTGCCTCTGCCACCAAAACAGGGGACCTCAACCTCCTTCCTTCTTCGAGCATTGAGTCTACCTCGCAACTCCCGCCTCTTCTCGAAGACATAGCCAAGAGTTGACCATATGTAATATTTCAAGCCTTTTAGACAGATCTTCCAAGATGGAGTATGGTCCTCGCCTGTGAAATCGAAAAATCATGCACACCCAACTTTCTTCTCCTATGTTTCTTACTAGTTTCTTCTTTCATCTTCTTAGATCATTTCCATCTTGATTATCTTTTTCTTTCTTTCTTTTTGTTACAAACACATCTACTTCATTATTTCTGCTCTTATCTACTACATCAAAAGAATTCACAGTGTGCTTTTCCTTTATCATTATCTCCTTACAGGATGTAGAAGCTCTATCTCGACAATTATACTTATAATGGCCCTTTTTATAACAACCATAACAAACAATTTCGAAATATTTCTTTTTGGACCTCTATCTCCTCCTCGAGAACTAAATTCCTTTCCTCAAGAAGATTAATAGTTAATCGCGCCCATTTTCCTAAGCGAGATCTTCATACTCAAAGATGTACTAGGAGAAATATTTGTGCTCACCGGGAGTGATTGTGGATTCTGGATCAAAGGTGCTTTAGGTGTAGGCTTTACTTTAAAAACAATTTCTTTAGGCTCCTCTTCCATGCTTTCTTCGCCTTCTTTGCAATCTCCTTTTGCTTGTTCAATGGTAGGTGGGCGGTCATACTTCACTCGTTGTCGATCTCTGTTCATCCCAAGATGAAGTGCTTACGAGAGGAGATTATCCACGCCATTCATCAACCCATCCGCTAGTCCTTCCTTCCAGGATCTGGGCATCGAGCTTCCTCCTTGGCTCTAGAACACGAGCATGATAATCCCTTATCTTCTCCTTCTCTCCTTGGCTAGCTTTATGATCTCGATCATGAGTGCTCAGTATACATTGCTCACCAAATTCTTGAAAAAACTTTCGCTTAATAAATCCCATGAATTTTTCACATTATCACCTAGTGTTTCAAACCACTAAGTGTTGAACCATCTAAAAAGGTAGGAAAAATTCAGTCCATTGTTCCTCTTATAAGGCCATTACAAATACACGATCGCTTAAACTCTTGAATGAAAGAAGAAGCATCTTCATTAGATTGAGAAAAAACAAGAATCTTTCCCATTTTCAAAAGTAACCACCGTGAAATACCAACCCACAAGTCTGATCAACAAGACTTATGTGCACAAATAATTGGAATTACTATAGAAATGACCACGGTAAACTATGGTAAAACTTGACTTCTATCATGGTAAAAACTCGATTTTATGTGGTAAACACTATTCACGGTAAAAAGTGAAGTTCTTGCGGTAAATACTATTCACGGTAAAAGTGACTTTCTTATGGTAACTACTATGCACAGAAAAACAAGGTTACCCTCCAATTAATTTTTGCCTAAGTGGGAATATCTCTCCGGAAAATCCACCAACGAGGAATGGTCCCCAAGGAACAAAATGTCATCAAGAATCCGACTATGATAATTCTTCACCAGAACTCCTCGTCTTTATGATTATTTACTAATGCACTGACTTTAGTTTGGTGGATGTAATCTGAAACAAACAACATAACACAAGAATACCATTGATATGATAAGACGAGAATGACGACAAATCTGAAATATCAAAATAAATTATAATATTAACATGAAACGGTGTTTTAAAAACCGGTCAAACCGAACCTAACGGGCGGCCGGTTTGACCGGTTTGACATTTGAAATCACGAACCGAACTGCGCCTCGGACGGCCGGCGAGGTTTTAGCCCAACCGGCCGGTTCCGCACGAACCGGCCGGTTTGGCTAAAAACGTCAAACCGTCCGGTTTTATCCTAAACCTACTGAGTCAAAGATTTCTTTCCTTTTTTGGCATTTCTTTCCTTTTTTGGATTTTTGGTGAAAAAAACACAAGTATAGAATAAAATTTGCCATTTTTGGAAAGGGTCCGGGAAGATGTAGCAACAAAAACTTGCATGTGCCATAACTTTCATTTTGTGGCTCTGTTTCAGGTGTCGTTTTCTCTAAAAGTGCATATTTTCTCGAGCTCTACGCATTGATGGCAATATTTTTCTTATTTTCATAAAATCTATTTTTGCACCTTTTTGGACCAAGCAACTTCTTGCAATCTTCTGAAAGAATCATGAGCTTTGATTGCTTGTACTGTAGACAGATTAGTAATTAAAATTACTGGATAGCTTTCCAAAACTCGGCGAGTATTCTCTTGTGCTCGGACTAATCGTCCCACCTACCAACTTGGTCGCGACCTGCTTATTCAAATGTTGACTTCACATATCAAGTTATCAACAGATGCATAGGTTTTTTTTTTGCTATTTTAAGAGTCTTTTTTGTGTTTAAACTCCAATTTGCGCATCCTCGTGACACAAGAGGATCAAGACTATCGTAAAGGTCCCAACAAAAAGAAAGCATTAATAGCAATGAAAGAAAATGCTGCAAATACATGGTTTTGGCTGCAAATTTATGTTTTTTTAAAGAAATTTGAGTATTTTTTAAGTTGCTGAGTATTCCCAGTATTGGCCGAATATTGCGAGTTTTGTTTTTGGGGTCTGCACAGTATTTTTGCGAGTGCGAGTATTCCAACTATCACTATATACATGAGCAAACTTTGCGTATTTTGTGTGTAATTGTTGGCATCATGGTTTCTAATTTTTCAAATATATTTCTTTCTTTAAAAATGTAATTTTTATGTGTTTTTTAGTAAACCGGTTCATAGAGTTTGAACCGGTCCGGTTCCGGTCCGGTTCCGGTTCCGGTCCGGTCCAACCCTCGACCGGTTCCGAGTCCGGTTCCGATTTTTAAAACATTGCGCATGAAATCATTTGATAATCTCACCCATGAGATTCTTCAACAAGACTATGGGAGAAACTTTACAATTACACCTCTTGATGGCTTCTTCAACACACCTTTAACTGATGGCTTCCTTCGCACACTTCCTACAATATTTCTCACTACTTCTTTCTATGCTAAATGAGGGGGGTGGCCTCTCTATTTATAGAACTTCCAGGCTTATCCATCCTATCTCTAAGATAGGATAAGAAATCCACTCTGACGAATCATATTCCATACCTTAACTCTTATCTGTACATGTAAGCTTATCTTATTAAGATAAGATAAACCTTATCATTTTACATGGGTTCCACATTTTTAGACTTTTACAAATAAAATACACAAAATATTTATGACCTCACTCTTGTCCTTATTACCAATATAATATTTCTAATTCCTAATCATGTAGACCCTACTTCTCTAATTACCCAAACTTTGACATTTTAACATTACCGACCACTTACGACAAATATTTACTTTTTACAACATTCCTATTGCACTTTTTGGTATTTGACCGTACTCCACATTATTGGCACAGGCACCGTGACCGACGGCGGCGTCGTTATCTTCTATCGACGCTACTACTAATTATACTTAACAACATCCTATTCCTAATACATACATTAATGAAATAGAAATTATGGAGGAAAATTTTAGTGTCGACAGGACCAAGAAAAGAGAAGATCATAACTCTGCTTTCACGGTGAAGGAGCCCAAAGCATCCCCCATCCAAATTAATTGGTCCGCGCTACCAAGGAAGTGAGGATTTCTATCATGAATGGCTTCCTTATAAAGAGCAGTTTCTTGAACAGAGGGCTCAAAATTAGAAAGATCTTTCCAATTCCAAGAAGGCGACCCATTCTGATGTTGATCGCCATAGGCAACAACCATAGAGCCCCAAGAAAATTTGGTCTCGTTCATCACTCTGTTAAGTTCAGGCTTTAGATTAATAGGAGGTAACCCATTCCAGCTGTCCTCCCAAAAGTTGGCATGTTGTCCATTATTAATTTTCCAAGAGACCAAGTTTGCGATCAAGGATCTAGAATTACAAAGAAAGTTCCAAATATGTGAACCTTTAGGAAGCTCGGAACTTGATAGCAAGAGTTCGGACAACCACCCGCAAGATACTTATGAGAAAGAACTTGAAAGGCAAGCCTTTTAGCATCAGAAATAAAATTCCATACAAGTTTAGCCCCAAAGCTGAAGTTCTGAATAACAAGATCCATAATGCCCACCACCCAGGTGTTTGGGCAGCTTGACCGTATCCCATTTAACCAAGTGGAATTTTCGTTCTTCATTGTTCCCTTGCCATAAGAATGTTCTGACGATCTTCTCAATTTTATGAAGCACTGTCTTAGGGATTTTCGGATAGATAACATATAGATAGGAATGGCTAAAAGAATAGAATTTATCAACATGGCCCTCCCAGCCAGGATAGCCATTTACCTCTCCAAGAGAGCAATCTGGAGCAGAGAGAATTAGTGAGCCCATCCCATAAAACAACTTTACCATGCCCAGAGAAAAGAGGTATACCAAGATATTTGGACGGGAGGACACCCACGGTAAAGCCAAGAATAGCTTTGATCCTTTGCTGAATTCTGGGAGCAACATTAAAAAAGAAAATGACAGATTTGTGGAAGTTGATTACCTGCCCGTTCGCTAAAGAATAAGAATTCAGTAGAGAAGAGAGGCGTCTTGCTTCAGGAATAGACGCTTGACCAAAGAAAAGTATCATCAGCGAATTGTTGGTGCGAGAGAGGCGGGAGATTGGAAGTTATACGAATACCTTTGAGGGAGCCATCCAGTAAAGAAAATTTGATGCTCCGACTGAGAGCTTCCGCCACCAGAATAAAGAGAAAAGAGGAAAGAGGGTCACCTTGCCTCAGTCCCCTTGCTGAAAAAACCTTCTGCCGAACCATTGACCAAGACTGAGAAACGTGGCGAGGCAATGCAATTAAAAATCCAGTTGCAGAATTGCCAGCACTAAAAACCCATCGCATGAAGAGATTTAATAAGGAATCTCCAGTTGATACGGTCATAGGCTTTACTAAAGTCCAGTTTCAACATCATGCCAGCTCTAGAGGAGGATTGTAGAGTATGAATCAATTCATGCGAGATAATAATCCCATCAGTAATAGACCTCCCAGGAATGAATCCACTTTGTTCATGTGCCACTAATTTAGAGAGCAGAGGGCTTAATCTTGTGGCAATGGCTTTAGAGATAATTTTGTAGGAAGTGTTACACAAAGAAATCGGTCTGAAATCATCCAAGGAATGCTTTGGAGACTTTTTAGGAAACATGCAAATGAGAGTATGATTTAGTGCGCCCAAAAGCTTACCTGTATGCCGGGATTCTTCAACAACTTGCCAGATTGTGTCGCCAATAACTTCCCAAAAGTCCTGAAAGAAAGAGGCGGGAAGCCGTCGGGACCAGGTGCTTTGTCCCTTTTCATTGAAAAACAATATTGTGGACTTCCTCCTTGAAAAGGGGCAAGAAGCTTAGTATTGTCATCATCATCAACCAATGGAGGAATCTGGTGAAAGAAGGGGAGTTGAGAGTCCAGGGGGAGGCTAAATCACCATTCAACAACTTTTGGAAGAATGACACCGACTCTCGATTTGATTTTGCTTTGGGTGGACACCACAGAGTTATCTTCCAAATGAAGGGAAGAAATATAATTGGTATTTCTTCTAGCTTTCACCGACGCATGAAAGAACTTAGTATTTTTATCGCCATCACCAAATGACTTCCCTCGATTTTTGCCTCCAGTAAGTTTCCTCTTTTAGGAGGAGATCGCCAAGCTCCCTTAACAACAATTTTTCCTTAAGAAAGTCAGCCTGATGCATCCCATGCGAGAAAATAGAATCATTAAGAATACGAAGCTCTTTTTCCACTCTGATTTTCTCAAGAAAGATGTTTTTGAAATAGGAGGTGTTCCAAGCTCTCAGATTGTCTTTCAACATTGAGAGTTTTTTGGAGAGAATATACATCCTCGACCACTGAAGGAATCCCACCAAGATTTAATCATGGTCTAAGAGAAGAATCCTGCAGACCACATATTTTCAAACTTGAAGGGCGATCGTCGAGGGGGAAGATCAAAGGAGATGTTTAAAGAAATAGGAAAATGATCGATCCAGAAAGTGGAAGAACAGAGCTTTTCAAGAGAATGTTGTGATGCAACCAATCTTGAAATCAGAAATCTATCAAGTCGCACCGCCATAGAGCTGAACCCAAGCCTCCGATTATTCCACGTAAACCAACCCGAGCACGGCTCCACGTCCACAAGATTGGAGGAAGACACAAAGGAAATGAAATCAGCTTGAGAACGGGGCTGCCATTGAATACCTCCCCATTTATCATTATCAGAAAGGGTTGCATTAAAATCACCAGCAACAACGATCTTGGAGTTTGCAACCGAAGCCAGGGCTTGGAGAAGAGTATCCCAGAGCATTCTTTTCTTTTGCGGAATAGAGGGACCATAAACATTACACAAGAAGTAGGACTCATCAGAATGTTTAATGCTAACCTTGCACCAAATGAAATTCAGGTCAACCAGGATAGGTTCAATATTACAACAACTAGATTTCCACAGAACACCCAAACCACCCGAGGCGCCCAATGAGTCCGAGAAGCAACCTTCCCAACCTTTCCATTTTCGAAACCAACCATTCTTACAACCAACTAAGGACATCTTAGTTTCTTGAATCAAGACACACATCAGCTAAAGAGTCAGTAACATAACGTCTTAAAAGACGTTGTTTGTTAGGGGCGTTCAAGCCCCTAACATTCCAGGAGAAGAGGATCATTTGATCTTCAGAGAGGACTCGCCTCTCTTACTTAAGGAAGGAAAAAGGAGCGGAGCTGCCAAGCCGCTTACTGCCAGCAATTTCTTTGAGGGAGATGTTGCTTTTGGAGGGACGACCAACAGAACCCTTCAGCCCAAGATCCATGCCCAGAATCGCTAGAGTAGGAAGAAGTGAAAGCTTTTTCGAGTTGTCCGGTGTCTCATCCCCGAGTACTTCATCCTGAGAACCACCCTGATCTCCATCAATAGAGAGGATTAATTCATCCTTCTCGTTCACCCATTTCTCCAAAGAGTCAACATTCCCCCCAGACCGAGAGCAATGCCTTCATGAAATAAGGATAAAATCCTAGAAGAGTCCTTAACCACTGAGGCAGTTTCCTTAACAAGAGAGATGGTACTCGGGTCCAGGGCCAGGGAATCAAGCGCAGGGAGCGAATCAGCAATGTCCGCATTAGGAGGTGACTTATTAACACCATTAGGAGAAGCAGGATGAGAAGGAGCTTGAATAGGAAGAGATTTCTTTCTCCACACCATTTGACTGTGAACCTGGGGCTTCTTGCACGATTTTTGAAAGTGGCCTTGGTTTTTTGCAAATGAAACAACTGTTGGAGATTCCTTCATACTCCACTTTCTGTTCCCATTTCCCAAAAGGGGAAGTGATGATTATGCGATCTTGCAGCTTTTTGTTAGGGTCAATGGAAATGCAAATCCTTGCGAAGGACGAAAGGGTGCCTTCCAGAGTGACAGAGTCAATGCGAACAACACGTCCAAGGCTGGAACAGATCTTGTGGAGAGTGGATGCCGACCAAAACTCGCTAGGAAGCGAATAAAGCCTTACCCACACTTGGAAGCCTTCCGTTTCCGCTTGTTGCTGGATCAAAGTGTGCCTCCCACTTGCGAATATCTAAGCCCGAATCTGCTCAAAGATAGTCTTTTCTCTCCATGGTGTCGTTCCTTTGAGCAGAGCTCCGAAAGATAACCAGAAAGAAACCTCTTTCCAAAAAATGGATTCTGAGGCCACTACCCCACTGAACGTCACACACGACGACCAATGAAGTTTGCTATGATTGCTCTGCTTTCAAGAAGAATAAGTTGGGCTGCTAGTTCCTTCGAGTCTTCCAGGGAAACCGAGACGAAATCAACGAGGCCCGAGCAATGACCTAGCTGTCCGTGTTCACTGTTTTCAATGGTAAGACTGACTTGAGAGAGGGACATCTCAGGGACCCAGGCGTTTCGTGATGCCTTTGTGAGCCCAGCCCGCGGAGGCTCCAACTCACCTCACGGGAGAGGCACCTACAGGCCGTTACGAGAGACCAAATTTTGAAAAAAATGACCGTTCTGGTCTAAACCGCCCCCGATGTCCTTTGGACATCGTTTTCTTCCACCGCCAAAATGTCTACCAATTATAGTAAATGATTTTATATATTATTAATTTATTATATATTTTAAAATAGCATCTGGAAAATAGTAATAGTTTATAAAATTTCTAATTATATACAATAATATATATATAAATAAAAGGTTATTAAATTGCTTAATATTATATATAATATTTTGTACTATATATAAATAATAATATAATAGTATTATTAATTATAGTGTTACGATAGTATTATAATTAATATTCTTATGATGTCATTTTAATATTTATTATGCACTATATTGTCCAAAATCGGATATTATTAATAATCATATAATGTTAGTATCTTGTCTTTCATATGCATAATATGTGGTTAATAACTTAATTCTTATTTAGAAGGCTAAAATTTATATATTTTTATACTTGCCATATCAACGCCGTATCCGAGGTCAAAATTGTTTTGCCGTATCCACGTATCGGATACTCCGTACCCGTATCCAAAACATATCGGCTACTTAGGTCATTGATTTTAAAACCCTTGATACGATACGTATCTTGGATACGATATACGATACGTTTTAAAATTGTATATATATATATATATATATATATATATATATTTATGTACATCTACTCATTTTACTCATTTTTTAGTCCATAAAAAACTGAAATAGTAATACAAAACTTGAATCAATGTTCAAAACATTCAATATACTTAAGACTTTGCATTTTTATTGATCATGTGGCTGCCATACATATGATATACGAATATCATGTTAACATGAATACGAACAAAACTTGAAATTTGAAAAATATACTAGGATCCATGTTCAAATTTTCAAAACAAACAATATACTTAAGATTTTACATTTCATTGTTCATGTGGCTGCCATACATATGATATAGGAATACAAACAAATCTAGAATATATCATCTAGATTTTCCTCAAAATCAAGTTCATGTGTGCCACTTGCGCTAGCTCCACTCTCATTAACTCCACTCTCCGCTCCTTGCGAACTCCCTTGAGCGTCATCTTCGCCATCAAATAATGAAAGTTGGGCAAGCGTGGCTACGGAGGCATCCAAGTCTGTGGTCTCTGGAATAAGATCCCAAAGTTTGTGAGGCCCTCTAGCATACTCCTCAGACTTGTGTGACAAGAGGCGCAAATTGGAGTGCACATATACCAAATCCTCAACTTTTTTAGATGCCAACTTGTTTCTTTTAGCTGAGTGGATAAAGCTATAAGTACTCCAATTCCGCTCTCATGGAAGAATTACTAGCCACCTATTACAACAAAGTTAGAAAATTGAAATTCAAAGACAAGTTAGTATCCTAAGTTCTAACTTAATAAAATTTAAAATTTAAAATTTCAAATGATTCTAAATTTTAAAATTTATAAATGTTATACCCAGAAAGAACTTTTATAGCAATAGGACGTAAGTACTTGGCATCATGGCCATGTACACGCCACCATGTGGTCGAGTCAAGCTACTCTTGTCGAAAAGAGCCTCAATCGATCCCATGTTGCCTTCTGAACCAGTAAACATGCCCATTTCACTTCTGACCACACTGCTATAGATGGATCAGGAAAATTCTTCTCGAATGTCGCCCCGTTCCATTTCCAACTTCGGAGTCAGAAAATGGTGCTTGCTTGTTTGGTAGCCCAAGTACATCAGAGCTATAGTACTTTGGGGTCAATGCATAAGCAAGGAGATGTAATGAGGTGGTCATTTTATTCCACCTCTTCATGACCACAATCTTGACCTCACCGTAGAAGGTCTCTTCTGGATCTAGACCTTTTTTTTGTATTATATCTCTGATACGCTCAAGCATGGAATCTATGCCATCATATATCTCTCCCAAGCATGCTTCATCAATATCTACATATCGGATCATGGAGAGAATGGGTTCTAAAACTCAACAAGTACTCAACCTTGGCCCACCAATCCTCATCAAGGACCCATGATTTTACCCTCAGAGCTTTCTCTCGTATTTGACCGCCCACACTGACCAAACACTGCTGATCACCATACTGCTTAAAGCCTCTCTCACCTTCACAAGCCGTCTCAAAACAAGCGTGTGAGAGGCAAATCTAGTTTCTGCAACCTTCAACAACTCTAACCTTGAGAATTTCCTAAAATGGCTTGTGACATATGATGGTTTGTGATAAACATTTGAATGTCATTTGCCTCAGAATAAATTTGCTCAATCCATGGGATTTTCCCAATCTTTTGGAGCATCAAGTTAAGGGAGTGGACAACACAAGGGGTCCAAAAAATGTGCTCATATCTACCCTCTATGATCATTCCTGCTGCTTTACAATTTTTAGCGTTGTCCGTGATGACTTGGACAACATTATGGGGGCCCACCGACTCAATTGCCTCTATTAAAATGTCAGCAATAAATTGTGCATCCTTGACTTGCCCTTCACAGTCAATGGCTTTAAGGAACATTGCCCCTTTAGGGCATACTGCAACAACATTTATGAGGGGTCTATTTCTAGCATCTTTCCATCCATCTGAAATGATGGAAACCCTTGTTTCCTTCCATGAGTCTCTGATTGGCTGCAAAGTCTTGTGAATGTGTTCCACTTCCTTTCCCAAGAGTGTGGTTCAACTTTTTCGTAACCTGGGGATTTGTACCCTTGTGGAGCTTCATTGATACCCTTCACCATTTGATGCCAATATGGAGATCTCAATACATTAAAGGGCAGCCCACATGCATAAATGCATCGAGCAACAACCTCATCAACAACCTCCCTCTTTTCAATATTAAATGCTTTCTCCAATGCTCCTTTTGGCCTTTTTCGTGAGCTCTCTGGACTCTCTTCATCAAATGGTTGACTTTGAGTTTGAATGAAAGGATGAGAAGTAGGTCTAGGTGTGGGTGGTAGTGATGAAGGCCTTCTTTGCGAAGGAATTGTTCTAGTTCTATTTCTTTCAAATTGTTTATCACCCTCCTCTTGCTCTCTTAGTACTCGCCATTTTTTCATTTGATATTTTTGGGCACCTCTTTATCCCCACACCTCCAACACTAATCAAATGGATTTTCACTCGACTATATGAGGATTTGTACTGAGCTTGGCAACCATGACATATCCAAACCCGACACCCACCACCAACAATGTTGTCTACCACTGTCACATGTCTCCAAAGAGGGGAATTAGGATCATGTTTCATAGAAACTGATGTGTTTTCAGCTTGGCCTTGCACTCCACCCGAAGCATAACTTGATGCCATCCTAATCTGTTTTTGATCACCAAGATCACCATAACGGCGCGAGGTGAGAGCATACACAGAGTTAGGATGTTTAAAAAATTAAAAACATTTTGCCTTAACATAAATAAATTAGTTATGTCATCCTAATCTGTTTTTGATCACCAAGATCGCCATAAAGGCGCGAGGTGAGAGCATACACAGGTTTAGGATGTTTAAAAAATTAAAACACAATTTGCCTTAACATAAATAAATTACTAATTAGTTATGTCATCCTAATCTGTTTTTGATCACCAAGATCGCCATAAAGGCGCGAGGTGAGAGCATACACAGATTTAGGAAGCTAAAAATAAAAAAACAAATACATTAACATTGAACAATGCATTTAAAATTAAAAAATGATTTTTTACCAATTAATAAATTAAATAACCCTAAACTATGCCATCCTAATCTGTTTTTGATCACCAAGATCGCCATAAAGGCGCGAGGTGAGAGCATACACAGATTTAGGAAGCTAAAAAAAAAAAAAACAAATACATTAACATTGAACAATGCATTTAAAATAAAAAATGATTTTTTACCAATTAATAAATTAAATAACCCTAAACTATGCCATCCTAATCTGTTTTTGATCACCAAGATCGCCATAAAGGCGCGAGGTGAGAGCATACACAGATTTAGGATGTGTTTAAATTATAAACTTTAAAAAAATGCAACATAATAAATAAATAAATAACCGTAAAAAAAAAAAACGAAAGGATGAATTAAAAATAAAATAAAATTAAAATACGGTATACCCTAGAGTCTACTCTTCTAGAATCGTAGATCCTCTTTCCTCTCAATGAACTTTCTCAGTGCCTTAAAATTTTAAAACAATCTCTTCCTCTCAAGTCTCAACAATGGCTTCTTCTCCTTCTCCTCCTCCTCAATGATGGACTCCAAACAATAGAAGCAATCGCTGCCCCTCCTTCAAATTTTTGCCTCCTCTAAGCTCTTTTCAAAACCTCCTTCCAATCTTTGCCTCCACTAAGCTCTTCACAACTCTTCTTTGGCTCTTTGCTCATTCACTTGCAAAAAGACAATGAAATTGTTTGTGTGATTTCAAATGAGAGGGTGGAGGGGTGGGTGCTTTTATAACTTTTTTGGGGGAGAGGGTGTATTATTTTATTCATTTAGTGTTTAGGGTTCGGTTTTAGGAGTATTATGTAAAAAGTAAATATAAAATTTTAAATTTTCTGAATACAAGGATAATTAAACCACAGTTAAACAATGTCCAATCACATATGACTGGAACTTTATGCCTAAATGTTCTTGCCTGAATGTGAAAACTTTTGATGCCCAGCACGCTACTCTTTTCCATCTGTACAGATTCTTCTGTCTTGAATGTCATAGCTGAACTTATACCTTTGAATTCTAAAAAATATTAAGCCCTCCCTACGGGCGTACATAGCTAAATCATACAGTTTGACTTGGCTGCTTGACACCCAGCCAAACTTGGGCCTTCATGAGATAATTTTTTATTCACACTAGTCCCTCTCAGGCACAGCTATGTCATACCATTTTGAGCACTGGCTGTACTGCTCATTAATGTACGGTTTTCCAGTAGACTGTACAGCACCCAAAGGTATACAAAGCATTGTGCAACTCCTCCAGCTATTGCCTCTGAGTTGTACGGCCCTTCTTGTTATGGGTTAAAAAAGCAAAATAAATTGTACCTATATGAAATGTACCTGAGCAGAGCTAGAATTAGTAAACTATGCAAGTGTTTTTGACAAAGAACTAGTTCGTGCAGCCAAGGAGAATAATATTTTTTGATGAATTTCAGCAATTAAGGAGTATGTCTGAAGTAATTCAGAGTAGGGGTATTTTGATACAAAAATTGCATACTTGATGTTCCTAAAAGTTTTAGCAAATGTAGCAGCCTCTTTGAGATCTGAATCCGCTGGAACCAGAGCAGCAGGTGCCTCTAATTATGTCATAACAACATCCACCCCTTTTTGAGCAGATCCTTTCTTCTTAGTGTTGTATGGGTAATGTTGGAAGGGACCCTGACTTCTTTTATAAGGAAGGGGTAAATGTAGACCAAAAAAATTGATAAAAGTATTGTTTTTGGTAGCTGACTTTTTATGCAATTAATTATTCTCTTTTGGCTTTAGGTAATGTATTAATCATTCTTTAGTTATAAACAGTTGAGTTGATGGTTGTGTTTTAACCACCTCCTGTTGGGTCTGGTGAGGTATAAATAACAAGTTGAATATCGGGTAACTGAGCTGACACGACAGATCCTCCCTGTACCAAGCAATTGTACTGCACACTACCTTATGCAATAAAGCCTTTATTCTCTCTTGTTCTTCTGTGTCACTGTCATGTTCATGGCATTTGTTTATAATTCTGCAATAGTATTCTTTTGGTAGTGCAGCTATTTATAGAAATCAAAGCCCAGTGTAAGTCTTGGAGAAAATTTTGGGGTCAAACTTGTTTAGCTGACTTGTCTGGTCAAACTTGTTTAGCCGATTTGTCTAACTGATGCCTTTAATAGCCCAACTGCTTAGCTGACTCGTTTAATACAAAGACACAGATTCAAACCTCCCTAGCAGGTGAAGGTGCTACCACTTGCAAGTATTGGGTGATTTTATGGCATTGAAATACCTCACAGCACACCTGCTTAGCTGAAGACTGCTGGCATTTAAGGACCATATCCAATTTTTATTTTAAAAAAACCACCCTTGGCTGTATTTGTCATCAAACTGTAGTAGGCATTTCAAATATTTAATTTTATCGTATATGTTAGAATACGTTCACAAGGAAGAAATAAAGAGAAGGCGGATTGCACACATTTGAGATTGTGTGTCCGTCTATTTATTATAAATGAAGTAGTTACAAAACGGTTGATATAGTTACAACCGGTTACAACAAACTTGTAATTGGACACCTTATAAATATGCCTTGTATTCTCATACCCCCTCTTAAGGTTTATTCTAACAAAATAGAATTACGTATCTTCAAACGCTTTCACTTTGAAAGCAATGCCATGATAAGGTAGGGTGCCATCAAGCTTCTCAGCTTCGTGACCTTTGTAAAGGTGTAGCTCCCAAGCTGAATTCCCGAGTTCTTGGATTCCACCTCCTCAACTCCCGAATCACGATCCCCCTGAATTATTGGACAACCATCCACAAGCTCCATCAAGTTGTCTCATGACCCTCGTGAGGGTATAATTCCCAAGATGCACAGATCTCCTTAACTATCTACAACCATCCATACCGAGCTTCATCTACCTTGTATCCTTTCTTGCCTCCAAAGTTTAGGGCATCTTTATATTGTGTATTCATCACTATCCTCACTACCTTCTGCATTAGGTGGGTCTTTAACCATGGCTATATCGGTTGTATTTGATATGACTTTACCCTTGAGCACATCATTGGCTCGAACACGACAATCCCATTTCAGTGTGACCTCTTTTCTTACAATAATGACATTCAATCTCTTGGTTATCTTTATCTTCTACAAGAGTTTATGGTTCTAGAATAGAATGCACTTTCTTGCTTTGAGAATGACCTTCGCATCTTCTTCGTGGTTCGCTTTTCTTCAGCTAGAAGAGTTCTTTATCATATCATCTTAGAGATTGAGATTGAATTTGACTCGAGGGTAACCACTACATTGTTGTATTTTGAAGACAGACTATTTAATAGGATAGCTTTGGCATCCTCATCCTCAATCGCAGCTTTGACTTCTACTTAGTTGTCTAATCGTGGACCTCATATTATTGATGTGGCTTGACATAGAGACTCCGTCCATTTTGAACCTATACAACTGAAGTTTTAGGAAAATTTGGCATTAATTGCTTTCGCTCCAAATAATTTTTGTAGAGTATCCCAAATTTCCTTAGATGATTTGTTTAGGTCTACATGATGAAATTCAGAGTCGGAGAGAACAAGGCCAATAATAGCTTTCTCTCTATCATCTCTGCTTTGCCAATCTAACAATTTCGATGCATCGGTAGGTGCTATCTCTTTCCCGTTTACAATGCCCCACAATTTGTTTTTCATAAGTTGCATTTGTATTTTCACTCTCCATGTATGAAAATTTAGACCAGAATATTTTTCTGCGAGAATTTCCATTTAAAAAAATAAAATAAATACAACAATGTATTTTCCGAAATGAGTAAAATAAAGTATCAGTTCTTTACTGCAACTGTGATGTGCACAGTTCTATGCCCTAGTGCAGGTGTTATTTTTAGATCTCTGGTAATTTCTGAGTCTTTTAATTGACAACTCTGTTTCTCAGACCAGACATGGTTTCACAAACCTTATTACTATGGAAAGTGTCAGGATGTGCCCTTGTTTTCGCGATTATAATTTTTTTGGAAACAACGTGACCCTCCTTTGAAAAAATGTGACTATGCCTTTGACTGGTTTGTGTATTTTCGTGCTCAAAAAATCACGACTGTCTTCCAGCGGAAATGACTGTGTTTCTGATTCACGACTCTGTTTTCTCCTTGCACGACTGTGTAGTGTGACGTTTTCTCCTTGCCCTAACAGCGTGCCTTTGATTTTCGATTTTGTGCCCTAACTGCATGCCCTAGATTTCCGACTGTGCTGCAAATCTTCAGGAACAACGACTTGTTTATTTCGACCCTCAAAAATCTTCTTATGATTTCTTTCAAAAATCAAAACGAAAATAAAACGAAAATGTCTTCCTTCTTCAGTGTGCCCTAATGGGACTGATCTTCTTCCCTTCTCTTTCCTCGCTTGGTCTCACTCTGATACCATTGTTAGAATACGTTCACAAGGAAGAAATAAAGAGGTGGATTGCACACATTTAAGATTGTGTAACAGTCTATTTATTATAAATGAAGTAGTTACAAAACGGTTGATATAGTTACAACCGCCTACAACAAACTTGTAATTGGACACCTTATAAATATGTCTTACATTCTCATAGTATATACTATATTGTTTACCAAAGAATTCTTTCATAGTATCTTTTCTTTTTGATAGGAAAATAAACTACTATAATATTAGATCAAAAACTTATTACATATTTGTTTTAGAAGCTCTCATCTCTTCATTAATATGGATCAAAACATATTAGATCTCTAATATAATAATTTAATATGGCCGAAGTTTTCATTAAAATCCTAGCATAATTCTAACATCAAAATTAGCCATATAATTGTAATCTCTATAAAACACGTAGTAGTATCCATGGTATCCTAAGTATCTATGTCACAAGGTTCGCCGAATTTTTCAGAAAAAATTCGAAATTCGTCAATTTTTATATAGTTACCAAAAATTCGCCAAAAATCGTCCAAGTTCGCAGTGGGTTTTTGTCTGGGTCGCTGGAGTGTTGGCAGTGGTAACAAGCATCCTTTAACCTGCGTGAAGCCCTCAAAGCCCGTGTCCTTTACCCTACTCGAAGCACTCAAAGCTTGCGTGAAGCCCGTCACGGAAGGGTTGAGAATAATTTTCTCATTCTTTGCTTTTCGTTTTAGCTTTGTCATATATTTTTTTATTGTATTGAATTTTAGGTTTTAGGTTAGGTTTTTTATTTTATGTTTATTAAATAAAATTATATACTTAAAGTCGATTGCATGTTGAACTAATAAAAATATTAATTGATTTAAGTAAGATGTTATTTATATATGTTTTTAAAACTTTTCTATGTATGTTTTTATTATTAGTTGTATTATATATTTTCTAAGTTACCGAAATGTTTTGGATACGGGAGCGGGAGCGGGAGCGGGGTATCCGATACATACAAACGGCAAATTTTTTTTTGACCCCGGATACGGCGTAGGATACGGCAGTACAAAAACTATATAAAAATTAAAAAATATATAAATTTCAGCCTTCTAAATAGGAATTTAATTATTAACCACATATTATGCATATGAAAGACAAGATAAAAGACAAGTTATAAGCTAAATAAGTGAATAACCACAACAAACAAGCTAGGATACCGATAAAACTTAGAAACTTAAAAACTTAAAAGTTAAATTAAAATTTAAAATACTTAAATCAAACACAATGTGAATGTCATGAATCTCATGATATATTAAATTCAATCATAGATCAATATTCAAAGCTCAAACTATCTTTCATTGTCAATATTCATCATATTCCTCTTCATCAAGAGGATCAAAACCAGCTACATCATCATCATTATGTGGTTCATTAGAACCACATGGGCTCGAACCACTCGCACTAGGGCCACTGCCAGTTGCACCCCCTTGTGCATGTAGGTCTCGTGGTGCCACAGAACTCGTCTCATCATCATATGCTCCATGGTGGGAAATGGAAGCATCCAAGTCAACTATCTCTGGATCAATGTCCCAATGTTTTGTTGACCCTTCCTTGTACTCTGGCTGCTTGTGGGATAAAAGGCGCAAGTTGGAATGTATGTATACCAAATCTTCAGCCCTTTTAGCCCCCAATCTGTTGCGCTTCTGTGAGTGGATGAAATTATACGTACTCCAGTTGCGCTCAGAGGAAGATGAACTTGCAACCTATTAAGGCAACCCAAACTTCAAAGTCAATGCAAAGTTCAACTTCAGATTTAAACACTCAAACTTAAATTTTAAAAAACTAAAAGAAAAGAGAATAAAAAAATTAAAAACTTACCTGTGCCAAGACCTTGATTGCAAGAGGTTGCAAGTAAGCCGATGAAGTACCATGGAGGTACCACCACATATGTGCATCCATCTTGTATTTGCTCCGAAGAGCGAGAAGGCTATGACCCGTTTCTGCTATGAAATTGCCAAACTCTACCATAACCTGGTCTTGGGCCTCAGGATCAGGGAAGAGCCTAGCCAATGCCGCCATATATCCCTCACTGACTTCCGCATCCCTGTATGGTGCTACCCTCCCTAGCAAGGAAAGGATCTCTATGCTATAAAATCTAGGAGTCAATGCAAAAGCTAGTAGATGTAATGGGGTGGTCATTTTGTTCCACCACTCAATGAGGATTGACTTCACTTGTTTGAAAAATATTTCCTCGGATCTTGTTCTTTTGCATTTATGACGGCTTTTATCTTCTCAATCATTGAGTCGATGCCATCATATATCTCTCCTAGACATGGTTGATCCGTGTCAGTAAACCGGATCATGCTCATAATGGGCTCCGTAAAACTCAACAGATAACCCACTCTATCCCACCAAGAGTCCTCTAAGATCAAGTTCTTCACTTTTTGAGCCCCTTGAGTGTTTGATTGCGCTCCCATATAACCAAAGATCATGTTACCATCCTCATGAGTGCCTCTCGCACCTTCACTAGTCGTCTCAAGACGATTGTGTGTGATGCAAACCGAGTCTCAGCAACCTAATAAGAACGAGGAACAAAAATTAAAAATAAAATTTAAATTATAAAATTGAAAGCTAAAAGAATACTAAAAAACTTATATTAAATTTTAAATTAAAAAGAAAGAAAGAAATAAAGCTTGTCCTTACCTTCAGTAGCTCCAACTGCGAGAATGATCTAAAAATGCCCTGTGACATGTGGTGGTTGGTGACAAACATTTGGATTTCTTCAGCTTCTGCATACACTTGCTGGATCCACTCTATTTTGTTTGCCATTTTCTTTAGCATTAAATTCAATGAATGCACAACACAAGGTGTCCAAAAAATATGCCCATACCGTGCCTCAACTAGCATCCCCGCAGCTTTGCAATTTTTGGCGTTGTCCATTATGACTTGGACAACATTTTCAGGCCCCACTGCCTCAATGGACTCAAAGAGAATGTTGGCTATGAATTGGGCATCCTTCACTTGCCCCTCACAATCAACCGCTTTCAAAAACATTGCCCCCTTAGGGCATACTGCAATCACATTGATTAAAGGGCGGTTTCTTGCATCTTTCCATCCATCAGAAACAATGGACACACCAGTTTTGGTCCATGAGTCCCTAATTGGTTGCAAGGAGGTTTCCACATATTTTTTTGTTTATCCAAAAGGGTGGTGCGGATCTTCTCATATCCTGGTGATTTATACCCTTTTGGTGCCTCATTGATGGCTTTCACCATCTCATGCCAATAAGGTGATCTCACAACATTAAAAGAAAGCCCATTAGCATATACACACCTTGCAATGTGTTCATCTGCAATCTCCCTGTTCTCATTCTGAAAGGCCTTTTCCAATGGCCCTTTTGTCTTACTTTTCTTTCGTGCAAGGGAAACATCCTCATCCGTGGAGATAGGAGCCACAAATGGATGTGGCATGGCCACAATTGGGGATCCACTAGGTGATGGAGCAACTGGAGGCCTTGCTGAACGAGATGAACCTCCTCTTTTGGCCAATGGATGACCCACTCTCATAGCCACATTTGCCTCTGCATCTTCCTGCTCTTTGATATATGCCAAAACTTTTGCTTTTGGCACCCCAACATTATTCCTCCCCTACATACTCTTATACCATTACCCGTTATGGCACACAAGTGGCTTTTCACCCTACTGTAAGAGCCTTTGAATAGTCCATCACACTCATTGCATTTCCATTCAAAACAACCACCACCTGCAAGTTGTTGAACTATTGTTACGTGCCTCCATAACGGTGAATTTGGGTCAAAGTCTTTGGCCAAAGATTGCCCAGAAGAAGCAGAACTTGTTGCCATTGTAGAAATACCTACAAGGTTTAAAAAAAAAATTAAGCAAAGAAAACAATGGCATGCAATTGCATTGTGATTGAACAATGAAAATTAAAAAAATTAAATGGAAAGAGCAAAATAAAAATGAACATAAGCAAAAAAATGTAATGTGTGAAAGATTAAATAATAAAAAAAAAAAAGAGGAACAAGGCTAGAAATTAAAAAAAAACTTACCTTCACTTAGTAAACCACAAATCAAATCCTTCACAAATCCTCCTTTGCAGCTCCCCACACTCCTACAAGCTTAGCAATAGCTCCTCACACTCCTACAAGCTTAGCAATAGCTCCTCAAACCCTAGACAAGCACAATGCAATTTTGGAGAGCCACAATGTGAGTTTGTTTGCTTTATGTTTTGTTTTTGTGTTGTTCTTTTGTTTTATTGTTTAGAGTTAGCTTTTAGGGTTTAAATTAGAAGATTTATAATATTTTTTAATGTTGAGGTGCTTTTAAAACATGAAAAAATTAAAAAAAAAAAAAATATTTTTTTAAGTGGGAGCGGGCAGGGAGCGGCAGAAGGGGCTGTGGAAACGGCCGGCCGTGCGGCCTGCCCGCTTTCCGTGCCGCTTTCCGCGCTTCCCCGCTCCCCGCCCGCTCCCCGCCGCTCCCACAGGCCGCACTCCGCTCCGCTTCCGCAGCCCCGCTGGGGCGTCTCGTCCGTGCTTCTCCTACGTTTCATGCTAGTATATTTTTTCCTAGAATTTAGAAAGGATATGATTTGATTTGTTTGTATTATTTTCAAATTTCCTAATATATTTAATGACAATAAAATTTCAAGTTTTTAAAAAAATAATTATACTATTTCTTTTTAATGTTTTAAAATTTAATTACATTTTTTCAATTTTATCTTATGTTTTTATTATTATTTTATGTATCGTAATATAATGGCGTATTTCAGCCACATTCAAATGAAACTTGAAAGTCTTGTATCCTATCGAACTCGAACACGAACTCGACCTAATTTGACATAGCCTTTTACATTATTGCAAATTTCTTATATGGTAAATGGGAAAAAAGTCCTGCCTGGTGTGTGTGTACTAATAAAATAGGAACTTTAATATGCATTTGAACGATATTGCCAATAGAAATTCAAACGTGACGTATTCAAGGACCAAACATGAAATTGACGTAAAGTATGCTGATAACTTAAACTATAATAATATTTTTGCAGAGTACCCGCATCTTGCTGAAATTGGCTTCATGTATTTCATTTTTATAGTTTATAGTGGTCATCCTATATTAAATGTTAAGATTAAGCTGATAGACATTTTCTGTATCATGTAATGGTTATTATGGGTTGTAATATGCCCCATAATAATGTTCAATCAGGTAATCATCTATTTTTATGTTTAAATATGTGGAAAAAATGATTAGAATGTACAAAGAATGTATGAAGGAAACCTTGTAGCATGTTATTCATTGTTGTCTATCATTTTATCATGGAGAGATGGTTACAAAATTTGGTTGAAGTGGTTACTCCTGTTTATTAGTTAACACTTAACTAATATTTATCTAACACTAATTTATAAGCCTTATATTCTAATACCCACTCTTCAAGGCTTGATGACTATAGAACATATTGACAAGAGATTAAAATAACAAAGCTAATTAGAGTCAGTTGCACACTTCAAAAGCTTCCCTACTGAAACACAGATTTTGACTGAGAACTCTATTATGTTGCATCCTATCCCTCAGAAGGATGTAGTTCTTCCTAGCTGAATTCTCAACGTATTTAATCATTCTGATCTCCCAAATTCCCAATTACATCTATTGAATTGTTAGACAACCATCCATACTGAGCATCTTCCTTAGGCTCTATTAGTTGTCTCATGACTTCTTCTTCATAAGGGTAAATTCCCAAGATCCAATATGGACTACTGAACTACGCATTCTTTATTGGTGACAATTTAGAGAATCCCCTTGCTGTAATTAGAAGGCAGATTGTATTAATGAAACAGTGACTTTGACTCTTTGTGACAATGCATCTTCATCATCTACTGTAGTATTGACTTTTGGGACTGTTTGATGAGAGACCTCAGATTGTATATGAGGCTAGAAATAGTGACTTCATCATCCATTTCACTCCAAATTTAATGTCTAACCTGATTCAATAATGCAGCAAAATGAAAGTGATAGTCTTTACAATTGCTGACTTCTGGCACTGGAAAAAATTTAATTGAGAAATATAATTCTGTATTCTGATTTTGTCTTTTTGGAAAAAAATACTAACTAATCCAAAAAAAACCTATTTGATGCTTAATGCAAAGAGTAAATCTTCATCAGAGATGTCTTCTTTTCTGGACTGAAACAAACAAATTTTAAAATCTGCCCTATAACTCCCTTTGAAAATCACGACTTTCAGAGTGTCTATTCATGTTTAACTGTCGACTGGTTGTGTTTGAAATTAGTGACTGAAAATCATTTATGCCCAGGCGTAACAGACTCTAGAGACTATTTTTTGTTCTTTTCAATCTCGATTTCAACAATGTGTGGCGTGTGTTTGGAAAGACTAGTTTCATGTGCTCTTTTGTGAACTGAAATAGAATGAGTTAATGCCTTTTAGCGTCTGAAATGCCTTTACTGTACATATGCCCTTCTGTCCCTCTGAAATGTAATTGAAAACTCATTTTGATGTGGAAATGGGATTCACGGCTTTCTTGCTTTGAAATGGTGTATGTTTTAATTAAAATTTCACATGCCAAGGTTCAAGCCTTTTTCAGCCCAGATGCTTTGAACGTATAATGGCAGATTTTGCACCTTTCTTTCAGCCACAGTTTTTCCAAGTTTAAAGCTCTGGCTTTAAACCGTTTAAATGCTATTTGAGCGAGATGCTTTGATGACATGGATCTGAATGAGATGAATGTTCTTCATGAGCTTTGTATTGCTAGTTGCTGAAGCTTAAAACATTCTGTCACGGTCATGTTCAAAATATCCAGAATTTTCCCCACTATTGCCCAGACTTGAACATTTGATTTAAGTTTAAACCAATGTTATAAAGAATGCATTTTGAAGATAAACCAGCAATTATGTTAGCTCACCTGTCCGCAAAGTCCTATTGAAGATGCAAGATTTGAAATGGCTGGAAGATGGTTCTCCTTACATGTTCATTAGTTAACACTTAATAATCTAACTTAACGCTATTTATAAGCATTACATTTGTCAATATTTTCATGTGTCCTTCAGCAGGATCATTTATTTTGTGTACATGTATTTTATTTGAAGCTCTCTATTTTAACATTTGTTGGTTTCCTCATAGATGGAATGTCAGTAGGATACTGTTGCATAGTTAAATTGCTGCTCAATATATATAAATCTTGGAATGAATAATGATGATGCAGTTAAAAATGCAGGTCAAAATTTCTCTCTAGATGTTTTTGGCCATACTGTTAGCATAGCACTATCGTGAATTGTTTCTAAATGAATATTATTTTGTGTAAAACTGAAAAAACATAAGTGGTTGGATTTTATTCTGTAAAACTTGGCAAAATGGAGTGGACAAAAAAAAATTTGTTATTTCTGGAACCAAAATGCAGAAAGCAAAACTATCTTCAATTATTGACATAACGAAAAATTCAAATAAGATTTTTTGTAATCTTTGTGACTATTTACTAGAGCAGCGTGATTTGAATCGTTTCTTTAATATTTTAAAATCCATTTTTTGACCAGTTGGTACCAATTAACATGCTAATAAAAGCAAAAGATGGATGATCATTACTAGTACTGTAAGCATTGACTGCATGCAAACAAATAGTGTGGATTTGATATTTTTTCAGCTACATTCCAAAATTTCTTATAATTGATCAATATTAAGGCTGTGCCTACTGTTTGAAGATAGTGCAAGGGAGTTTTATCATCAATGGTCCCAATGGGCAGTTTTATGAGCAAACAACTAGCATCAATTAGGTGTGCAATAAAATGCTTGAACTAGAGGAAAGATATGATATCTAGGATTTTAACATATTTTCTAGTGGCTGCTGGGAAGGTCAAGAGGAAAATTAATGTATAATTTCGTTTTCAAATAGAATTTTCATTTTTCTTTATTTGAAAGGTTTTGGCTTTGTAGGGACATAGGGCACTCACAATGACCTTTGGCCATGGACATGACATCTTGAGGGATCTCCAATATGAGGAATATATCCCCAATGATGCACGATCTATTTGTAAATCATGTAAGAGCCATTTCGCATTAAGTAGGAAAGAGTCTCGAGTTTACTCTAGGAAAGCTACATCTATTCGGTTGTGTGATTTTGTATCATAAATTCCCATTCCTTCATGAAAACACTTCTCGAACAAGGGGCTCATGTTTGGAATTCGATAGTGAAAATGACTTCATGAATTTATGCTCAAAAACTATATAAAAATTAAAAAATATATAAATTTCAGCCTTTTAAATAGGAATTTAATTATTAACCACATATTATGCATATGAAAGACAAGATAAAAGACAAGTTATAAGCTAAATAAGTGAATAACCACAACAAACAAGCTAGGATACCGATAAAACTTAGAAACTTAAAAGCTTAAAAGTTAAATTAAAATTTAAAATACTTAAATCGAACACAATGTGAATGTCATGAATCTCATGATATATTAAATTCAATCATAGATCAATATTCAAAGTTCAAACTATCTTTCATTGTCAATATTCATCATATTCCTCTTCATCAAGAGGATCAAAACCAGCTACATCATCATCATTATGTGGTTCATTAGAACCACATGGGCTCGAACCACTCGCACTAGGGCCACTGCCAGTTGCACCCCCTTGTGCATGTAGGTCTCGTGGTGCCACAGTGCCACAAAACTCCCCTCATCATCATATGCTCCATGGTGGGAAATGGAAGCATCCAAGTCAACTATCTCTGGATCAATGTCCCAATGTCTTGTTGACCCTTCCTTGTACTCCGGCTGCTTGTGGGATAAAAGGCGCAAGTTGGAATGTATGTATACCAAATCTTCAGCCCTTTTAGCCCTCAACCTGTTGTGTTTCTGTGAGTGGATGAAACTATATGTACTCCAGTTGCGCTCAGAGGAAGATGAACTTGCAACCTATTAAGGCAACCCAAACTTCAAAGTCAATGCAAAGTTCAACTTCAAACTTAAACACTCAAACTTAAATTTTAAAAAACTAAAAGAAAAGAGAATAAAAAAATTTAAAAGTTACTTGTGCCAAGACCTTGATTGCAAGAGGTTGCAAGTAAACCGATGAAGTACCATGGAGGTACCACCACATATGAGCATCCATCTTGTATTTGCTCCGAAGAGCGAGAAGGCTATGACCCGTTTCTGCTATGAAATTGCCAAACTCTACCATAACCTGGTCTTGGGCCTCAGGATCAGGGAAGAGCCTAGCCAATGCCGCCATATATCCCTCACTGACTTCCGCATCCCTGTATGGTGCTACCCTCCCTGGCAAGGAAAGGATCTCTGTGCTATAAAATCTAGGAGTCAATGCAAAAGCCAATAGATGTAATGGGGTGGTCATTTTGTTCCACCGCTCAATGAGGATTGACTTCACTTGTTTGAAAAATATTTCCTGGATCTTGTTCTTTTGCATTTATGACGGCTTTTATCTTCTCAATCATTGAGTCGATGCCGTCATATATCTCTCCTAGACATGGCTGATCCGTGTCAATAAACCGGATCATGCTCATAATGGGCTCCGTAAAACTCAACAAATAATTCACTCTATCCCACCAAGGGTCCTCTAAGATCAGGGTCTTCACTTTTTGAGCCCGTTGAGTGTTTGATTGCCTCCATATAGACCAAAGATTGGATGTTACCATCCTCATGAGTGCCTCTCGCACCTTCACTAGTCGCCTCAAGACGATTGTGTGTGATGCAAAAACCGAGTCTCAACAACCTAAGAATGAGGAACAAAAATTAAAAATAAAATTGAAAGCTAAAAGAATACTAAAAACTTATATTTAAATTTTAAATTAAAAAGAAAGAAAGAAAGCTTTTCCTTACCTTCAAGTAGCTCCAATGCGAGAATGATCTAAAATGCCCCGTGACATGTGGTGGTTGGTGACACAAACATTTGATCTCTTCACTTCTTCATACACTTGTTGGATCCACTCTATTTTGTTTGCCATTTTCTTTAGCATTAAATTCAATGAATGCACGACACATGGTGTCCAAAAAATATGCCCATACCGTGCCTCAACTAGCATCCCCGCAGCTTTGCAATTTTTGGCGTTGTCCGTTATGACTTGGACAACATTTTCAGCCCCACTGCCTCAATGGACTCAAAGAGAATGTTGGCTATAAATTGGGCATCCTTCACTTGCCCCTCACAATCAACCGCTTTCAAAAACATTGCCCCCTTAGGGCATACTACAATCACATTGATTAAAGGGCGGTTTCTTGCATCTTTCCATCCATCAGAAACAATGGACACACCTGTTTTGGTCCATGAGTCCCTAATTGGTTGCAAGGAGGTTTCCACATATTTTTTTGTTTATCCAAAAGGGTGGTGCGGATCTTCTCATATCCTGGTGATTTATACCCTTTTGGTGCCTCATTGATGGCTTTCACCATCTCATGCCAATAAGGTGATCTCACAACATTAAAAGAAAGCCCATTAGCATATACACACCTTGCAATGTGTTCATCTCGCAATCCCTCGGTCTCATTCTCAAGGCCTTTTCCAATGGCCCTTTTGTCTTGCTTTTCTTTCGCAAGGGAAACATCCTCATCCGTGGAGATAGGAGCCACAAATGGATGTGGCATGGCCACAATCGGGGATCCACTAGGTGATGGAGCAACTGAGGCCTCGCAACGAGATGAACCTCCTCTTTTAGCCAATGGATGACCCGCTCTCATAGCCACATTTGCCTCTGCATCTTCCTGCTCTTTGATATATGCCAAAACTTTTGCTTTTGGCACCCCAACATTATTCTTCCCCTTGCATACTCTTATGCCATTACCCGTTATGGCACACAAGTGGCTTTTCACCCTACTGTAAGAGCCTTTGAATAGTCCATCACAATCATTGCATTTCCATTCAAAACAACCACCACCTGCAAGTTGTTGAACTATTGTTACGTGCCTCCATAACGGTGAATTTGGGTCAAAGTCCTTGGCCAAAGATTGCCCAGAAGAAGCAAAACTTGTTGCCATTGTAGAAATACCTACAAGGTTCCAAAAAAAAAAAAAAAGCAAAGAAAACAATGGCATGCAATTGCATTGTGATTGAACAATGAAAATTAAAAAGTTAAATAGAAAGAGCAAAAAAAAGATGAACATAAGCAAAAAAATCAAAATGTAATGTGTGCAAGATTAAATAACAAAAAAAAAAAAAAAACAAGGTTAGAAATTAAAAAAACTTACCTTCACTTTGTAAACCACAAATCCTTCACAAATCTTCCTCCTTTACAGCTCCTCACACTCCTACAAGCTTAGCAATAGCTCCTCAAACCCTAGACAAGCACAATGCAATTTTGGAGAGCCAAAGGTAAGTTTCTTTGCTTTATGTTTTGTTTTTGTGTTGTTCTTTTGTTTTATTGTTTAGAGTTAGCTTTTAGGGTTTAGATTAGAAAAATATTTTATTTTTTAAAGGAGTGGTGCTTTTAAAACATTGAAATCATTAAAAAAATGAAAAATGCATTTTTTTATGTGGGAGCGGCGGCAGGGCTGCGGAAACGGCCGGGTATGGCACAGGCCGTACCCAGCTGTTTCCGCAGCCCTGCCGCCACTCCCCCGCTACCCTCCGCTCCCACGGCTTTTCCTAGCCATATCGGCTACCTAGGATTCAAATTTATTTTACAATAGAACTGAGAGATATGCTGTAAGAGAATTAACATTGGCTTTATGGTTCCTAATCCTAAGAATTTAATAAAGCCCTTTGCAGTTTACCCAAAGGATGGGCTTATCATTGGAGGGACACAATTGTTGGCACTATTACTAGCATATGCACTGGTAATTGTGAATAGATAAATGTAATGAGTCATGACAAGGCTGAGAAGATTAAAACTGAGCATTTATTATTATTTCCATTGAGTCCCCTTTTAAAGAGGAAGGGGAAAGGAGGAGAAGTGATTCGGGATGCTTGGAAGTACACCCCAAATCCTAGGAAGAAGAGGACAACTAATATATAAAAAAAAAGTCAAATTTAATACATTTAACCATACACAAATTTAAAGTAATCATTTTTTTGGTTGGTAACAGTGGACAAAATGTTTACATTATTTTTCACCTCAACTGTTACAATTTTTTTTTTTCATTAAGGTTAATTTTTAAAACTTTTCTGAGCTTCAAGTGAGGTTCCTACGGTTGTGGAGAGGGACCTAAGATGCCCCTCCTGACATGCCCCACGGGGATGGAGACTAGGGATGCAGTGTCAAGGCCCCCAAGCTGTCTTTTGTCCAAGGGAACTGCATCACCAGGGTTAGTGAGTGCCTGGGATGTGCCCCCATAGAATATGTGTTATTTGTATTGCCCATTGCTACTCTGCCCCTGCTTTTATGTCAAAATTTGGCATCATTATGAATAATTTAGTAGAGATTGAGACTACTCATCGGAGAATTTAGAAGATAATTCTATTGACTCTCTGGCTCTATATATGCATGACAAAGAGTCTACGTTCTCATTGGTAGTTGAGGTCATTGGCAGCTGAGATGCGGCCTCTTCAGTAATGATTTTTATATTGATGATTTTGTAAAGCTCATAACATGTAAAAATAATTGGATGGCATATTATTCAAATATTTTCACAAAATTCAATAAACTTCCACACACCGAGTATTATTAATTGATATATACTACCTGAAATTTACATTTCCATAATGCAGGAGTTCAATTAGTCAGTTTCAATGGTATGTCTTTACTCACAACATAAACATCAAAATACCAGTTCTATCGTTGTTTTGACTCTTTCATCACGTCATTGTTTAAGATGGCGTTTTAGTTGTATAATATATAATATACAATGCCTGCATTTTGAGCCCAAATAGTCCCTCAGTATTGTTGTTTGCTTATTATGAGAAAGACCCAAACTAGTACTTGACTTTCAGCAAGTGCAGCCCAACATTTTCAGAAAGAAATCTATAAAAAAGGAAGGAAACGCATTCTGGATCCCACATTACTTAAGTAGATAAGCAGAATATGACAGGAGAGTAAGCTTTCTAAAGGGGATGCTTTGGTCCAGTAATCCTCTTAACAATTTCCATCCATACTTGGCACTCCAATTTCATTCAAGAACTGTTTGTGGACAAATAATTTTGTATATTAGCTCTTGAAATTTATTCCTTGAATACATGACACAATTTTGGAAAGTTTAAATATGGAGCATATCTGTTGAATCTTCATAAAGATTTTAATAACCATCATAGTAATTTGAAAATGTGATCAAGTCTTTTGGTCTTTCTACTTTTCTTATAGTATAACTCTATAACTTTATCATTGTTGATTAGTTAAGAGTAAGCTTTCTAAACTGGACGCTTCGGTGCAGCAATCATCTTATTTCTATCCATACTCAGCACTCCAATTTCAGATTCAATAACTGTTTGTGGAAAATGAATTTCATATATGGGCTCTTCAAATTTATTCCCTGGAATACATGAGACAATTTTGAAAATTTTAAGTACGGAGCATATCTGTTGAATCTTCATAAAGACTTTAATGACTATACTAATATGAAACAATGGTCAGGTCTTTTGGTCTTGCTACTTTTCTTACAGCATAACTGTATAATGCTATCATCACTAATCAATTAAGAAATGAGCTCAAGTTGCTCATGCATCAAATGGGGATATAAGAAAGGAAATATGTTTATATCCTTTTCCAAGTGTACTAGTGGTATAGATCCTACTCCAACTAAAGACTACTGTGTGGACAATACCTTAAATTTTGATATTGACATTAAAACTACTGGCATACACCTGGTCTATGTATTTCTGAAAGTATGAAAATTGATTGAATATGTTGAATTTTTGTGTTGGTATCATCAAACGTCCTTCCAACTGCTTATTATCATGCATGTAATATGCATAATAGTTTATCATGCGTCTCTTGTACACCATTTGGTTTGATGCCATGAGTTTTGTATTTTGTGCAAAAACATAAATTAACTACAATAGCAACATAAACAGTTAACCTAAATACTGTGAACCTGATAACTTGGCACATACATGCAAGATGGCTGTGCAATGCAAGGTGTTTTCCATTTAGATAATAAGACCGAGACAGTCAAGATTCACATCCTAGAAGGGTCTTAATTTGTTTCATTCTCCATCATAGTTGACTTAATTAACATTATTTAAGAATGAAAAATGACTAGACAGTCTGGATACGGGTACGGTACGCCGATACGGCAAATTTTTAAAAATCTTGGGTACGGTACGCTTTTGGGTACGTTATATATATATATATATATTTATATATACATGTATATAAATATATAAATATGTATATAAATTATAAATTTAAAGAAGCATTTGCATACTTATTGAAATTTAATTCTCATACATTGCATACTTATTGAAATTTATTATTTCTCTATCACAGTTATTTATCTTAGTGACTGTGATAAGATTCAAGGAGTTTTGATTGTTCATGGTGACCTTCCTTGATCCACTCAGCACGATAGTATTCTCTGACATATTTCCTGAAACATCATAACTAAGCAGGAAAAATATGGATCCAAGCTGGCAGGTGGGACGATTAGTCCAAGCACGGAGAATACTCGCTGAGCTTTGGAAAGCTATTTAGTATTTTTAATTACTAATCTGTCTACAGGCGATCAAAGCTCATGATTCTTTCAGAAGATTGCAAGAAGTTGCTTGGTCCAAAAAGGTGCAAAAATGGATTTTATGAAAATAAGAAAAATATTGCCATCAATGCGTAGAGCTCAAGAAAATATACACTTTTAGAGAAAACGACACTTGAAACGGAGTCACAGAATGAAAGTTATGGCAGATGCAAGTTTTGCTGCTACATCTTCCCGGACCCTTTCAAAAATGGCAAATTTTTTTCTATTTGTGATTTTTTTGGCAAGCCACACCCGTACCCTGTCCCCTGGGGGCGAGTGGGTACGTTTCAAGTGTACCCACAGCATACCGTACCACTGCCGTACCAGTACCTGGTACATTTCCAGGCTGGTACAGGGGGGCCTTAGGCGTTTCCAGACAGTCTAGAAAAATGATGACAGTTTGTTTAAGGTTTGATAGAAGTGAGTAAATATATTCTTCGCAATTCATTTTGTCATGGTAAATATTGGAGTTTCAATTTTTTTGTGTTCCTCACTGTATGGAGTCGGTATTAATTTGTCTGATCTGTACTCAATGGGAAATGGCCATTACTCTTTTGGAAAATTTCAACCTCAAAGTAGATAGTAAAATTCATCTGTTGTGAGGGATGCACTATATGTTTTTGTTTTGGGGACATTCTTCCGTACCTAGGAATGCTTACCTCCGCTAATATGGATATTGCTTGTTTCGTTTTGAATACGATGCATTAGAGATAAACAACAAAGTGAAGTGAAATGTTCTTGTACAAGAGTTATGTCCATTGATGCTATTGTTGTTATTTCTGAGAGGGATATAAATGCGTGTATAATTTGGGAAGGTTATAGAAGTTCTAAGATTTTTTAAAGTTCACTTGCATATAGGCCTAAACCGACCCTCTCTTCTTGATTTACATTTACTGTTCATGTGAATGCTAGATGCAACCTTGTACATTGGGCAGGAGGGGGAGGACGGGGTGGGGGAGAGATGGGTATGGGTATATATGGGGATTTGTTTGTGTGAAGAACTTTTACTGTAATTTCTCATAGGTATATACGCATGCGTACACTTTGAGAAAGTTGTAGAAGGTGTAATATTTTTTAAAGTTCACCTGCATATGAGCCTAGATTGAACCTTTCCTCTCGTTTTACATTAACTGTTCATGTGAATGCTAGACTCTTTGATGTTGCTTGGCAACCTTGTACATTGTTGAAAGTTGTTATGTGAATGCTTCAGAATTACAAACTTGTTTTATTTCGTAGTCGAATGTAATGTTGTTTGTGTGACAAAATTATACTTTAAACTTGAACGGGTGGTATATTAGTTCGCTTTGGTTTCGCATTTACTTGCTTGCTGTCTCCATGGGTGTATTATCACTATTACATATTATTTGTAATAATTTAGTTGCAAGCCATTTCTTCATTTGTAACCAATAATGTCTTTCCTAATGATGCACAGTGGTGATGGAAAGATTATACTTGTTGATAGCTTGGCAAAGGAGCATTGTGTTTCAAATGGTCTTTCCCCTCCTCTTCCAGCAGTTGATCTTGATCTTGAGAAGGTAATATGTGGAAAAAATTGTTGAAATTCTCAAGAGGTGGAAAAGATTTTTTCAATTATCACTCCCGATATCATAAGTTCTCGCATTCTTTTATCATATAGCTTAGTTTATTTGAGACACACACAACAGTTACAAAGAAAGCATCAACAGAGTGCAGTTCTAATTGTCATTTTTAAAACTGCTGAAAACTAGTTCTGGTGCAAACGGATATTGCTACCAGAGAAGCTCCTCATCCACAGCATTTATTTTTTAAATTTATGAAAATGCATAGTGCTTATTAACCGTTTATGTAATATAATTTTTTGGGAATCATGCATGTTAATATCGGGTCAATTTTCATGACCTATTTCACAAGAGCTTGAATGGTCCACTTGGCACTCATATCTCGGTGATGCTCACAGGGTTGAAGCAGCGGTACTGAAACTAGCAAAATGAATATTTCCATGTTAAATCCCTCTATGAAGTATGGAATCTCCTCCATTTATTGTCATTTCCATTTTCTCCAGACTTGGCACAGTCACTCTGTTGTGTGTGTCAAAGACAACAAGTAGGGTGTAGATCGTAAAAACCTTTTGTGCAGGCTATTTTTAGTGGCAGGCCTTGTTGATCTCCATATTGTTATTTCTGCATTGTCTTGTTGACAGTCGATGGGTACATTTGTCTTTTTGAAACCTTGTAGAATTGTGTACACTTGGAAGCCTGTCTCATTATAACTCAATTTCTGCATGTGTAAGCCCACCCTTGCTTGCTAGATGATAAATATTGATGAAAATAGAAACGCAGGGTTCCATTTCCACTGATATGTTGATGTCATAATTCTGAATTAGTTTAGGTCTTTAATAATTCTGAATTAGTTTAGGTCTTTAATAATAACATGAAAAACTTGTGATGTCATAATTCTGAATTAGTTTAGGTCTTTAATAATAACATGAAAAACTTGTGCATTCTTCTCACTATTTCTTTTATAGTCTTCTGGATCTCAGGAATCATTTCTGAGCAGTATACTAAGTTTTTGTTATATAAATTCCCCATTCGTTCACTTTGAACGTGTTGACAAAGCTTGGTCATTTATTTGTAGTAATTTTATTTAGAAAAATGATATTTATTACGTGTCATGGGGCTTTGGAAAAGCTCTGAAAGGCACCAATGGCTTATCTACACTTAGTATTTGTTGGTAAAGGATGCCCCAGATCCTGGATTTGTCCATGGTTCATGGCTTTGATGATTAATACTCATTTGAGCTTTGTCTCTGTGTGAGTTTTCATTAGTAATTCGAATGGCTTGGCTAATGCAATTATATTTATCAAAACTGGTTCTCAAAATCTGTAACTAGTAGAAAGATAAACAATTTTGGTGTATGGGCTTGAAATTCCCACATGTTTCAAGTGTTAAGCCTGCATGGAATGGTATGCCATGTACACAAATTTGCAATCCTTTCTTGCAAATTGGTATTTTACATATGCATGAATGCATGTCTAGTAGTCGGGTATAATACTAAGCAACTCTTGTATTTGAAGGCAACCAAGTAGAGAGAGGATCTCTGGATATTGATAGGCCGACTTTATGGATGGGGAGATGATAGTATTTGTTCCCACTACCTTGAGAGTGACTATTTGACGGATGTTTTTGTACCTGTACTGCTGTCATTTCTGACTACTATCTGAGCACTCGTTGATCCATTGTGGTTGTTATACTCTGGATTTTGTTTCCTTTTTTTCCTTGGAAAAACTTGTGTAATTGATTTATGGAGTCATATTTACTCACTCCTAATCTTGCTCAGTGCCTTGAGCACATGAAGAATGTATTTTTATTCTCCCCATGAATAAAATTTACTGTTTTTCCTTGGGAAAAAAAAAGGGAGATGCTAGTGTAAGCATTTTCTCAGCTAACAGTTACCTTTTATTTTCAATCACTTTGAGATGCTTATTATTTTTCCAGTAACCTCGTATCCATGATGATATCCCGAGTGATTGTTTTAGACATCAAATAATTTTCTCGAGGTCTGGATAGCCTATTATACTGCAATTGCACTATTGGTTTCTATAAACAGGTATCTCATGATAGCAGCCTTGCAGGTTATTTGATAAAACACTATGGGATGCCTGGCTTAGGTGGTGCATGAGCAAATGCATATCATTTATTTAGGACTGGGAATTTTCATGGTTGTAGCTTGTGGGGGATAGCCATGTCATGTTCGTGGAAGGACATTAATGTGTTGTGATTCTAGCTTTATCCCATGATTGCAGTTGCGACACACTTTAGATTGATGAGTTAGCATCATGGGTGCTAGTTTTGCATGTGTAGGGATGCATTTTACACTTTAGATTGATGAATTAGCCCTTTGCATATGTAGAGAATAGAGATGCATTTTATAGTCTTTTTGCTAAATTGGCAGTGCTTATTTTCTATGAAGCCGATCACAGACCTCCTCCTCACATACCCGGAGCCTCCTACACAACCTGGGTTTTGACATCGGAAATCCGGGATGTGTTAAATGATACAGTGCAATGTATCCCTGGAGACGCGGACGGGGAAAAATCTCTGTGTAAAAAAAACTGTATACTCGAGTACGCTCTTATAAACCCGGTGTTTAAACCCATATGCGACCAGGATGTGAAAAAGCCGCAGGGTTTGACCCGTATTTTAGTCAAAAATGGATTTTTTTCGTCTTTGCTTTTTCAATCAATCAAAAGTCAACATAAAAACACAAAAAAAATATAAGTTTTAAAATTTATCGTGATTTATCTAATTCAAACCCTATGCCTGTGGATGTACCCAAAAAGTAACTCAAACACAAAAAACAAAGATAAAAGACCACAAAAGACAAACAAAACACAAATGCAAGACCACAAAAGACATTTGGCATTCGGATATTATTTTCATTTATGAGGTTATTTTGTTTTTTATATGCATACCTTATGGTTAATGACAAATGTCTCTAATTTCTGATTTATTAGGCTATAGTTTCTATATTTTTTATTTTTATAATATTTTTTGTAAGGACATCCACAAGGCAAAAAAAAAATAGCCATACCCGTTTACTGGGTACTTTTACCCATACCCGTACCACACCTGAACTGGCTACTTAGCTTATTTTCGCCAATCATATTTATAGTTTTTGATAGTTTGTGTATCCAAAGTTTTCCAATCTTTTTCTTCCAACCACATGTTATGCAAGAGGGCTAAGACTTGTCATGAATAATTACCATGTCTAATCAATTATTTTGTAGTTTCATATAGAGTCAAACTTTCTGATGTTCTTCCATCACAGGTGTTGGGTGATATGCCACGTAAACGTTTTGAATTTACACGGAAAGTCGAACCATTAGAGCCACTTGACATTGCACCAGGTGTAACAGTTCTGGATGCCCTCAAGCGCGTTCTTCACCTTCCATCTGTCTGTTCAAAGCGTTTTTTAACAACCAAGGTATGCTTCTAAGATGCTTAAAAATTTACGATTTAGTAAAAATTCTGTTAAAACCCCAATATTTTGAAAAAAGCATAGTCTATTGTTTTATGCTTTCCTATCTATGTGCACTTTTAAAGATTTTTGTATGCTTTCCAGGTTGATCGCTGTGTCACAGGTCTTGTTGCACAGCAGCAGACGGTGGGGCCTTTGCAGCTTCCTCTTGCAGATGTCGCTGTTATTGCTCAGGTTGGTTTTATAATCCTGCAGTTTTAGTAAGATATCCAGTATTATGTTCCTGAATGGAATGAGACTTTTCTCTCTTCTGGGTAGTGTTCTTGTCACTGCAAATGGGCCCATCTTGGAATTTTTAATGTCTATAGTTTCTTTCAATGTTAATTACTGATTTATTTGATATTTTTGCAGTTTTTGAAGGATACATATGTTTTAATATAAGTTATAACATATTTCATTTTTGTATCAGCATTTGACAACATGACATGATTATTATTGTTGCAGTCATATGCAGGTATAACAGGAGGTGCATGCGCCATCGGAGAGCAGCCAATAAAGGTTGTCCATGCTAACATTCATTTTAATGTGAGCAAAATGTATTCAAGGTACATTATAAATAAACCAAATGTTTCCTTCATGAATCTCTATATGTGTAGGGTTTATTGAATCCAAGGGCGATGGCCAGACTAGCTGTTGGGGAGGCTCTTACAAATCTCATTTGGGCTAAGGTGAATATATTAGATTAGATATTCAAGTTTTTCTATCATTGTTGCTCAAATGAATGGAAATTTAAAGTATTTATTTGCCACGGTGTTAGCATTTGTTCTGTTCTTAGAAATATAGCTTACTATCTGCAGGTTACTTCACTTAAAGATGTTAAAGCAAGCGGAAATTGGATGTATGCTGCCAAGCTTGATGGAGAAGGAGCCGCCATGTATGATGCGGCTGTTGCTCTTCGTGATGCAATGATAAAGCTTGGCATAGCTATTGATGGTGGTAAAGATAGTCTCTCTATGGCTGCACAGGCATCAGGGGAGACTGTCAAAGCTCCCGGCAGTCTAGTTATCAGTGCTTATGTGACTTGTCCAGATATTTCTAAGACCGTTACGCCAGACTTGAAGGTAATATTTAACATAGACTTGCACACAGTTCTATGAAGGTAAATGTATATTTAATTAATGTTCTTTACCAACTTTTTCAATTTCTTTGTAGCTTGGAGATGACGGTGTTTTACTGCACATTGATTTGGCAAAAGGAAAGCGTCGTTTAGGAGGCTCTGCACTTGCACATGTTTTTGATCAGGTATTTACAGAGATTTTACGCTTGGTTGGCACTTGGTAGGCTGTGCTTCACCAGTTGCTAAAATGTTGTGCTGCAATGGCAATAGGAAATTGGGTTTCAATGACAGTGAGGAGAATTGTTGAAGGAAAATTCAATGAATAAAAAGCAAGAAAAATAATTTAAGTTGATGCTGTCTTTAATCTTCACTTTTTCTTTGTTTTATTCTTCTAAACCTTAACTTCCCTGGTGTTTCACTTTTATGATGTCATTGAGAGGTCTCTGTTCCATCAAAGTTAACCCAGGGCTTGCACCTGGCATTTTCTTTTTCGCTGGGCTTGTCCTCTGGTTTTGGATCTGGGTTGTTGTGTCAGGTGCTCAACCACAAGGCTAGTCTTCTAGATCATAGTCCAGAAAACCTCCACTATATTGCTTTTAATTCTATTTTCCCTCAAGTTACTAGGCAACTGTTGCCAGCCCCTTGTACCTGTTCCAAATCCTTAGACCTACACAGATACATCCCCGGTGTCTCTTTGACGAACAGAGGGCATACTTGGGCAAGGTCAGGGGTACCTAGTATGAACCCAGGTGTATGCGGGCTGTTTTTAAACAGAAAAAATGATTAAACAGATTTATCAAATCTGTTCTAATCTGTCCACAGATAGGGAGCCTACTCTATATAGCTCTTCCTAATGGCCTGCCTTATCTATATATAGATATGGTGGTGCCCTCCCCCACTGAATATATAGTTATGGGTGGGGCCCCCCTTGGGGGTCGAGGGAATCACCATATAGAGATTAGATATATGGTGACAGTCAGCCCTTTATCCAGTTCTGTGGCCCTATATGGATATTGATATGGCAATCTGACTATCCTACTTGGCACGAAGATAGAAATAGATGAAATCACTATGTTCTATGTAACAGGCATATAGCATCTATATAGTTGGTTATAGTATAGTCGTCGAGGTAGTTACGGTTACTAAGAACGGAGTGCCCTAATCATGAAATGCCACACTAATCATAAAAATGTAGCTATTATAACCAAGTGCCCTATATCTAGACAATATATGGGATGGGATATATTTCCTTGTCATTATTCCTCTCACAGGTCTACTGATGTACTATAGGTCCCTGCATTCCTCGCCATATAGAAGGGCTGAGTACCCCTATCTTCTCTAGAGGGAGAGGGAGATGCCATATATGTATAGGGCTTGGCCCTAGTCTTGGTGCAACCCCATATGTCCTTGTGGACCTCCATATATAGATAGGGCTGGCAAATAGGTGCTAGTGTCCATTTATATGTAGAGAGGCACTAACCCATCTCTATCTATATCTCAGGTGAGTGGACAGGTGCCAGCGGCCATTTATATATAGTCAGCAGTGAGCCATCTCTTTTTATCTCTATTGAGATATAGATACATATAGGGAACTCTTTGAAAGAGACCATCAATTATAAAGTTATGCATGGCTTAAAATTATCATTAAAATCATTAGTATTTAAAGGTATACAATTATAATAATGATTTTATAATTAAGTTATAAGCTTTACAAATTTAAATAACTTTTAAAATGTTACCACGCTGATACGCGTAACCTAGAATAGCAGCCAAGGGGGGTGAGATGAGTGAGTGCAATAATGTGAGATGTCAATAAAAATGGTTAACCTTAAATTTGATGTCCATTTGACGACACAGGGCAGTTTTAACTTTTCCTTCTTGCTCAGAGAAGGCTATCAAAAATCACAATATCTTGGGCATACTGTTGAATTTGGAGTATTTTCTAGCATAATGCAATGGTGCAGCTAGATTGAGGTCATTGATCACCAAACAGACATCTGCTAAGATGGTGATGGAGGTGTTAATCAATGTGTAACTCTTCAATAGGCGAAACTATGCCATAAATCCAAGACAAGCGTGTTTTGCAGATAGATATATTGAAGATATCTGTACTAGTTTTAAATTTATAATCTCAAACTTCATGCTTTTATTTTTAAATTATTTATAGATTAACAAATCTCTTAAATGCATCTATTTTATATATGTAAATATTTATATTCTTTGAGCTTTATGCTTGTATTTTTATTATTTTTATATTAACAATTCTCCTAAATTCCTCTATTTTATAAAGTTTAAATATTTATATTTTTGAACTTAAAGTTAGATTTTATGGGACTTAACCAAATTTAATGATAGACGAATTTGAATTTGAATTTGAATTTGAATGAGGCAACACAGACCTTAACAAAACCACTGACTCATACCTAAAATCTGCTTCGCCACTGATCCACCTCAAATTGACTCAACTTCCTATATACCCTATTTTATATATAATATGATTAATTTTTTCTATATATATAATATATATTATGGATCTACCCAAGCCCTACCAAACCTAGGGCTTCTAAAATGTCAGTGAACCCCATACGGTACAACCATGTACCCCAGTAACTTCAGGATTCCTCATATTCTTTTTCATAAAAGATAAAATTGTATTATAAAATGAAAAAAAAAAAAAACATCACTCTTCTTCTGTGAGAGCCAAAAACAGGAATGGGGAAATGTCTATACGAAAAGTTGTAACCACCTTAAAAGTATATAAATTATAATTATAGTGTGCCATTTTTTTCCATGCTTTCACAAATTTGTATTTAGAAGGCAAGTCTCTAAGCCTTTCTCAGGTTTGCAGTAGAAGATATGAACTAAAACAAAAGATAGCTGGAATATCTCTATAACCCTGAGCTTTCCTCATTAAAACCCTAGTCACAACTTTGTATGGACTACTACACAATTGACAAAGGTTCTGTCATGCAGAGTAGCTAATATATTTTCCAACGTGCTAAAAAGATCCATAAAACTGGACTGTATAACTTTGTATCATTATAGAGGAGATGAAAGTTACCATCCATTGTTTGAAGCCAAAGGCAGAGAATTTGGTGGTGCTCTGGATGCTGTCTGACTCCTTGGATTTTAATAAATACTATAATTGATTCCAAATTTTATTGTTCATGATACATTATGCGTTATTGGGTGAGTAAAATTTTACATTATATATAGGTGAAACTAAAAAGACAAAAAGGGCAAAAATGCAGAGAATTTTATTAAAAGTTTCTGATCCCTAGCAATGACATTTTTACTCAATATTCCAGTTTTTGGAGTGCTTGCAGGACTGGAAATGAGTCTAGGAAAGTTGAGAAAGCGTTTCTGGACTTTGTAGCTAAAGTGTGACTAGAGACATATTCAACCATCTTTTTATATTTAAATCCATAGGTCATTTAAGAAGCTAATTTACAAAATCCTTTGTTCACATCATGTCTCTAGATAAAACTTCACTTGTGTTTATAAGTCCATATCCATTTCTTATGCATGCTAATTTTTATTTTTCACTTGCATTTTTTAAAACACAGATAGGTGACATTTGCCCAGATCTTGATGATGTTTCATATCTAGAGAGAGTCTTCAATATGGTCCAGGTAAGGATCTTACTATATTATTCATTTGTATTGTGGACTGAAAAAGATTCAACAATTAATCTTGTTTGATCTTGCTTCTAGGAACTGCTCAGCAAAAATCTTGTCTCAGCTGGTCATGACATTAGTGATGGTGGTATAATTGTATCCTTGGTAGAGATGGCATCTGCTGGAAATTGTGGTATCCACGTTGATTTAAGCTCAAAAATACTGGTATATTTGAAGCATTATTTGCAGAAGAACTTGGCCTTATCCTTGAGGTCAGCAAGAGCAACCTACTTGTAATACTTAGAAGATGGCTATATTTTTCTATAATTTCAGTTGCAGATTTTGAACTGATCCTATTTTGATTGTTATGAGCAGGTTAGCAGTGGAGATCTTGATGTCGTTTCTGAGAAATTTGATGCTGCAGGTGTCATGTTTGAAATAATTGGGCGAGTTACATTCTCTCCTGTTATAGGTGTTTCTGTTGATGGCACATTACAGGTTAAAAAACCAACAGCATATCTTAGGGATCTGTGGGAGGAGACAAGTTTTTGCTGGAAAGATTCCAGAGACTCGAGTCATGTGTACAAATAGAACAAGATGGACTGAAAAACAGGCATGCACCTGCTTGGAAATTGTCATTTGTTCCTAGTTTTACAGATGAGAAATACATGAATTCAAACTCAAAACCAAAGGTGGCTATTATTCGAGAAGAGGGCAGTAATGGTGATAGGGAAATGTCAGCTATGGTTTTTGCTGCTGGCTTTGAACCTTGGGATGTTTCCATGTCAGATCTTTTGGAAGGTAAAGTCACTTTGGAAGACTTCAGTGGCATAGTCTTTGTTGGAGGGTTTAGCTATGCGGATGTGTTAGACTCTGCAAAAGGGTGGGCTGCCACCATAAGATTTAATGATTCTCTTCTTCGGCAGGTAACTGTTTACATATTTCATACTTGGTCAAAGCATCCTCCTTTTTTCATTGGGTTAGCATATGCTTTTAGTTTATTTTAATAGTACAAATGAAACCAGTTAAATCATCCAAATAAATAGTGATGAGTCAAATATGTCCACGCAGTTCCAAGAATTTTATGAGCGACCAGATACATTCAGCCTTGGAGTGTGTAATGGATGTCAGCTGATGGCTCTTCTTGGCTGGGTGCCTGGGAAAGAAGTGGGAGGAGTATTTGGTGCCGGCGGTGACAGTTCACAACCTCGGTTTATCCACAACGAGTCTGGTTGTTTTGAGTGTCGGTTTATCTCTGTGAAGATAGATGACTCACCCTCACTAATGTTGAAAGGCATGGCAGGCACTACTGTTGGCATCTGGGCTGCCCATGGAGAAGGAAGAGCATTCTTTCCTAGTAACGATGTATTAAACCTCATACAAAAATCAAACTTAGCACCAATTAGGTATTGTGATGATGATGGATATGTAACTGAGGCATACCCATTCAATCCTAATGGGTCCCCACTTGGAATTGCATCTTTATGTTCTCCAAATGGGAGGCATTTAGCTCTCATGCCACATCCTGAACGTTGCTTCCTCTTGTGGCAATTCCCATGGTATCCAAGGGAATGGGAATTTGACCCAAAGGGTCCTAGCCCCTGGTTAAGAATGTTCCAGAATGCACGGGAATGGTGTGATGAAATATAAAAACTCCAACCATTCATTTAATTTATTTGTAACCTATAATCTTAAATTTTGTAGAATTTGTTAAGATTCTTTTCTAAAGAGTTACCAACTTTGATGTGTAATTAGACTGCAGATTGATCAACTACAAATTGTACGTGCCAGATGAATTGACTTAGGATTGAATTCAATAAACATCCATTTTGCTGCTTGTTTATTTGAGTCTAATCTGTAACTAAAATCGATCTCAATTGTATTAGTTGTGCAATATTTCAGATTAAATGCTCTAAGATGAGGCTTGTTAACTTTTACTTTTCTTGACACTAGGATCTGCTTTCATTACATTTATTCCAAGAATCTACTAAACAGAGATAAACATAAATGAAGTATGCCATAAATTTTCGTTGTTCCACTTTGCTTTTTAAAATCCAAGCATTTATTCTTTACATTTATCTTACTGAATTTGAGATACCACATGGAGTATTTAGAATTTTCTGAATCTACAAGCTTTACAGTTTTCCAACAGTTGGCTGTTGTTTTCAATTTCAACTTTTGTGAATGTTTTACCAACTTACTCCTTACCTGTTTCTATTCGGCCCGTTTTCTTTTCATAAATAAAATGGGAAGGTACTTTAGGGATGCCATTATGGCAGGTTATTTGCTCCATTACCCCATGTTTCAGCGTCAGGGTTATGGAGACAGTTATTGGCGAGTTCTTAAACTTCGAGAACAGCCTTGAATATAGACTAAAATATTTTTAATTAATGACTAATCACAAGTAGACAAACAATTAAACTGAGAAAATCTGTGTCTAAACCATAATGAATGAATTATTGAAGGTTGTTTTCTTAACTAAAACTAAATATAACAATATCAGATAATTTGGCCCATAGAAGGGTTCCACATTGATTGATGACTCCATCACCTTTTCTGCAATTTTTTGTCTAATGATGAAGGACCTCAATCTATTGTTTATTTGTAATGGTGTATCTCTTTTTAATTGAGAGCGATATGCTAATAAGAGATTATTAATAGTTCTCTATAATCGATTCGTAAATGAAACTATTTTTTTAAAATTCATTATCAGGAGTTGAGTTTCATATATTAATTCTCACTTAGGGGCTAGTAAATTTTGTTTGGGGATTTTTTTGTTCATCCCCTATATGGTGGTTGTAATGAGGTACTTTTGTTCAAGTTAGTGCTACTTCAATGTATTATTTTCCTTGAGCAGAGTGGCATCGTCTGCACCTAACCAACATCTTTTTAAGCATGTACCTTTTTATACTAAAAGACATTTGACAATGTAAAAATGTTTTTATAATAAGGTAGTTATAGTAAACTAATAAAAATGTCATATAAAATGTTGTTACATACCAACATTTGAGCCAAATTGTGATGATTTTGCAAATTTTGACAAGGAACACGCGTGTAGTCTAAATACAATAGTTATAAGTCACAATTTCCCTCTTTTCACCCATAAACGTCACAGATGCGACTTTTCATATATGTCATAATTTGTGAGTTTTAATAAAGTCAGCTTTTTTTAGTTAATAGATTGCGATGAAAGAAGGAAATTACAATGAGAGTGTTTTGAATTAGAAGCATAAGGTAAAATGTAAGATGCAAGTCTATAATTGTAAATATGGCCCTTGCTATAACCTCCAAGAAGAGAAATATCTTGTATTTGGATTGATTCATAACATTCAATAAATCACCATGTTATCATGTTTGGGAAATCAAAGTTGATGAAAACATTATATTGTGGTGGAATAAATAACACACATTTGACATTGCAGTCATACCATGCCACCCATTACGCTTTTCAATTTCAAAGCACTTTGCAAGGAGGATCGCTTGAAGGAGGTGATACTTATTTTGCTCACGACACAACCCTCATATAGGCTATTCTACATATCTTTACTTGTAGACACGCATTGCCAAATATAATTTTTTATGAGATAAGTAAATCCGATCTCACATTGATGAGTGGATCCGCATTTTACGTACAACATAAACTCAAAAATGTTTGAAAAGTGTGGAAGTCAAGTGGAAGCTCTTGAAATTTCAGCCACTTTATTGATTGAGATTTCTAATAGTGATAGGGGAGAAGAGCCAGTATGTGAACACTTCCCAATACTTGAAGAGTATTTTGCATTAGAAATATCCAATAATTGATGGAATGAAAGCCAAAATTTTGAATGTTGAAGTTTAAAAAATTGTTTATTTATAAACCATTTGTGAATTGGGTCAACATCTCACTATTATAAGTACATCTCTTTCCATATTCCAACATTGCTTGTTCAACAACCAAATTTTTCATATCCAAATTTTAATGCATACCTGCACAATAAAACCATACCATCTTGTCAAGATTCAAATTCATCCATTAAAAAAACCAAAAAAATGTAAACATGAAGGTAAAAAATAAATGTGAATATCAAATCAAATAATTGCAGCCACAAGATCATCTCAAAATCAATTTCAACCTTTGATTAAAAAGACCCTCCACCTTGATCCATGTATTCCGATTTGATTGGTACAAAGGAAGACACCGGAAAATTGCATGTGAACAACTATTGGTGTATTGGTGAGTAAGCATTAATTGTGTTCTTATTTGCAATGCACGTCAAGATCCACCGAGACATATCTCATTTCTCACTTTTATTGAGCTATTAATGCTCAACTAGCATTGGCTTGCGTGAACCACTTTGGGTCTCCACTAGTAAATGAGTTTTTTTAGATATTCACTTTAATCGATCATATGGAAGCAAATAATATTAAAATATGGTTCCAAATTAAAGATATAAGATAAAAAAATGTTTATCTATAAGATGTTGTAAAATTGGCAATCCTACTTGGCAAGAAATTGACCCAATGTCCCCATGAACTTAGGCGTTTGCTTACTAGCTCTTCTCCCCTAAAGAGTATTTCAAAGAGGAATTTGGAAGTTAAGAAGACTTGGTCCAACAAGGAGGTTGTGAGGTCATTATGTTAAGGTTATGAAGATAAAATAATTTGAAGTAACATCCCACATTAAAAATGTGCGTCAAATTTTTTAATAAAAAACCATAACTTGGATCATGTATTGTCTTAGCAATAATGTATGGTTGTGTCGATCCATGTCAATCTCACCCCACTTTCGTTGCACCCATCTTGTAAAGTAGTTTAAGCCCAAAAATGTCAAAAGTATCAAATCTTGATCTTATTGTTCCTATGTGTGTCGTCGAAGGCATCCAAATGATCATATTCATTTTTGGAAAAGGATAAACACTACTATTAGTGACTATTGGTATTTTTGTAACTATTGTAGTGCTCCACAAACTACTTGTGGTGATTTGAGATCCGCCCTAATTATGCTCTCTGGCAACTCGTGGTGATAAATCCTACGTAAGCCCATCCAAGTCCCAATCCATCGAATCCTCCCTAAAGCCTTCACTACAGAAATTGTGACATTGTCGGCCTCAAGGAGAGCCCGGTGGAAATAGATTTGGTATTACTCATAGGTTCATAACAAACTTTGAGCGAGCTCTCCCTTTCCTAAGTCTCCAAGAAACTCGGCAAAACACCTTGCTTCAACTCGTCCTTCGGCTCATCCGTTTGTAACTAGATCTCGGCTCTTAACCAACTTTGCACATACAAACCCGGACTCACCAATTCAGCGGGCACCCACACCCAGAAGCAATCCTAGAAGAAAAGTTAATTTGCATAATCAACAAGGGAACAAAGAACATAAACAATGTCTAATTTGTGGTAAAAAGGCAATGAATTGAAATATTATTGGCATAATGCATTCCAACAAGGATCTTCAAACAACAACCCCATTAATCAACATTTTTCACAAGGACACAAAAGTCTCATGGGAATAAAAGGAAAGTGGAAAGAGAAGTCAGAATAACAACAATCCAACCTTTCTAAATAGAAAGAAAAACCCTCAAACAAGGACTTCCAATATGATGTAGAACATAATCTCAACAGTTTTTAACACCCTAATTAAATAAGGTTTTGTATTAGTTTAGTTCCTTATTTAATAAAAAGCAAAAGGGTTGTACAAGTTGTATATTTTAAATTAATTAATGAGTATTATTGTGTAAAACAAAATCTAGCTTTTAATGTAGTGTGCAATATTAATTATAGAAATAATTACTTAAAACACAAGAAGGGAAGAGTACTTTGTTAAATACTTAGGTACATAGATGATCTGGGTGTGTGCATATGTAAGGATTTGGAAGTGCTTCCTCTCTAGAATTGTGACTAAAAACACAACTAGTATGGAATCGTAGAAGTTATGTTGGAGTGTGGTAATGTCTAGTCCTAATTTGTATGGTCTCGGATGGGGATATTTTGGAACTTTATAACTAATGGTGGTCGCCAATGTCTTAAAAAAGTGCTTTGTTGTCTAAGGATATGGTTTGCAACTATGCAACGACTTCTTGTAGTATCATGTAATGGATAAAACCCTATATACATACACTAGCACTTTATGAACACAATTAGATAACAAAAGAATAAATTGGTGTGTTAGAGATGGATTGACCTAGTGGTCAACCCCAGTTGAACTAATCTAGGTGTTGCACTACATCCCCTTAAAGGCAGGAGTAAACTCCATGTAGTTTTCTTAATGTATGTGTAACTATATGTAAATCTAAGCCAACCCTCTATGTGCCCTCGTGTCTCTTGACACAAAGAATACCATAATGTGGTGTGCTTCGGATGCATTAATGATATAGTGGGTGTGCTTCGGATGTTAGATTGATTCCCTTTTTCCATTAGATACTTTTGGCAATGCTTTGTGTTGACTTGCTCTTGATATGACTTGGCTCTAAGACCTTTGGAGGCTTGTAGATGGGGAAACTAGACTCTTAAACCTAGTTTGAGTGCTTTAGATCTAAACATTGTTGCTCTTATAGAAGGTATGTTGCTTAGGAAGATTTAGGAGAGCCTTGAGTGCTTTAGGAGTGTATTTTACAATATGATCTTTTGAAAATGGCAGTGAAATTGTAAGTGCATTAGACTTTCTTATATAGGCTTTCGTAGGTTGATTGTTGCATTATGGCCAACCTATAAGATAAGAAACAACCCAAAGAAAGATATCAAATTAGGAAGAATTTGTTAGAGAGTGAGAGATGAGACCATATGGGTTAGCACATACTTGTAGTACGACTTAGCCTTAGTCCATACAATTTCAAACAAGCAATTTATGATGGTATAACAAGATTTTGGAATTTTTTTGTTGGGCGTAATACATTGCTTTGCATGAATACCATTGAGTATATGAGTGACCGAGCAATGTGCGAGTACAACAAGTCATGCGGAGATAAAGAGAGATAAGTCAATTGGAATTAGGATATGTGCACAAGTCTTACTACAAAAACAAAGTAAAACTTATCATTGGCAAAAGATAACTTGTCAATTTTAGGTATCTACATTTGCCCCACCTCTAAGTGTGAAATGGAAATTGCATACTTATAGAAAAAGGTACCTGAGTGTGCACACACACTTCGTCTTTATCAAGGAGTATGCCAAGATCACTATATCAAGTAGATGCGAGTTAATAAAAACCAAATAGATGAGAATATTGCAAAAGCAAGTAATAAAAAGATCGACACTCTCCATTTAATAGCTCAATATATTAAATGTACAAATATGGAATGAAACGTGTAACTCCCCCATGAAAGTAGGTCAAATGTGCTAAGAATGGAGTGTAACTCCCATACTTGAAATAGCCGGTCAAGAGTAACTCCATCTAGCTAATAATGAATCAAACATGGAACTCCTATGCCAATGTACATCTATGTATGACACATGCCACATGCGAAAGCTTACCCATGAGAGTAGGAATGTTCCATGTGTGTAGGAATAATCCCGATAAATTAATAAAAGAAAAATAACATCCTACACCAACACCCGCCTTAAATGTAGCTTAGGTGAGAATAAGAGATGGGTCCCTGGAGAAAAGGAGAAAACCTATAAGAAAAACTCCCCACAAAAGAGAATAGAAAAAGAGAGGGCTAAAAAGCCCCAAGAGTGAGAAACTCTGTTGCTTATAGCCACCTTGTATCTTAGAAAGGAAATCTCTAGAGTGATTGATCAAAAGCATTACTGATGAAGAGTGGAACACCTTGGAATAGTGAATGTGTCCACCTAGTGTCGATGGATCACCAACCAAGGTGTGGTTCGGATAATCGTGCTCCTCATGTATAGTAGATGGGCCAACCGCTTCATCTAATGATGGTGCATTCGAATCAGAGATGAATAAGGAATGTGGAATTCCTTGTAATCGTGTACTAGAATGTCCGATGTCTAATGAGTCATGGATCAATATACCGTCTACCTATAATGTCTAAAGTGGATTGAAAGTAGGTGGATCAATAAATAGGTCCTTAATATCCGGAAGGTGACAAGGAGATGATGGAGGTATGTCCCCATCATTACCGTAGTCATATGTGCTAGAAGAAGAGGAGTCCTCATCATCATAGATGTGCTTAGGCTCAAAATGCCAACAAGTCGAGGTGAGCCTGATGAAGAAAGAATTTGAAGGAGAGTCAAGGACAAAGTGTAAGAAGGTATATAGTCGATTCGGTGATTGATTGTTCTGTTACCACTATAGTATCATTTTCCTACTCTCTAATATACACTGAATGTGGAGTGAACTCAACTCACATTCCCAGACGAAGGTGAGTAATCTAGTAGACTGATAGGAGATTAGTTGAAAGTGAGGGAATACTTAGAACGTTATCGAATGTTCCACCACTCACTTCAATAGACACTCTCCCAAAAACATGTGCATACGTGTCGTCACTCAATTGAATAGCGGACAAGTCACGTGATCCCAAGCAAGTGAATTCTACATGTGAAGAATCCATGTGATGTGATGCATCAAAGTCAATGACCCATGCAGGAGTCAAAGGCGCATTGCAACTAGGGTCCAGCCCTTTACTTTCTCCTTATCATATTCTTTTTCTTTGTAGAACTTGAATAGGTGAACTCAACGTGTTTGAATGCGGGACCCTGTTGTTCTTCTTCTCAAGAATTTGTTTCGTGTGATCAATCATTTTCTTCATACAATCATGTTCTTCATGCCCATTATTCTTACAATAAGAACACTTAACCCTCACTTTCTTAGGTTTTGCTTGGCAAAGGAGGTTTCGATGTTTGATTTGGATGAGGTAGGTTCTGATCCTTATTTTTCTATTGATCCTTTTTCTTATGTTTCTTCTCCTTATGGTTTGAAGCTTTTTCATTCCCAACAATCAGAGCATGTGGTTTAGTTGACTTCAATGAACCCATCTAAATTAACTTATCTTGCTCCTAATCAAGTCAATAAAAAAATTGTCTAAAGATGGCATTTTCCATGTAGCCCCAAAAGTACTCTTGGTGGCATGAAAGGTGGAGACAAATACAAAATAATACGGCCCTAGTTTTACAAGTATGGACAAAATCAATCGGTCGTCCTTTTTATCTATTCCACAATTTTTCAATTACAATTTGATGGATTTGAACTTGGTGAAGAAATCTTGAATGATGTCAAAATTACTAGGGCTCAACCTAATGACCTTGTTCTCCAACTCATGTCCTCTCATTACATCTTGCTTCCCAAAGAGTGATTCCCATGTGATCCATACATCATTAGGAGATTTTGTAGATGCAACATGGAAGAGGAGATCAAGAGAAATAGAAAGACATAACAACCCATGAGCTTCATGACACTTGTTAAACCATTTTTCTTTTTCTACAACGGGTGTCGGTTCAATTGCAGTGCCTATTATTATTTGAGGTAGAATTTTGATCCTCAAAATGATTTACATTTTGGTTTTCCATTCGTGATAGTTAAAGGGTGTGAGAGGACTTATAGAACCAAAATCCATAGGAGAATATGACAAAACCAGAAAGAGAGTGTGGAAAGAAGATAATAATACACAACGCCCCCAAAAATTATGCACTTAAAATTTGGTAGTTTATAACTTAATATTTTTACAATATAAATGCAACCAATGGATTGGGAACAAAAACATGCACTTTTGATATAAGCGACACAAGATTCCAAGTTACCCAGAGAAGACTATTACAAGAATCCAATATCAATGCAAAGCCTTAACCAGTCCACCTACTTGCCAACTTATGCAACTCAAAGGCAAAACTTCTTTATGAGTGTAAATACAAAACAAAACCCAACTATTTAAAAATAAATTTAAACATGCTTTGAGTTAAATGTTTTAGGGAATGGATTTGTTTTGTTCTGCATCTTTGAGGAAATGTCTGCAAAAACTCCAAGGTGGTAATATACATTTCCTCAAAGACAAGACCACTCAAATTAGCACGCCCAGCAAGCAGAATGCACCCCAGGCCAGCCAAATCAGCATCCCAGATAAAAAATGCTCTCATCTCAGCAACAGGAAAAACTCCACATACCAAAGAAATGCCTCTGGCAAGATGAATGTCTCCCAGCTAAAATCTTAGGTGAATAAATGTAACAATACACGCAAGCCAAAGGAACCAGAAGAACACAAAAACCTGCACAAAAATAAGTCGCCAATATTGCCAAAAGTGTGATGTTGAGCTTGCTTGTCAAGGATGCAAATAGACTCGCCAAAAGTTTAGGTAAATGCCTTTGAAACTGAGCAAAGGTCTTTCAAAACTGTCAATGAACTCGTATGATCAAAATCAACTCGACCCAAATGAGTTTGAACTTAGCGATACCTCCAAATGGTGGACTACAAGGGAGCTGAGTTGGAAGGTGCTCTATATGTAGAGCTCTTGTAGAGGATGTCAAGCAGTTGGAGGGATATATGCGTAGGGAGAGCTGTGTAAGATTTGAAGACTACAACTTTGGAATAACAACTTGATACCTCCAAAACTAGTAATACCCCTGATTTTAGAAAAAAATACTCCCTACAAAATAAAATTCTTAAAGATTTTGAGAGTTTTTAACTCTAAAATTTTTGTAATCCCTCAAAACAATGGATATGAATTAAAACTATTTTTTTGTAAATAATGAAATTTCCAAATTTAATAAAAACTAATAGTAATTAAACCAGAAATTCAAATACTAGAATGGATCTGATACCATATCAAGGAATATGCCAAGAGATCAAGCAGATGCATTGGTTCAATGCAAACACAAGTCAAACAAGTGCACAAGTTGGTAAAAATCAAATAGATGAGAATATTGCAAAAGCAAGTAATCACAAAGATCCAACACTCTCCATTGAATAACTCAATATCTCACAATGCACAATGTATAAATAGGGAGTGAAATGTGCAACTCCCCCATGAAAGTATGTCAAATGCGCTAAGAATAGAGTGTAACTCCCATACCCAGAATATCCAGTCAAGAGTAACTCCATCTAGCTAATAATTATTCAAACATGTAATTCCTATGAAAATGCACACCTATGTATAACACATGCCACATAAGAAAGTTTACCCATGAGAATAGGAATACTCCATGTGTATATGAATAATCCTAATAAACTAACCAAAAAAATAATATCCCACACCAACAGTCTTTGCTTGCAGGATGTTGCTAAGGAGAGTCATAATCATTGTTGAGCTCGTTGACAAGACATCTGCTCGGATCTTTGCTCCGCGTAGAGGCAGATTGAGGTTGTGTAACATAGTGGTAGTTGATTGTCATCGACACATGACATCGGGTCGAGATCTTCGCTCTGCATGGAGGTTGATTGAGGTCATAGAACGAGCGATATTTGATAGAGCAATATTGCATAGAGGTTGATTGAGGTCGGTTTACGTATGAATTTTGGTATCAAAGTAGGTATTGCGCATGTAAGCTTGCTATCTCCGAAGCAAGTTTGATATCATGAACTGGGTTGTCGCATGCAGTAGCAGTGAGATGGAATTGTACCAGTTCATAATATGGCATGTGGTACTCATGATACTGAGTATGATGTTGCACATGGTGAATCTGCATAAATGAGATCAGGCACGTCAGATTGTTGAACTGAGATAGAGCATGAAACTTCTATAGTATGCATTGCAAAAATAACGTCATCACAAAGGGACCCAAGAAGAATAAGATGATTCTCATGTATGTGCACATTTCTCTATAGTTGGGCATGATAAGGGACAATGTTGGTATTTGTTCCCAGACCAAGCACCAAGGTGGTTCCAACGTCAAATGGTGGAACGTAAAAGGCACCGGAAAAGACTAGTAGAAATAACCCTACTCGTAGCCATATTTCGGAAAACAAAGAATGATTCTTGATTGAGGAAACGCTTATAGGTCGCGGGAAGTAGAGAAGCAAGAGTTGCAAGACAGGTTTAAGACTCGAGACATAATTCCTTGGAGGATTGATCACAAAGTTACAACATGAATTGCAAGCTAAGGAAGTGCTCCTAGCAACATTGCAAGATGGTGCAAAGGCGGAGAAGAAATGTATGCCCACCGATAATCACCATGTAAGTGATTCATTGAAATTTCCTTCCCATGAAAATGTAAATCCTACTTTTGGTGAATTCAAAAGTACACTAGAGGTATAGGATCAAAATTGCTTTTTAAAATGGGATATGAAGGAAAAGGCCTTGGTGTGAATAATCAAGGTATCACTAACCCTATCCAAGTGGAGGAAATACCTTTATATGTGGGTCTAAGATACAACAGTGGTAAAAATGAGGCAACAATGAGTGTAGAACCCAAGCCACCAATCCTCCCGAAGAAACCAACAGTAGGGAACATACCAGACTCTCCAAAGAAGAATGATGAGAGCAAATGAAAATATGACATCCCTAAGAGGTATGATCGTGTCTTCTTTGACTACAAAAAGAGCCCATAATAACCCCAGAGCTATTGTGGACATATCCATGTGCTTATTGTGGATCTAATAGCCATTGTGTAATTTAGTGTGGGAAGCAAAAGAAACACGCCAAGAGGGTTAAGGCCAATGAAGATAAGGGAAAATCTACCTCATCTTAAGGAGAAGACACATGGGACCAGAGCCACCAAGTAAGTACACACTACACGACAAGTTTATCATGCCTAGTGTTTACTTGCAACATTGGTAATCAAATATCTATATGAAGTCCTAATAAGACCAGACAAAGATTAGTCATCCCGATTTGGCATCAAAGTGGCACATCAGAAGGAAGTGAGCCCAAGTGCCACATGTCCCAAAGATTGAACTGATTTTGTGATTGGATATGGAGCGAGTTTGAAGGACATTAGGTTAGCTACAAAGATCTCTTCGAGACAACATCACGGTTTTGGATCCAAGGAGCGAAGGAAGTAGAATCTTTTTGGGACAAAAAGCATCCTTAGTGGCGAGGTGTGATCTAGAGGACAAAAGTTCCTAAAACCTTATGAGACTATTATAGTATGGAAGATCATTCTGAGAGATTTCCGTCGACTGCAAGAACATGGAGAATGGAGCCCGCATGACAAAGTTGTTGTTGGTCAAATTTTAGACTGGACAAGGTCAACTAGCCAATCAAGTAGCGATGTGTAAAAAATGGAATCGGATGAAAGGAAAACGATTGGTTTTGTTTTTTTGCCCTGTGGTGGGTCCTCAGGACACCACGTGGCATGTCACCATTAGTCAATATTAGACAAGCTAGTTCGAGTCATTGGACCGAGCCAATCAAAATCAAAACCGAGCTATACCACAAGTCATAGAATGAGAGATCTATTCCAATGGCTTGACGGAAAAAGGGCAATAACGTGGCCAAAGCCACGAGGTTGAAAGGATGTTGAAAGGCTTATTAAAGCCTTACTTATCTCCTCCGCGTACAAATGTGGGATATACCTCCTACACCCAAAATAGACGGTGGGCGGGAGGACTCAACGCTAAGTGATGTGGTGACAGTGAGGGACACGTGGTGGTCGATGAAGTAAGTCGGTGGGCGCAATGAACTAATGGGGAACACGTGGTTGTGGTCATGTGGACGTGGACGGGTCAAGGAAAATGATAGACAAAGGAGGTGGGAGCAAGATTTGACCCCGACCTCGTTGTGGGCGGTGCACTAGCCTAACCAACTCGACCAACCAAGTTGGATGGCTATGAGATGGCGGATAAGCCATATGTACAGTACGGAAAAGTGTCCCGCTTAGGCCTATATAAAGGCCCCCTCCCCATACACTCAACACAACAAGCTTCTCCAATTTGAAGCTTCTCATTTGCAAGCCCGAGAGCAAGAGGAGAATAATGAAGCCTTAAGGAGATCGAGACATATTTTGGAGAAAAAAAACACATATAACATTAAGAACAAGAATACGAGCGTGTTATAACGTGCTTCCATTTTAGGCTTGGTAAATAGCAATCATAGTAATTCAAAACACAATCATATTTTCCCAAAATGCACTAATGTTTTGCTTCAAATAAAAAAATTTGCCAATTTTTCGTCCCCCATCTTCGTGCACTTTCCCTTGGCAATATCCTCTTTTCCTCCTTTCACGAGTTCTACTTAGATCTCATTCTCCATCATCCCTCTATTTGAATATCTTCTATACCCAATACCACAACCTTCACCAATAGTTGTTCATCTAATTTTTCCTTCAGATAAATCTCAACTTAGTATCATAATTCCTTCTGAATACTACATTGATCATCACTTATGTTTTCATCTTCATGCATTCCTTTAAGATCTACATAGATCTCTCCTCCTCTTGTGTTATCTTCATTGTATAATACTACATCTTTCTTCTTTGACCGCTCTTCCTCCATCACCTTCGAGGAAAATTCTTATATTTCTCATCCCTTTTGTTATATATCTCCATTTTCATGCATTCCTTTATCTATACACTCTTCCTTTCCCTTTACTGAGGTCTCCAGTTTGGTGTGATCTTCTTCACTTAACTGTGCAATCTATCTCACCCTTTTTCTCAAATGGGCTCCATATAATTGAAACCATTCATAATCTATCAACTCTAGTTGTGATCTCAAGTCATCTTCCTATACATTCAAATATTCTCCTTTATCCCCCTCTTCTTTAGGTGCAACACTCTTACGAACAATCATATACCTAAAATTGACTCTTCATCTTTTTCCTCCTTGTGCTATATTTTTCTACATCACAATACACTTTCTGGTGATTCCATATTCTTCTTTTACCCATCACTCGAATTCTAATATTATCTCCTCATTGTTCATCATAACAATTCTCTATTACTTTTTCATGCATACTTCTCCACTTCCCTTATGCATTTCCAGGTTTCTCATGTGCTCTACACATTCCGCTCGCAATGGTAAAAGATGGATGTCTTACCATCCTTATCCATACTTACTATATTTTCTCTTTGATTATAGAGCATCTATCTTGCGGTAATATTTTCACAAAGATATCCCAATAAGACATAATAGGAATCCATTAGTAGGATATCACACATCATACGATCATTAAATACCCCATTTTCATCTCCACTTCACATTCTCCCATACAATGCCCTCCCAACCTTCAACCAACCATGTCACTTTATATGGGTTGGCATGCATCTTTCACTTTAATCCAAACTTACGTATTGTCTCTTTTTCTACCAAGTTATCAATACTTAAAATACCCACCATGACCAAGCAACAATTTCCCTTGGTCTTACACCTTGTGTAAAATATCTATCTCCTCTCCTCTTATGATGGTTCCTTTAAAATCTTCATAACCTTCCCCTTAGTCGAGTACTTTTCTAGTTCACACTTTATTTTTTTATTATATGCACATTCACTCCTATACACCATGGTCTCTCTTTTTTGTGTCCCTTGACATTTATCTATATGGTGTACTTTCCTACTACATTTATAGTTTCACCCTCTGAACATGGTGTTCTAGTCTCTCTGCACTAAGAGACTCCTTTTCTGCTCCATTTGTTATATATTATTTTTGTAATCCCCCCATAACCTCTATTTTTGCAACATCAACTATGAGCGGGTCCTTTTCCTCTTCTCATATGCATCCCACCAATACCTCATCTCTCTTATGTCAAACATCCCAAAAGAGCATGTAACCTCCACCTTTACTATTTGTTCCTCCTTCTAGATGGTTCTTGAATACTACATTTCTCTGGGATATACATGTTCTCCTTTATCAACTCACTGATTCCTTAGAACCTCAAGACCTCTTCTATTTTCTTCCTTCATATATTTCAATATGGTCCTTACACCCTTAAGTTCACCCAATATTCTAAAGTCTAGTATTCCCTTTACCATTGTATTCATTATATATTCTAAACCATCTCCTCTTGGTGCCATCATCTCCTCTACACATAATGACACACTACGATAGTCACTATATCCTCAAGGGTTCTTGGTTTACTTATTTGATGTCATCTACCCACCTTCTCACAATGGAGAAAAATCTACTAGATACCTCATGTCCGGCACCCAACTATCCTTCACACTTAACTTATCTATCCCACAGACTATTTCCTTAATCAGATTACAAACTTTACAATAGTTGGATGAATTTTTAAGGCACCTGAGCCATTTATCGAGTTACAAGTGGATTGATAAACAAGAGATATATATTTCTATTTATCTGAAAGCATTAAGACATCTAAAATAAAAGTGTGGCTTGAATATAGATCTCATAGAGTCCCGAGAAAATATAGTGTAATCCATATGGAACTATATCTTACTAGTTTTCTTGGCTCTCTTCATCTATTTTCTTCTAGCTATTCTAACTCTCCTCCTCTAACCTCTTTCTAACTCTTGACTTGGCCTATATATAGCCGATTCTACTTGACTATCTAGATGGTGGATTTTCCAATGGAATATTTTCTCGCTCATTCCAATTTGATATTGGCTCATTTATTTTATGAGTTATCACACCATCCATTTGTCTTATCCTTCTAATTTGTCTGATATGCAATTATATTTGGATGTCACATAATCGACCCTGGTGAAATATTTATTAGACACCTCACCATGCAATGTTTACTCCCTCGAGTGGAAAATATATGTGGGTAATTATTTTCTAACTCATTTATTTCTTAACCAAGTTATCCACACATTTCCTTGACACATACTAGCCCTAAATTATGCATTTATCATTATGTTATCTCCTTCTGAGTGTTGCACCTAACCTTCCTACAAAGATTATTCTTGCGCTGATATTTTCACTCTTACTCCCATATGGCCTCTTCTATGGATACTATCTACTATAACACAAATCTCCTGTATAGTCCCCAAGTAGTTTTGTGCCCATTCTTCTTTCTGTAGTGGTTATCCTGTACACCTTATCAAAACTATGATGCAAGATATATGTTAGTATTTTGATGCCCTTGCATCAAAGTTATAATCCAATATGCATGTCACGGGTATTATAAAAGGCCAAAATAAAAAACTTACATTCATCAAATGGATGGATTCTCTCATGGCTCTCGCACCACCATACCCATGACAGAGAAAACAAATGAGACACCAATCTTGCAGGAAATAAGGCATAAACCCACAATATACCAAACATTACATAAAAACATAAGTCAAAGCTACAAGGATAACATTTGTTGAGCATGGCGGTGAGTGATGAAAAAAAGGAAAATCAAGGGTTGCAAACTTGTAAACATTGTTACATCGATTGATGAACCTACATTCACCAAAGCCACTATTTTTCAAGGATGATAACGATTGTTAGAAAGAATATATGAGAAAGGCATTTTTAGGACCGTATCAAAGACCACAAATTTCCCACTATTATGTAGCATCGTGTTTTCCTTGGGAAGGCGATTGACCTCTCCACTATTCACACTTTGGTGAACAACCTAGTGTCACACTAAGCTCGAAACCTCCCACACCCTTTACTATAATCTTTACATCTCAATAGGTTTAAAATGTTGGAATTTTATATTCATATGCCCAGTCACAGGTTCATGACTCTCGTCCCTCCTTTTACCTTGGAATGCACCTTATATTATCTTTCCTAACTTGGTAGTGATTTTTCTCTATCAACGCCACATGGAAGGATTTACACATTATTTCTTCCTTCATGTTTCGTTATTCAAGCTTTTAACTAATTGCTAACCACCTAAGCTATAAATGACATTCCACTATATAGCCATGTATTCTCCCTTCATCCCCACATGGACACTTTTCATGATAGATCATATATTTTGAGTTTCGTAGAGATTTTACACACCTATTTACAATTTTAAGGAAAATTTTCAAAGTATTCGAGTGAATGATTATGCATGAGGCCAAAACCAAAATTGTATTTAAAATGGAAGATTAGACCTACTAGGGAAACTAAACACTAAGTGACATGCATGTGTAGAAGTTGAGAGGAAAGTAATTCATTCAAGTGACCCGAGATGTAGCGTGAACATACCTGCAAGGTTAATACGAATCCAATGTGTTTTCAAGTCATCACGAAAGAAGAAAAGACCATGGCATGATCTAATGGTAGGGATCCTGAGCTCTATCAAAGGAAACATAAAACTTATTATGATGTGCCATGTAAACAACTTTAGGCTTGCCTTGTTTAGCACAAGTCATTATATTTTCCTTGGGAAGCCTCTCCACGTAGCAGAAGTAAGAGCTAATATTTGTTCAGTGTCCACTAGACCTCAAAATAAGCATCGCCACCATGGTGTTATTGTTTCTCTTGAAATTTGTAGTGTTGTTGAAGGAATGCTAACTTGAATAGGATTTTGCTAGCTATTTTGATGACCTACACTACTTTTTTGAAATATGCAAAGACCGTGGCATGATGTAATGGATGGGAGTTAGAGCTTTAGTAGAGGAAACATCAAACTTGGGGTGGTGTGGCACATAATTGACTTGAGGCTTTCCCACTTTGACACAAGTTGTTGTGTTTATCCTAGGAAGGCACTTGGACTATCCATCATTCACCTTTGGGTAGCCAAGATGCTATAAGATTTCCAATATCCAATACACTTGGTTCTCTCTCGTCTTCTTTGACCACTACCTCTATTGCAAATCCCCATAACACAAAAATTTCAAAATTACGGGAATACAATTATACACATGATACATTAATGTAAAGAACTGGAATGTTGAGGACGTATTGTCAAATAGAAATTCACAAGATTTTTTTGTGTGGTTGATATCTATTATTACTGTGTAAGTGTGGAGAATGACCTAAGATAATGGTTTGTAAATATGGTGCACAACCACATGACTTGTTATGTTTTGTAGCTATCAAATTCAACTACTACATTAGCTCAACATGGGATGACGAGTCACCTCCAAATTTCCACGTCTCTAAAGTATCCCGCAACATACATTGCAATTCAATTCCCCTACAATTCTGTGAGCTCTAACTATCCTCAAAACACAAGGGCTAATATTGCAAAAAACAAATATTGACATTGTGAATATTGATTGATAGAGCCTTGCTTTCTGAGATATGTCCAAAGTATGTTTCGTCAAGGATCTGTGCACCACACCCCCTTCCTCCTTCAAATGATTGGCATAAATGACACATGGTTGATATGTGTCTTCTCAAAAGAAAAACAAGTTTTGCATGCATTCCGCCCAACATTTGCCTTGCCCTCAAACTTCTCCTCCCTCAATCCATTTCTTAGCATCTCGTCTTCCTCCTACAATATTTCATTCCTTCAAGTTTAAGTTCTTCGATGTATCCCCTTTGGTGCCTCCATTACACATTTTGCGTGTGATTGCTAGTTTTTAATTTTTTCTCTTTTACCCTCTAAGAACAAATGTTAATAGTCAATTGTGGTCTACTACACCATGATGCCATCCATGTGTATGCTTTTTCTTGTAAAGTAGAAGTGTTTTTTTATAATGCATCCATATGTGAATGTTGGGTTCATCATTAAATGTATGGACCATAACTTTGTATAATCTATTATATATTTATGTGCAGTTTTTACATCTAAGAATTATAAAAATAATTTTGTGTTTTAAATTGTCAAACATTTATTAAATTTTGAAATCATTATCTTCTCAAATTTATAGATTTGAAATATAATTGTTAATTTTTATATATGTGTGTGTGCGTGTGCGTGCGTGCGTGTGTGTGTGCGTGTGTGCGTGCGTGCGTGCGTGCGTGCGTGCGTGCGTGCGCGTGCGTGCGTGCGTGTGTGTGTGCGTGCGCGTGCGTGCGCGCGCGCGCGTGCGCGTGCGTGTGCGTGTGCGTGTGCGTGTGCGTGTGCGTGTGCGTGTGCGTGTGTGTGTGTGTGTGTGTGTGTGTGTGTGTGTGTGTGTGTGTGTGTGTGTGTGTGTGTGTGTGTGTGTGTCATGTTGGGGAACAAAACAAAGGATAGTAAGGAAACGAGTCTCATCCACCCAAAAACTACCACAAAATATGTTTGAAAGGACTCTTAATTTTTCTAACACATTCATGGTACGCCTAAAATATAAGTGTTAGTTATAAAAATAAAAAGAAATCTCCAATACAACACTATTGCTATGCATAATTTGAATGACATACTCATATATTACTCACTAAACATTTGTTTGCCAAGCATAGATGGCTGTCAAATTTAATTAGAAAGGGTAATACGTATACCATATTTACGTATAACAAAGAGAACAAATTTCATGGCTTCCGTGCGGGGGCCACTAAAAGTCGTTTCATTGAATGCCTCGCGTTATTATAAAATATAATATCTTCTTTGCAAAATATACATGTCTAACCATTTAAACAACTAGATAAAAAAAAATCTACCATAAAATCTTCATAAAAACCATCATATTTACATGTTTATCTGGCTACTTTTTTGATGTTACCAAACCTCTCGACAAATCCTTTTCAAAAAAATCTAATGTGACTTGATGAAACCAATCCTTTGCTGAATTGTCGTTAGAAATATGGAAGGGAAAATTTATAGAGTTTAAAGCTAAGTTGTTACCAATCCTCTCGACAAATCCTTTTCAAAAAAATCTAATGTGACTTGATGGAACCAATCCTTTGTTGAATTGTCGTTAGAAATATGGAAGGGAAAATTTATAGAGTTTAAAGCTAAGTTGTTACCAATCGTTAGAAATATGGAAGGGAAAATTTATAGAGTAAAAACACCACCAATGGATGCAGCACCAAATTCTTGACCTCCAACATTGCACCGCCACCTCACTGCCACCTCAGCACCACGTGGACGATCCGCGTTTGTGGAGATGTCAAAAAAGTTGGTTTTTTTGCATGGGACCAAGTGTTGTCCACTCACCGCGCCAGTTGTTGTCCGGGCTACCGCCATGCATTGAATGCTCACCCACCAGCCATTAATGTTTTCATTATAAATTTTCCCTTCCATATTTCTAACGAACAATATAGTGAATTCTGAAATGCAATATACAACATTGTTGAACTATCTAGCATTGTGCTCATTTAGTCAAATATACACTGTCTATCCAAGCACTTTCTGTATTCAACATATTCCATACAAGTTTCATTGTCATAATGAAAACTACAAGTCAATTAATTCCTAAAAATGAAACAAAATCATTCATATTCTAGCATATTCCAGCATTCATTTTTGGTATATTTATAGTTTCTTTTCCAACAATCATCTTTCATGTTGTGAATCAGGCATTTCATTTACACCATGAGAAAAGGTGCTATTGCTAGAAGATCAAGGAGGCCAAAAGTGAGAGGTGTACAATTATCACATAATTTAAGTGATGAAGAGGATAATTCAGCACCAACTGGTAATGAACCAGAATGTAGAAACCCACCCACTGTCTCAGTTCAAAGAACATCTGCAACAAAGAAGCTTAGTGTCATCCGAGGTTGGACAAAAGAAGATATGGAAAAGGCGATAGATGATGTTGAGTTTAATGGGTTCTCAGTTAGAGCAGCAGCAAAGAAGTATTCCATTCCACCCACATCATTACACTATTGGCTAAATGGTCTCACCCACACAAAGAGGAGGGGTCCTCCAACAGTTCTAACTGAAGAAGAAGAAGAGGAAATTGTTGAATGGTGCAAAGAAATGGCTGATATGGGTCATGGCTTGGAGTTAATGCAGCTAAAGGAAAATGTTGCTCAGATTTGTGAAACAAGACAAAACCCCTTCAGAGATGGGTTTCCTGGTAAATCATGGTGGGCTAGATTCAAAAAACATCATCCAGACCTTGCAATCCGAACCACTGAGGGACTTGACAGGGATAGAGCTTTAAACTTGCGCCCTGCAATAGTAACCAAATTTTATGATAATTTGGCCAAATGCTATGGAACCTATTCATACGGTGCTCATAAAATCTGGAATTGTGATGAGACTGGTTTGCAGGTTGGAAGAAATTGTGGAGTTCGTGTAATTGCAAAGAGGGCCATCGTAATGTCCCAAAGGTAATACCAAAGAGCAGGGATTGGATCACTATATTGTGTTGTGTCAATGCAGGGTTTGTCAATCCCGATTTTATTTGTTCAAGGGAAAGAGAATGATAAAGAATTACATTAAAAATTGTGAACCTGGAGCATGTATGGCTGCACATCCAAATGCATGGATGACAAAGGAATTGTTTTTAAATTGGCTATGTCATTTTGCACGTTCAGTACCAGGCGGTGTTTCTCCAAATAATAGACACCTATTGATATTTGATGGCCATGGCAGCCATGTAGCATTACAAACTGTGGAGGAGGCAAACAAATTGGGCATTGATTTGATAACACTACCAACACATACTAGTCATAAGTTACAACCTCTTGACGTGAGTGTGTTCAACCCTTTCAAGACATATTTTAGAGCTGAGAGGTCCAAATGGATGGCAGAGAACAAATGTGCAGATGTGAAAAGGAGTGACATTGCTGAGCTTGCAAGTAGAGCCTTAAAAAAGGCACAAACACCATCTAACATAATTGCAGGTTTCAAAAGAACTGGTATTTGGCCATTGAATTATGATGCTCTCCTAAATGACATGGCATGCAGCCAGGCATTTGACATGCAAGGTGAGGAAGATGTTGATGTTGTCACAAACATTTTGAGCCTATCTCAACGAATAAATCCTGAATTAAATGACAGTGAAGAGGTGGTACCTGAAACTCAATTCATGCAAAATGTTGACTCTAGAGATGATATGGAAGCAGCTGCAACACATGGAGTGGAGCTAAACGGTGCTCTTGGAAACCCAAGTAACATCATCAACAATAAGGAGGGGTCTTCAGATTTTGTAAGTAACAATGATTTGTCCTTGCCAAGTCAAGTTAACCCGCCACAATGGTTAGAGGATGCCATGAAAAACTTGGGTTACAAGCTACCATCCAACACAGAAGATCAAAGCTTAAATCTGCCTTCCTTTCCTGAAGGACTAGAACAAGAAGCAATAATTCATTACTATGCAGATGTTGGAGATGAGGATGAACAAGACGAAGTCGAATTTCAAGAGGATGCTCAAGAAAATGAAATTAACTTAGAAGTTATGCAACATGAACCTCAACACCCTGAAGAGACTGAAAACCAAGATGGACGCGGTACGTTACTTTCCCATTTTCTACGACTTCCAAGGGAGATCATAAACAAATCAGATGGTTCTATTAGACTGAGTAGGCATTCACAGATTTTGACTGCACCTGAGTACATGGAGCTATTGGTTGATGCGGAAAGAAAAAAGGAGGAACAAGCAAAACTAAAGTTACGGAAAAAAGAAGTGGCACAAGAAAAAAGGTTGCTTAGACTTGCGCAAAGAAAAAAAAAAAGATTGCAGAGAAGCTTGAAAGAGAAAGGGAGAAGCAGGCTAAGGAGAAACAAAAGAGATTGAGAAGGCACAAAAGCAACAAAGGAAAGAGCAAGAGAAGAGGGAGAGGGAACTTGCAAATCAATTAAGGGAATACGAAAAGAGGATGCGTGTAAGTTCTGCAACTGATCATGAAAATCGAAGGATTTTTCAAGATATGTTAAATATTCAAATTCTAGGTTATGCTCAAATTGGAACACCTCCATCACTTATGAATAACTCTTGTACAGTTCCATCTTGGTATGTATCACCTCATTTACTTTGTACAAGTTCAAGCAGTCCTAGTAGTTCATTTGCAATGCCACCATGGATGCAAGCTTCAGCAGGGCAACCAACTCCTCTGTCAACAACAGGTGCAAATCCCTTTTCAAGCGGACAACCAAATCCTTTTTCAGCAGGGGGACCAGATCCTTTATCAGTTGGGCAACCAAATGCTCTGTCAAAAGGGATTCTAAATCCCTTTTCAGTTGGCCAATCGAACACTGTATCGGCAGGAAAAGAAAATCCAAAAGCAGTATAGAAAGAGGGCAATATTACTTATACTAACTAAGATATTGAACATGTGCCCAAACAATGCTTATTACCCCATATGATGATGGTAGTAATTTTGTTGGTGATACAATTTTGCTAGATGTATTCACCGAAGTCTTCCTATGTAGTCTCTAAAGTTATATAGTGCAATATAAATTTTGCGTATGTAATCAGAATACTTTCCAGCCGTCCATGTATACAATTAAACTTATGTTAATATATCAGTATGATGATGCTCTATATTTTACACCCTATTTGGCGGTGTAATCAGAATACTCATATTAATTTTGCGTATGTAATCAGAATACTTTCCAGGCGTCCATGTATACAATTGAACTTATGTTAATATATCAATATGATGATGCTCTATATTTTACACCCTATTTGGCGGTGTAATCAGAATACTCATATTAATTTTGCGTATGTAATCAGAATACTTTCCATCGTTCTATGTATACAATTAAACTTATGTTAATATATCAGTATGATTATGCTCACTATTTTAATAGTGCAGTGTTTAAAAACATTAAGGATCATTTCCTGAGTGAGAACCCTCTCATCTCTTCCTTTTCTTCTCATCTTTGTAGCAGGCCGAGCCAATGCCGAGGATGAAGTCGGTCAGGAGTGGAGAAAACACATGCACCCACCGGTCTGCAGAGATCCCATGAAATGGTTGCTCGAGCTCTATGAACCAACATGCCAAAACCGAGACTAACGAGCTCCGTCTCCATTTCCCATGAAATCCCATGGCGCGATTGGGCTGTGGCAGGTCCATAAACCAAACCGCGCGCATTAACGGCTGGTGGGTGAGCATTCAATGCATGGCGGTAGCCAGGACAACAACTGGCGTGGCGAATGGCGTGGTGTTTTTACTCAACCAGGTGGCAGTGACGTGGTGCAGTGACTATGCAAAGATAGGGTGCACCACAACCGGTGCAATGCGTTACAACAATGCAGCCCATGGGAGCAACATGTATATATGAACCATGGAAGACACTTCAAACATTTAGACTCAAGATCGAGAGAACGCTAATACAGAAGCGAGCAATTACAACAGAAAACAATGTAAATGGTAGTAACAGAGAGTGGTAATGCCAAAAATGATGAAAGTTATCTTCAAACTTTGAAAGCCAAAAAAGGCATTTGGCCCATGATGGAACCAGGAAGACACTTTAAGCTAGAATACAATTTTGGGCAATAAAATTCCATAGAAAGAAAGACATTTGTATACAGCAACCGAGATATTATCTCTGGTGGTGAGCTTTTATGCCAACCCTCAACAATTTGTAATATTTATTCCTATTATCTAAATCGATTACCACACAAAATCATGTCATAATTAGAGCTAGAAATTGCTTAAAGGGGTAATTGGGTATTAGAAAATAGATTACGTTAAGTCCAATGATGAGGTAATGTTGCTAAGTACTTTAAAAAACAATTGGGTACTGATACAAAAAGAAAACAATTGGATACACTAAGAGGTGAAGCAGAAATTACTATTGCACTATATAACTTTAGAGACTACATAGGAAGACTTCGGTGAATACATCTAGCAAAATTGTATCACCAACAAAATTACTACCATCATCATATGGTGTAATAAGCATTGTTTAAGGCACATGTTCAATATCTTAGTTAGTATTGGATGCGATACAAAAAGAAAACAATTGGATACACTAAGAGGTGAAGCGAAATTACTATTGCACTATATAACTTTAGAGACTACATAGGAAGACTTCGGTGAATACATCTAGCAAAATTGTATCACCAACAAAATTACTACCATCATCATATGGGGTAATAAGCATTGTTTACGGGCACATGTTCAATATCTTAGTTAGTATTGGGTACTGATACAAAAAGAAAACAATTGGATACACTAAGAGGTGAAGCAGAAATTACTATTGCACTATATAACTTTAGAGACTACATAGGAAGACTTCGGTGAATACATCTAGCAAAATTGTATCACCAACAAAATTACTACCATCATCATATGGGGTAATAAGCATTGTTTACGGGCACATGTTCAATATCTTAGTTAGTATAAAGGACTACAACAAATGGAAGACCAAACTTTTCCAATCTGAACGCCTAAGGGGCTACAACAACTCTTAATTCTGATCCTATAAACACCAACAAAAATCCATAACAGGACTCGTATAACACTGAAACCTATAGTTAAGAAACCAACCCTCACAGACCTCAAGACTATACCTTTTTACAAGCTTTCTGAAGAAATCAGGCACCCTGGACATCCATACCATGCCCAACACTATCCATTCACAACCCACAAAAGAAAAACCAGAGAGAATTGGTTATTTCACTTCAATCAGCCTAATTGACCCCTCCAAATACTTCATCAACCACAATTCGATAACAAAACACTGTAGCAAGATCAAAACATGAAAAAAATTCGCCACCCAAATTCCTTTCCCCACTTAAGCATGCAAATCACGTAGCCTTTGAATCTCCCCCATGCATTCAGATCCCAAAACATATAATTTTTGCCACCTAAAACATATAATTTTTGCTACCCAAAACAGAAAACAAATTACATTTGTTGCTGCAAACACTGAAAATTGTCACTTTACTGTCCAGATATCACAACACACAGTACCAGAACTAAACACACAGTACCAGAACTAGTATTGTATCTTTTTCGCTGTCCCCCAACACCACCACACTCCTGGACTTTTTAAAACAAAAATCTGGCAAATTAAGAATCCTACCACAGCCTATTTAAATCTTACACTTGTACCTCATCTGACAATCTGGGAACCCATCAAACTCAAAACAACAGAAGAAGAATAATTGAGATAGAAGAAGATATTACTTGAATCTATTGTATAAAGGGAGTGTCAACTGCACCTCCAAAAATATAAGGAGAAATAAAATGAAAAATAACAATTCTAAAAGGAAAATCGCTCTCTAATTAGCAACTGAACATGAGCTCGCATAAACGCATTAAAAGTTACAGTAATCCCATTAACAGTAATAAGCAACTGAACATGAGCTCGCATGGCACCCATAAACCCGAGACTGGCGCTCATAAACAAGACAAATACACCAACGATTTTAAGCTTGGATTTGTAAAATAAGACGGGTGAAAAAACAAATTTCTTTTGCTGAATGGCAAACAACAAACTTTCCATAGTAGTGCAGTGTTTAAAAACACTAAGGATCATTGCCTGAGTGAGAACCCTCTCACCTCTGCCTTTTCTTCTCATCTTCGTAGCAGGCCGAGCCAATGCCGAGGACGAAGTCGGTCAGGAGTGGAGAAAACGCACGCACCCACCGGTCTGCAAGTGGTGGTCGCTCGAGCTCGCAACCGAACACGCCAAAAACCAGACTGAACGAGCTCCGTCTCCATTTCCCATGAAATCCCATGGCGCGATTTGGCGGTGGCAGGGTCCATAAACCAACCCGCGTGCATTAACGGCTGGTGGGTGAGCATTCAATGCATGGCGGTAGCCCGGACAACAACTGGCGTGGCGAGTGGACAACACTTGGTCCCATGCAAAAAACCAACTTTTTTGACATCTCCACAAATGCGGATCGTCCACGTGGCGCTGAGGTGGCAGTGAGGTGGCGGTGCAATGTTGGAGGTCAAGAATTTGGTCCTGCATCCATGCGTGGTGTTTTTACTAGCCCAGGTGGTAGTGACGTGGCGCGGTGACTGTGCAAAGATAGGGTGCACCACAACCGGGTCCTCTCCCTAATTAGAAGCAAAATTATAGAAATAGTTATCTCGTGTGAGAATAATAGAGGGGCCCTCCCAATTAAACATGAAAAAGATACATGCAATAATAATTAAAAATTGACCTCCTCCCCTTCCTCTTACGTAACCATCACAATAATAAAAGACATGAGAGGAGTCCTTAGCATGTAAGAGGGCTGGAGTTGAAAAAGTGTTGTATGATTTTTTTAATTGTTTATTTCAATGAATAGTGTATTTATTGGGGCCTTTGGATTATATTGATTGTGGGTATTTCAGTTTATGTTTATGAGAAAACGTAGAGTAGATTTATAATAATGAGTAAGCGTAGAATTAAATTAGTGATAACCTTGACTTAAATAGTTCATTGTATAATTTTTTCTCTATTCATTGATAAGATTCATTTTAGTTTTTTGACCTTCATAAATTCTAAAGTTCTCAAGTTTTAAAACAAATTTAAACAATTTTGAAATTTAAAATTTCCTTTTTTGTAAGCATATGATTTGGTGGTACAAGTTTGAAATGACTAATTTAAGACATAATTGCAAATCAATTTTTCATATTTTTATAAATGAAAAAGAGTAGAATGACGTGTTGGAATGGCCTAATAGTGAAGAACTTGTGCTCTTGAAAGAGAGGTCACAAGTTCAAATCCTGTAGGGGTTAAGATATGTACGCATTGTATTTGAAGCACAATTAGGTGCCTCATACATGTTGCAAACCAAAAAACACTGCCCGACAAGGTGGACTAAAAATTAATTTGACAAATAAGACTAAAGGAAACCAAGATTTAATTTTATGTATATATTTTTATTATTTGCCTCCATTACTCTATGCCACGTAAACTGTTATGTCATTTTCTTATTTATACCAATAAACAATAAATTGGGAAAAGACATTAATTTTTATTTGTGAAGTATTCAATGTCTTTCATCATCAATCACATGTAGTAATAAATGTGTCTGCAATGTTAATTTTTCTAGCCTTAGAAATTAAGATGATAATATTTTTGGCTTGTTGTTTTTAGATATACTCCATCAAAATGTTTATGTTAAGTTTGTGACTTTATAGGAACCTTCTCAAATTTTTTTTTGTTTAGTGGATGTAATCTAGGTATATAACAATGTGGATTTAACTATTATAAGTGCAATATTTGTTTATATATCAAGTGCAATTATAAGTGGATTTAACTCTTTTTTCACTACACTACTTGTCTTTATGGATTTAAACTTTGTAGTCAGGGCCAATTTTTTGTAATGTTTGTTTTCATAATCATGCAGGTACAAGCAAGTTTGGATGCCTTTAGTGGCAGAAATGGAGTAGTCTCAAGCCCTATGGCCTCTTTTGAATGTTTAATGTGTTTGCCAATATATTTGGTTCATTGCCATTTCTAGGGCAACAATATGCTTATTACCTATATGTGAATCAATATTCATACTGGTTTTCCAATCCTCTCTAATACGATTATATTTACAACAATTCTAATTAAGATATATATCTATATATATATATATATATATATATATGCAATTACATTGGTGAGGTATTTTGTCAAGATATCAAAATGTCAGGTACATTTCTACAAATTCTCAATTAAAGATGCAACCTCATTCATACTTTCGTTCAAGCTTCTGCAATGTAGACCTGAAATATCAACATAATGATGCTAACATACATACATGCATACATATCATTTTTCTTTTTCTTTTTATAACGACCTGTTTTAGGTGGTTGAAAATTGCAATTAAAGTTTTTGACTTATAAACTAAATTCAGCTTCAACTAAATGTGATGGATAAAAATCATTATTGTTATTTACCATTTTTTAGACTTTCTATTCACTGCAAAAAGCATAGTTACAAGTATTTAGATTTAATTTTAGTTCAATTATTTTAGTGACCTTCAAAATTTTATCAATTCAATAGTATCAAATCATCTAAATCATTAAATTGTATAAAGCAGGAACTACCTATGTCATGTGACTCTTGTTATACTAGCACTTGCACCAAAATGAGGTGCAATGTTACGTCAATAGTTAAAACATGAGGAGTTGTAGATTCATTGGAACGATTTGAAGATGCACTGAAGGGGTGCACCTGACATAGGTAGTAAGGCATACAAGTTTTGAGGGTCGTTGCAACCATTACAAGATGCATTAGAGAGGGATAATCTACCGTTATATTAGTGAGAGGGCCACCTCCATTGTGGCTTCACCCCAGATCGCACAAGAGTGTAATATATTACCATGAACTAGGCTAGCTAATCGAGGAAAGATTGTTTTTTAATTAAATGCAATTTTTTAGATTTATAAAATTAATTCCAAGGTGCATCAATCTCGTATCACCGAGCATGTCTTCTGCCACCACCTTTGGTTGCATCGAGTGTGCTAAAGAAGAAGGTTAGGGTGTCACAATTATTAACATAATATATTAGCAAAAGGGCCACATCCTAGTGACACCGCTATTGGCGTTAAGGATCATGATAAACTATGACCATGTATAAATTTCATGACACCATCTGTCATGCATCATTAAAACATTTACGAAGAAATTTATGAAATTATTAATTATATATAGTTAAAAACACATAAAAACATGTAAAAGTCCAACATGGTATGGAGTCATGATCAAAAATTCTCCCTCACCTTTAACATATTGAACATAAAATCCAAAAAGTCGTGAAGTCTCCCTCCAACAAAAATATAGTTAGGACATTAATAAATTTCCCACCAATAAGAATATGCCACAAATATTATATGGTGGATTACCTCTTGCACGTAGGCGTGGTATTTTTTTTAAGTTAAGGAACTGGCATGGGAAAGATGTTGTATCAAAAAAATTCAAATATCTAAAAATGTGACTTTTCCCTGTAAAATTAAGAAGGATATGCTACAAAGTAATGAGCTACAAATCCTACAAAATTGGCCACATATATCTCTTCCTCAAACCCAAGCAACTTAGTTAGCTAAGTCACAATGATGGGGTATCCACTGGAAAATAGCACATAGCGCGATAATCAAGCTAAATTTTGATGGTGTGTCCAAAGGGAATCCTGGAATAGGAGGTGCGGGTTTTATTCTTCATGACCATTGTAGTCACATGCTATGGACCATATCTTTTATAATCCCTTATGCCAAAAACAACGAAGCAAAAGTGATAATCCTTCTAGAGGGTTTGTGTTTAGCTATAGAAAAAGGGTAAAAGAGGATAGTGGTAGAAGAAGATTCTATAATTATAATCACCATTATGAATAAAGAGGCTACACCTAACTAGAAACTAAATCAACAATTGTAGGAGCTCGTGTTCAAGATAATGGTTTGCATTCCATTTCCTTCCAACATGATTTTCGATAAGTGAATGGGGTTGCAGATTTACTAGAAAAGGAGGGAACAATTTTGGATCCTCTCTCTTTTATTATTACCTCTAACGGCCAAGTTGACTGGCTAGGACTCAAATAAATTTTACGGACTAAATCAGTTGCTTTGGAGAATAGGACTTGTGGAGGGTTAGTCATGTTATGGAATACAAACACTTGGGGGGTCTTCCCCTACAAGGAATGTCTTGCGGATCTGACAGAGTGGATTTTGGAACAAACATGAAGTAGGAAATTAATTTTATTCAAGTAGAACCCTTGAGTGTATAATGTTTAGAACAAGCCTTGTCAACCACCAAGGAATATTCTTTGTTTGTTTGTAGGGATTAGTTTTTTCTCTAACATTTGTTAGAATATGTTGTATAATTTAAATACCGTACACCTCTACCATGAGTATAGATATGTGGTTTTTATCTATCCGTGTATATGGGTGGTATCAAAACCTATGATTTATGGGGAACCGTTATGAGTTTTTTTCTTGTCCTATGGTTTTGGTACTCTTTGTATTGTAAAACCACTTTGAAGGTTTCTTATAGATGTGCATAAATAGAGATGGACATGTAGTAGGGTAGAGAAAAACTTGAAATTACATTATTGTATTTGACATAGTTAAGTTAATGCAATAAGAGATATAATTAATGTGTTAGAATTTCTCCTAAAAGGGTTTCAGACGATAAATAATGTGTTATCTTGTGTATGCCATTTTCACTTTCTATATTTCTTGAATATTTTGTTGAGTATAGCTTATAGCTTATATGTTTATCATTTCAAACTCTCCAACATTAGTTGGGGCTTTTGAGTTGACAACTACACTACAAAGATCAAATGGGATTTTGTATTTATTTGGTATGGATTGTCTTTTTCAGCCATCTTCCAAGACGGTTGATGGTATGTAGCCAATGATAAACTGTAAATACAATTATCAATATTATTAAAAGGGTTATGGACCCACCAACCCTCTTTTACTGATAAAAAAAGGCATGGTGTTTTTAAATTTAGAAATTTATAAGTTGACTATATGTACAAATGTTCAATGACCATGTTATTTGCCAGGTGGAAGTATACTTCCTCACCTTTCCCACACCTAGTGTTGGATTTTGACGTTCAATGTTACATGTCACAGTAAAATTGTTTGGCGGTCTAAAAAATTATATGGATGTCATTTGACGTTTAAAATTTAATATGCACGTCAATTTTTTTCTAATAACTATTACAAAATACATAAATTGAGTTAAATTTTATATGGATGTTGGTGTTCTTTGTAATATTCTCTCATAGTTATGTGACATTTATTTAATTATGGATAATAGATTGGACTAATCAATTTCATAGTTTTTCACATATTCATTTTTTCTCAAAAAATTTAATGTTGCACTAATCAATTTTGAAGATCCATAAACATCATTAAAGTTAATGAGAATATTAAAACAAAATTTCAAATTACAATTTAAAAATAATTTTGAAGAAAATGATAGAAATGACTCACTCAGTGCAAACTTGCAATTCTGTAGAAAATGAGTTCCATTTCCAACTTCCAACTTCCAAGCTTGTAAGGCCAATCTTCATATTTCACCTTTCATACAAAATCCCAAATCAAATGCATCTAGTCTATTATCCAATCTTTATTTGTAAGAAATCAAACAAATAAAAAATAAAAAACTAATTACAAATCAAAATCAATAAAATACAACTAAACAAGAAATCAAATAAATCTAAAAAAGAAATCAAACAAAACTAATTAAAAATCAAAAGTAATGGATGTTTCTATTTTATCAATGAGATATGCATATAGTTATATTTCATTAATAAGATATTAAGATAATTCTATTATTTTTATTTTATTTACATTCCAAACTTTCCATTTTCATTTATGTGTGTCTATAGTGTTTAATTTATTAACTCATATATATATATATATATATATATATATATATATATATATATAATTTGATGGTCAAATTTTGAATATACATGTCATTTTGACGTTTAAATTATATATTGACACATCAATCATGATGATCATATTTTAGAAGTTACTGTATTTTGACATTTAAAATGATTAAAAATGTCTAAACGCCTGCAAAATCCTACCTGCGACCACAACTCCTAGTAATTTTTAACACATTTTGATATTGCTTATAATGGTAGATGGAACATTGACGATTGTGTGGCGAGTTTTTTATCTTCAAGTCTAGCATTATAACATACTAGTTTTGCATGTATACCCTATCGCCCATTTAACCAATTGGCTCTCTATATAAAACACATTATTATTTTCAACAAATTTCATGTGAATACCCTTTGGAAATAACCATGAAAGCTACATTGGATTTTATTTCATGCTCCACAAATTTTTGTCATTCGTTCATCTTATTTCTTTGTCAGAGAAATTAAGCACTAAAATTAAAAATTTTAGGGTGCATATTCAACTATACCAATTTTAACCATGATGAGGTGTAAAATGTTCACAACACTATTTTATAAATATCTATTATGAGTATTTAATTACTTATAATATTGTTTTCTTGCAGTGCATTCATAGATGTGAGCTTTTGAAACATTAGTTATAAAAAGTAAAGTTACTCTTAAGTTATGATGATAATATATAGAATATTTAACTTATCTATTTTGTTATTTGTGTTCATATATAGAATATTTTAACTTATCATATGTGTTATTTGTGTGTTGTGCATTTAATAATCTATAAATCTCAATATTTTCATACCATAATTGTTGATGTGAAGGAAACGACAACTAATTTTCTAGAAAGGAAACCGAATAATGCTTCTGGGTTATCTTATAAATATATTTTGCATGTAATATTTGGCATTTCAACAAGAACACTATCGACCCAGGGAAAGATGTATCACTGATCATCAAATATAAATAGTTAGTTCATCTTTATGAAATTCTATAAAATATAGATAGGAATCCCTATGTATCCATTTTTTCTTGAACATGCCAATGTGAATGTCTACAGGCTTGAAATATCTGCCTTGTTATACAAATGTTGTAAGCCTTGGCATGGAAAAATCTCGTCCACAAACATCTCGAGAAACTGATGCAACCTCTAGTAGGTTCTACTCTAGGGTGCCCCTACTTTTTCCTTGGATGCTTCCGAGAAATACACATAGTAATAACACAATACAACATCACTGCTTACATAACTATGACCCCTAAAAAATGCATTCCCCCTCAAACTTTGTATAGTTATAGCTTACCAACTTGGACACCTATTTGAAGAGCTTCAAGATTTATTCTATTCTCAAAGTAGGTGAATAGATCCTCAATCCTCTTCATAAACCACCAACACTGCATTTATCCATGCCTAAGGTAGTGGGGTAAAACACATTCCTAGCTTACCCATGACTTTTGCCATTTGCTCTAGTAAAACACATTCTGGTTCAACATATAGTTTTACTACATTGACCATTTCCCATTTATTATTTTGAAGGAAAATGCAATGGAAGGTAAAACAAAGAAGAGATAAAATTATACAAAACAAAAATTGCTTAGAATTTTCCCAAAGCTTCATTGCTTAATTTATTTCTTACAAAATGCATACAAATGCCTCAAATATATAGAGGTCTTTAAAAAAGATAGCTTCATGAGCAAGCTAGAAAACATTAAATGTGCATGGGTGGGAGAGAATATTTTACAATTAATTGAAATATTCTCAAATCCTTTTTGCTGAAAAAATCTATTAGACTTAATTTTGGTAGTTGAGATTACACAAATCCCAACACTCCCCCTAATCTTAACTACCATGCAACTACGCCTAGACATTCTCTGACATACACAAAAGTATATGTTTTGGTAAAGGCTTCATGAAAATGTCGGCAAACTAGTCTTCAGACCTGCAAAAGTCCAAATATATTTTGCCATTGTTGACGAGCTCCCTGATGAAGTGATATTTGGTGTCAATGTTCTTTCTCTGCTTGTGGAACACATGATTCTTTGACAGTGCAATTGTTGGATTGTTGTCATAGAATATTTGTGTGGCTTCTCCTTGAAAGTGTTCCAAATCTCCTAGAACCTTCCTCATTCATACTACTTGAAAGGATGTTGTTGTGGCTGCTACATATTTTGCTTCTGTGGACGAGAGTGACAATGGGTTATTTCTTGGATGCCCATGAAACTACTTTTGAACCAAAATGAAATACATACTTAGACATGCTTTTCCTATCATCAATACTACATGCACAATCACTTTGTCCATGTATCCCATTAATCTGAAATCATCATATGGTGCATACCAAATTCCATAATCTGTAGTACTGACAACATATCTGAGTATCCTCTTTCCTACAAGCTAGTGTGATTCTTTGGGAGTCTCCATGAACCTTGAGATGATACTGACTCCATACATGATATCTAGCCTTGTTTTTGTCAAGTACATTAGACTTCCAACAAGTATTTTGTACAATGTTGGATCAACATTAGATCCCTTATCCTCTTTGCTTAATTTGAGACCCATAACAACTGGTGTTGTTACTAGATTACTTTTCAGCATATTGAATCTCTTCAACACATCATTTGCATACTTGGACTGACATATGAATATGCCTTCTTCAAATTGAGTCACTTCTATGCCTAAAAAGTATTTCATCAACCCTAGATCTGTCATTTCAAATTCCTTCTTCATGGCTGACTTAAACAAGTCAATAGATAGATTTCCAATGAATATGAGGTCATCAACATACAAACAAACTATTAGAATTTGACCTTTATTGTTCATCTTGATGTATAGGGTTGGCTCATTGCTGCTTTTGTTGAATCCATTTTGCAGAAAATATGAATCTATTCTACTGTACCAAGCTCTCGAGCTTGCTTTAGACCATACAAGGCTTTTTCAGTCTATAGACTTTATGCTCTTGTCCATATATTTCATATCTAGGTGGTTGTTGAACATAAACTTATTCTTCCAGAAAACCATTCAAGAATGTTGACTTGACATCCATTTGGTATAATTTCCAGTTATTTTGAGTTGTTATGGCTAAGATAGTTCTAACTATGTCAAGTCTAGCCACCAGTGCAAAAGTTTCATTATAATCAATTCCGGGCTGTGTGAGAAGCCCTTTGCTACTAACCTTGCCTTGTGCTTTTCCACATTTCCATCTGCATTGAATTTGGTCTTATAGACCCACTTAACACCAATAACATCTTTTCCTTCTGGAAGATTGACTAAGTCCCAAGTTTGATTCTTTTCAATAGAATCCATTTCTTCATCCATAGCTTCTATCCATTCTTCATTTTCTACAACATCTTCAAAATAAATAGGATCACCTTGTGAAAACAATGCAAAATAAGAATATAGCTCTTCATCTTTCTCATCTTGATCATATATCTCCCTTAGACTTCTTGTCTTCTTGGAAGCAATTTTGAAACGAGATTTGAGCTCTGCCAATGTTGGGTTAGATGAATCACTATTTTGTGGACTTGTAGAACCATCATGCCCTGAGGCTTCACTAGGTTGAAATTTTATTCTAGGTACCCATACTACCTATGGTATAGGTCCTCAAATTGTCTCTTGAGTGAGTTTATTGAGGGCTCTGAACTGCTTGTGCATTATGAGAAGTTATAATTGCACTTTGTTGACCAGCAGGGTTGTAGACTAGGAGTTGTTACTAGAGCGAGCCCTTGTGGAGTTGGTTGATTGTATTGTGCATCATTATCTTCAACTTCATATTCTTCATGAGATCTTGTTTCACACAGAAGGATGTTTCCATTCTTGGAATAGAGTTGCTTCTATCCTTTCATTCTCTTGAGAAACAGATAAGGGTTAGGGCTAGGAGGAATACCTGTTGAATGTTTGGAGGGTGTGCGCATACGTAGAGAGAGATCAGATCGATTGCGAAGAACTCTTTTTTCTCTGGGAAGGACTACCTGCAAGTAAGAATACAAGACCACCAGATTCTAATTAGACAATAAATGAGGGAACTGCCTTAGGCCCAGGAAATATTGGACTTCCTTTCGAAGGTGGTCAGTTCCCCTGCTAATACGAATTAACACAAATTCTAACAAAGAAGTTATTGCAAGATTACAATTTAATTACCCTGTTAAAACAATAGAGAAAAGGCTGGTCTTGGTTTTGAATCACAGTGACCGATGCCGGTCACTGTCACCGATACCGGTTCCTAATAACCGATATCGGTAGGGGCAGTGATTTAGGGGCTTTTAGTGAAGGTTGGCTATAGGATGGCTATGGTTTTATTAGGTGGTAAATGATTGGGGATAGGTAATGGGGTGATGGAGAAGACTCGAGTATGGGGGGCTGTTCTTGGGGGCAATGTAAGGGTAGAGGAGAGACAGTTAGATGTAGGGTGTTACCGGTAGTGGATCTGGGAGTAGACTTATAATTACTGTGATTCAGAAGTCCAAGAAATGTTATTAAAAGAATGTACAAGACAATACTTACTAGTTCCTGATGAAGATATAGGTCCAAAGACTGTGATAATGAAGGCAGGGCTCAGGTAGGATGATCGGACAATCAAAGATGAGCTATCTTCTCTCCCAATGCTTGGATGAGTATCACTGGGCTCTGGTTACTCAGTTGCAGTCTTGGGCTTGATGTCCTTCTCTGCAAACTCCTTTCTTTCCTTCACTTGTCTCTGCTCGGCCAAGTGAATTCCCGATCTTTTCATGAATTCCAGATCCTTTGTTTTTGGTTGGGGGAGGTCATTTACAGAGAACCGATGGCGGTTACATAACCGACGGCGGTCGAGTAGGAACCGATGTCGGTTAAGTCAAAGTGGGCTATTTTTAGTAAAATAGCCAGCCTTCCCTCCTTTTCTTCCGAGGGATTAGTTGTGGGCTTGGTCAAGTCATTATTAGGTTGGTTTTGGTGCGGGTGAGGAGTAATTAGTCATGGGTGTGGATGTAGACCAAGTTATAGGTCTTAATTAGGTTAGTTTAGGATTAGGGCTAGGTCATGATGAGGTGGCGAAATGAGGTGGCAGGTTTGGAGATGTGGATTTATTAATTATAAGGTAATTAATAAATAATTGTGTAAGGTTTAGGTGATGAGGTTAGGTTGCGAAATGAGATGCGGGGCACAAGGGGTCGTAAGACACAAATTTGGTGTCTACATTAGCCCCTTGTTGTCGTGTAGCTTGTCTTGTAAAGCTACACTGACAATAATAAAAAGTGGTTACTCCCGTTAAGGGTATAGGTAATCCCCCTCAAATCTATCACAGATTGAGGCGATGTGAAATTAGGGATAGGGTTGATAAAGGGTGAATGGTGTTGAGATGATGGTAAGATGGTGGGGTAAGTGCAAGGAAGCAGACGCACATTGAAATGCAGTAGTGCGACCAGGGTACATGATTTGAAGAGCAAACAAGCAATTCATAGGCAAAGGTCGATAGTTTATCCAAACAAGGGTGATATAATCCTGGTATCCAAGGCATAGGAAGTAGCTCCAGGGATATAACGGGTAAGGTACATGAACGTTTAGGTATGTTCGGCAGTACCAAATGGTTGGTTTGGTTGAGATAAACGTCACGGTCTCGGTCTAGGCAAAGTTGGTCAACTGATCAAGTCAAGTACCCTAATCATGCTAAAACACGAACAGGTGAGCTCGATTGAACAAAAAGCTACACGATGGGTGGATAAAATTGTAATTTGCGGGTTTTGGGTGAGGTATTTAATTGGTGCGGCCTTGGGTCGGGCCGATTGATTAGTGAGGGCCATGGGTTGGGCCTGATTGGTTGGTTGCGGCCTTGGGTCGGGCCAAATGGTTGGTTGTGGCCTTGGGTCGGGCCTGATTGGTTGGTTGCGGCCTTGGGTGGGCCTGATTGGTTGGGTGCGGCCTTGGGTCGGGCCTGATTGGTTGGGTGCGGCCTCGGCTCGGGCCTGGTTGGTTGGGTGCGGCCTTGGGTCGGGCCTGATTGGTTGGTTGCGGCCTTGGGTCGGGCCAAATGGTTGGTTCTTTGGCCGTGGTGGGCTGGTTGGTTGATTGCGGCCGTGAATTGGGCCAATGAAGTCAAAAAAGGCTATTTAGCAAAGGAGGGTATAGACGATGTGGTGAGAAAGGGAGATTGGTGAATAAGGGCAAAAATTGTGGTGAAATAGGTATAAAACCGATATCGGTTAGATATGACCGGTATCGGTTAGAGGACCGATACCGGTGTTTTAGGGCACAATATAACCGATATCGGTTATAGGTAAAAAACCTATAAAAAGAAAAATACGGCCTGTCATTGTCACATTGTCAATTTGATAACCAATACGGCTTGTCTGGGTTTAAAATTGATTTTTTGAGTTTAGTACGCCTGAGTTGGTAGAGGTGAGTGGAGTGAGTGAGTGATTGGTAGACCCAGTAGTGTAGGAGGAAGAATTTTATTGGTGGAGGACCCACCGAGGAGATTTGGAGCCATGGCATAGCCAGGGAGGAGGAGAGGTGGTCTTTGGACCAATTGGACCACTGCTACCTATCCCACCACGATGACGTGTAGTCGTACCGGTAGGCTCTAAACCTCTAATTATGTGAATTTAATGATTGTAAGCGAGATGTGGGTTTTGGGTAGGAATCCAAATTTTGAATAAAATAATGAATAAATTGAAGTAATTTGTAAAATGGAGTGGGTAGGTAGGTTAGTTAGGTTAAAATGGTAGGGTGGGTAGGGTTGTAGGGTTTTCCAGTGGGTAAAAGGGTAGAAATAGGCAAAAAGATGTTTTTGGGGGCCGCATTGGGTTCGGCTCTGGACCTGGACAGTGACCGATGTCGGTCACTAAGCGACCGGCATCGGTCACGAAATCTTTGGCACAAATTACATTTTGGTAGACCGGCGTCGGTCGTATGTCGGCATGTCGGTGTGCTGGCTCGGCAGGTGCATGGATGTTGGGAGGGGACCGGTGGCGGTCGAAGGGTGGTAAGTACCGATCGGTAGTTAGGTTTGTTTTGTTTTGTTTTGTTGTTGTATGTTATGTGTTTTTGTTTGTTGTTGTGTTGTGTGTTGTTTTGTTTGTTGTTTGAGGGTGAAGAGGGAGGGGGTAGAGTTGTTGGACCAAGACGAATATGTCAGAGTCAATTGGTGAGGCAGGAATTTGCGAGGCTAAGCAAGCCATAGTATCCACAAATTTGTTAGTGGAGCGGGGAATGGTTTGGATAGAATAATGAGTAAATAAGGTCAAAAGTGAATCCACGTAATGTTTGTACTTTTGAAGTTCCTCATTTTTACATTGGTAGATGCCCATAACTTAATTGACTACCAGTTGGGAGTCATCGAAAATGTTAATAGACTTGACATCTAAGTGTAACGCAACCTGGAGACCCAAAACAAGGGCCTCATATTCCGCTGTATTATTAGTGTAGGGGAAATCGAGCCGGAATGAAAGAGGCATAGGCTCAGCATCAAGAGGAATGAGAACAACACCGGCTCCTTCTCTGCGCTGGCATTTGGATCCATCGAAGAAGAGGGTCATTGGATACGACTCCTCACTGAGTGAAAGAGTGGCGATGAGTTCGTCGGGGAAATTAAAATTGGTAAATTGTTCCCCAGGTAAAGGGGCTTCCGCGAGTTGGTCTGCAATAGTTTGTCCTTTTATTGATTTCTGGTGTACAAATTCAAGGTCGAGGTCGGCAAGGAGCATAAGCCATCGGGTGATGCGTTGGTTTAGATGTGGTTTGGCGTACATATAATGAATGGGGTTCGCGTTGGTGATGACAAAAGTTTTGTGATTCAGGAGGTAGTGTCGGAGTTTGGTGGCTACGAATGATAGGGCTAGGCACAACTTTTCTACATGTGTATACCTAGTCTCATAATCCACAAGAGTACGACTTATGTAATAAACGGCTTGTTCTCGATGCTCGGAGTCACGATGTGCGAGCATGGCTCCTACAGCATGGTCGGTGGCAGAAAGGTAAAGGTAGAAAGGGCGATCATCCTGAGGTGGGATAAGCACAGGTGGCTGCAAGAGATAGGCTTTAAGAGCCTCAAAGGCTTGGTGGCACTCTTCGCTCCATTGAAAGGCAATGTCCTTTTTAAGGAGATGATGGAAAGGTTGACATCGATCCGAGAGTTGAGAGATGAAACGCTAGATAGATTGGAGTTTACCTTGCAAACTACGCAATTGTTTGAGGTTAGTAGGTGGGGGCATTTCTAGGATAGCTTTGACTTTAGCTGGATCGACCTCGATGCCACGCAAAGAGATGATAAAACCAAGGAGTTTTCCTGAAAGGACACCAAAGACACATTTCTTTGGTTGAAGACGAACACAATATTGTAACAGGTGATCGAAAATAATGGTTAGAACATCGAGATGTTCACTGCGATGTTTAGATTTGCCAAGAAGATCATCAACATAATCCTCAAGGATAGTGTGCATAATGTCATGAAAAATGTAAGTCATAGGTCACACCAAAGCATTCTTAAGGCCAAACGGCATGACATGACGATAACGAAAGGTTCCCGAGGAGTTATGAAGGCAGTTTTATGTTGATCGGCCGGGGCTACCAAAATTTGATTGTATCCCGAGAAGCCATCCATGAGAGAAAGCATCTCATGGCCCGTAGTGAGATCAACAAGTTGATCAATACTTGGGAGGGGGAAGTCATCCTTTGGGCAAGTGAGGTTAAGGTCCCGAAAATCCGTACATATCCGAAGTCCCCCTTTTCTTTAGTAACAGGTACGATGTTAGAGATCCATTGAGGATAGTCAATAGGTAAGATGAAGGAAACAGAAAGGAGTCGTTGAAGCTCTTCTTTGACCAAGAGGGCAATGCGTGGATGCATTTTTCTCAGTTTCTGTTTAACTGGTTTGGCATCGGGTTTTAAGGTAATGTTATGGACAGCAATGTCAGGATCAATTCCTGGCATGTCAGCGTAGGACCAAGTGAAAGCTTGGTCGCGGGCATGGAGGAAGGTAATGAAGGTAGTTTGTTCTGATGCGGTAAGAGATTGTCCGATCTTCACAATGTGAGGATCGTCCTCGGTGTGGATGTTGATTTCTATAGTCGACTCATTCAACATGGTTTGAGTATCAGATGGCAAGGCGCATTGAATATAAGAGTCATCTGCACCAAGGTAAGTGAGGATGGAGTCGTCATCCTGGCACTCAACAACATTAATTGAAGGTGAGTCCTCTTCGATCATGTCTGGATACGAAGGGAAGAGAAGATGGGTCTTCATTATCGCATTGATAAGTGAGAGGACCCAAGAAGATAGCATTTATGAAAAAAAAAGTTAGGAGGGATAGATTCAGGGTCTATCGACTCTATGGGTGACGATGGCAAAATGGGTGATGATGGTCCGGAAGGGGTGACTTCATCACCTTCCTGGATACAGATGGATATGTGATGTTTTCAGTGTAGGTGGTTCAGAGAATCCAAGACCACGACGATCTTTGTGTTTGCGTGTAGTAATGGGAATGATCGTATGTCGGCCTTGTTCATAAAGACCGAAACCGAAGCCCTTCCAAGCACAGCGCGTCAGGAAGGTGAGAGCGAAACGACGATTAGTTAGATATTGAAAATCAGATTGGAAGGGGACCACACCAAGGGGAGGTTCAGGGGTGACAGAGGATGTATCGACACCCCCATACGTTAGGTTGGTGCGGCAATTAGGTGGTCCGTAGGAGATTACTTCCCCCACACGACGGTCATAGGTAGGATGCGCATGTAACTGTCCATACTCCTGTGGGGTATGGAACGTGCTAACGTTATATAGGTGATACTCCCCCAGTGTAAGGCGTTGAAAGACATCTACTAAGGGATCTGAGGTTGGGATATTGTCCTGGGAAAGGAAGTGGTATTTGCGGCGGCGGTTTCATTGGTTGAAGGTGTAGGTGCGGTTGAGGTGGATGGTTGAGGTGTGGTTGAAGTGGATGGTTGGGTTGGATGAATGGGTGTCTTGACTGGTACAAGCACATCATTAGGGTGATATAACATATTATAGGTTTTGAAGGGGGGAGGGTCAGCTTTTACGGTGTAGGATTTCCCCTCATACTTGAATTTTATGCATCTATGTAAGGTGGAGGGAACGCATCCCATAGCCCAGATCCAAGGGCGGCCTAACAACATGTTGTATTGGAATTCGCCCTCAAGGACATAGAAGAGTTTGGGTAAGGTACGTGGCCCTACATGAATGTTAAGGATCACAGTGCCTAAGGTAGAAGTAATAGCATCGTTGAATGAACGCAGCATGGTGGGGTTGGCACACATGCAGCTAGAGGGGATATTCATTTGTTGGAAGGCTTTGGAAGAGATGATGTTTAGGCTAGCGCCCCCATCAATCATAACACGATGCACCCGGATGTCCCAGACGTAAGCTGAGATGAAAAGAGCGGGGTCAGGATCTTCTGCACCAAAGTCAACAATTTCATCTTCAGAGAAACTGACAGCAGCGGTTTGTTGTACAGGGACGGAAGTGATAGATTGTTTGGTGAGAGAAGCAATGTGGTTGGGTGTTAAGATGGAGGTAACGGGCAAGGTTTCGTTAGGTAAGACCTCTATCCCTTGAAGGATTTCAACGAGAGCTTGTCGATGAGATTCAGAGGTCTGAATGAGATCATACAGTGTCATTTTTACAGGTGATTGGTGAAGCTTGTTTGATCATGGTTCGGTGGGAAACTCCATCAGAGACGGGGTAGGCAGGTCCACGAATAACCACTTTAGGTGGTGGTGCGATCGGGATGGTGGATGGAGAAAGAGAGGCCGCAGGTGTGCTTTCTTTAGCTTTCCCATTATTTTTCTGCCCTCGAGTAGCAACACTAATCATGTTGATCTCGTGAACACGAGAGGAGGAAGATGGTAGGGATAAGTCATGGTCTTCGAGAGGTGGGGTTGTAATAATGATAGATCTTGGTGAGGCGGGGACAGGTGGTATAGGAGAGGGATTGAAGCTAAAGGTCTCTCCCTTCGTAAGTTGTCTTTCTTAACCTTTCTATCCGAGAGAGGTGACTGACGAAGGATGGCTTTCAAAGCTTTGCATCCCTCTACATCATGTCCTAGTGTGCGGTGGTAAGCACAGATTTTAGACTCATCATAACCTATAGGTCGAGGTTTAGATGGATCATAAGGTCTAAGTGGGGGTAGGGAAATGGTCGCATTCTCCACCAACATATCAAGGATCTTAGCGTAAGATCCTTTAAGTGGGTCAAAGTCAGAGGAAGATGAAGCTATTGATTGGGTGGGTTTTGGTAATGTTTGGGTATGGTTGGTTCGTACGGATGGTGTTTTAGATAAGGGGTTTTGATAATTGGATTTAACTAAACGTGGCTTCTTCGGCGCAGAAGTTATGTTTAGCTGGTTAGATGATGAGGCCACAGATGATGTGGTATCAGGAAACAACCACGGAGAAAGAGGAGTGACAGCAAACAAATCCTTTGATGATGGAGTTTGTTTAGGGTTGATAGGTGGACAGGATATGGATGTAGAAGGTGCAGGTCATTTTAAAGAAAATGCAGGAGGTATGATGTATTGAGGCAAGGTGGAGGGGTGAGGTCCCAATATAGAAGGTAGGTGTGATGGCGAGGGTTTTAGTTGTGACAGAGGTATAGATTGGACTTGAGGAGATTGGGTCTGTCTCCTAGGTAGATGGACGGCTTGATTTTTGGATAAATCTAACCATTTAGGTGGGTGTGTTAGGCTGGGTATTGGTGAAGTCCCAAGCGTAGGGGGAGGTTTGGTTAGGTTAATAGAGGTGGATGAGGTATTTGGTAGAGATGAGGGGGTTGAAGGTGAGGACATAGGCATTTTGAGTTTTTGTAAACACCGCGGGTATATGATAGAGGTGTCTAGATCGGTCATCTGCATCTGAGTAGAGCATGGTGTACTCAAACGTTCCCATAGGACTCGTCTATCTTCGGAGAGGGGTGACAATCCTCACATGTGAATAGGAACTTTTGTATGGAAGAAAGGTGGGTTGTGATTCCGGTCCACTGTGGGTGTGATACAGGGGGTAAATGAGGCACTGTATCAATGGGCATTAAGAGGTCAACCGGTTGCTGAAAAGATTTAGGCGATGAAGAACTAATAGGTAGGAGGGCATGTCTGAGAGGATCCATCATGATTAAAGAATTTGGTGATGTCGGTTCAAGGGGTTTCTCGTCTAAGGATGACGAAAAAAGTGGCGAGCCTTCCTCTTGTACAGCAAGAGTGGTAGAAGGAGATGTTTGGGAAATAGATAAGTTAGATAACATCCGCTCACAGTCTTGCAAAGATGTGGTGTAAGAAGGCTCATCTGTGAGAAGGGAACTCTGGCGGTTAATTCCTTTATGGGTAAAGGAATGGCAAGGTTATCATCTTGTCTTGATGGTGGTGAAGCGGGTGCGGATTCCTGCATTGGTGAAGAGGCTTGATTCAGAATTTTCTCAATAGAGGCTTTTGGTTGGGAATCAAAAACTGCATGGATTTCATGAACACTCTCCTCGGCTAAGATATCTTGGTTTATGTTACTGTATTAGAAGAGTGGTTTGGGAATGGTTTATTGAATATTTTCAAATTTCGGTTAGCAGGGGCATTAGGATTATCGAGGGTTATATCCCCTGCATCAACCATTTCCTGCACTATGTTTTTCAACATCTTACGATTTTAAGTTCTTGTGTCCCTTCACGCGGTGGAAGTTACAGAAGTCATTTTCTTTGTACCAAGAAGGTATAGCGCGGGTGGAATCAAACCCAGGAGTGAGGTTTAACAGGAGGCAAGGTGATAGCTCCTGCTTTGAGCAATTTTTCCAATATGACACCATAAGTTTCTCCCAAGGGAGTGTAATTGATGGGCTCGGCTTTATACTTATAGGTGGTTTTTGGCGGGGTATTAGACGGTGCTTGGGATTTGACCATCACCACGTGGACAGCTCCTTTTGATTTTGAAGCAGTCGATGCGTGAGAATTGGTGGTGTTGGGTTTGTTGGTGGAGTCTTGGGTTCGGAAATTAGGGTTTTTGTTGCGCAACCATAATTTCTCTTCCTCTAAGGCTCGAATTTCTAGTTTCCAAGCCATAGTAAAGGCCTCATCAAAGGTGCGAAAGTTTGAATTTGGAGGGTAGGAGAAATGTGCTTAGCGCAGGCCCGTAAAGAGTTCGATGAGTTCGGCCTAAGGCAAGGCATAAGTAAGTTGGTTGATGAGACCCCGCCATCGTCCAACGAAATCTGCGATAGATTCGTCTTCAAATTGTCGAGACGGCATAGAGGTCGGTGATAGATACTTTCTTAGCAATATTAATGGAGAAATGATCCAAGAAAGATTGGGCTAATTGGTTAAAAGAGAAGATTGAGTGCTGGGTTAAAGCATTGTACCACTCCAAGGCGGGTCCTGATAAGGACATGGGAAAGGTGCGGAGTAGTAAAGCATCGTCATGAGCAATCAGATAGCAGGCATGTCTAAATGATCACAAGTGTTGTTGAGGATCCTCCTTACTATTAAAACGAGTGAATTTTGGTAATTCCCATTGAGGAGGATATGAATGAAGGGGGACAGAAGGATGAATAGGCTCCCGACAAACTTGCTCGTATGTCAGGGTGCTACGGCTTCCTGAAATAGAAGCCTCCAGATTTTGCATCTTGTCCATCATGTGTTTGATGAAATCAGTGGTTGGATGAGATGATGGTGCGGTTGTTGTAAAAGGTGGAGGATTGGGCCAAGGGCCTCCACTAGACAATGGGGGGGCTAAATGTTGATAAGGTATTGAGGATGAATATGTTGAGGTGACCGAATAGGGATGTCCTATATAAGGTGTTGAAGCCACCGGATAAGTGTGTGGAAATGAAAAGGTGGGCGGAGCTTGAGAAGGAAAGCTCATGTGGATAGGTGGCAGAGAGCAAGTTATGAAAGGAGCAGTCTGCGAGAGAGATGAGGTAGGAGCAGTTGGCGGTAATGATACGTGGGGCCCCAGATTAACAAAAGGAAAGCCAATCTGTGCCGTAAGAACCTCTGAAGCCACTGAGTTGGGAGACGGGGCTAAGGATGAAGAAGGCAAGGCGGAGTTATCAGGTGGGGAAGGAGCTAAGTGAGCGGCTATACTAATAGGCATGCCAACAAGGAGTTGACCGTCGGGTGTACGGTCAGGGGCATGAGACAAATAGTACTGTACAGCGCTAGGATTGGCGTCCAAAAATTTCACAAATTCCTTATCTCCTACAGGGATTTTGGGAACCTCACTGGTGTCCGTAGGATTCCCTATAGAATGTGAAGGGGGTGATTCAGGCAAAGGCACGGAACAGGCATGTGAAACCATGGCTGCGGCTTGTTTCCAAGTGATAACAACCATGGACAAGAGTACAGCAAAATGCAGGATGCAATCTAGGTAACCGATGTCGGTCAGACTATAGCCGGCGTCGGTAAGTTAACCGATGTCGGTATAATAGGACCGGTGTAAGAAGCTGTAGGAAGTTGCTGATTTGGGGTTAACAATGCTTAGTATGCCTACCCAACTATTCTGAAGTAATCACTAAAACAGTGTAGGACAGAGAAACAGAACAAAAACAAGCAAGATGCACAAGCAAATCAAGAGACTAACCCTAGGATTAGTTTTAATTATTGTGGGCTTATGCCTTAGACGCAAGATGATGTCAATCCTAAACAGAAGACTTAGGGGAAATGTCAAGTTTGTTTTGGCTTATAAGGTTACCTCAATCGGGCGGAGGAATACCGCGGAAAAGGGGGATGTTTGAGCTGTTGTGTTAATTTATGATGTGATTTGGTATGTGTTGTGCAGTGAAAGTAAGATTAATTTCTTGTCAATACCGTGGATATCACCCCCACGTGTACGACCTGTTACTTAATCTATGTTCACTAGAATTGAAAACAGCAAGCAAGAATGTGATGCACGTGTTTTAAACCCAAATCGAAAATGATATTCGATGAAGCAAGGAGATGATTTTCACTAATGCAAAGATGTGAAAGCAAGACAAATTCTTTTACCAAAATGACAAAATATTTTGTGAATATTTAGCAGAAACAAACTGTAAGTATGCTCCCTATATGAAAGCAAGCAAGAAAGAAAGAAACCCAAAATGGGTCCCACCGGGCGTGCCAAAATGTTTCACACGAAGGATGTTTCCATTCTTGGAATAGAGTTGCTTCTATCCTTTCATTCTCTTGAGAAACAGATAAGGGTTAGGGCTAGGAGGAATACATGTTGAATGTTTGGAGGGTGTGCGCGTACCGTAGAGAGAGATCAGATCGATTACGAAGAACTCCTTTTTGTCTAGGAAGGACTACCTGCAAGTAAGAATACAAGACCACCAGATTCTAATTAGACAATAAATGAGGGAATTGCCTTAGGCCCAAGAAATATTGGACTTCCTTTCGAAGGTGGTGGTTCCCTATAATCTGAATTAACACAAATTCTAACAAAGAAGTTATTGCAAAATTACAATTTAATTACCTTGTTAAAACAATAGAGAAAAGGTTGGTCTTGGTTTTGAATCACAGTGACCGATGCGGTCACTGTCACCGGTACCGGTTCCTAATAACCGATATCGGTAGGGGCAGTGATTTAGGGGCTTTTAGTGAAGGTTGGCTATAAGGTGGCTATGGTGTTTATTAGGCTGGTAAATGATTGGGGATAGGTAATGGGGTGATGGAGAAGACTCAGACAGTATGGGGGCTATTCTTGGGGGCAATGTAAGGGTAGAGGAGGTACAGTTAGATGTAGGGTGTTACCGGGTAGTGGATCTGGGAGTAGACTTATAATTACTGTGATTCAGAAGTCCAAGAAATGTTATTAAAAGAACGTACAAGACAGTACTTACTAGTTCCTGATGAAGACACAGGTCCAAAGACTGTGATAACGAAGGCAGGGCTCAGGTAGGATGATCGGACAATCAAAGATGAGCTATCTTCTCTCCCAATGCTTGGATGAGTATCACTGGGCTCTGGTTACTCAGTTGCAGTCTTGGGCTTGATGTCCTTCTCTGCAAACTCCTTTCTTTCCTTCACTTGTCTCTGCTCGGCCAAGTGAATTCCCGATCTTTTCAATGAATTCCAGATCCTTTGTTTTTGGTTGGGGGAGGTCATTTACAGAGAACCGATGGTGGTTACGTAACCGACGGTGGTCGAGTAGGAACCGATGTCGGTTAAGTCAAAGTGGGCTATTTTTAGTAAAATAGCCAGCCTTCCCTCCTTTTCTTCTGAGGGATTAGTTGTGGGCTTGGTCAAGTCATTATTAGGTTGGTTTTGGTGCGGGTGAGGAGTAATTAGTCATGGGTGTGGATGTAGACCAAGTTATAGGTCTTAATTAGGTTAGTTTAGGATTAGGGCTAGGTCATGATGAGGTGGCGAAATGAGGTGGCAGGTTTGGAGATGTGGATTTATTAATTATAAGGTAATTAATAAATAATTGTGTAAGGTTTAGGTGATGAGGTTAGGTTGCGAAATGAGATGCGGGGCACAGGGGGTCGTAAGACACAAATTTGGTGTCTACAAATATGCATCATTATCTTCAACTTCATATGCATCATTATCTTCAACTTCATATTCTTCATGAGATACCTCTATAGAGATAATTGTATCTTTATCAATACTTCCATCCCAGGATTCATTCTCTATAAAATCAACATCTCTACTAATAATAGCCTTCTTAGTGATGGGATTATACAACTTATAGGCTTTTAACTACTCACTGTAACCTACAAAAATTATTTTTCACCTCTATCATCCAGTTTCTTTCTCAATTCTTTAGGCACTAGTGCATATGCAACACATCTAAACACTCTTAAGTGTGCAACATTGTGCTTTCTTCCACTCCATGCTTCTTGAGGAACCTTGTCCTTGACAATTTTCATTGGGCACCTGTTTGATAGGTAGGCTGCACATGCAACCGCTTCTACCCAATACTCATTTGGCAAGTGTTTTTCCTTCAATAGACTCCTGGCCATGTCCATGAGAGTCCTATTCTTTCTTTATGCTACACCGTTTTGCTAAGGTGTATACCTGGTTGTCAACTTGTGTATTCCATTTTCCTTGAGAAAATTTAAAAATTCATTTGAGATATACTCGCCACCTTTGTCTGATCTCAACACTTTGATAAAATGACCACTCTACTTCTCTATGAGGGCCTTAAATTCCTTAAAGATTATCTCAAAAACATCTAATTTGTGCTTCAGAAGTATACCCATGTCTTATTGCTAAATTAAATCGACAAAATTTAGAAAATACATGCTTCAGCCTATTGAGGGTATCTACATGGGTCCACATAGGTCTGTGTGCATGATTTCGAGGGCTCTGAGCTTTATATTCCTTTCTAACTAGAAATATTTCCCTATGTTGATTTTCGAGAATGCAACTTTAACATGGCATTTCAGAAGGTTCAATCAATGGTATTCCATTCACCATATTCTTCTTGTGGAGAAAATTTATGCCATTAAAATGTAAGTGTCCAAGCCTTAAATGCCAAAGCCAAGCCTAATTTTCTTGATTGACTTGGAGTGCAAATGGATATGTCATGCTTGGAAATCCTCTTTTAGTGAGGTCTTGACATTCCATAGGTGATTTAGAGTTAGCCCCGCTAGGCTTAAAAATCCTTCTTGAAAATATTTTTCTTCACCCATAGGTGGTTGGAAGCTAGCACCCACTAGGCTCAAACCTTTTCCTTGAAAATTTTTATTTTCACTCTTTGAAAAATGCCTAGCGCCCGCTAGGCTTGAAAAAATTCCTTGAGAAAATTTTTGTGCATCATGACTTGGGGAACCTTAGCACCCACTAAGGTTGAGGAACACCCTTGAGAATTATTTTTAATTTCTTGGCTTGGAGGAAGCCTAGCACCCGCTAGGCTTAAGACACCTCCTTGAAAATTTTATTCTTCTTCTTTGCTTGGAAGAACCCTAGCACCCGCTAGGGTTGAGGAACCTCTTTGAATTTTTTTTTATTTTCTTCCTTTGGAAGATGCCTAGCGCCACTAGGCTTGAGGAACCTTCTTGAGATTTTTATTTATATCCATATTTTTTGAGAGCTAGTGACCGTTAGGATCCGAGGTGGCTTCGAGATGATCCTACGGTGAGATCTCCATGACCCATACAAGAATAAGAGCTAGTGATTGCTAGACTCATCTCACTTTGTATTTTCAATGGGAATATTCTATTTCTTGTCATTTCCACCTTGGCTATCAACTTGTTGCTTGGATTTCGATCCAAAATAATACATTCTCCTTTCTCAAAATACACTTTGTAGCCTTTCGTATCAATTGACCTATGCTCATGAGGTTGTGTTTCAACCTAGGGACATAATAGAAATCAGGGATGAACTTCTTTTCTCCTTGTTTTTCTTAATATTTATGGTCCCTTTTCCAATTACTGAGACTTTGTTGTCATTACCCAGTTTTACCTCTGATTGGACAGATTCGTCCATGCTAGAGAACAATTCTTTTGAACCTATCATGTGGTTACTACAACCAGAATCCAAAAACCATACATATTTTGTGCTCTCTTGAGCAACATGACAAGTTATAAACATAGAATTATGATTTTAACTTCCATAATTACATTCTTTTAAAAATCACACTTTGTTTGCTTAAATCATACTGTCTTTTCCGACATTCAGTAGCATAATGCCCATATTTTTGTAATAATGACATTGTATATTAGATTTGTCATACCTTTCTTCCTGCGACTAGTTGTGATAATGATTGTGAGAGGAACTTCTGCCTCTACCTCTACTTGAAAAATCACTTGATTTGGATTGATCACTTGAATGTGGAGATCTACCTCCTCTTGCTTGAAATCTTCCTCTTCCTCTTTTGTTCGTAGATCTTCCTCTACCTCTGCTAACTAAAACTTGGCTCTTAAAGGAATGTTCTAAAGAGGAACTTCCATAAATGTTAAGTCATTATTCATGGGATAATAGATATCCCATTAGCTCATCTATAGAGATCCGAGTCAAATCCTTAGGCTCTTCAATGACAAAAACAACGAAGTCGAACTTGGCTTGTAGAATCCTAAGGATTTTTTCTATAATCCTTTGTTCTTCTAAGGTCTCTCCATGAGATCTAATCTGATTTACTACACCCATCACATGGGTAAAAATGAATCAACACTATCAAATTCTTTCATCTGAATATTCTCAAAATCTCTCCTCAACATTTATAGTTTAGCAATTTTTACCTTGTTGGTGCCTTGATAGGCAATTTCTAAAATATCGATGCTTGTTTGGACCTAGTGGTTGCAGCTACTCTAGAAAATATCGACATATCTAGACCTTGTTGTATAAAAACTAAATATTTTGCATCCTTTTTCTATTATCCTTAAGCATATCCATATCTTCTTGTGACAAAGAATTATATGCAGCTTGATCTTTTGGTTCCGGGAAGCCATTTTTGACAAGCTTCGAGGTATCTTGACAACAAAAAGGGTTTTCATTCTAATAACCCAATAATCATATTTTTTCCATTAAAAAAGGGGATTTGGGGCTGTAGTAAATTGTTGCTAGTTCCAACCATGGTTAAAAAAACACATATTTAAATAGGAAAATCGCACAAATTTAAAATTTGAAAACTACGACATGAGAGAAAACGTGAGAAACATCTTCGTCGGCATGAAATCATGCTCCCGGACTAGGGATTTTTGTTGTGATACCAGATGAAGGAAAATGCAATGGAAGGTAAAACACGGAAGAGATAAAAATATACAAAAATAAAATTGCTTAGAATTTTTCCCCAGGAGCTTCGTTGCTCAATTTCTTTCTTACGAAAATGCATACAAATGCCTCAAATATATATAGGTATTTATAAAACATAGCTTCATGCACAAGCTATAAAACATTAAATGTGGGGAGAAAAGATTTTAAAATTAATTGGAAATATTCTCAAATCCATTTTGCTGAAAAAATCCTTGAGAATTATCACATCCCGTAAATTCGGTGTGGCCTTGATGGGATAAGTTGTTAGCTAGGTGACATTTGTACTTGATGTTCACTGAGATTTTGTAGCTTGTTTAAACATGTTCCTTGATCCTTTGTGATGACTAACATATGCATGAATTTATCGGGACCTCTGTTGAGATTTATAATCTTAATTGAATTTTTAAGAGCATTAGAAAGCAATGAATTTGTTATTAATTGTATTCGGAACATACTTACTATCATTATTATGAAGAAACTATTTCTTATTCAAAACTATTTGGATAATCCGGGTTCAAGAATGGATCTAAATTTGAAAGGTTGGGTACAAAGGCATTAAAAGCCTATACTAAGGAAAACTAATCTTAATGAGTTTATGAACCTATAAGGGATGATTGTGGCAGAGTTTGAAGAGATAAAATATAAAGATGGAATTCCAGTTCTAAGGCCTAGGTATATAGTAAGAGAGAGACATGACATAGATGTTAAGGGCCTAAAGCCCGAATAATGAAGGATGATGTGTTTGTACATATATACAACTTAGTTTGGTTTAAATTGATAAAGTTAAGAGCAATACAAAATATGGTAATAGTGACTAATGTTTAAAAGTCATTGCATAACTCAAAAAGGGGTCTAGATGGATGTTAATCTTATCCTTAAGTGCATTAAAAACTCCTTCCAACTAGGTCATTACATGCTTTAGATAGTTATTAATGGTGCATTAAGGAAGCACCGCCAACCGCCATTGTGGGGGAAACAATAATAAGTCTGTTATCTTACTTCACTATAATTAGTAATTCGATCTGTTAGTTTACGATGCATGCTAACTTTAAATGGCAAAAGTTAGCCAGTTGAATTGAGGGAAAAAATCATTGGACTCCTACATTAATGACATTTAATGCTCACCGTGAACCTCGGGGCATGCAAATCCTATTTTGGTGAAGCTTCAAGAGGTTTAGATTTCTTGATCATTTTTTCATGGTAGTTTTGTGAGCTCTGCATGAAGGTAATTATATTTTAGAGCTCTCTATTAACTGTTGTGGAACTTAGCATGCAAATCTACTTCTATTGAAGTTAGTAACTTCTCTTTGGGTAGATATAAGGGTCTTTTGATGGCATTTTGGAGGTGAATGCAGCTCGAGATTTTAGAGAAAAGAGAAGGAGAAGAAAAAAATTCCCATGACGGGCATGATGAGTTCTAACCCTTCATAATGGCTTATTCCAGTTATTATTTACTTAAATAAAGTCTCTATAAATATCGTTGTGTGATTTTGTGATAATGGGTTGATAAAAATTACCAATGTTACAGTTAGTTCATTATTGTTATAGTTCTTTTGACATGTGTTGATATATTTATGACTAGTATATATTATGAGCGAAATACCCAAAAGAATAAGGGTGTCGAATGATAATACATACATATATTTGTAAATCAGATCGAGTATCGGTATACTAGATAATATTTATTTGGCTTGTTGTATTATAAGAGAAGTACACAAATTTAATGGGTATCAACTATAATATAAATATATGGATATGGTTTCTAATTCAAACCCAAATATTTGAATGATGTTTTCTGGGTTTCACCGTTTGGATTACGACTTTGGCATCTAGGGTTATAAACCTTGAAGGTTACAGTGATAAAGAGGGACCGTTAATCTAGTTTATAAATATAGAAGGCTCAAAATACTATTATAAGAGTGGAACAATAATAGTGTTATAGTCTCGTTGAGGTTGAAGGTTAGGTCTTAAGTAATGTTGATCGACTGTTATATCTTCTCTGCCTTATAATTGGTATTTATGACCGATACCCACTTGGATATGCGGGAGATTTTTCGAAGGAAAACTCAGTGGTGGTTGTCGATTTACTAGGATTATATGATTTTGTGTTCATCCTCTTTCGTATGTGTAATCCTAAGCAATTTTGTGTTAACCGTAAATCTCTATCTAGACTATGAGACCGTGCATAATTCTCTTCTGAAGTCAGTCTTATCTATTATCAATATTAGGTTTTCCTAATGTCATGTAACCAATTGCCAGGGATAGTTATTTCCATACCCAACTAAGGTTTCAGTAAGATTGACTATGACCATATCATTGATTGAATACTATTTATTTTTGTATTTAAATCCATTAATAAAAGCTTCTTTATATGTGTATCTAATACAATGATATATAAACATTATTGGCTACTTATAGTAGATGGGTTGATTAGAATGCTAATGATACTTGAATCTCATTGAGTGAGATACTATTATGAAACTTGTATTTAAATTCTATGATTAAAATTATATCATTGGTTATACGAGTTGATGTGTAGACTCAATTACTTTTGATTCTTGTATCTCCTTTAAGTGAACATATAATTGGTACTTATATCTCACTGAGTGAACATACCATTGATGCTTGTATCTAATTCATTAATTAGTTACCATGGAAGTATGTATTAATTGGGATATTGTAAAGTTCAATACTATAAAATTTTCTTGGTATTATAAAGGACCAATATATTGGTTGCACTTATAATCAAGAATGATAACTAGTGAATGATAACAAGTTGAATTGTATTGTGATAATCACCATTAAGTACATAGATATAAGGAAAGCTAATAAAAATAGAAATGCCAAGTGCTTGTCTGATTATTCTTCGATGTGATAGTGATATTGTGTTCTCATCAAAGCAATGGTTGGAGTTAGTTAAACGCAACATTTCATTTAAGTAAATATTAAATGGCATAAATCTTTAGAAGAGGAAAAGGAAAAATCGTGTCGGTTTGTATAAAAGCTGACCATGTTTAAATCATGCACGTTTGAAAGCATTTTCTACGAGATGGGTAAAGATGGAAATATAAATTGCATGATTTTATTATGCCTACTATTGAGAAACAAAATAATCTACTATCTTTTATTTAAAAGACAAACACTATCATGTTGGTTGCTTTGTAACAAAGACTTCTATTCTTATGCGGAAATGAACTATCTTGAAAGTATCTTTCTTGGGCTATGTAATAAGACTTCAATGAAATTTACAATTGATGAATGAAATTTTTAAGGTCGAGTTTATGACCATTTCCTTGTATTGGTGTTTATAGCCTAGAGCTTATTGTTATTAACTGCATTGGATAGCCTCCTTCTTTTGTAAACAAGTATTAAGTTTATAATACCCACGAAGGGAAGAATATAAAATATTATCTAAATGATTCCATGGATTTGTAGTTATGTCTTAAGTGTTTTATATAGAGTTGATATTTGTAGTACTATATGTGAAGTCTATAAGAGTATGCATGTTTGGGTTAATGAACACCAAAGTTGTAACTAGGACTAAATATACGTATTCAAAAGTATGATGTGCAAAATAGTGATGCAATTATAAACAATTGTTCTAGAAAATTATGTCTCGTGATTATATGATTATTTTAAGAACCATTGTGAACCATCTGTATATGGGAAGGGACTCCCCACTTGATAGAAGTGATATATGGAGCCTAAGTTGAATAATTGATATATTGTTGAGATATAAATTATATCCTACTTACCGATTAACTTAAAAATGTTGTAATTGGATATACTGAGTTAAGTGCATTATAGAGTACATATTACTCATTTGGATATTAGAAGTATTAAATGAAATGCTTGGCACAATACTTGCTAGTATAAATGGACAAAATAGGATTTGTGGAATTGATGTGGTAAGCTAAGTTTAAATCTACAACTAGGCAACAAAAAGGATGTGAAGAGCATAAATGAACTAATTTCAACTCAAGCTTTGGTCAACTTGAGATAGGACCTTAGGTACGATTCATTCGTGGTGAAAGTATCGTGAGATCTAGGGTAACCTATCATGATTTAATTAATTACCTTAAAACAATTAAGTTATGATGTTCTAATTTAAGGCACTCGGATGTCCAACTCACCATGGTCAATACGTATACGTATCTATTTAATGACGATAGTCGTTAATCAAATGTTATTTTACTAATCTTTACCGAGTTTCCTTGTCAAGTCCCTTTATTGTGACATTAGTAATGTTTTTAAGAACAAGCTTTGTTAGAGTTACAAAGTTGGATTCAACCGCACGGATACATACCTACATACCCGATGCCACCTTATGATGGCTATGGGAAGGGAAGTAGTCCAGTAATGATGCAAATCATTACAAAGACACTTACCTTCCCATAGAAACCTAAGATGACATAGTGGTACGTCCTCATGTAGGTTAACCCAATTTTGTACCTAGAATGATACTTGTAACTGATTCATAACATCATTGTTTGATCCTAATCTAGATAGCAGTAATTAAGTGGTGGTGAAAGACAAGTTCCAATTTAAGAGTATGCCGTCAAGGAACTAAGCATTACAAACATGACTTAAAACTCTGGATGGAGTAGTGTAAGCTTGTTAAACACATTGTCATGATTTCACCAGGATCTAAGATGTATGATGTAGGATGGGATTCAATGATGGATACCCAGGTAGTCACTTAGAATAAGACACTTGATTATCCTTGACTAAAAGAAGGGTAACCATTGGTATACTTGGTATACTTATTCGTGAAGATTGATATGAGTGATCGAGTTAAACCGATTCATTTAACTACACAAGGTTAACTGTTATAGGATGGATTGATCTAGATGGATGCTGGTTCTAAATTATGTGAATTTAGAACAAGGAAGCATGGGAACTATTTTTTTAAAAAATCCCTAGAATTGAAGTGAAAAAAGTGGTTGTTACATTTTGGTATCAGAGATGAAGGTTACAACTCTTGGACTTATTAGGTCCTTACGCTTATTGAATTCAGATTTTGTTAACAAGATAAAATTAATGTGAGAGGGATGTACCATTGATAAAAAAACTAGAAAAAATATGCTTTAGGTTCAGCGGTAAATAATTTAGATAACACTCTAACAGTCCTTCATGACACACGAAACTAGAAGGATGACGTGAGCAGACTAGTAAGTGTGAACATGATCAACCAAGGCAAACAACTTGGGCTGAATGATAACAATCAGCAAAGGGTTGCTAGATTGATTGAATTGTCTTAATGACAGATTTGGAACTTAAATCCAATATGAAATAAAAATCCACATAGGGTAGATGAAGTAGATAGGAGAGGACTATCTATTGTAGTGGTAGTAAATTGAAAGGCCAATCAGGCCATAATGAAATATGCAATAAATGTTGACTCAAAAAGAGTAAAAGTAAAACAAGAGCATTGGATCATCTTCACCATTGAATTTTAGGAAGAAAGGTATGTGGGAAAGAGAGAGCTGAGATGCTCAAGGGTCTATAATCTTGATTGAAGAGAAATAAATCAAACTATTTGTTTTGAATGATCCTTTAATATATAGATTTCTTGATCATTGTGACCTATGAATCTTGTAATTTGCATTAGATTCTTAATGTGTTGTATGAATTTAATGGTGATTTAATCACAAGAAAGGTTTCATATCCTTGAATGTGTTTTATGAAGAAATCTTCAATGTGTCTTACTTGTGCTATGAACAATGGATGCTTAGGGAAGTTAAAATATTTAGGACAGGATCACTCACTTAGAGACATTATTTACTATGGGTAGAAGAAGACTACCAAGTTAATTATAGTCCTTTCATGCACTTTATATGCCTTAATAGAGATAAGGAAGGAAGAAATGAATAGATAGGGTAAACATTTTACTCTCAGGTCTAAGGTAGAGTTGAGACCATTTCATGTGAATATTTAACATATTTCAAGATTTATCTTCCATTCCTTGATAATCAAGAGTCCATAGGTTTAAAATCATATGTTTTTGGTTGTGTACATGGTGTTAAGACCTACATATCAGTAATGATGGGTCAAAAATAAAATCATACGTAACTCAGTGTCTAGAATTGTGAAAGTTAATATAAGACAATACAGGAGTGGGTTGTTAAGTTTTAAAGCCTTGAAAAGGTATAAGTTGAATTATGAGGATACCATAATCAAGGGAGGAACCTAGAGAAGTATTCAACACACCAAGTGTTTTGGATTGAGTTGTTGCTCTTGCAATTGTTTTTGTAATATGAATATCACCCACTGTGTGATGAAAGAATTAAGTTTTTCTTATTTAATGAAAGTAGGAAAACTTGCATTATATTTGAGAGTGTATACCTTTAAATAACTTTCCCAACTCCTTACTTCAATTGCATAAGTTCTTGACTAAGATGGATAAACAAGGCACGTAGGTAAAGAATGAAATTGAGAGTATGAGTTTGGGCTTCTTTTGTGATTATAATATATTAGTATGACCCTAAAAGAAAAACTCCTCATGACAAGCCTTGCATATTGGAATATCTTGGTTGAAGAAAAAATGTGATTGTATATGTCTAGTTAAAAACAAAGTTACCTTGTTTGTTCAGCTTCCTACAAACTTATTTTTGACTAATTCCTTGTATATATTACATAAAATTGTATGGTATGACTGATCCTAGTGACAAAAATTATGTAATTTTGTTGATTATATGACATTTTTCTAGGTTTATAGGCTATTAAAACTAATATATATGAATTCTACATCTGAAAATTATAATTTTTTATGAAAATAATGACTATTTTAACAAAGATTACAAAATATAACTCTAGTGCTTTATTATTCTTAATGCGATTATTGAGTAAAAATCATCGGGATGATGATTCATTAAGAGGGGAAGTATGTCACACCCCGTAAATTTAGTGTGGCCTTGAGGGGATAAGTTGTTAGCTAGGTGACTTATGTACTTGATGTTCAGTGAGATTTTGTAGCTTGTTTAAACTTGTTGCTTGATCTGTTGTGATTACTAACATATTCATGAATTTATCATGACCTCTATTGAGATTTGTGTTCTTAATTGAATGTTTTAAGGGCATTAGAAAGAAATGAATTTGTTGTTAATTGTATTCAGAAAATACTTTCTATCATTATTATGAAGAAACTATTTCTTATTTACAACTAATTGGATAATCCAGTTTGAGAATGGATCTAAATTGCAAGGTTGGGTACAAAGGCATTAGAAACCTATACTAATGAAAAATAATCTTAATGAGTTTATGAACCTATAAGGGATGATTGTTGCAAGTTTGAAGAGATAAAATATAAAGTTGGAATTCCGTGTTCTAAGGCCTAGGTTTATACTAAGAGAGAGACATGACATAGATGTTAAGGGGCCTAAAAATGAATAACCAAGGATGATGTGTTTGAATATATATACATTGGTTTGGTTTAAATTGATAAAGTTAAGAGCCATACAAAATATGATAGTAGTGACTAATGTTTAAAAGTCATTGCGTAACTCAAAAAGGGGTCTAGATGGATGTGAAGCTTATCCTTAAGTGCATTAAAAATCCTTCCAACTAGGTCAATAATACATGCTTGAGATAGTAATTAATGGTGCATTAAGGAAGCACTTTGCTAACGCCATTGTGGAGGAAACAATAATAAGTCTACTATCTTACTTCATTATAATTAGTAATTCGATCTCGCTAGTTTACGATGCATGCTAAATTTAAATAGCGAAAAATTAGCCAATTGAATGGAGGGAAAAATTCATTGGTCTCTTGCATTAATGAAATTTAATGCTCACCGCGAACCTCGGGGCATGCAAAGGCTATTTTGGTGAAGCTTCGAGAGGTTTTGATTTCTTGATCATTGTTTCATAGTAGTTTTGTGAGCTCTCCATGAAGGGAATTCTATTTTTGGAGCTTTCTGTTAACTATTGTGGAACTTAACATCGAAATATACTTCCAGTTGAACTTAACAATGGCTCTATTGGGTAGATATATGGGTCTTTGGATGACATTGTTATCCAATTTTTACCCTTGGGACCAAAATCTGACATGGGTCAATAATACCCTAAGAATAGGAAACCCTTTCTGGAAATCCTTTCGGGACATTATAGGAAAAAATTTGTGCTTGCAGGAACATCTATGGCATTACGGGAATTTTAGGAACATTTCAAAGTGTTCTCCTATTTTGGATCTTAGAGATTAATAAGTTTTCCCATAGTGCATAGGTTGGCCTCTATGGGCTCACATTACGCCAAGGAGTGTGAGAAGTTTATTAAAATTGAGAATTATGTTCGTAATGTCCTAGTTCCCATTTAACTCGTCGAGTTTGATACAAGAAAATACCAGGATAATTTTTTTTTACTTACATTGCTCACGACACACAACACAGTAAGGGCTCCAAGTACAGAACTCGACACACATGCGACAATCACATAAGTCATCGACTCACATAGACACATGCAGACGACATCGACATGTCGATACCACACTCTTCCCAACGAATGAATACTAGCAAAGACCCAACCACAAGAAACGTGACTTTAGGAACGGCGAACCCACGACAAATCATTACTTTAAATGTATTTTAGTTACGGCTAACTTCCCAAGATCCTTATTAGGTAAGCATGATTTTCTCCCTTTTTCCACCTACATGTCCTGAAAATTCGTTTCACAGTTCACTTATTGTTCAACCATTTAATTTGCTCTTTACCCTTATGACAATCTTCAGAACTTACATAAGTATTTTTCCATATTTCAAAATGCCTACAAGATTCTAATTCTCTCATTCTTATGTTAAGATTTTGCTTCTCAAACATTTATTTAATGACTACAGTCTTACCCTTACACTCAAGCGAAAGTGACTTGATGTCCAGAACGAAATCAAGGATTTGACGGAGATTTAGACACAGGGCAGCTTTTCACCAAAATATTTCTCGATTCACACTATATTTATTTCTCTACCATTGTTATTATAATTTGAAAACTTATTGAATTCCTATAAGAGTTATATATAGCTAGGTATACATATCTTTTGTTTTCTCAAAGTTTGGTCGCACCAAGGTAACTTATATTCTTTGCAACGCATGAAAAAGTTTAATTAAGTTATAAAGACTCCGAGATTGACCTTAGTCCTAAACTCCAATCTCGTGTGCAACATTATATGATATGCTCTTATATCGCACTAAGGTCTCGTTCTTAGCATCGTCTCGAAACAAGGAGATACGAAAGCACTTGTCTGACATCTTAAAGAAGTACAAGGCTAGGAGCATAATAAACTACACATGAACACAAGTGATCTATGTACACGAAGATCCCATGTCACTACACTTCACGATTCCGCATAAGGAATATTCTTTATTCCTTAATGCCATAAATGACATAACAAGGGATTAAGGGACAAGATTACAATTTCTAAGGTTCTCTAGAATCAACATCTTTCCACTCAATTTCGCATACAAGGGGTTAAAATACAGTTTCTACCCACAAGCTAGTAGACAAAAACCACTAGGGTTTAGTTTAATTCCAAAATGCACCTAGCGATCTACGCCTCTACTACATGTGATTTTAAGGCAAGTGGACATAATTGTACTAAACCACATTCAAGAGAATGCCAAGATGATTTTGATAGAAACCAAGGTAGCACCGCTTAGTCGATCCTTCGAACAAGAACTCATAAGGTGACTCCTAAGGCGGTCTTCAACACTCAGCCTGGTATCGGACCTGAAGAGGGTACATTCTTCTCGCGACTGCCAAATCTAGAAGGAAACCGCATACTCCAGATAGGTTGGACCATGACATTCCTAAATATGGGTTCGCAACAAAGTCGCTAGTCAAAAGGACTATGACGGTATACACCAACGAGGGGTTTTATTTACCTATCCTATGAGGTCTCATCAAGTGCAAAGTTTAAGGTCGTTCTTCGGTTTTAATTTTCTTATTTGGTAGAACGGGATCACACATACAGGCAAGTTATGCACGAATATTTTATTAGGGTTGAGTGTTCCCATTAAAACTCTTTAATGTGTCTGCAATGTAAGAAGGTAACCCAATAATTAATTTAATCATTTATTACATACTGAGAAGGTACTACAATGTATTAACTTCGATTTCATTTACTATATATATATATCAAATCTTCCTTTTTCCATACTCAACTAAGAGTCAAATTGAATCTGGTGAGTAGATGCACATTTCTTAAGTATCCCTAAAACTAGCATATCATGCATATTAACAAATTTCATTTATAACTTTTCGGTAAAAAGAGACTGCATTAGTCAGTTATTCATTTTACAATGACCTATAAAAATTACAAAATAATAATTAAATCACACATCGCCCTTTTCGTCGTCGTTCTTCCATCCTAGCAAAACCCACGTGAGCATGATATCAGCGATAAATCACTGGCATGGCATCCACCCTAAGCAATCATAAGTATCACATTTCAGATTCCCATTTACATCTAACAAAAATTACAATTTGCAATCGAAGTAAAAAGGTCTAGGAACATGTATCCATTGCATTTCATTTTTCTTCATTTTGTAAACTCAGAAGAGAGAGAGAGAAAGGGAGAGAGAGAAAATATCATTTTGTCTAAAGTTCCAATACACACAACAAGTTTCTTTCTAGTGTTTTAAACAGTTATTTACGTGTGTTGAAAGTTTCCAGGGTGATTTGGCAACCGTACGAGGGTCCGCAGCTTTCTACTTTTACATTTTCTCACTAGCTGCAAAACGTACAAAACGGGCTCGGAGGCTAAGAAACTACTTCCAAAGGTTATCTTCCGATGAGCACGCACATCACGATTAACTTTCTACGTGTTCCCAGATATACCAAGAGCTCATTGCAACTGACGGAATTGAAAAGGAGCGCACGGTTTGCGTTTGGCGGTTAGTTTTCCGGGGCCACTGGTCGTAGTTCACCCAGTTGTGAAATGACAAAAGTTAACTCGAGGGCCCGGAAACCCGCATCCATAACTGGCGCTCGAAGGAGAAGCACACAACGATACATCTCTTACTAGTTTCCCTACATAAGGAGAGTTCATCAGAGTCGACGGGCCGAGAACTAGTAAACCATTTTCAAATGGCGACAAATTTTCTGGAGCGACAGGACGAAACTGAACCAGTTTGACCTCGTCAAACTGCGACCGGAGGCCTACAAAATGGCTTCGCCAAACTATCCCAAAAAGTTCTCTTTCCTATACTGAAAGTTCCATGCATTTGTCTAGTGTAATCGCTAGAGGTTTGTGAAGACATGAAGTGATTTCTCTTTCCAGGTTTCAAATGGCGATCCAAAATGAAAGCCAACTTTCTAGTTTTAACAACTTTCTACTATTGTAAACCCGGTGTTACAGGCTCCTATAAGAGCGTCGAAGGATGTCATATGATCATTTCGGGTCAAACCAAAAATCAAGGTGACTCCTCGTATACCAAGGTACACGAATGAAACTTCACATCTCGTTTCCAGAGTTGCAGGGTACTTGGTGAGTCTCTGAAAATTACAAAATTTAACTATTTAAAACCAAGAGAAGGTCAACTTTATCAATTGGGAGTCAAATTCGTCTGGTCGATGGAACGATATTGGAGCGGTCAAGAAGGGTAAGAGTTTTCTGAATCATCTCGAAGTGAGGGTGATAGTTCATGGTTTAAAGTAGGCAAGTTATAACAACTTCGAGAGTTGCGACACGACACTTTATTGTTTTGCAATGAGTTGAAGGGACATTTAACTGTATTAAAAGTCCTAATGAGTTAAAATTCTATTTAATTGCAAAAGAGAACTAAAATATGAGAATTATGAGAGGTAAGGGAAGAAGGACCATGCCTGGGGAACGAAGTCGGTCGAAGCCGCAGGCTTGGGTTCAGTCTCTTGCTCGGGCACTTCGCCAACCGGTTCACGACCCTGGATCTAACCTCCACCACGTCACACCCACTTCCCGATCACTTGAATTTTTTTTTTTTTTTCAAATAGAATAAGTAGTTGCTTGAAAGTTTCTGAGCTTTTTAACATACCCCCTTCAGTACAAATCCTGTTAATAGATGATGCAGTGTACGAGGTGCCCCAAGCTAGTTAGAATGCATACAAGCAACAAGTCCACCACACAACAATCATGCTCCAAGATTTACATTTCGGCACAAGGAGTTAGGATGCTTGCAAAGGTTATGAACACGCATATCTCCATGAATGAATTCCAAGCTCAACCGATCTTTATGAGCACCAGCGTGTTTGTAAATCAACAACTTGCATCCATGTCTAACATACCTATTTTGTGCAGATCCTGCAAATCATGGCGCTCCATGAGACTGCATTTCTTTGAGGCATTCTGTCGAACAACTAATGTGTCTTTTCTATTCATCCATTTGTGCATATGCTGTCATCATGGCATTCCATGAGACAACATTTCTTTGAGGTATTCTATCAGACAGTTCATGTGCGTTGTGTATGCCTTCCCATGATGCTTTGATGTATGTCCACGCGTTGTTCTAAAGCTCCCATTTTGACAGCAGCTGGGAGGTTATCAGCAAAAGTTGTGGGGTGTGGCTTCCAACCTGCCAACCGTATTTTGCTTGGAAAAGCTCCAATGCAGTTTCAACAAAACCATTTTGTGCAAATCCCGAAATCATTGCAGTCCATGGAACTGCATTTCTTTCCCACGCCTTTAGACAAACTGTCCACACGTTTTTCCACGTTTTTGCATGAAAATATATTAGGGCGTTTGCAACAGCAACAACAGACAAAGCTCCTTTGTTTTTTTTTGATTTTCTAGAAGCCCACGCAGGTCTGGGCGTGGCTGGGAGAATATTGGCAACGTGACCAGCTAAAATGCACAAAAAAACCTCCTCCATTGGCTTCGATGAACGTCTAAACGCTGTCCCCAAAGCTTTTGGCATCTGCAACAACATCTGAAAACCCCTCTCCAAAGCTCTTTTTTTTTTTTTTCCACGCAGGGGGGTGTGGCGCGGCCTGGGAGATGTTGGATGGTTGTGAAGTCTGGCTTGACGCGGATCAAAGCATTTGCATGAAATTTCCAAGGCCGTTTCAACAAACTCATCATTTTTTTGTGTGCAGTGTCGCCCCCAAGCATATGCGACTCCAAAAAACTGATCAAAACCCTAACTCGCCCCAAAAGAAACACGAGCCTGTTTTTTTGTTTTTTTATTATCTTTAATTCTTTTATTTTATTTACTTATTTTATTTATTATTTATTATTCATTATTAACATAGTCTACCGTAAAGATGTGGTCGAGGTCAAATGTTGAATGAACTAGGCTCATGCAAAAACAGATCTCTGGGCTCGACTTCACAGGAGATGATAAATCATGATGACTTGATGGAGCAATATCTTGGCAAGGGCTAAGCTAATAAATAGCTTGATGTGAGACCCGATGAGGAAAGTTTGCGGGACAATGCCTTGTAATGGATCATTAGGATAAGAATGAGCTTGACTCGGTTCAATTTAGTGTCATGGGAAGAGCTCTTAATACGAGCTAAGGTCATGCCAACTTCGTGGGAAAAGTGTGAGATGAGGCCAATTTTGGGATTTTGTTGATGGTTAGTAAAGGATTGAACTCTGCGTAGGGAGGTTTGGGCAAACATGGCCAAGTGGAAAATTAATAGTGGCAAGCCAAGGAAGAAATTCCACAAATCACCCGAGTCTATGGCTGATATTTAGGTGAGTTACCGAGTTGTCCGCCGAGCCGATAGGACGGTTAGCAGTGTAAATGAGTCATGGGAAGCCACAACTTTTAGGGAGCTAATGCCTAGCTCGTGAAATGGCATAGTCAGTTCGAATGGCCTAGGATTGAATCCACAATGTGCAAGGCACCCACCACCGAGTTGTGGCTATTTGGTTTGACATTGGGAAAGATGATCTAGCAGAAAGTGCATGGGTTTGAGTGGACTGAAATATAAAAGAAAGAGAAAACATTAGGTTCAACTCAATCCAATAATTTAAGGAGCTTCATAGATTGTGTTGTGGGGCTTATCGTTGGAATAAGCAATGGAAAATCTCTCGCCATAGTGAGCCGATTCTCCTGGGTCAGATAGATGAGCTTGGATTCAAGACACATGTGAATGTAATACACCTAAACATGATTTCACCAGGAAAAATATTGCAAGTCAATCGAGCCAAGTCGGTTTTGAGGCCATATCTCAGGAGTGGACGTGAACTTATCAATTTTGTTGATCATGGAAACTTCGAATGGATCTCAATGAGCCTCAGGGAGGAACCAGGTTTGCTTGGTTCATTATGGTAGGACAAGAAATATTCTAGTGTGATAGTGAATGATGAGCTCATGTGGGTTGAATCGTGTAAGAGTGTTTGACTTAGTGCAGGAGGAGCTCGGTAAGAACAAAAGTTGTCGAGTCAAGTTAAGATGAGCCCGAAGCCAACCAATGCATATTAAACACCAGGGGCCTACTCAATGTGTGAGGAGGTTAAGCCTAAGGGATCAAAGATCGTATGAGGAAGCGAATGAGTTGGCTAATCCATGGAAATGAGGAGGATCTCAACTCAGTTCACATGAAGGAAGTATCATCAAGGTAATGAGCTAGGTGATAACTCGCTAAAAGGAGCTCAAATCTCATACAATCGTGTCAAGATCATCGATCCAAATAGAGAGTTTCTTGGTTCCATGGTGTATGGCTCGGTAACAATGCATTCAATGAGGGAGATATTTGAAGCTCAATATAATAGGAGCCCAAAGTTAGGGGAGTTGTTAAAGGAGAAAGAAGACCTTGAAGCTCGAAGCTCATGGAGTCGAGCAATGAGATGGGTAACTCGGTTGGAGCTCGGCATAAATGTTTAAGAGCGAGCTAGTAAAATGGAAACAACAAGTTCAAATAGGTTGTAGATGGTAATGGCTCGTGGAAGGAGAGTGCCATAAACCCGAGTCAATATGGAGCTCGAGATAGACTTAGTTACTCACATGGTGAAACAATAAGCTCGTAGAACTCTGGGGATTGACACATCCAATAAGGCAAGTTCACCAAGGCTCACCCAATAATGGAGGACCTCTCCAATCCATGAGAAAGGAGCTTAACTCTTCGAGTTGAGCCATGCATTGAGATGGGCTCGCAGAACTCGACGGTCAGAGAATATTACAAGGGGAATAGCTTAGAGTGGGTTTGTGGGATAAGTTGGAGGTAGCTCATGGAGTAAAAAGTTGGCGGAGCATGAAGAGCTCGACTCGAGCAAGTTAAGGCCGAGTAGAGTCGGTGGAGCATGAAGATGAGCCTTTCATGTTTAAACGGAAGGGGAGCTCGCCAACTAACTTGGTGAGTTAGTAGGCAAACCAACCACCGAGCCGACATTTCTCTCGAGGACCCCCTTCAATGCAAACCAACCCTAAGGGGGTCCCACTTGGAATTATCATTAATTTGATATTTTTAAAATAAAAATTAAATTAATATTTTTATTAAAATATTTTAATAAATGATATTTTATTATTATTAAAATACTTTATTTAAAATATTATTTTAATTAAATGAGTTGGATAAGTTTAGACCTTCCTTTAAGGCACATGATGGAATGTTCCTAAGTGGTGCAACCAATTTTGTAATTAATGCAGTCATCATGTGCCTTTTTAGGGAGGAATTTATGACTACTCCTCTTTTCTCACCGAGTTCTTCTATAAATGTAAGTTGGAAGCTCATTCCAAGGAGTGACACTAGTTACAAAATTTAGATGTGTGACACAAGTTTGACGATTGAATAAGTGCAGATTTTTCAAGAATCCTCTTTCTTTCCACTAGTTTGGTGGATTGGGGAACTTTCAAGTCTCTCTTCCAATATTGTAATGGAAAATGTTACCTCTTCCCGAATGTATTGATTCATTGTGCACATTATTGAAGTAATAAAAGTGTGTGTTTCGTGACTATTATTGGTCCTTTCATCATTCTATCTACTTCATCGTGCCTTTCTCATGCCTGTAGGTACGTTGTGCAAATTCAAGTTTCCATTGCAATTTTTTGGAGGTTATGTGCTTATCTAGTAGTGAGTTTTTGTATATGATTGGGTTGTGATGCTTGATCATCCTTCTCGCCATCCTTCTTGACCGGTAGACCGCAAACTTGTGTTTTTGATTAAGGTTAATAAAGGGAACGATTGCTTCATAGTCAGTGGTGTCTTGTTTACCCTCTTTAAGTTACATTAGGTGAAAACATACTATGGTGTATTTTCTCACCCTCTTCAAATCAACCCTTCTCTATTTGAAGATTAGAAATTTGTCTAGCAACACCCCTTTTCTTGGTGCATCACCATCCTTAGTGTAGATTTTATTTCTTGCAAAATCTCTTTCCCTAATCCCATGACAGGTTAGTATAGGTATAGCTAGTTAATTTATTGCACTAGGAGTAGTATAACACTTAGTTTAGGAAGAGGAAGCCAAACTTCTTCGGAGGTTCACCTCGATCCCAAGTCCCAAATCTTGAGAGGTGATCCCAAATTACTCAGTCACACTATACGTCATGTTCACATTCTAGCCATTCGGGGGGTGCATTGATTTGGTGATAACAATTGTTAGACGTTGGGTGAGACCAAAGTTGGTAATTTTCTTCATACTTACATGAATCAAAGTACCTGACAACTCCATATCTCTAGATTGTGTATCTCGGTGTGTTAACTTATGCAAAGAATTCAGACAAGAGGTTGTATGAGGTGAGAAGGAAATTATAAACATATCGAGTTATCCTTGTCTCCTCCAAGGAGAAGGAGAAGAGGCATTTCAACATCACAAGTTGTAAAATAACCTCATAGGGGTCATTCAAATCCTCCTTACGAAAGGTTTCCTCAACCCATGAACAATCAACCTCTCGTTAGTATGGTAGCCCCTATAAGGAACCAAGTTTTTCCACCTTTCAATGCAAGCAATCCTCTTCAGTTGGCTCAATGTGATCCTATACTTGGTGTGGCACTCAAAAGTTTTCTCTTTTACACAGGGGAAACTCATATTACTCCGTGGAGCATATTCTTGATATAGCCAATGTTTTCGCAATATATAATATTACGAAGACAATGTTGTGGTCGACTACTTACCACTTCCTTCAAGGGAAAAGCACTTCAATGGTTTTTATGTGTTAGAAGTTGGTACTATAACCACTTGGGACGTGTTGGGAGAAAATCTTTGTAAATAGTTTGAAGACAAGAGTGATCACCTATCACTCTTGGAACAACTCACTACCATAAAGAGAGCTCCCCAAGAATACATGAGTGATTTCAACTTCCGATTCCAAAGGACTTGGAATAGGATTCTGGCACTCATAAAGCCTTCTCCAAATAATGCATTCTTGTACTATTTATGAGCCTTGAATAACAATGTAGTAATTATGATCCATTCCATGAGAGGGACTACACTACCTGATGCCTATGAAGTTTCCATAAGAGTGGAGAATTCCTTGATTCATGCTAGAAAGATAGCTCCACGACCGCCAATTCATTGTCTCCGGATCTTATAAACACTCAGCCTATCATTGCTCCTATTCAAACATCTTCCAAGAAACCATTTCAGTCTACCCCCACCCCTTCAAATGATCTATTTGAAGTCAAGACACTACTGCAAAATTTTGGGAATGAGCTCGTTGCACTCAAGAGGAAAATTTTCAATATAACCATCCATACTAGCCACAAAATCAATAGTATCAGGCTAACCATCCACCTTTTCAAGGAAATAATCAATCAAAAAATCAAGTTGCAAATCAAGTTGCAAATGTCAAGCCTCTAAAATTTAGGAATCCTCTTGCTGCTAGCTCATCTAGAGCCATATTACATGTCCAAAATAATCCAATTCAAGACTACGAATGGTGTTATCCTTGTGCTCAACCTCACAATCTAAATATTTTCCCCATGGAGTTCTTAGCCAAGCCTTTATTGTTCAAAGTGTATCTTCTCTAACGGAGTCAACGAAATTTTATTTACGTAGGAAGCATCAGATCAACCATAGGTCCATGAGGAAACCAATTTGCTAAATTGGAAAGCAAAAGATTTTTATGGGTTGAACAAAGGTTCTTCATCAGTGGCGGAAAACACTCATTCCAAAAAGAGAGAAATGGAATATCAACCTTCCAAATATGATACATCATCCACTTCATAGCATCGACCACAAGCTGTGGTTGATAAAGATGCGGGAAAAAAACTTCTCGAAATGCATGTTATCCAAGCTACAAGGAAAGAAGGTTCTTCAGGCATCACAATACCTAACAAGCACTTTCTAAAAGAGGATTTTAATGCCAAAAGAAATGTAAGAAAAATAGGAGCAATTCCCTTTAGTATTGTAGAACAAATGAAGAAGACCATCCTGAGTGTTACCATGTGGGACACACTCTCAATTCCTTCTTAAAGAAACTTGTTGCAAGAGGCTCTAAAAAGTTTTGGTAAACCGATCATCGAGGTCATGGGGTGGCAATCTACTACAATTTTGTGTCAACTAGAAGGGAAATGTATTTATAAGGTGAACAAACCACCACCGTTATATATTTCCCTAATCATTGTTAACCATTTGGTACATAATTACATGATTGATTATGGTGCAATAAGCTCAGTTATGCCTAAGAAAATTAAAGACGTGTTAGGAATACAATATATACCAGTCTCTAGAGGAGTTGTTCAGTTGGATGGTATAGCAGTTCAGACCATGCGGAGTCATCAAAGGAATCCATCTTACTATCCATGCATGTCCTAGTTTTTCGTTCACACAAGACATATCGGTCATCAATCTTCCTCCTCTCTTCGCCATTTTCCTATCACGAGATTCCAATGCCAAGATGGATGGTTACCTATCAACTGATTGGTCACATACGATCCTTAGGAATCGATATGGAACTAAAGTGACTATAAGAACAGTAATCAATTTGTTATAATCATGTGGAGCCCTATACCGCTTGTTCTATAAATGGGAATTATACCATCCATGCTCGAGAGGATGAAGTTGTTGATCACGAACCAACCACTCTTGTGGAAGAAGTCCCTGATATTGTGTTAGATGAGGTAAGTGTAGATCATCAATATTATCCCTATGTTGAGGCATTAGTAGAAGAAGAAACTGGTTTGTGGTTTTTAGAAGAGACGAGATTGGGTACATATTGCATTCATGAAGAAGGTATGATCATACCACAACTTGTCAAAACACAAAGCAATTCTGAAGGATCTGTGGAAATTGTTCTTTGATGGCTCAAGGAGTAAGAATGGATTTGGTGCTAGTGTCATGCTAATTTCTCTAGAAGAAGATAAGTACTTATCGTATTTCTGGTTGCAATTCAATTGCACTAATAATGTTGTTGAATATGAAGCCCTTGTGTGCAAGGAATTCGACTATCTAAAAAGAAGGGAATCAAAGCCCTGACTATCTTTGGAGATAATAAATTAGTTTTTCATCAAGTGACAACATGAATTGCATCCAAAAATGATCTTTTAAGATCATACAAGAACTGTATTTGGGATCTAATTGAATATTTCGAGGCTTTTAGGATTCATGATATTCCTAGAAATTAAAATCAAGATGTTGATAAACTTGTTATGATTGGATTGCAATACGACATACCTATTGATATCACAAATGAAGGGTGGAAATATGTCAAAATGGCAGCTCAACCCGTAGTTCCTAATAATGTGAGTAGTTGGAAAGTGTCCGATAGTGACAAACAAATTGTCCTTTTTCTACAAGAAGAGGCAAATTTTGCTACGAAAAATCAAGATAAGCAGTAAGAATCATATGGTGGCCGAGATCATACATTTGAAAAGAAATAAGGTACCAAAAGGCTTGGTTACTCTCATGTCCATTTTCAATTCGAAGATCATGCCAGAATTAAAGATTTCTAAAATGGTGATCAAAGATAACGATTTTGAAGAAGTTGAGGTAGCAAATGAAAAGTTTCTAAAGATTGGAAAAGTGTGTACCCCATGAAGAGAGAGGATTTTGTCAAAATTTGTCAAGAATATAATGATTTTTTTGTATGGATTTATAAATATCTGCATGGTTTCGATCTAGGTTTGGCACAACATACCATCAAACTTGATCCTGGTTCCAAACTAGTCCGTCAAAAACAGAGGTCGATTAATCCCAAAATTGAGCCACTAATGAGAAAGGAGCTGACCAAGCTTGTTGAGGCTTGCATCATTTTCCCAATCAAGCATTCCTCTTGGGTAGCAAATCTAGTTCCCATAAGAAATAAGAACAGAGAAATTTAGTTGTGTGTAGACTTCAGGGATTTGAATCATGCTTCTTTAAAAGACCATTATCCTCTTCCATCTATGGAGAAAATCCTTCAAATGGTGGCAGGAGCTCAAAGGTTCTCTTTGCTCGATGGATATTCAGGTTATAATAAAATTTTGGTCAAAGAATCCATCAATTAAAAAAAAAAAATCACTACTAAGTGGTGCACCTATGCCTACACCAAAATGTAGTTCGAATTATCTAATGTTGGAGCTACTTTTCAAAGAGCTATGGACATGACATTTAAGGGATTAATCAACAACATCATCTTGGTGTATCTTGATGATATAACTGTGTACTCCAAGCATGCAAGAGGATCACATTGCACATCTAAGGAAGGTTTTCAATAGGTGCAGGGATTTTGGGGTTTCACTTAACCCGAAGAAATGCATTTTTGTAGTGCACGAGGGAAAGTTGTTGGGACATATTGTTTCAGAAGAAGGAATTTCACTTAATCTAGCTATGATTAATTAAATTCTATCCCTATCTATCCCAAGTCATTAGAAAGGTCTTGAGTTTCTTAGGAACCATAAAATTTGTGTGAAGATTCATCCTTCGCTTTTTAGCCTTGGCTAAACCATTAACATCCATGTTGAAGAAAAATATTCCTTTCTCATGGATGAAGGAAGGAAGGGAGAGCTTTGAAGCCATCAAAACAACCATTTCTCAAGCTCCCACATTGGTAAACCCCAAGTTTGATAAAGATTTTATTATTTATGATTTTGCAAGTCAAGAGAGCATTTCAGGGATCCTTATCTAGAAAAATTATGATCTGATGAAGCAACCAATTGCTTTCTTCAGTCAATCCCTCAAAGAGTATGAGTTCAAATATTCATTTGTTTAAAAGAAAGTTTTTGCTACCATTCGAGCTTTGAAAAAAATTTAGCCACATGTTGTCTAACAAAAAAATCACTTGATGGTGTCTCATCCAGCGTTAAAGAATTTTTACTAAACAAAGAGATGAACAAAATCATGTTGGATGGATCGTGAAGGTGATGGAGTATGACGTACATATCAAAGTTACCAAACTTGTTAGAGGTAAAGCTTTGTTTCAACAACTTGCTGCAGACTTGGAATCAAAAGGTGATGAGGATGTGACTCTCCTAAACACCGATGAAGGTGATGATCATGTTGGCTAGCTATCCAAAATGAATAGTTTCCTTTTCTCAAGAGCATATCCTAGTGACATGGATAAAACTCAAAGGTGGAATTTCCATCTTCTGATCTATTCCATATGTTCGTATATAATGTTTTCTTTGAAAGGGATTTGAATGGTGTTAACTGCATGGTGCATGGGACCGAGAATAGATAAGTGAGATACAAGAAGAGTTTCACAATGGCCTATCTAGAGGACATTATTCTACAAAAAAATCGATGCCAAGATCATCTAAGTCGGTTCTATTGGCGGATTTGTTCAAGGATGCCCATATTTGGGTAAGGAAGTGCAAAGAATGTGCCTTTCTCACCAAAAAGCAAAATTTAACAAGTCTTCCACTACATCCAATTCAAGTGGATCAACCCTTCGCTCAAAGGGGGTTGGATTTCATCATAATGATTTATCTACCATCCAGTGATGGACATAAATGGGTCCTTACTACAATGAATTATTTCACTCGATGGAAAAAGGCGGTAACATTGAAGGATAGCAATGTGAGGCGCTTCTTGATTTCCTCAAAAGCATGATGACAAGGTTCGTGTTCCATTCACGGTCATTTTAGACAACGAGATGGCTTTCCTTGAGTCCAAGTTGAGTGAATGTGCAATAAAAATGGGGTCTACCTCAAGACTTCATCCAATTACTATTCGCAAGGAAATGGATTGGTGAGTCTAGCAACAAAACCTCACAAGGAGTATCAAATGCATTATGGAAACTAGCAAAAGGACTTGCACACACACTTAAGACCGCCTTATGGGAGGATCAAATCACACCTAAAAGGGCCATCGAAATTCTTTTTCATGCTTGTATATGGAAGAGAATAAAAACTTCTACTCTCCTTAGAGTTACCTTATTTGAAGTTATCTCATCAACTTGAAGTTATGGGGAGTGATCCTCTAACGACCAAGTTTGCTTGAAGCTCGTGGAGTTAGAAGAAGTATGGAACAAGGCTATGAAGACTTTGGAGAAACATCGCTCGGGTTAAGAAATATTTTGACAAGAAAGTGTCCGACATGCATTTTCAAGAGGGAGATTTAGTTCTCAAATGGGATGAAGATAGATCCAAACCAAGAAAAGCACGCCAAGTTTGACACTCTCTGAGAAACTGGTGTCCCCAAGATTTCACCCTAAAATATGGGACTACCCTTTAAAACAAAATTTATTTTCAAGTAACGGGTTTTTTTGTGTTTGTTTTGCTTGCAGTTGTTTGCATTTCTCTAAGATATCCCCAGAGAGTCATAAAAGCCAAATTCCCCAAGTACCCACATGCTAAAACTCACTCTATCCCTTCACAAGTTTTGTCTAAGAGAATTTTATTTATTTATTTATTAAATAAATAAAGTTCTTTTAAAAATATATTGAGCTAAAATTGAGGATTTAGGTTATATAAAGGAATTCACCCCATCATTATTACCATAGAACATTCACCCTGGGAAGAATTTTTGTAGATCAGCTAATTGGAGAAATTTTTTGAGCAATTACCTACAACTTCTTTTGTTTTATTTTATTTCTTTTGTCTGTGTTTTGGTTTGTTTTCTCCAGCAATTCCTGTAGCCTATTCATTCTTCCTGCCAGATATTTCCCCAGGCCTAGGGTTTTGAAAATCTATCCAATATTTTTAATTACTAATTTGTCTAAAGGCGATCAGAGCTCAGGATTCTTTCAAGAAGATTGCAAGAAGTCACTTGGTCTAAAAAGGTGCAAAAATGGATTTTATGAAAATAAGAAAAATATTGTCCATCAATGCGAGCTTGAGAAAATATGCACTTTTAGAGAAAACAACACCTAAAACGGAGCCACGGAATGAAAGTTATGGCACATGCAAGTTTTTGCTACTACATCTTCCCAGACCCTTTCCAAAAATGGAAAATTTTATTCTATGCTTGTGTTTTCTTCACCAAAAATCCAAAAAGGAAAGAAATGTTATCTTCATGCCAGTCACAATTTTCAAGGTTGCCTTCCATGTCCAATTTCCACACTTCCTTAAGTGACGAATTTTCACACAATTTTAAAGGCAAAAGTCATAATGCAAGTCACACTTTTGGAAAAGAGCTATCTTTCATGCAAGTCACATTTTTTTGGAAGGAATCACTTAAGTCACTTAATGGGAATTTTGGTAATGGCGGTAGGTGGGAATTTTTTTCCTTCCTTATAGGTTACTTTTTCATTATATCAAGTCACTTAAGCAAAAAGTGAGAATTTTGCAAGTTACTGGGAATTTCTTGTAGGGTAAAAGTTCCCATTATGAAAGACAAGTCACTTAAGTGAAAAGCAGGAATTTTTAGCTGCCTTACAAGGTAAAAATTCCCATTTCTTTGACTTTTGGTTTTTAACATGACTTCTAGCCAAAACATGTGACTCATTCGGCATACCTAAATGCCTAAAAGCTAACTTTTTTTATTAATTGTTGGGAAGCATCCAGTTTTGGTGCCTAGGGTTGGAGAAGCTTTTCTTTTTATTATTCAGAGCATTTTCATGTTGATGTGAGTGCATGGGTGAATAAAATAATATTTTTAGCTTTCTTGGCATGCAAGCAAAGTCTAAAAATAGAAGGCAACAGACTTTATAATCAGATCTCAGTGAAGAAATTAGATATTCATGCTATGAACTGCATACTTGTCTGAATTATTTGTAAGAATACTTCATTTATGCCCATATTGGTGAAGAAAACAAAGTCAATGTATGATACATTGAATATATCTTTAGAATTAGAGGAAGAAATAGATCAAGATCTCATAATTACAAAGGCTTCTGGAAAAAAATCATTCTCTTGTTTCTAATCCAGCCCATGTGGAAGTCATTGCATGTAAAATTCCTTCAAGAGCTTGTGCATATGCTCCCAATCTTCTAGTTGAAAGCCTTCATTGAATTTACTTGTGTTTTCCTTCCCCCGAAGTGCTTTCTAGAATTTAAAATTGCTCATATGCAATTAAAAATAAAAGATGATGAGTTTTGTCTGAATTATTTATGGCAAACATTACACTGGTGCATATACTAGAGAAGAATTGTAAAAGCTTCAAGGATAAAAGGGGAAGACAGTCGAGAGATAACATCCATAGGAAAATCACAGTCACCTTCCTTCTAGATCCAGGTTTAGTGAGAATCAAAGGAAAAAAGTCAACCGCATGCAGAATATGGAAAAAGAACAAGTCTGGAAGTGTTGCAACTTTCTTCTAGTTTCTTTTCTTTCTTCTTTTTCTCTTATTTTCTCCGAAAAGTAATTGAGTAATCAATTAAATTGTAAAACTTAAGTGATTGGCTTAAAATTCGTTACTTGAAGTTACTAGAAGAGTCAATTACTTGAAATAGGTGGCGGTATATGAAAAATAGAAGGTTCTATTTTCAGTTATAAATCATGCATGTCATGCAAAGAGAAATTACATGAGGAAGATTACCATTTGATTCCCTTTTTCATAGCTTCCACATGTGGGGAATTCATTAAAAAATTTCTATTTGTAATTTCCCTCTATACACTATAAATAGAGGAAGAGCCTATGGGTTAAAGAAGGAGAATTTGTAATCAACATTCTTGTGTTCCAGACTTTGAGCTAAAACCCTTGATATATTTTTTGAAAGCTAAGGAATTGAAAGGAGGCAAATTTCCAGAGAACTTTGTGTCAATGGTGCATTTGTTTCTTATTTCTGTGTAGATATTTACATAAACTTTGTGTTATCTCAGATCTAGATTTGAAACTTTCCTTTTCTTTAAATTTTGTATTGTGAGATCTGTTTGTTTTATGTATGTGCATGAGATCAACTCTACAAACTATTGGTTAGATTGCACATCTTCTCTTCTTTCTTCCCAGATTCAATTATTTTCCTCTTCTGCAAATATTTCTTTACAACTACTTACTTGCTGCAAAATTGCCTAGTTATGGCTCATGAGCTTTGCAATTAAAGTAAAACCTAAAAATAGATTTACTCGGATCTATAATTGATAAAAATAATACACTGGAGCCTCACTAGTAAATGAGAGAAATTTATCTCATGACTGTCTAGGTTTTCAAGTTGTATGCAAAAATCTAACCAACAGTTTTTGGCAACTCCGCTAGGGAACAAAATAAACTAGCAAACCAGAGCTTTTTCTTGCCAATTCTCTTTTATATTATAAGTTCAATCTAGTTGAATGTCTATTCACGCATTTTCTAGTAGAGCTCAAGGAAGGATTGATCATTTTTATAGATTGCAGGAGCAATTCAATTTTAATCATCCTCCTCAAGTTAGAAGCTACAAATCTAGTCTTTCACCAGGAAGAAGAGTGCAAACTCCTCCAGATCCATCATGTCCAACATAATCTAGTAGTTGGGATTATTCACCAAGTCTATTCTCAAAGAAGACATGCTCCTTTCATGATGCAGAATCAACCACTTGCCCCTGCAACACCTATTCCATGGGGTGCAGCCTTTAGATCTCTGAATATGATTCCTCCTATGCATGATCTACCTAAAGGGATGAGAAAGAATTTTCCAAAATTCTTTAGATACGAAAAGAAGAATCCAGATGACCACTTTCTACGTTATTTATATCATGTGGAGTGCTTGGAGTCGAACATGAAGACGTATTTATCAGACTCTTCATAGAGACTTTGCATGACTTGGCTGGAGAATGGTTCTATCGGCTAGCTCCTGGCACCATAACCAACTGGGATACTATGCGAGATGCATTCCTGAAAAGATTCAAGCCAGCTAAAGATTCCAGTACATTGATAACTCAATCGACTCGATTGAAGAAGGAGTCACAAGAGCACATGCGAGAGTCAAGGAGTCACAAGAGCACATGCGAAATTTTATTGCAAAATTATAAAGATTAATTTACAAAATTATGTATTATGCTTCTCTAAATGATGAGAATCAAAAGGTATTCTTCATCAATGCTTTACTTCCTAAAGTAAGCTATCAATTGTGAAGAGGACATCCCGCTCGACTTGTTAAAGCAACTCAAAACATGGGTTAAAAATTGAAGACAACCTCATCATGGCTAGAAAAATAAAGAGCAACACTTCTAGAACTGAAAGTTCATCCTCTACTACTACTTCCGATTCACTATTTCAAAAGTTAGCAAATGAGATGTCACATATGAAGAAACAAATGGCTCAAATGGCTCAGGAAACAACATTACCCCTACTCGAAATTTCAACAACAACAACAACTGGAACTGCATTGCTGGTTCCCAAAGATTAGCAATTGAAGTTACTCCTAGAAACAACGTGGAGATGAATGAAGAAGATCAAGAAGCTGTCATTGATCATCTCGAGAATGATGATTTTGTAGGTCATGTTGGATGACTCCAACATTAATTACCTAAACTACAAATCTGAACATGACTATGAGGAGCTTCTTGAAGATGATCATGGTCATGCATATGTAGTATTTACACAATCACAAACTCACCAAGCTGAGGCATTAGCTGATGAAAAAAGAAGGGGAAGCCCTTTACCTTCTTCTTTAGCTCCCAAAAATAAGAATGTGAGTTCTTCATCTCAACCACAGAAAGCAACTCAGGTATCTGAATCTATACCTTCTTTTGATATTATTGATCATGCCAAGAAAACTAGAGTTCAAATGTCAAAAGATGAATGCCCATGAGCCTTTCCTCAATAGTTAAATAGGCTAGTCAAATATGAAAGATCACCAGAAAATCCAATACTCAAAAGGCCTTTTTCATAAGCCCAAAGATACTCCTCCCCTGAATAACGCTGCAGTTGTTAAGCCCTCATTATCTTCTAAAAGAGTAGAACCTTTTTATGTCTCTTTATTGCTTAATGGTTTCAAGTTATGCAATTGCATTCTAGATTCAAGTGCTTCTGACAATGTCATGCCATCTAAATTTGTAGATGCTCTTGGGTTTACCTTGATAAAGACCATAAACATGTGTTACTCCATGGAGATACAAGTCCTTTAATCGAAAAATCAAAATGTAGACAAGATGTTCTGGTAGTTTTTCCTGACAAAAGATTAAAGATGACATCTTAGTTGCAGATATTCCTATCTCTTACGATATTTTGCTAAGCAAAAACTTCTGCAAAGAGCTGGGAGGAGAAGTAAAGATGGATTGGTCCTATGCTCATATTCTTATCAAAGGGATTAACCATAAGTTGAATCAAAAAAGAAGTCCAAGTACACGGTTACAAAATATGAGGATCCTAGATCTCATATTCTTTTTTAGGAATCTGACCATGGGGTCTATTTCTTAGAAATGGATAAAAATGTACTAGAAGAACTTTAACCAGATCCAGAGTCAGTAGAAGAAGAGGAAAATTTTTGGACACTGGAGTTTAAAGGAAAATGTTGTTCTTTTAGATCAGAGATCGGTGTTTCTACTAATATCTCCAGATCATGAGATATTCCCATACTCCCACAAGTTGATGTTCAAGAACACCAATCATATGATGGAGTATGAAGCATTGCTTTGCTAGGAATGGAACAAGCTAGAAAGAAAGGAGTAAAACTCCTCAAATCCCAAGGAGATGTTGAACTTCTAGTAAAGCAAGTTCGAGGAAAAATCAAATCAAAGGAGATAAGATGAAGCATTAGAGATAGAGTGCTTTATGCCACACTCGATTTTACAACCTTCTCTATCAACTTCATTCCAAAAATCAGAATTCCAAGGCAGACTCTTTGGCGGTCACAACTACACTATTGAATCCAGATAGACCACTAGCCATATTTATACAAGGAAACTATAAAGTTGAGATGGTCTATTGCCCTAAAGTCCCTGATAGTGTTAACAATGGAAAACTTTCTATGATGACAAACAAACATCTGCATGTCTGGAACAAGACAACTTTGATAGGTTGTATGTTGAAGGGAATAAATCACCACCACGACAAACAATCACATGCATAAATGATCTAGATTATGGTGACAGTAGTGGAGTAATCCAACTGAAAGGTAACAAAATCCCCAAGGGTTTAGTTTCCTTAGTGGAGAATTTCAACAGACATAATCAATACCTAAATAAGAACAAAGAACATGGTGATAGTTCTTCCTCAGGAATGCAGCAGGTAAATCTGGGTACGGAGGAAGTTGATGTAAATTTACCCACCATAGAGAGAAGAAATGATGAGCCACCACAAGATGAATTTGATGAGGACTTGTCTAAGTTATTTGACAAGAAGGTCAGTAAAAGGAGGTTTAAAATCGAGACTGGGTACTCTTGTGGGACAAGAGAAATGAACCAAGGGCATGCATGAAAATCTGATTCATTCTAGGAAGGGCCCTTCACGATCAAGAGAGCTGTTGGAATGGGTACTTTCTTCCTTGCCTACCAGGATGGAATTGAGTTACCACTTCCTTTCAACAAGCAATCTGAGGTTGTTTAGAAATTGAGATACAGGGTAAAATCTATTTGTATATAAATAAAACTTTATTGTTTTTTTTTCTTTTCTTTTTGTTTTTGTGGCTTGATCCCAACCCAATAGAAAAGACACGAAACAAGAGATGTTGGGATCTCATCTTCACTCCTTTCATTTTGACAGAGGTAAAGATGTCCACAGATGGAGCCAACTGGTGTCCCCAAGATTTCACCCTAAAATCTGGGACTACCCCTTTAAAAAAATCGTTCTTTTCAAGTAATGGTTTGTTTTGTGTTTTTTTTATCTGCAGTTGTTTGAATTTCTCTAAGGTATCCCCAGAGATTCATAAAATAAATTCCCAAGTACCCACATGCTCAAAATCACTCTATCCTTTCATAGGTTTTCATTCGAGAGAATTTTATTTATTTATTTATTAAATAAATAAAGTTATTTTAAAAATAGATTGAGCTAAAATTAGAGGATTTAGGTTATATAAAGCACTTCACCCCATCATTATTACCATAGAACATTCACCCAGGGGGAAGAATTTTTGTAGATAAGCTAATTGGAGAAATTTTCGAGCAATTACTTGAGCTTCTTTTATTTTGTTTCATTTCTTTTTTATTGTGTTTTGGTTTGTTTTATCTACCAATTCCTATAGCCTATTCATTATTCCTACCAGATCTTTCCCCAAGCCTACGGTTTTGAAAATTTATCCATTATTTTTAATTACTAATCTTTCTAAAGGCAATCAGAGCTCAGGATTCTTTCAAAAGATTGCAAGAAGTCACTTGGTCCAAAAATGTGCAAAAATGGATTTTATGAAAATAATAAAAATATTTCCATTAATGCGTAGAGCTCAAGAAAATATGCACTTTTAGAGAAAATGACACCTAAAATAGAGCCACGAAATGAAAGTTATGGCATATGCAAGTTTTGTTGCTACATCTTCCTGGACCCTTTCCAAAAATGGAAAATTTTATTCTATGCTTGTGTTTTCTTCACCAAAAATCCAAAAAATGAAAGAAATGCAGTCTTTATGCCAGTCACAATTTTCAAGGATGCCTTCCATCCAATTTCCACGTTGCCTTAAGTGATAAATTTTCACGCAATTTTAAAGGCAGAAGTCATAATGCAAGTTGCACTTTTGGAAAAGAGCTATCTTTCATGCAAGTCGCATTTTTTGGAAGGAATCACTTAAGCTACCAATGGGAATTTTGGTAGTGGCGGTAGGTGGGAATTTCTTGCCTACCTTGCAGGTTACTTTTTCCCATCAAGTCACTTAAGTGAAAAGCGGGAATTTCTTGCCTGCCTTGCAAGGTAAAAATTCCCATTATGAAAGACAAGTCACTTAAGTGAAAAGAGGGAATTTCTTAGCTCCCTTAAGTGAATGGGAATTTTAGGTAAAAATTCTCATTTCTTTGACTTCTTATTTTAACATGACTTCTAGCCAAAAAGTGCGACCCATTCTAGCATATCTAAATGCCTAAAGGATGAATTTTTTTCTTAATTTTCAAGAAGCATCTAGTTTTGGTGCTTAGGGTTGGAGAAGATGTATTTTTATTATTTAGAGCATCTACATGTTGATGTGAGTGCACGGTGAATAAAATAATATTTTTAGCTTTCTTGGCATGCAAGCAAAAATCTCAAAATAGAAGACAACGAGACTTTATAATCATATCTCAATGAAGAAATTAGATATTCATGTTATGGACTACATACTTGTCTAAATTATTTGCAGGAATACTTCATTTATGCCCATATTGGTGAAGAAAATAAAAGTCAATGTCTGATACATTGAATATATCTTCAGAATCAGAGGAAGAAATAGATCCAGATCTCATAATTGCAAAGGCTTCTAGCAAAAAATTCATTCTCTTGTTTCTAATGCAGCCCATGTGGAAGTCATTGCATGGAAAATTCTTTTCAGGAGATTGTGCATATGCTCCCAATCTTCCAGTTGAAGCCTTCATTGAATTTACTTGTGTTTTCCTTCCCCCAGAGTGCTTTCCAGAATTTAAAATTGCTCATATGCAATTAAAAATAAAAAGATGATGATTTTTTCTGAATTATTTATGGCAAACATTGCACTGGTGCATATACTAGAGAAGAATTGCAAAAGCTTCAAGGATAAAAGGGGAAGACATGTCAGAGATAATGTCCACAGGAAAATCACAATCAGCTGCTTCTAGATCCAGTTTAGTGAGAATCAAAGGGAAAAGATTCAACCGCATGCATAATATGGAAAAAGAACAAGTTTGGGAGTGTTGCAGCTTTCTTCTAGTTTCTTTTCCTCTTTCTTCTTCTTTCTCTTATTTTCTCCGACAAAGTAATTGAGTAATCAATTAAATTATAAAACTTAAGTGATTGGCTTAAAATCCGTTACTTTAAGTTATTGGAAGAGGTCAAATACTTGAAAATAGGTTGGCAGACATACAAAATAGAAGATTCTATTTTCGAGTTATAAATCATGCATGTCATGCAAAGAGAAATTACATGAGGAAGATTTCAGTTTGATTCCCTTTTTCATAGCTTCCACATGTGGGAATTCATTAAAAACTTTCTATTTGTATTTTCCCTCTATACACTATAAATAGAGGAAGAGCCTATGGGTTAAATAATCAGAATTTGTAATCAACATTCTTGTGTTCCAGACTTTGAGCTAAAACCCTTGATATTTTTTTGAAAGCTAAGGAATTGAAAGGAGGCAAATTTCTTGAGAACTTTGTGTCAATGGTGCATTTGTTTCTTATTTCTATGTAGATATTTACATAAACTTTGTGTTATCTCAGATCTAGATTTGAAACTTTATTTTTATTTAAATTTTGTATTGTGAGATCTGTTTGTTTTATCTATGTGCATGAGATCAACTCTAAACTATTGGTTGGATTGCACATCTTCTCTTCTTTCTTCCCAGATTCAATTATTTTCCTCTTCTGCAAATATTTCTTTACAGTTGCTTACTTGTTGCAGAATTGCCTAGCTATGGCTCATGAGCTTTGCAATTAAAGTAAAACCCACAAACAGTTTCTCAGATCCATAATTGATAAAAATCATACACAGGAGCCTCACCGGTAAATGAGGGAGATTTATCTCTTGACTTCCTAGGTTTTCGATTGTGCAAAAAATCTAGCCAACATGTCCATAGTATCACAAGTTACAAGGAGGAGAATTTGTTTTGTCTATCTAGGCTTAATGGAGAAGAGCTTCCCATTCATGCAAATGGGATACATCTCAAAATTTGTTTTTGAGATCATTCAACCCCTTGTACAGCTTAGTTAGATGTTTTCTTATGAGTGCTTTGCACATTGTTATGTGTTGTTGTCATCAATTTTATTTCTTTGTTGTTTTGTTTTGTGTTGTTCTTGCACATTGTATCATCATTGGAGTTTTTCAGGAGAAAGAAGGTTTAAAGTTTCAAAGAGAGTTTTTAAGGATTTCCTAACCCTTAAAAAGCTTCATTCAAATTCCACAGTGCTCATAGGTGTCAAACGTATTTCAGCTTCGTATACTTTTCCCGCTAAGCATTACCACAAATTTCAAGATCAATAATACCAAGGAGACTTCAAGATGTATTACAGAAGATCAAATCACTTTCAAGATTCCAACATTGACTCAATTCCCAATGGATGACTTAAGGCTACTAGAATCATGCTTAGAAAGCAATCATCCTCGAGAGGTCACTAAAAATGTTATCCAATTTTTACCCCTGGGACCAAAATTGGACAACATGGGTCAATCATACCCTAAGAATAGGAAACCCTTTCGGGACATTACAGAATTTTTTTGTGGTTATAGACACATCTATGGCATTACGGGAATTTTAGGAATATTTCAAGTGTTCTCCTATTTTGGATTTCAGAGATTAATAAGTTTTCCCATAGTGCGAGAGGTTGGCCTCTGCGAGCTCACTTTACACCAAGGAGTGCGAGAAATTTATTAAAATTGAGAATCATGTTTATAATGTCCTAGTTCCCATTTAACTCCTCGGTTTGATAGAGTCATGAAGATGAAGAAATCGGGTAAGGATCATGTTTTTAGTAGTTGAATAAACCATTAGATGATCCATCTCACCAAGTAGCTCGACGAGCTAATTGGTGAGCTCAATGTAAATCTTGGACTAACTATGAAATGAATGAATGAACGAGTCGGTTTGGGAGACACCCATTGAGGCGGGACAAACAGGTCATTAAATGACCTTGGTTTGAACGAGTTTCTGACAGATCTCGGTTATGTTCGGGCCTTCAAGCCAATCACGGGATGCTCGAGTTTGACGAATTTAATTTTATTTTTTGGATAAGATGGCATTCGACAATGCACCCATGGTGGGACAAGCTCACTGGAATCCAACGAGCCAAGGTATCAAGGAGGCATAGAAAGAAGAGAGCTCATTTGCTACATGATGATGACAAACTAACTCGTGCATGAGAGAATGAGTGAGGGAGTCTCATTCATTGTGAAACATGATGCTTGGTCAAATTGTTATAGGGTTATGTTTCCTTGAACATGCTCGAGGAATTTTGGGTTCATGGTCTAAGCTCGTGAAGGAACCAAGGAGCTCAAAGGCGTGAAACCAAGTTGGACTATGATCTCATCATGGTAGATAATAGTCCAGGAGAAAGACATGGTCAAGGTCAAATGGTGAATGAACTAGCTCATGCGAAAATGAATTTTGGTGGGGGTTTGACCTCACAGGAGATCATCAAGCATGATGACTCGATGGAGTAGTAGCTTGGCAAGGGCTAGCTAATAAATAGCTTGATTGAAAACCGAAGAGGCAAGCTCGCATGGACAAAACCTTGGAATGGCTCATTAGTAGAAGAATGAGCTCAAATTGGTTTGATTCGGCGTCGGGGAAGAGATCTTAATACAAAGCTAAGGTCCATGCCAACTTTGCGTGAAAATTCTGATTTAAGGCCAAGTTCGGGTTTCATTGATGGCAAGCCAAGGCATGAACTCTACACAGGGGATGTTTGGGAAATCATGACCAAGAAGAATATTAATGGTGGTAAGACAAGGAAGAAATTCCACAAATCAAACGTGTCGGTAAGGAGCCCAAGTCTATGGGTGAGATTCGGAGTTAGTTGCCGAGTTGTCCACGTGGTTGACAGGACGGTTAGTAGTGTAAGCAAGTCGTGGGGGAACCACCGCTTTTAGGAGAGCTAATTTCAGGCTTGTGAACTGGCATAGTAATTTTGAATGGCCTAGAATTGAATCCAAAATGTGCAAGGAACCCACCACCAAGTTGTTGCTATTTGGATCGACACTGGGAAAGATGATCCAACAAAAATCTCATGGGTTTGAGTGGCCATGGAAATAGTAAAGGAAGAGAAAACATCAAGATTAACTTGATTCGATCATTTAAGGAGCTTTGTAGATTGTGTTATGGGGCTTATCGTTGGAAGTAAGCAATGGAAAATCTCTCACCACAATGATTCGATACTCATAGGTCAAATAAATGAGCTAGGCTTCAAGACACGGGTGAACGTAATATAGCTAAACACGAGTTCACCAAGAAAACTATTACAGTCAATGGAGACAAGTGTGTTTTGAGACCATATCTTAGGAGTGGATGTGAACTTATAAATTTATTTGATCATGGCAACTTCGAATGGAGCTCGGTGAGCCTCGGGGAGGAATCAAGTTCGCTTGGTTCATTGTGGGTCTGGATGGGAAATATTCCGGTGTGACAAAGTGAATAATGAGCTTGTGTTGGTTGACTCATGTAAGAGTGTTTGGCTTAGTGAAGGACAAGCTCGGTAAGAACAAAATTTGTTGAGTCGAGTTAAGCCGGCCTGAAGCCAACCAATGCATATCAAATACCAAGGGCCTACTCGATGTGTGAGGAGGTTGAGCCTAAGGAATCAAAGATCGTATGAGGAAGTGACTGAGTTGGCCGAGTTGGCCAAACCATGGCAATGAGGAGGATCTCAACTAAGTCCACATGAAGGTTGTATTATCAAGGTAATGAGTTGGGTGATAACTCACTAAAAGAAGCTCAAATCTTATACGGTGAGTCTAGCTAATCGAGCCAAATGGAGAGTTGCTCGGTTGCATGGTGGTTGGCTCGGTAATGATGCATTAAAGGAGAGATCTCTTTTGATCTCAATATTATAGAGCCCAAAGTTGGTAGAGTTTTTCAAGGAGAAAGAAGACACAAGCTTGAAGCTCGTGGAGTTGAGCCATGAGGTGGGTATCTCAAAGATAAATGTTTAAGAGTGAGCTAGTAAAATAGAAACGACGAGTTCAAACAAGTTGTATATGGTAATGGCTCATAGGGAAGAGTACCATAAACCTGAGTCAATATGGAGCTTAGACAGATCAAGTTACTCACATGGTGAAATGATGAGCTAGCGAGAACTTGGGGGATCGACACATCCTGACAAGGTGAATTCACCAAGGCTCACCCAAACATGGAGGAACTTGCCAATTTGTGAGAAAGGAGATTAACTCTCTAAGTTGAGCCGTGCATTGAGATGAGCTCGTAGAACTCAATGGTCAAATAAGATTACAAGGAGAATAACTCGGAGTGGGTTCGTGGGACAAGTTGGAAGTATCTCGTGGAGTTAAAATTTGGTAGAGCATGAAGAGATTGACTTGAGCGAGTTAAGGTGCGCAGAGTTGGTGGAGCATGAAGATGAGCCTGTCATGTTCAAACGGAAGGGGATCTCTTCAACTAACTTGGTGAGTTGGCAGGTGAGCCAACCACCGAGTTGACCTTTCTCTCAAGGACCCCCTTCAATGCAAACCAACCCTAAGGGGGTCCCACTTGGAATTATCATTAATTTGATATTTTTAAAATAATAATTAAATTAATATTTTTATTAAAATATTTTAATAAATGATATTTTATTATTATTAAAATATTTTATTTAAAATATTATTTTAATTAAATGAGATGGATAAGTTTAGACCTTTCATTAAGGCACATGATGGAATGTTCCATAGTGGTGTAACCAATTTTGTAATTAATGTAGGCCATCACGTGCCTTCATTTATGGAGGAATTTATGACTTCTCCTCTTTTCTCTCACGTTCTTCTATAAATGTAAGTTGGAAGCTCATTCCAAGGGGTTACACTAGTTACAAAAGTTAGACGTGTGACACAAGTTGGACAATTGAACAAGTGCACATTTTTCAAGAATCCTCTCTCTTTCTACTAGTTTGGTGGATTGGGGAACTTTCAAGTCTCTCTTCCAGTATTGTAATGGAAAATGTTTCCTCTTCCTGAATATATTGATGCATTGTGCACATGATTTAAGTAATAAAAGTGTGTGTTTTATTACTATTATTGGTCCTTTCATCATTTTATCTACTTCGTTGTGCCTTTCTCATGCTTGTAGGTACACTATACAAATTCAAGTTTCCATTGCAGTTTTTTTGGAGGTTCTGCTTATCTAGTAGTGAATTTTTGTATGTGATTGAGTTGTGATGCTTGTTTATCCTTCTCAAAAACTTCATCCTTCTTGTTTGATAAAAACTTATTTGTTTGATTGAGCTTAACAAAGGGAACACTTTCTTCATAGTATTTGGTGTCTTGTTTACCCTATCTAAGTTGTAGTAGGTGAAATTGGATTGTGGTGTATTTTCTCACCCTCTTGAAATCAACCCTTATCTGTTTGAAGATCAAAAATTTGTCTAGCAACACCCCTTTTTCTTGGTGCATCACCATCCTTAGTGTAGATTTTATTTTTGTAAAATCTCTTTCCCTAATCCCATGACATATTAGTATAGGTCTAGTTATTTGTTTTATCGCACTAGGAGTAATATAGCACTTAGTTTAGGAAGAGGAAGTCGGCCTTCTCCGGAGGTTCACCTCGAGCCCAAGTCCCACAACTTGAAAGGTGATCCCATGTTACCATATCACACCAAACTTCCTGCTCACATTTTGGCCATTCGAGGGGTGCGGTGATTTGGTTTGAGGCGAAAGCAACTCGAGATTTCAAAGAAAAGAGAAGAAGAAAAATCTTAGAATTTGAGGATTCTATTAATTGCGGATTTAATCAACACTAATAAACTATGCAATATTAAATAAATAAACATCACATAACATTGCATAATAATAAATTAATACTTACAAAAGTGAATAACACAAGACACAATATTTATAATGGAAAACCCGAAAGTAAAAACCATTGTGAAAAGTAACCTTTATTGTAGAGAACTTTTACATCTAGTAAATCACCTCCTCCTTAGAAACCCTAATCATAAGGGTGAAAACCTTTGATATATTATTTTTTTGAATATATCAAATGAGGACCCGAAGTCCTTTTTATATGAGGTGATCGGGTATGTCTCCCAACTCACCTTTTCAACCATGTCGGTTGACACATATACCAAGGTTTAAAATATTTAATAATAGAAATATAACTATTTCTTATTATTAAATATTTAACCTAAAGTATATTCCTAGGTTTGAATATTTAATAATAGAAATATAAATATTTCTTATTATTAAATATTTAACCTATAGTATAATGTTAGACCCATATTTAATTAAGGGGTGGCCAACCCACTTAACCATTATGTTCTAACACTCCCCCTTAATGTTAAGTGGGATAACATATGCCAATAGATTACTTGTATGTGGTACACTATAGGATTTACAATCCTTAAACCATAAAGATTTTAGGCTAACATGTAGGTTGAAGGAATTATAACACCTCCACCATACTCAAGTTACCTTTTGGTATAAAAGGATTTGGAATCCCAAACATCATCCCATGATCAGTGGCTAAGTATGATTTGTTAGTTTTACATGTTCTCACGAGTTCTTGTAAAAGGTTAATTGAAACCAAGCATATAGGAGCCTTTTATAACCAAGGACCTCCTTAACAATATGCTTACTGATGGATGTATACCAAGTAAAATCAATAGCACTAAAGACTTTATTGAAGACTACCTTTAAGGTATTTTTATAGTTCTTTCTGAAAAAAGAAGTTGAAGAGGTATACACATGCACGAAGGTCTTTTACACATGTCCGAAGGTATTTTACATTTACTCGAAGGTCTTTATTACGATGCATTTTCATTTTAAAAATACTAAGTTCCATTAGGAGGTGATATTGTCATGCACACTCCCCCTCAATGGAAACTCTGAAAATCCAATTTTTCATGAAAGTGGAAAATTTTTACACCACTCACATGTTTTGTGAAGATTTTAACAACCTTCTCTTCATTTAACACGAACTTGAGATCTATCTCACCATTTAACACCTTCTCACGGATGAAGTGTATATGTATCTCAATGTGTTGTGTTCTCTAATGATGGACTGATTATGTGTAAGAGATATGGTTCTCTAGTTGTCAAACAAAGGAACACTACTTTGATCATTCATCTTTATCTCATCTAACAACCTCTTCAACCATAGAGCCTCTTTTGCAACTTTTATTGCACTTCTATACTCAGCTTCAGTTGAAGAGATAGAAACAGTTGGCTACTTTTTACTGCACCAAGTAATGACACCTGCACCAAATTTAAACACATAACCAGAAGTAGATTTTCTATCTAATACATCACCGCATGATCAGAATCACAAAATCCATGCAAGTTAGCATTTTCATCCTTAGTATAATGCAACCCATAATTGATTGTTCCCTTAATATATCTAAGAATTATTTTGCAAGATTCCAATGATCTTTATAAGGTTCTTGCATAAACCTTGAAGCAATTCCTACTACATAGGAAATATCTGGTCTAGTTATAGTTAGATAAATCAAACTACCAACTAACTGCATATACAAAGTAGGATCAACTTTTCACATGCATGTTTAGGATCAAGTTTTAGTCCAACTTTCATAGGTGTAGAAATTGGTTTACAATCAATCATATTAAACTTTTTTAGTACATTGGTTGCATATTGTGATTCAGAAACAAGAATAGAATGTTTGTCTTGAAATACAACCATGCCAATAAAATGATGTAAGAGACCTAAATTAGTCATTTCAAAGTATTGTTTCAATTTTTCTTTAATCCTATGAATTAAATCAGGACTATCACTAGTCATAAGCAAATCATCCACATATAGACATACAATGATAATGTGAGAACCTTCTTTCTTAATGAATAAATCATTTTCAGAAGAACAATTAACAAAACCTAATCGTTTAAAGAAAACATTAATTTTTGCATATCAAGCTCTAGAAGCTTGCTTTAAACCATACAAATTTTTTTCAACTTACAAACATAGTTTTCTTTACTAGTTTATTCAAATCCTTTAGGTTGAGACATGTAAAGTTCTTCCTTTAAATCACCATTCAAAAAATCATTTTTCACATCCATTTGGTGGATTTCCCACCCAAACTTAGCAGTAATAGAAAGCAAGGTCCTAACTATTCTCATTTTAGCTATAGGGGCAAATGCCTCAACATAATCTCTCCCAGGTTTCTGAGTGAAACCTCTAGAAAAACCCATCACAAAATTTATTGATTTTTATTGTTGATTTAATTTAAATTGAAGTAAATCAATGTTATAGAGTAAATATTACAAAATGAAGTATAAATGCTAATATATAATGTGACACAAGCAAAATAGCATGTAAAATATAAAACCCTAAGCAAGAGAGGGAGATAAAAGGACTTAGTTGATTTCTAAGTGAACATGAAGTGATCTAGGTAGGGTAAAGTGTTGAACATACTGGGAAGAGTGTCATAATTGCTCTCTAGAAATTTTTGAGGTTAGGAACAATGTCGATAGGGGCACCATCAGATGGGACAGGGAATTTGGGCATTGGTGACTGGATTTGGGCGCATGTGAATTTATAAATGCTCAAGTTATTATTTCTATTGTGTCACAAGGGCTTCATAGTTGTTCCTTGTTGATCACTTGATATTCACTCCTTGATCGCGAAGGTACCATAACCTATAAAAGAAAATTTTCATTTGCACATACTCATAAACCACATCAAACCCAAAAAGGAAAATACATAATGAGGAGTTGGACTAACCTCATCAATCACCACAAGAGTGAACTTATGACTGAGCATTGCACTACATCTCAGACTCCATGTAGTTATTGTGTGTGTGTAGAAATTATGCGCTAGGATTCCTTTTGTGCAAGTTTCACTTAATAAGCGAGGATGTATCTAGAATGTAGCGAAGCAATAGTATGTGTGGATGGAATAGAATAAACTTCCCTTCCTATGTTGTGTATGCATAAGTATATAGTCATTACCCTTTCCCCTGAATGAATGTTATATGGATGCCTTTAGAGTGCTTTAGTGCCTTTGGATGCAAGCTTAGGTGATGATAGTAATTTTTAGTGTTTGGTCCCTATTTTTGAGAAGTAACTAATTATATATATGATTCCTTTGTTTGAATTTTGTAATTGACAATTAGAAGGTTGACCCATAAGTGAAAAAGAGGCCCAAAAGATAAAAGAGGCCCAAAAGAGTGAGTAAAGAAGAGAGAGGGTCAAGGGAACCCATGAGGGAAAGGAGCGCTTGGGTTGTGCTTTCCTAGTTGAGCATTGATTTCTAAAGCCATAAAAGATAAATAAGTTAAGTTCTGACTAGGTTATAGGGTGTGTAAGACCAAATAGAAAGCAAGAGACAAAGAAAAGAGGCCAAAGATATTTTTCAATCACTAGTTTTCTTGCTTAGGAATCATATATAAATTAGTATGCTTTTGGACCTAGAAATGTACCCAAGTGTGTAATTTTGTCTACATTTTCTCCCATTTTACATTGTTGAGTGAATACTCGATGACATAAAATAGATACAAGATGTGTAACTTATGATCCTATAGAATAGAGTGTGGCGAATAGCGTGTCGAATGGACAAGTGAAGCGGGAAGTGATTGCAAAGTGAAGCGTATAGACTAGGAAAGGGAAGTGGACCCTAGGGGTGAAGCGTATGTGTTCTAGTTGTGTTGTTGATATGGGTTATTTCTTATAAGACGAACTTGTAAAAGAATAACAAAAAAAGTAGTCAAAGTTATGTATATGATATATCAGAGAAACATGTGTATAAGTATGTAAAGAGTGTAAAAGTGTAAAAAGGAAAGTGTGCACTTGATATGTAAGAGAGTAAAGGATTAAAAAGTGCCATGTTGCTTAAATTTGTTGATTTGAATGTTTAAGGTGAATTTTTGGGTGATCTCATTCCAAAGAGCAAGTTTTTTGGGCGATCTCACACCAAGTGCGAAATTTTTGGGTGATCTCACACCAAGAGCAAGTTTTTTGGGCAATCTCACACCAAGTGCGAGTTTTTTAGGTGATCTCACACTAAGAGCAAGTGTTGGGGAAAGATGTCTATTTCACTCTCCTTCTATGAATCTACCCAATAAAGACCACAGAGAGGGTGCATCCCGATTTGTTCCGTTGTCCCGATTTATTCCCGATTAGTTTAAAATTGTTCTAATTATACTGATTATAGGAGATAGAATGCATTTTGTGACTGAAGGCCAATGTCTATTACTATAGAACTACTGATAAATTTTTGAAGGTTGATTTGTACTAAGAAAATGATTGTGTCTTCTCCTAAGACATTAGCACCCAGGGGAGGACAGGAGTGCCCAGGTGCTAGTGTTGGGGTCTAGGCACTAGTGTTTGATCTATATGTGAGGTCCAATTTTTTTTGGAGCATTATGTGAATGTGTTCTGTGTTGTTTTTGTATTGTTTTGATCTGAATTGTAGCTCTAAGATTTTATAGGGGTGATTTGTTCACCCAATGTATGCCCCCTCATTTGGGGTGCATGCGATGTCTGTAGGAGAATGCGGCCCAAAGGAGAGGACCTGATGTTGAGATGAAGTGGATACTTGCAGGGGTAGGGGATGTGCATGGTAGAAACCAAGGCACATGCAAACAAAGTAGGCTAGTAAAAAGTGTTAGTATAAAAGCTAGCAAATAATAAAGAAAACAATGTAACAAGAAAGTGTGAAGACAAGATAGATCGTGAAAAGTGGGTTTCATACATGGGACATCACTCACAATGTCACAAGACAATTAGGGCCGAAGCAAAGCAAAAAGCATACAATGATCACACAAGACATAGGGCATAGCCCACAAAACAATAACAAACAATAACAAGTAACATGTGATAGATAGCCATGATTGTATATAGTCTTACAAGAAAATGCTACACATGAAGCACCCATTAGTATGTTAGAAAGATAAAGAGTATGTCAAAGTGTGTATATAAATGAAAATTAAAATGATAGTAAGTGAGAATTAGTGAAGAATGTAACAATATATATTGTGTAATATGTGACAATAGTAAAAGTAGATTCCCCCAGGAGCCTCAATGGGATTAGTAAAAGGTACAGTGCCAAGCATCATTGTAGCATGTGAAAATGTGTAAGAGATCTACATTTACCTCAAAATACCAAGTGAATGTGCATGTGTGTGTATAAAAATATAATGACATACTAAGTATCTAACTAGCATAATAAGAAAAATGCAACATGTAAGTAGCATAAGAAAACAAAAGTAAATACAACCAAGATATGCAAATGTTATGATGAGTGTGATGGTGTGGTATGCAAGGTGTGAAGATGATAAGAGTAATGTGCCCCAATGGATGTGTATGAGATGAGTTTCATTTATAAATTCCCCTTAACAGTCAAGAATGAACCATAGAACAAGAGTGTGTCATCGAGAAATGAGTGTGTTTTGTGAGAGTATATGTGAAAAAGGATGTATCATGAAGCATGGAGTGTGAAGTCTGAAGGATGTGAGGTTCATTTCAAAATTAGACCCTCAGTAGTCAAGTATGAACCATGGAACTAAAGTGCTTCATAGGGTAATGAGTGTAGCACATGGGAATAGATGTTAGAAAGATATATCGTGAAGCACAGAGCATGAAGTGTGTAGATAATGTGGGGTTCATGAAAGAAGTGATGCCCTCAATAGTCAAGTGTGAACCATAGCACTAGAGTGCGTCATCAAGTAGTAATAGTACAATGTGTGTACCAAAGGTGTAGGAGTGTTGAGAAGGATTAGTCATGAAGCACAGAGCGTGAATTATAATATTAGACACTAGAGACAATTGATCGAGAGTTATTGGCAAAAATATGTGATCATTGTGAACAAGAGTAGCTAGAGTATGTATAGTGCATGCAAGGATGTATACATATATATGAAGTAGTATGTGTACCATGAATAAAAGGATCCATAAGTAAGCATGAGTAAAAATCGCATATGAAGTAGTATAGGAGCGTAGAGAGATGTAGAAATGTGTGCCCATAATGTAGATATGAGAAAGTGTTTGCTATAAATATTGATGTGAATTACAAAGAAAAATTAATGTATAGATGTGTATGTGAATAATATGGATAACCAATTTTGATTAGAACATGTGACTATGAGGGGGAGAGTTTGATGCCCCCCAAGTGTGTGAGTGATGGAGATCTATCTAGAGGATGGAAGAGAGACCATGCCATGGTGGCAAATGTGGCAATGTGTCAGGAGTATCGATATTAGTGTTAGGAGGAGTAGGTTTGCCAAAGTAAGTTGTAGTATGGAGAACAAATGGAAATTGCTTTTTTTGATGGTGAGTATGTGAAATAGTGTAAACCTCGGGAGGAGATGTGGCGAGAATAAAAGGAGAAAGTGGAGGGAGATAGCAGAGGCCGAGTCTAGTGGATTGTGTGGGAATGGAAAGAGGTTCTTTGACTCCTTTTGCATATTTTCCTAATTTGGTGTTAGTGAAACCATAACAAAGCATATACCGATACCCAAGACCATACATTTTTAAAATTGGGAGGAGGGTGGCTGAAGTGGGGGCTTCAGGTGAATGATCGATAGTGTTACAAAAGGAAAATGGGGAGGGATCTTCCAAGGCCTCATAGACCACACCTTGGTATAGGAATTTAATATGTGCGTGAAGTGTTGAAGGGACCACATGCATGACATGGATCCAAGGTCATCCAAGGAGAATATTATAATTAAGATTGTTAGGCATTACATGGAATGGGATGGACAAAGTGCATGGCCCAACAGTAATGGGAAGTGTGATTGTACCTAAGACTTTTTAGGAATATTGTCAAATCCACGAATACAAATAGATGAGGGTGTTAAGGATGCTTTGAAAAGGCCAAGTTGCTTAAAGGAATGGTAGGTTACAAATGTTAAGGCTGGAGCCATTATCAACTAAAGCTTGTTTAACCCCTATGTTATTGATACAAACATGAATATAAAGAGGGGGATCATTATCTAAAATAGATTGAGAAGGAATTTTTGTAGATGTAAAAGTAATGTGTTCTTCCTTAAAAGATAATGTTGTAGTAAATTTATGATACACATATTCTAGAGAAGTATGAGGATGAATATAAGTGTTGGACAGAAAAGATTGGATTTTAGTTTGACATTCAGGATTGGCCCACAAAAAGGCAGGGATGGAGATACTCATGGTGACAGGATTCTAGGGTATCAAAGTTGGCAACAAAGAAGGAATTAATAGTGTTTGAATGAGGATATGGGTTCACCAAATGATTTAATTTAAATTGAATTAAATCTATATTATATAGCAACTACTGTAGCAAATGATGTATAAATGCCAATATACAATATGACATAAGTAAAATAGCATGTGGAATATACAACCCTAAGAAACACAGGAGATAGAAGGAATTAGTTGATTTTCGAGTGAATAGGAAGTGATCTGGGAAGGGTAAAGTTGTGAACAGTGCTAGGAAGAGTGTCATAACTTCTCTCTTGGAAATTATGTAGTTTGGGAATAATGTCAGACAAGGGCACACGTAGTAGGACAGGGGTGATTAGGTGTTGGTGACTGGATCTAAGTGCCTGTGACTATGTAAATGATCAGGATTTGATTTCTTCTATGTCGCAAGGTCTTTGCAGTTGTTCCTTGTTGATCGCTTGATATTCACTCCTTGATCGCCAAAGGCTCATGTAGCCTACAAAATATAAGTTCACATGCACATACCCACAAACCACATCAAACCCAAAAAGGAAAATGCAAAATGGGGATTCATACTAACCCCAAAAGTCACTTTGAGAGTGAACTTATGACCGAGTGATGCACTACATCTCAGACTCCATGTAGTTCTTATGTGTATGTGTATAAATGATGCCCTAGGATGCCCTTGTTTCACTTGATAGCGGTAAATGTAGCTAGAATGTAGTGATGTAATAGTATGTGCGAGATGGAATATAATAAGCGTCTCCTTTCTATGTGGTATATGTAGAAGTATGCAGCCCTTGTCCCTTGAATGAATGCTAGATGGATACCTTTAGAGTGCTTTAGTGCCTTTGAATGCAAGCTTAGGTGATGATGGTAATGCTTAGTGTTTGGTCCCTATTTTTAAGAATTAACTATGTATATATGATTACTTTGTTTGAATTTCCTAATTAACAACTAGAAGGATGACCCATAAGTGAAAAATATGCCCAAAAGATAAAAGAGGCCCAAAAAGAGTGAGTAAATAAGAGAGAGGATCGGGGGCACCTAGGAGGGACAGGAGCACCGGGGTTTTGTTTTCCTAGTTGGGCATTGATGTCCAAGCCATAAAAGATAAATAAGTGTTATGACTTGGTTATAGGGTGTGTAAGACCAAATAGAAAGCAAGAGACAAAGAAAAGAGGCCAAATATAGTTATCAATCACTAGTTTTCTTACTTAGGAATCATATATACATTGGTATGCTTTTAGACCTAGAAATGTACCCAAGTGTGTGATTTTGTGTCTACACTTGTAAATTGATGTCGAATCCTCTCATACCTCTATTAATGGCTTACATGTCATAGCAATAAAATGATAGGAAGTTGTTTTTCGTTTATAGAGATCCGGTGGGTGAAATCATCTGAAACTTGGAGCGAATGTTCCTCGAAAAATCTACTTCATCTTTTGCATGATGAGGTGGCTCATATTTGGAGATATGGAGGACTGATTTTTCTTTCAATATTCTTCCCTCTTCAAATAATTTTTCATTTTCTTAGTGATCCAGCGAGCCAAATCATCCAAAACTTGGAGTGAATGTTCCTAAAAATCTACTTTCATCGAGCCATTTTTTGTATGACAAAGTGCCTAATTTTTGGAGTTATGGTGGAGTGATTTTTCTCATTATTCTTCACCCTTCAATTAAATTCTCATTTTCTCACCAATCAACAAGAAAATCATCTAAAATTTAGAGCGGGCATCCTTGAAAAATTGCTAAAAATAATAGTCTTGGATAGGACCTGCTAAAAATAGTAAGTCCTGGAATTGAGCTTAGAAAGTTGTGGAAACTCCCATTTTTATTATCTCATTGATTTTTTCCATCATCACGAGGCCAAGAAGTGGTTTTACGGCCCAAAAGGAAATAAGACCCCCTGCAAGCTCTCAAATCATTGTTTTAGAAGTCATTTCTGCAATGCACGGTCTAATGCAAGAGGGTGGAGGATCTAACTCATTCCAAATGTAGCAGAAGGGAGACATCCTGGTTTAATTCATTCATGAAAATGAGATCATACAAATCACATTGTATTGGGAATAATTCAAAGATGGTCACTCGAAAAACAGGTGAAATGAGGAACATCTTATGGTCTATGAGGGATTTGAAACATCAAGAGCTCCATTGAAATTCAAAGTCATTAAGGATATGGTCATAGGGATCATGATGAGATAATATCACCATGAGTGATGATGGTAGTCATCTCAAGTAATGCATACCTCGTGAAGTATTTCTAAACACTTGATCCATGCTTGATAATGTCCTCACATCTCACTTGTCAGGGAAGTGGCATTCACAAGTGTTTCAATGCAGTGCGGAGGTCAAGAAATAAAACTCACACTCAAACATATCTTCAAGTTTCATTCAAGAATCAATCCTCCTATCTAGTAAAGTAAATGAAATATGTTCCCATGAGCAGTGATTAAAGTAAAATGGTGTTCATAAACCATAAGTAGGTTTCCACTCATATGACATCTTGGTCAGGAAGGTGAATTGAAAAGAGGTCATCATGTTCAAAGGTGAAATGGGAAGCTCATGTGATAAGTTAAGGATCATCATATCCTGACTCTGCCATTGTGTCCAAATATCTCTGAGGAATGAGTCAAAATGAGCTAATCAAGCCACTGAGATACTCAGGACCATCATATGTGAAGAATCAAAGAGTCATTTATTCCTTGAGAGGCATATGAGCAAGAAGGTGAGGATTCGGAACCATAAAAGGGTAAGAGGATGATCTTAATTTGGAGTACCATGTTTGCAAGAATGAGAAACCATCCCAGTTTCACCTGTTACAACTCACTTAGTAGTGTTCCTAAAACTCATTCACCACTTGGTAGTGTGATCACACCCCAAAGGAAGAAGCATGTGTAATTACCTCGTTTCGGTTCAATAGATGGCCATAGGACAAGAATCTCATTCAAGGATCAATCCTCTATCTACAAAGTGAGGATCCATTTTAGTGAGTGAAAGAAAAGCATAAAAGGGGTTTGAGCATCATGGAGTTGATTTGTGATCACTAGGGTGAATTGTGAAGGCCTAGAAAAAAATATGGAAGTGATCCTCACTCCTGCCTTGTAATCAGAAGAGATCATCATGTTCCCATTTCAATGAAAATATCATAGCAGTGTTTTTGAACACTTATTCGATGTTCTAGAATGTTCCCATGCATCTCACAAAAGAAGGATATGGTGATCTCGCTGTTACTTCAATTAGCAAGATCTTCATCAAAAAAGGCTTCATCATCATGTACTATTTCCCTATTTTGTCCTATTCACTTAAGTGGCCCTCAATATAAAATTGTAAGAGTCATTTTTCATCAATAATAAAAAGACTCACCTCCTAGGAATGTGGAAGGTCACAAGTGATGAGGAAAGGTGAAAATTCATGTGGGGGAGATGAAAGGACAATTTGTAATGCTATAAATTGGAATGGCTTATCCATTCCAAAGGGTTGGAAATTGTTGATTGTTGTATGTTGTTGAGATTTACCACTACTACATTAAGCAATAAAAGTTACATTTCTTCCATTTCTATGCTTATGTTCCTCTACTCTCTCTCTCTTTTCTAGCGTTTGTAAGCATGGTGATCTTGCATAACCAAGAAGGAACCTTGTATCCTTGATTGATGAATCTACAAAATTGTGTGTCTCTAGTTTGTTAGTCTTATTGATTGCTTGTATTGTTGCATTCTTCCAATTAAATATGGACCTATTCTTACGGTTGATCTATGTGAAGTTTTTAATCCCACTCACAACATTAATCCTCTCCCCTTATTTCTCCTACTCCCCTTTACCTCCCTTCACAAAAAATTCCTCCCTTATACTCTTTACAAGCACTTTGCCATAGGTCTAGTGGAGTATTCCTATGTGATTCTCGGCCTAACGGCCACCCCACAACTTTAGTTAGTTTAGATCCAATAATTGGAGCTTCCCATATATCAAAGAGGGGCTTAGCCCCGTGACCATTAGTGGAAACCAATAATTTACATTGTGACAAATTATTTCACAAACAATTTTTAGTGACTCTACTAGGGAATATTTTCCCTTCGTGCACTGTAAAGGATCTTTAAAAATACAAAAAAAAATTTAAAAATCCATAAAAACTAAAAGAACTAAAAATATCAAAAATACCATGAATTTAAAGAGCCTTGTTATAACCCTATTAAAAATCTGCATTTTCCTAGTTTCATTCCTTCTTAAATGCTTTGAGAAAAAAAAAAGCATGGCAGAATAAGATTCAATGAATAAAATCAAGCAGGTGAAATTATAGTCTTTCATAATCTTCTGTTTGAGCCATGAGAACAAGAGGATTTCATACTTGCTCCCATACAAATCCCAAGACAAGTTATTGAAATCCACTTGAAGATCCCATTGGAGAATCAATTGTAGAACCATTAGATATCATCTCACTAGGAGAAGAAGATGGAGAAAGAATCGTTGCACCTAGGCCTAGAAATTGACAGGTTGTGGGTCATTCTGTGATTTTAAATGTATATTACCAAAGTGAAAATTTTAGGAAACCGTAGACAATAATAGGCTGAAAATTTAGAAAACCGTATAGTTTTTATATGGTTGTTAATCTATATATGTGTGTGGGTGTGTGTGTAAAAATATATGACTTATTTATGTATATGTGAACAAACCATATATAAAATATTGGAATTTATAGTTATAGTAAAGAGCTAAATCGTAAAAAAAAATTGATTTGACATACACCGATAATTTGAATTCCAAGCCTAGCTACACCTCTCATCATGGGGACAAAATAATGGTCCTTTGGCCTTAGCTCCACCACTTCATGAACTTCCAAAAGGATCAAGAAAGAAATTTCCCAAATTATATTACAAATTTTATCGCATCTTGTGGCATTCTTAGAGTGGGACATGAAGATGTCATTGTTCTAATTCATTTAATCATTACAAGATACCGCTACGAGACTAATTTTACTTCTTACCACCATGCTCAATTACTGATTGGGATGATATGAAAAGTAATTTCAAAGTAATATTCAAGACTATGGAAGATGTTCATGTCGTCTTCACTCAACTAACAAAAATGAAGAAATAACCACAAGAGTCCATGTGATATTTTGTAGAAAAATTCAATAATTTGATCAACAAGATTCCTATTGATGCTCGTCCTACTATGGATAATCAAAAAGGTTTTTGTGAATGCCCAGATTTCCTAAAGTTAGTTTCATACTATGGAGAGCGCAACCGAATAATTTGGACAATGCTCAAGAACTTTCCATTGATGTGGAAGATGACCTCATCATGTCAGGAAAGATCAATAACCATTCAATGAAGGATAAGGCCCAAAGTTTCAAAGATGAAATATTTGATCCATTACTATAAAATTTGGTCAATGAATTGACTTCATTGAAGAATGAAATTACTCTATGTGTCTCGCATAAAATAGGAACATGAATTAGATTACGAGAGCACCCCGAAGGCTTTCCTTGGAAGCCCCACTAGTTAATGCAATATGTAGGACCAATGAAGATGAAAGAGAAGAAATTGTTGAATCAAAAGTTGAAGAAGAAGATGAATATGTATGTGTCGATTGGGTATTTCAAATACTTATTGGATGAATATTTTTAAGAATCTATGGATAGCTACACATGTGCAGTATTCACCCAATCACGAATTGAGAAAGAAGCCTCTTCTTCCACTACCCAATCAAAGCATTTGGATCTTCAAATGGAGACTCTGTGAAAAACAACAATAAAAGGAGGATCATCGTTGTCTGCTTCTATGGGTTCAGCCAAGAAGAATCCTGAGACTACCTCAGTCAAGAATCCTTCTACCTCTTCAGGTAAGTATCATTCAACTTCTCTTGACAAATCTCCTATTGATATCCTAAGAATGAAAATCCTACTCTTGTAAAAATTGTCATCATTCTCGATGTGCTTACAACTTCTCCACCTTTTGACATCATCGATCATTACAAGAAAGCTAAAATTAAAATTTCTAAGTCTAAGTACCTAAGAACTCATCCCGAGCAATTTGATAGACTCATATAATTTATCCAAGGAAGTAGTTCAAGTTCATGTTCCAAAATGCCATTGCCAAAGAACTACCTTTCACTCCTCATACCACTCCTCCTCAAAACTTTATCACTTCCACACCCTCCACCTTTGGGAAATTAGAACCTTTGTATCTATCCTTTTTGTCAATAGACATAAATTGAATGATTGCATTATTGACTCGGTGCCTCAAACAATGTCATGCCCGCAAAAGTTTCTAAAGCTCTTGGTATCTCTCTCATTCCTGTTACTAGACATTGTTAATCCATGGAAACCAAATAATTACCTCTTGTAGGTCAGGTCAAGGATGCTCAAGTAACATTCACATATTTTCCTGACAAGAATATCATGATGAAAATTCTTTACAGCGGACATGTCGACCTCATATGGTATGTTACTGAGTTGAAACTTTTGTCGAGATGTTGGGGGATATATACCGAATAGATTGGTCACATGCCACCATGCCGGTCAATGCTAAGATGAAAAAGCTCCTTCCCCATGAAAATAAAATACACCATTCAAAGACCAGATGACCCAAGGGTGGATATTATATTTCAATATTTAAGGCATTACAACTTCTTCATAGCTTTAGAGGAAGATGTTGAATTGTCCATGTTATTAGAGGAGGATCTAAGTATGAATAAAATTTCTCTACTAGGTGTTGATGATGGTCTTGAAAGTATTGACTTACGGAAAAGAAATTTTGAGGTGATAAGCAATGTAGATCAAGAAGGAGTGATATCAAGAAAATTATTATCGTGTGAGATCAATGTGCTCAATCATGTTCTCAATGTTTAACATGAAGTTCCATTCAATGAGTATGTTTGTGAATACGAAGCTTTCTCTTTCCCATTGGGAGAGGATGAATCCTTAAAAAAATGCATGAATGACAAGATGTTTAAGCCTCTTGAAACTGAATCTACCCAAGAAGAGGATGAATTCATCATGGAAATGGACTCCTAGTTCATGGTGTTTGAGATTGGGAAAATGGCAATCTAGATATTTCAGCCCCAACCTTGTTCTCATTCCCCTTTCATGAAGATGGAGGCCTATTCAATGAAGGAAAAATAGATGAGATGGTGTTTGATTCCCCTAAGGCTAATTCCATTCAATACGGAAACACTCTCAACAAGAAATATATGAATATAAACATTATTGAACCTTTCAAAGATGACTCTCCCAAAGAAAGATTGTTTTCATGATGAAGTTGGGTTTTGAGGCTCAAAATGAACAAGATGAATAAGGTAATGTTTTTCATTCTTCATATCCGACCTCACACACATTTTCATTCCAAGAGGAAGAAACATTGTGCAAGTCATGCCACATGAATCAACAGGTCAATAATAAGCTAGTGTGTGTGAAAGAAGATAATTTAGAACAACTGGTAAACATAGAACACCACAAGGCTTGTGATAGTGTTGAAACTCTTAAAACATTTGTTGAGAACCAACTTATGGAAATAGTGGTCATGAAGTAGATGATAAGTGAAGGTATAATACCCATCAGAGATCATGAGCCTAATTGTGGAAGCAAAAAAATCCTAGTATGATCGAGGCTCATTCTCGTAGCAGTGAAGGAAAATCAACAATTGGAATGAACTTGGAAATGAATGAGCAGAAGGAAGTAGTGTGTCAAAATAAATAAGGCAATGAACTGACTAAGTGGAACCTCAATTCCAAGAACCATCATGCAAGATTTCTCAATAAATTGAGAAAGGGTTCATATTTCAGTGAGCCTATTAACAGATTTGTGGAAGAAAGACATTCAAAGTGACATCCGTGTATGGGTAAGCATTCAATAAGAATTAGTGCTTGCTCAATAAAAGAAAATAGTCCCCCATGTGTATATAGGTGATTTAAGATGTTGTGTCATGTTTTCCCTTTTGTTGTGTGTGTCTTTCCCTTCTAGTCATGTGTGTTTCCCTGTTGTGTTTGTTCTACCTTTTCCCTTTGTGTGTGTCTATCACTTGTGTTGTAGTGAAGAAATGAATTTATTACCCAATTGAGTTAGGAATTGGTCTACATAGAAAGATATTTATGAGGATATTCATTTCCCATTATAGTCAAAGGTCCCTGAGCTAGAGCAAGATGTTGTCATGCAAAATGTATGGCATGAAAAATTGAAACTTCGAGCATGACAACTAAGCCCACAATTGAATCTTTCACTTCCTGGTCATTGTGCATCCTTCCTCTAGCCATCTTTCCTTTAGTCCCACCCTCATCCAAGATCATAATAATTTTTTAACAATATCATTAAGTTTTTTTAGTGTGTAGGGATGATTACCCAAGGTGATAAATGAATTCAGTAAGATTCAGTGAAAGATAACTTCCTTCGGAGGCCTAAAAGGAATTTTTGGCCATTTCATAGTTGGTAAACACCCTTTGGGAATGTTTAAGGAAATTATAAAGCATCCAAGGGTTATTTCAAAGATTATTGAAGATGTTAGAAGAAATTTAGGAATATTTAGGAAATAAAATCTCATTCAGGGACAATTTGTTTAAGACCAAGTTTTCAAGATATGGGAAATGAAGGCTCCTCGGTGAAACTTGACTTCTCCGGATCATTTCAGGAGTTCCTGAAGGAGTTAAAAGTAAATAAAATAGGAATTATAAATCTATGGTAATCCTCTATAAGGTGGAAATTTCATATTTTCTCCAAGGCTCAAGGACTTCCTGAGGTATTTCAAAACTTTGTAGTTGCCCCTCTAAGTTCAAAGTGAAATAGGACCTAAATTTTGAGTTTTAGACATAAATTGGATTTTGGGAATGCTTTCATTGACCTTAAAATGTCGTTTGGAGTCAAAATCAAATAAAATTTGACCCAACCCCATTTTCCTAAGCTCACGTGGAAAAAAACTCAAGTTTAGTGTCCAAATTTGGACATGGGTAAAATTGGATTTCCAAGAATGGCAAAGTGGAACTTTGTACACTCGTGTGTCCCCTATGCCCCCAGGGACAAGGGGGACAAGGGTACAACAAAGTGTGACATGAATCTCCTCCCCAAGTCACACTTTGGCTCCTTAATGTCCCAGGTGTCCTAGGTGGGACAAGGGGGACAAAGGGACACCAATGTGTGACTTCAACCTCCTCCTCAAATCATACTTTGGCTCCCTTTATGTCCCAAGTGTCCCCTATGCCCCCCACAGTGCAAGCGGGATAAGGGGGACACCAAAGTGTGACCTCCCTCCTCTCGGGTCACACTTTGGTGTCTCTGGTGTCCCATGTGTCCCCTATGTCCCCCAAGGGACAATGGGGACACAAAAATGTAACCAAGGCATGCATGTAGCCCTTAGACACCTTGTAATCTCACCAAACCCCCTCGATGTCATTTCCCAGTCCTTAAACCTCACTTTCAGCACCCACAAACTCTCAAGTCACACTTTGGACACCTTGGTGTCCCCTTTGTCCCCCCAAGGGACAAGGGAAACACAAAAATGTGACCCATGTCTTCCATGCAGCTGCTATGATAAAAATATGGTTAGAAATTACATTAAAATCACATGGAAACTTCACCAAATATTCCCCTCACAAAAGTTATTGATTTTTCTTGTAAATTGTTGTTAAAATTGTTAGTGTAGGATATTCATTTTCCTTGTATTTGTTTATTTACTTGGAGATTTCCTACACTCATGGGATATGCTTGCTTAGTTATAGTAGTTGTGTTGAGTTAGCTTACTAGTTTTGTTGAGTTATCTTATCAGTTCTGTTGAGTTGGCCTACTAGTTGTGTGGAGTCAACTCTACTTCTAGTATCAGTTAGTGAGAGTTATTCCCCACTAATTTAGGAGGAGGTTGCACATTCACCACCTATATGTACTTGACTTGCATCAATCTATCATATGGAGTACAAGAATTATTGAGTTGATTTAGAGCCATTCTTGCCTTGTGAGTTCTTGATCATATTACATCTTATTGTTAGTTATTTTGATTTCTACAATTGCTCATGCATTTATTTTTCATTAGAGATCCAGAAACTCTAATATGGTATCTAGAGTGATTTTGGTGATACATTTTCCATTACTGAGTTATTTGTAGTTTTGAATACTTCGTTTGTGAAACTAACAATTCATGTGCAAATAGATCTAACTCCATCTTGGTTCTTTATGGTTGTGTTTTTTGGTGTTTTCTCTGATTGACAAGTTGAGGGTTGTAAAAATTTCAAGGGTTTACAAAAATATTCCAAAAACCTCTTAGGCGACTAAAAAGAAAATTAGGGGATTTTTCGAGAAATTTGTGTGTTACATTGGTCTTTACATTGTAGGTTTCATCATAGACTCAACTTGGATCTTGGTTCTCGGGGTAGATCATTTGGTTCATATTATAGGTGGTTCACTTTTGGCCTACGTTACATGTGACACATATGGAAACAAACTAAGCTCAAAGGTTCTCACTTTGTGTTTCAAAGCATTCAACTCAACCTATGTGTATTTGACTCGGCGTGGATCTGCCTGTCTAAACTCAATCACTAAAGATTACACCATTGTTCATTCATCCTTCTAATATTGGCAACTCAACCCAGTTTCCATGACTCTCCTACCTCCTGGAATGGCACTGTGTTCAAATCTAGCTCGAGATCATCTCTCGGCCTAAGATCTTTGTGCTAGTTTGACCATCTGCATGACCTTTTAGATGGGCTCGTGCCATAGAACCTATGCGCTAACCTCCACTCAACTATTTCTTCGCCCATCTATTCGGTTTGTTGTCTTGGTGGACCGATATAGACCTATCTCGGTTCTTCCCAAGCTTGTCAAGATTCAATCTTGACCTACATTCTTAGAATTTCGAACCCAACACAGTGATTAGATTGGCTCTGTCCCACTTTAGAGGAACTCAATTTTGTACAATTTTCTTGGATCAACCTACACATTTTTCTTGGATCGGATCGAGTTCGGGTAACTCGACCTGCGCATAGTTTTTGTGGATTGGATCTTGGCTTAGCTTATAGAGAACTTGGATTATTGCCCCCGACTTGTTTTGGCCCTCATAATAGGCCCTTGTGTAGTACTCACCTTTGAATCCAACCCGATGTACCTCGACCTACCTTTATGAAAGAAATGTGAGGGTCCTTGAACATTTGAGTCTCAATTTTCATCTCATCCTTGCCCCTCCATAACAAATGCACTGATATTGTTTTCATATAGACTCGTGTCCTAACTCACCATGTGTCGTCTTACTCACTCTATCTTAGGTGGGTCCTTGACAACTTTGTCATTGATTTTTATCTTATGTTGTTTAGAGGGGGTTATCTTTTATTGTTTTTATGAAAAGAAAGACAATTATTTTGGCATTATAAAGGTGAATTTTTGTTTTACTTGTTTTTAAACCTTGTATCTTCACCCGAAGACAAAGAGCGAGGCCCAGGTTGGTAGAGGCATATTACCCCTCACAAGCTAAACCATTGTGTTCTTCATTCTTTTCCGTTCCAACAAGTATATGCATGACCCCCTTTCCTCTCATTTCCGACATTTTAAAATCAATTTGCAAAATTTTAATTAAATAAGTCATTATTTATGGGAAATTGTATTTGCTATAACTTTTGATCGGTGGCTCAGATTTGAGCACTGTTTTGGTCAAAAGTGAATGTTTTCTTGTGCTCTACATGATGGCTTAATTTATTTTTGTAAACACACTACTTTATAAAGTGCCGCATTTTGGGGGTTCTTACAAAACTCACTGGGACTTGTACTTTTTGCACTAAGTTATAAAGTGCCATCTGGGATAATTTTGGGGGTTTATCTACATTATAGATGATAGGAAATAAGAGATAAAATATGCAAAATAATCCCTTACGTAATCGCAACAAGAGAAACTAATTTGCGAAAAATATTACAGATCTCAAATAAAAGTGTAGAATAAATAACACAACACAGAGAGGACAAGATTTAACGTGGTTCACCCAATTTGGGCTACGTCCGCTAAGAATCACTTGCTCGATTTTATTACAAGCCCCATTCTCTCAATATAATACCTGATCCGTTTGGAGCTATGCTCAACAAACTCTACAAAATTCACATCTCGAATTCAAAGCACATCTGTAATACATTTGCTTGTCTATCTATCATATGCATAAGACCATATAAATAGACAACTACTTAAGCAATTTGATACAAAACCGTGGGTATTAAAACCATGGGCAAAAACCATGGGTATCAAACAATGGTACTTAAAAAACCATGGGCCTAAAAATAGCCCATAACGGTTACCCATTACCCATGGGTTAATAAACCACCCATGAAAATTTACTTCAGTGGCTTCACCCTCAACCCCCTTGACCCACTCACCGACGAGCGGGACCACCGTAAAAATACCCAAATGTAACACATAGAAGGTGTACCACACTTTAACATGAAAACAAGCTCCACAAACATAACAATAGAGTTTCACCATTTTTTGTTATGCTTGACTCTGAGAACTTTCTGTCTTGGAAGGAAGGCATTATCAATCATTGCACTATGCACGATTTGTTGCCCTACCTCCATGGTCTTGTTCCTGAGCCTAATGAGCCTCTACAGAAGGATGAGTGGTTTAACCATAATGATGAGGTCTATGGCCTTCTTAGTCTTACTATTTATATGGATATATTATGTTTATTCGAGCACATTGAGTTCCCTTTCACCGCTGGACCATTATCGACATTTGTATGGCATCATTGTTTCACCATTTGAGAGCGATGCTTCCTTGGACCACTCTAATGCCTCCATAGATTCTCCCCCTTCTCACATCCCTTTCATTATTGATTTTTCCTTTGCACTGTTGCTACTCATGATTCCCATGTTGACCATTTACCACGGGATCTTAGCTATTAAGCACACTCTCCCCATTGTTGCCTCCACAGAGCTCATTTTTGCCCATGTTCATGCTTCTATTCACTCTTTGCAATAGTGTTCTATTGGATAAATTTCCTCTGATAAAGATGCAACCATTGCCTATCATGCTCCATTGCATCTTGATTGTTCAGTTGACAACACTCCAAATACAACGGTTGTTATCTTTGAGTGCAGTGTTGCTTCATCTTAGACTTCCAGCAGTTCTTTGTAGTAGTCTTCTCCTCCTACTTCATAATGTGATACTAATACATTCTTGTCAAACATTGCTCTCATTAAGAAAACCCATTGGGATGAGTATCTACCCAACTTAATTTGTCTATTTGTAGATTCCACTTGTGTTCTATTATAGGAATGTGCTCGATTAAGCCATCACACATTCGAAGGACCCGTTCATCTCTCTTGTTGGGAGTGTCCATCTTGGGATATTTGTCACTTCCACTATTTCATATGTGCTTCATGATTCACCTCTTCTTGTGGATCCCTTTGTGAGGCTTATTGGGTCCACACCATTTTATTTCACTAACACGTATATTGTAGTGGCATTCCCATTGTCTTTTGTGCACACTTTTTCTAAACCTATGCCACCTTTCAATTGCAGACTAGATGCAAAGATCAGAGTATTGCAAGCTTCTTCTTCCTTTATGGAGTGGGTTAACTTTCAATACTCCTTTTTGTCCTTCCTAAGGGCGGAACATTGTTCGGTGCAAGCGAGATCCTCTTTAGTATTTACATGGAGGATCACATTATCAATACTCTTCTTAGGGGACCTTCTTGTCCTCAATTATTTCTCTCTCTACTCTGGGATGATCATTATACGTGGGTACCTCATCAGCCGAGTTATTGGGACCTACCACTTCTTCTTCTTCTCCATTTTATTAAGTGAATTATTTGTCTCTTTTTTGGAGGAGTTTTTTCCCACTGAGTTTTCTCCTTTTCTCCACTTTAAGGGATATTTTCATTGTATGTGGGTACCTCATCAAGCTTTAATTTCGAGACCCACTTTCCTTTTCAGGTTCCCCCACCTAAGTTGTGCTTATGGGGGTGTTAGTGTAGGATATTCATTTTCCTTGTATTCATTTATTTACTTGGAGCTTTTCTACACTCATGGGATATGATTACTTAGTTGTATCGGTTGTGTTGAATTAGCTTACTATTTTTGTTGAGTTAGCTTACTAGTTCTATTGAGTTAGCCTACTAGTTGTGTGGGTTAAACTCTACTTCTACTATCATTTAATGAGATTTATTCCCACTCGATCTAGGAGGAGGTTGTATATTCACCACCTATGTATAATTGACTTTCATCAGTCCTATCCTATGGAGTATATGAAGTATTGAGTTGATTTGGGGCCATTCTTTCCTTGTGAGTTCTTGATTGTATTGCATCTTATTATTAGTTATTTTAATTTCTGCAATTTTTCGTGCATTTGTTTTTCATCATAGATCTATAAAATATAATAAAAACCTCTCCAACCTCCATTAATGGCTAGAATACCACAACAACAAAATGACAACAAGTTTCTTTTCATTTCTACAGAGATCCGACAGGTGAAATCATCTAAAACTTGGAGTGAATGTTCCTAAAAAAATCTACTTTCATCTAAGCCATTTTTTACATGATGAGGTGGCTAATTTTTAGATATATGGAGGACTAAGTTTTCTCTTGGTATTCTTCCCTCTTCTAATTTTGCATTTTCTCGGTGATCCAACGAGCCAAATCATTCAAAACTTGGAGTGAATGTTCCTCGAAAAATCTACTTTCATCCGAGCCATTTTTTACATGATGAGGTGGCTAATTTTTTAAGATATGGAGGACTGATTTTTTCTCATTATTCTGCCCCTTCGATGAAATTCTCATTTTCCCACAAATCTGGATAAGAAATGAATTTGAAAATCAGAGCAGGCAATCCTAAAAAATCATGAAACTTTTGAGACCAGTTTCATCTCAATTTGACACCTATAATTCTCCTTTCTAAAAATAGCAAGTACTCAGAGCCACGAGTGTCTAAAAATAGTAACTTTACAAAAAGATTTTTTTGAATTGGTAACACTCCAAATGAACAAGAAACATCGGGGAGTGAAAAATTGCTAAAAAAGTAAATCATGTAATCGAGTTCGAAAGATGTGGAAACTCCCATTTTGCTTGTCTAATTGATTTTTACATTGTTGTGAGGCTAAAAAGTGGTTTTGTTTCCCAAAAGGAAAGAAAACCCCTGCATGCTCTCAAATAATCAATTAAAGGTGATTTCTTCAAGGCACGCTTTAAAGTAAGAGGGTGGAGGATCTAACTCATTCCAATTGTGGCAGAAGGGAGCCATCCTAGTTGAATTCATTCATGAAAAGGACATCATACAGATCACATTGTGTTGGGAACAAGTCAGAGATAGTCACTTAGACAATGGGTGAAATCAAGAACATCTTGTGGTCTATGAGGGATCTGAAACATCAAGAGCTCCATGAAATTCAAAGTCATTGAGGAGATGGTCATAGGGAACATGATGAGAGAAGCTCATCATGAGTGATGATGGTAGTCATCTCAAGAAATGCATACCTCATGAAGTGTTTCTAAACACTTGATCCATGCTTGATAATTTCCTCACATCTTGCCAGTTAGGGAGGTAACATTCACAAGTGTTTCAGTGTAGTGCAAGGTCAAGAAAATGGAACTCACTCTCAAACATCTCTTCAAGTTCCATTCAAGAATCAATCCTCCTATCTGGTGAAGGAAATCCATTCCCATGAGTAACAATTAAAGAAAAAGGTGTTCATAATTGTAAGTAGGTTTCCACTCATATGACATCTTGGTTAGGAAGGTGAATTGAAAAGAGGTCATCATATTCAAAGGTGAAATGGGAAGCTCATGTGATAAGTTAAGGATCATCATATCCTAACTCTACCATTGTGTCCAAATATCTCTCGAGGAACAAGTCAAAATGAGCTAATCAAGCCACTAAGATACTCAGGACCATCATATGTGAAGAATCAAAGAGTCATCTATTCCCTTGAGAGGCATATGAGCAAGAAGGTGAGGATTCTAGAACCAGAAAGGGTAAGAGGATGATATTCATTTGGAGTACCATGTTTGTAAGAATGAGAAACCATCTCAGTTTCACCTATTACAACTCACTTAGTAGTGTTCCTAAACACTCATTCACCACCTGGTAGTGTGATCACACCCCAAAGGAAGAAGCATGTGTAATCACCTCATTTTGGTTCAATGGATGGCCATAGGACATGAATCTCATTCAAGGAGAAATCCTCTATCTACAAAGTGAGGATCCATTTTAGTGAGTGAAATACAAACATAAAAGGGGTTTGAGCATCATGGAGTTGATTTGTGATCACTAGGGTGAATTTTGAATGCCTAGAAAATTATGGAAGTGATCCTCACTCCTGCCTTATAATCAAAAGATATCATCATGTTCCCATTTCAATGTGGATCTCATGACAATGTTTTTGAACACTTATTCAATGCTCTAGAATGTTCCTACATCTCACAAAAGAAGGAGATTACGATCTATGTGCTTTAGTTTAACAAGATCTTCATCAGCAAAGGCTTCATCTTCATCGAATTGGTTAACCCTTCTCTCTCTTGTCCTTATTCTCTCTCCATATTCTAATTCTTCACCAAGAATTTACTCTTTCCCTATTTTGTCCTATTCACTTAAGTGACCCTCAATACGACATTATAAGAGTCCTTTTTCATCAATAAGAAAAAGACTCACCTCCTAGAATGTGGAAGGTCACAAGTGATCATGAAAGGTGAAAAGCCATGTGGGGGAGATGAAAGGATAATTTGTAATGCTATAAATTGGAATGGCTTCACCATTCTAAAGGGTTGGCAATTATCTATTGTTGTACATTATTGAGATTTATCACTACTACATCAAGTAATGAAAGTTGCATTTCTTCCATTTATATGCTTATGTTCCTCTACTCTCTCTCTACTTTCCAACTTTATAAGCATGGTGATCTTTCATAACCAAGAAGGAACCTTATGTCCTTGATTGATGAACCTACAAAACTATGTGTCTCTAGTTTGTTAGTCTTGTTGATTACTTGCATTGTTGCATTCTTCTAATTGAATGTGGAGCTATTTTGGTTGATGTATGAGAATTTTGAAAGCTTATTTACAACATTAACCCTCTCCCCTTATTTCTCCCACAACCATTTACCTCCCTTCACAACAAATTCCTCCCTTGCACTTTGTACAAGCAATTTTCCATAGGTTTAATGGAGTATTCATGTGTGATCCCCAGCCTAATGACCACCCCACAACTTTAGTTAGTTTACATTCAATAATAAGAGCCTCCCCATATCAAAGAAGGAGGGGCTTAGCCCCATGACCATTGGTGGAAACCAATAATTTGTTCATGACAAATTATTTCACCAACAAAATATTACTAATAACATAGTTGATGTTTAGCCTAGTGTAGATTGAGTAAATGAGAGTCCTAATCAATTATTAATAAAGAGTTACATTCACTTGTGGTGATGGATCTGCAAGAAAACTAAAGTCTTGTCTCCATAGGTGTGGATATCAAATTATAGTCCATCATCTCAACTTCTCAAGCATTGTCTTGTTGTATTTCAACCGAGATAAAAAATGTGGTTCTCTTTTTGCCATACTTCAAAGCCAAGACAATAGTGCAATCACTTGATATCATTCATGTCGAATGATCGATTAAGATCTTTCTTGGTGGCATCAATCATCTATAATGAACTACCAATGATGATTAGATCGTCGACATAAAAACAATAATCACAATCTCCCTTACTTTTTGAGGTAGAGTTTGGGGTCATAAGGATTCCTCTGGAATCCATGATGAATGAGATGCTCATCTATCTTGATGTACCAAGCCTAAGGAGCTTGTTTGAGACCATGTAGAAATTTCATGAGTCTACATACATTTCCCTCATTTCCGGGCACAATAAAACCTTCTAATTGAGTCATATAGAATTCTTCCTACAAATATCCATCGAGAAAAACATTTTTTATGTCTATTTGGTGGACTTTCCAACCAAATTTTGCTAGGGTAAAAATCATCCTGATGCTTTTGATCTTAGTTGTGGGAGTAAAAGTCTCCTCATAGTCAATGCCTTATTTTTAGCATACCCCTTTACTGCAACCACCCTCACCTTGTTTTTGTCAATAATGTCATATTTTTGTAATTTGTCTTGAAGATCCATTTGAATCTAATGTCTTTCTTCCCTGGTGAAAGTTCAATGAGTTGTCATGTATTACTTTTCATCACAGACTTATATTCAACACCCATGGTATCTTTCCAAGGTTTGGACCATAGGGCTTCCTAAAATATAGAGGGATCAATATATTCAACAACTTTACGCATTAAGGAAAATTTTACCTCATCTTGAGCCTTACTGTGAGTCTGTGGTATGGGTATAGATGTGTCCAGGAGACCATCCAATTTGGAATCTCGTATCACATTAGCATACCATTTAGGTATATGTTGAGCTATTTTTGTGGGTGGTGGTCCTATCAAATCATCACCATCATTATTGTCTTCATCATAGGGAAGATCATAATTTATTTTCACAAAGGAACTAATTTGATCATTAAGTGAGATTTTAGAAAGAGCTTCCTTCTCTTTTTATTGAAAAAATTAATATCCCTACTTGTGTAGACTCTTTTGGTTTTTGGATCCATCAATCTGTAACCAAGAGCTTCTTCACTATACCCTAAGAAGATATACTTCTCATCTTTCATATCAAGTTTTGTTCTCTTCTTCTTGGGAATGTGCATGATCACTTTACATCCAAAAACTTTGAGATGTGCAATATATGGTTTTCACCTTGACCATGCTTCATGTGGTATTACCTTGTCAAAAGCAACATTGGGAACTCTATTCACTAGGTATACTATCGTTTTGGTTGCTTCAACCCAATATTTCTTCGTCAATCCTAAATCATTGATCATACATCACACCATCTCCATGATAGTATGCTTTATCTATTCAATAATACAATTTTTCTATAGTGTATGTGAGGAGCCATTTACCAAAGATTTCCATGAGTTTTCAAGAATGTGTTTACTAGTTGTTGGTGTACTCCCCCTCGATCTGAGTGGAGTGTTTTGATTTTAGAACTAGACTCAGTTTCAATATTAGTTTTAAACTTCTTAAAATTCTCAAACGCTTCATCTTTAGTATGAAGACAATATATCCACATTTTTCTTGAAAAAGCATCAACATAACATAAAATATTGAAAACCAACATGACTAGGTGTTTGGGTCCACAAATATCAGTATGCACTAGATCCAGCTTACATGGAGCTCAAAATGTACTCTTCTAAAATGGTTCTCTATGTTGTTTTCCTGCCAAACAAAGTTGGCGCTTGTCTCTGTCCTTTTTGAGAGGTGGCAATTCTCTCACCATAGCATACCAAAGAGATAGTGTTGAGATATCCAAAATTTACATGGTCAAACCTTCGTGGCACAACTGTGTGTAGAGGACATGTATTTTACTATAAGATTTTGATCGTCTCTTTTAAAAAATCAAGTTGAAACATATGCCCCAAATTGGAAGATCTTACAAAAATAGAGCTTCGGATTTATCTTTAATCAAACACATTTTCTTACCACCTTTATAGTCACAATCAATCTTCATATTGTGATATTAAAGTTGGTTGAATGATAGGATATTCTTTTTCAAACTAGGGACATATAAAACATTAGTTATCTTATAATTATGTGTACCAAGGGGTAAAGAAATGCTACCAATACCTTGGACATTGTGGGAGCTATCATCACCCAACGAAACAAAAATTTTGGTGTGTGTATCACTCAAAGTGAAGAACCATTTGATGCATCATGTAATGTGTTAGGTTACATCCAAATCAACATGCTAGATGACACTTGTGTGAAGACCATTCTTCATGTGACTGAGCAACATATAAGAAATATCCATCATTAGAGTGCTTTTCCTATTCAACAACATTGCCTTGATGTTGGGGCTTCTTCTTCTAATTTCCCTTGTACTACCTTACTGACTTGTTTTGTTTTCTATGATGTGATTATCGGTTATTCAATTTCTTGCCATTGGATGATCCATGGTGGAATGAATTATACCAACAATCTTTTAATTCATGGAAATTATAACCATAAATTAAACATTGCTTATATTATTTGTTCCTTGTTGATTATCATGATTACTCTTATTTTTGGATTGCTTGGAGGAATTGAATGGTTTCTTCCATTTTGATGTGAATCTAGAGCATGTTTTTCTTCTTTTTTTGTTTGCATGTACTTCTCTGCTTTTACTAACTTTTCAAAGGTTGGTATTTGTCCCGTGACATACGAGTGGTCACAAAGATTTAGTAAGAGGGGGAATTCTCTCAAGATGATGGGCATACAAGAGTGTTTTGTTATGTCCTCTTCTAATGCTCAAAGAGAATATCACAATGCTGCAACACATCATAGAAATGCCTAAATTTTCTCACCACTTTCCAATTTGAGATAGTGAAGTTTATTCTACAGGTGTAGAATTGTGTTCATGTTTTTGGCCTCATAAATTATGCTCAATTTGTACCATGATTCTTTAACCATTTTAGCATCTCAAATGTTTGGTTACACGTCATCTAATACTGTAAAAATATTTTCAACTTTTCCTTTCTAATTAGCTTGATCAAACCGACATTGTGCGATTGCATTTGTATCTAGTCTAATGAAATAGCCTTCCATAACAAACCATATGTTTTCAAATTCGAGTTGAGTTTTGATTTTGGTCTTCCATGCCACATAGTTGTTTATTCTTGCAAGTGAGAATTTGAAAGAAATTTTTAAGGAACATTTGCATCCATGATAGAAATTACTGGTGGCAATGAATGCTTCTTATTGTTGAAGTTTTTATTTGTTTGTTTATGCTTAGAAAACTCACAAAAACATTACAAAATGTATTTTGTGACAATTAAAAGCACTAAATTTATACAAAATTTTTAATATAATTTCAAAAAAATGTGGAAAATTTTCAGCTTCTAGGTTTTCACGGTTTGCAAGCAATTAATTAATTATGATTTCAAGGCTTTTATGAGATAAATATTAAAAAACTTGAGTAAAGTTTTGTATCTTAAAAACTATAAGGGTTATAGAAAATTACTTTAAATGGTTTTGAATGCTAAGAATTTAGGAAGACTCATGAAAATTTCAAGTCCCGGCTCCTAGTTTATATGGTATAAAATTAATCAGTAACTTTTAAGGTAAAATATGGAATCATTAAAAATAGGAATTTTAGAACAAAATTTTCAAAAATTATTTTTAATCTAAAATAATGTGGTTAAAGACACAATTTTATTCCTCTTAATTTATGAGATACAAATTAAATGGCTTTTTAGGTAGACTATAAGAATTTTTTTAATTGTTCTAAAGTTTATTTCTCCATAAACTTTTAAAAATATATGTTCAACCCTAATTTATATGGACATTAACAAAACTTTAGTTTAAATGTTGCATAAGAAAAATAGGTCAACAGAGAAGCACCTTTGCTGCAATTTTGGAAAATTTTGGCATAGGGAATGTTTCTTCCTCTTTTTTCAAGCAATTGTATGCTCCATATGTGATCGTGAAGGAGGCGGTGCACGAGTGAATCCTCCTTGTCAACTTGAAATCTCATTTTGATTTTTCTCACCAAAAATTGAAATTTTGTGACTTTGACCACATATCCGTAATTGCTTCTCCAGTAACTTATATCGAGGGGTGTGGAGACAGAGACAATTGTTGTGAAGAGACAAAGGGCTTCTTAGGATTCTCCTTGGTCAAGATTTTACTAGCTCACCTATAATTATCCTGTAAAATTTCTTATACTCGTAGGATCAAAAAGTTGATCTAATACCAAATGATAAACAAAAACTAGGCTATTATTGTATTTTATTAATATGAAACCACTTGTTACAAATAATGGTGTAGACTACAATGTATATATACATTGTACAACCATAAAAATTCTAACAAACTTGTTATGTGGGTTTAACAAACCTAACAATAATGTAAGAAAACAAAATACATGAATATTATTCCCAAAATAATACAAATGACAATATAGAAATATAATAAACTAAACTACGTGAGTATAATTTACTCACTCACAATTACTATGGTAAATTAACATTCCTAACAATAACAATTCAAATTTGCAAACAAAGCAAACAAACTCTACTAAATTTATACACTCACCATGACATATAGTTACTCCACATGGGTAGGAAATTCAATTATACTAATTGGTTCACATGATTGTATATTGGTTAGCACACAATTTCTAATTTATAGAGTAGAAATATAAAAAGATGGAATTGTAACAAAGAAGTTTATCTTATAAGAATGTTAATGATGAAATGTGAAGAAATAGAACAATGTTCATAAGATTAGCTTACTTTGGAAGAAGAAAATTCATAAGATTTTGAAAAAAATTAGTGGATGCAATTTTTTCTACGATTGAAGTTGTTGCCTATAAATGAAAACTGGTATTTTTTAAAAAAATTAGGGAACTCTATGTATAGTAATGTCTATTACTTTTGTAAATAGATATTTTGAATATATCTACATTTAAAATATTTTCTTGGTAATTATTTCCAAGTATTAGTATAATATGTAATCCTAATTGTAGTAATTCATTTTAATTAGATGTATTATGAAAGCAATTGATTTTTTAACTATTTAACGGTGGTAGAAGAGATGTTCCCTACTCTTTTTATTCTTATATAGTATTATAGCAGAATACATATTTATGTTAATGGGGTGATATTGTAATGGAAGTGGTCCTTTATTATAATGGTTGCTTGGTTGGAGTGTTAGTATGTTTGTTATTTTGGTCTTCCCCTCTCCTCTTTTTACTTGCTCAACTTTTCTACGGGTTTTTCATCCTTTGTCACCTTTGTATATGTTAGAAAATATTAGTTGTGAATATGAGAAAGACAAACAACTTGTTTTCCTAATATAATCCTTCAAAATAATACCTCAAAAGAGCAATAGATGGAAAATGGGAGAAATTCAATACCTTTACTTACCAAGAAGATGTGATGCTCCTTTTTGTTGTGTTGGATTTGCTATTAGATTGGTGTTGATTGCTTGATTTGGTGGATACACTTGGGCAAGACCTCCTTGAATTGTTTTGCTTGATTGATGAAGGATGAAGGATGTTGATAGATTGAATGATAGATTGGATTTGTGGATGATTGATGGAGAATAAAAATGGTAGAAATTTGCTATGGATTTTTCCTCTTACTTCCAACTCTCTTCTCATGGATGATGAGAGCTCAAGTTATAGTTTGTGGGAGGGAAAATGGAGGGTGAAGACTTTCCAAGTAGGATGAGGATCAATGGTTAGAAATTGATGAGAGGATTGGAGGATTCTAGAATGGAGAATTCTAGAATTTGAATTCAAAATTCCATGGAGGGAAGAATCTTCCATTGAATTAAAAATTCAATGGAAGGATAAGTTTAGAGAGGCTTCTAGAAATATAAGCCTCTAGATTTAGAGGTGGAGAATGTGATTAGTTTTAAGATTAGGTTAGGTTAATAAAATATGATTAGGGAGAGATTACATGGAAAGGCTAGGTATAGGTAGGTGTAGAGTAGGTGGGTAGGTGGGTGTAGGAATATTAAATTCCTAGAAAATGTTAATAAGGATTAAGATAGGATAATAGGATATAATAATGAAATAAAAGGGATTAATGATAAGATGGGAAATTAGATAAATGATATGTGATAAAAGGGATTAATAATAATTAATCTTGTGATTAATTATTATATGAATTTAGATAGTGATGATGTTAGGTTATTTACAAGACAAATTAATCGTAATTAATTATGTCAACATTTTAGATGTCTACATTTTTCCCCTCTTTGAAGGGTTATTATAGAGCAATGACAATTCAAAGAAAAAAGAAGATAAGATGTTAGGATGGTGATATGATGCCCCCTCGAGGGGTTAGGTGGGGAGGAATGAGTCGGGTAACCACTCAAAAAGAGGAGAGGCCCAAGTTAGTAGATGAGAGAGGATTATAGGATGAGAAGATTGAGGATTATAGGAGAGGAGAGAGGATTAGAAGATTAGAAGATTGATTGAAGGGGTTGGATTATAGGATGCCCTCGAGGGGTTGAGATGAAGGATATTGGATTTGAGGATTAGAGAATAGATGAGGATGCAAGATTAGAGGATTAGAATATAGGAGAGAGGATTAGAGGATTAGGAGATTAGGAGAGAGGATTAGAGGAATAGGAAAGTAGAAGATTAAGAGAGAGGATTATAGGAATATGAGAGTAGAAGATTAGGAAATAGGATTAGAGGAATATGAGATTAGAATATTAGAAGATTTTGGAGTAGAGGATGCCCTAGTCAATGATGTATGACAAGGGTGAAGATTTAGGATTAGTGGATTAGAGGATGCACGGTCACCAAGGGTCGGATTGAAGATTTGGGATTTAGATTTGAGGATGTTGGATTTGAATATGTTAGATTTGAGGATATTTGAGGATTGATTGGATAGGAAGATAGGGTATTGGTTTATAGGATGTTGGATTTGGAGGATTAGAAGATTGAGGATGTTTGGATGAGAGAATAAGGATTGGTTTTCGGCGTTGATGAGGAGGGGATTGAGATGATGATTGATAAAGTGGTGAGAAAGAATTTTTGAGTTTGATTGATGAGAGGATGTTAGAAGATGCCCCAGTTAGGGGGTGAGGATTTTAGATGTTGGATGTGAGATGATAAGATTTGGATGTGGATATTGATTGATTGATAAAGGATTGATTAGATAGGAGGATGAGGATGTTAGATAGTTAGTTAGATGATGATGAGGATTAGGTGTGGATGATGATAAGGCTAAAAGATGATGATAGAAGGGGGTGTGCTACTATAAAGTGCCCATTGTTATCATCATTAGCAATTTATTGATGTGGTATAGGGAAAAATGCACCAAGGTATAAAGATCATGATGATTAAATTTCCAAATGCCCATGTCCTCATATCATTGGATATATTAATATAAAAATATGGTCTGCGTATCATTAGATTGTGTAAAAAAAAAAGAAAAAAGGGGCCTCATATCATCGACAAAAATGTAGATGTGTTGGTTGTCAAATAGGACTTTAATGAAAGCAACAGTTAGGGGCAGAAAGTCCCTCCTCTTTAATGGGTGAGGTGCCCTTATTGAAAGCAAGCAACCAAACTATTTACAAATGTACAATTGTCTACTCTGATGAGGAACTCTGATATCATGAAAGTGTTTTAATGCCAAGACAAATTATCAATACAAAAGAACAAAAGAACTAAGGAAGGGAAAAGGTAGAATAACACTTTCAGGAAGTATAGATAGCAAAATAGTTCCTTATAAATGTTGAGCAAGGATAATATATAGAACATAATCATTCACATTAAAACAATCAGATATAATTTCATGGACACAAAGTTCTAGAAATAACATCCATAAGAATACAAAGCTTCTTAATGCAATAGATAATGATTCACAAACTTTCAGACATACAGGAGAATAAAATGATGCAGATGAAAACAGGAAGGGAAATCTTTTGTATTGATAGCTTTGAGTTCTTTTACACTTTCAAAAATTGTCAGAGTTCCAACCCCTTTGAAATGGCAAGGAGAGCTCAATATATAGCTTACAAAGTGGTTACATTGGGTAACCATTTCTTTTAACCAAAAGATTAATTAAGGAAATGCACAATACAAAGTCCTTAATTAAATTACAAGGAGATCGACACTAAAAATAGAAGAATGGAGAGCAAGAAATAGAGACATCTAATTATGGCTGAGGAGGGCCCACTGATTTGAGGATTCGATGCCTGAATCTTTTCAATGCTTTTGTTATCTCCATGCCTCTTAGAATTGTTGTGTTGGAAGTAGCATGTGTCCATGTGCCTAGACATTTCTCCATATCTTTATCAAACTCGGTATGCTCTAGATATTCTTTATTAGCCTCGGAAATAGCTGAATGAAGAGAACAAATGTCTTTCATCTTCTCCTTAGTAAATGACTCTTCTTTGAACAAATCACCCTTGACAAAGGTTCTAAAATGAGCCTTGATTTCTTAAAGAGAAGGAAACACCTGTAGTTTCATCCTGAAGATGGCATTGGATATCTTTGAAGGCAGATAAAACACAAATTTTAAAGGACTCCCCTTTTTGCCATACATTCCTCAATTCTCCCAATGCTTCCTCTAGAACCTTTATCTTCCACTCAATGTTAAAGATCCATGTCCTTGACAAGTTATTCTTGGCATCATCAAACACATTGTTGGCCAAAAAGATCTTCTCATCGGTTTGGCCCATTAGATGGAGGTCTACAATACATCCACTCCAGACCTTCAGCTCCTTGTCCATGGCTTTGATTGAGGAAGTGAGTTTCTGCTGCAAATTGATCACCTTCTCATTGGTTTTGAAGGCTTCCTCAATGAAATTCAAACTGTTATAATCATATCATCCACCATGGCCTCAACAGCCTTCCCATAAGTAGAATACTTATGTATGTCTTTGATTCTTTGAACCTCATCTTAACTGAGAACCATGGGAGGTGGGAGAGTAGCCAATGGAGTTGGATCCAAAACTTTATCTTTTGTCAATAATGATCTGATAAAGTTGGAAAGAACTTGGTTTTGTTCTTCCAACTGCTCCATGGTTTGCTTTCCTTTCTCAACCCATTCAATAACCTTAGTGACAGTTTCTCGAAGGTTATGAACCTCACTCTCAGGTGTAGATTCTCCCAATGGAATCCTGGAAAGCTCCAAGTCAGAAATCAAAATATCCTTCTCCTCTTTATCCACCCTGGGTCCAGCAACCTCCAAAAATGTTGACCTTGAGCATCAAATAATAACCTTGAAGTAGTATTTGCTTTCTTTGTTGGAGGAGGAGGGTAATACAAGCAGAGTATAAATATCAAAATCGGGCCGGTTAATCGGGAAGAATACTTTCTTTTCCTGTTGTCTACTAGGGTTGCACCCAAGCAAAGGAAGAAGAAGAAACAAAGGAGTCAAGGGGTCCAAGTGCAAGAGAACTCATGGCACTCGAGTCTGAACTATTGTTGCCTCCAGTGGGGAAGTGCATGGAACCTCAAGAATTTCCTTTACAAAGGAGTCTATTAAACTTGGAGGTTCAGTTCTTGATCCTTCCTTCTCCATCTCAACAGTGGTTCCAGGGGTTTCTTCTGTTCTGTCATCTCATCATCCTCATTCTCACTTAGAACAATAATGTTCTCTAGCCCAACAGAAATTCCTGAGTGCTCTAGAAGAGTCTCTTCCTCGATTGGTTCTTGCTTAACCTCTTTGACCTTCTTCTGATACACTTGAGTGGAAGAAGAAGGAGTAGACAATTCAGATCTTTCATCGAGGAAGGAGGAGGAGTTTGCTCAAGTACCTCAGTACTAGGTGTATGTACTTCCTTCCCAGGTGTGGAAGTTTCTCTTGAAGAAGATCTACCCTAGCTCCTCCTGAATTCATGAACTTTCTTGTCAAACCAAACCTTAGTTCTGACGATGACAGGGGCAATTATCTCACTCAAATCATCTCTCTCCTTCACATACCAATTCAGGGTTTCTAGAGGAGTGTGCTTGATGGATCTCTCATACTCATAGGATTGCAAATCTTCATCATCATCTTTAAGACCATAGGCACCTACTAGAGAGGTTGAGGTATATGATTTATTCTGAGAGACAATTTGCCAAAATTCCTCCTCCTAGCTTCAAAATCATTAGTATAATCAGCCCAGGAATCCTCAGTGTTAGGACGGTGATGACAAGTTATCCCGAGATTTTGATCAATGAATCTCTTTAAATCAAAGCAATTCCTAGGCTTGAAGAAATGAACAATGAAGAGGAGCAATAACCCTTTCTATGTTTTGGGTGTGTAGGGTTGTCTTGCATGTATAATTCCCCAAGGAAATAGGGAAATGAAGACCAGTGATCTTTTTGTCTCTGCGGAGTTCTATGGAGCTTATCCAGCTTGTCTGCACACCTCAACCAGAGCCATTTTGTCATTACAGGACATGGGAAGCTTGAGAGGTGTACTTTCAAAACAAGCCAGCTTGATGTATGAGAACCTTCTGAACTGAGTGAAGAAAGCCCCATACTTGGTTATCAAGGTCTTAGTATCATCACAAAATCTTCGACAGTGTCACCCTCTAAGAGTCTCACAATGTACATGGTGAAGGCATCATTTACCCTTCTGAAATTATGATTACTGTCCTTAAGAGTAAATTGAGGGCAATATGCATAGATGGGTTCATTCTTCTTGCCCTCAATGAAAGTAAAGCCAAACCACTCATGAGATCTTTGCGAAGGTGTACATGAGGTAGCGAGTCATGTAGAATTTTTTTGGTTTGTTGAACATTTGAAAATTGTCCATCGAGTTCCCACGATAATCTCACCAATTTATGTTTTGTTTACCCTCGCAGATGATGCTTATGAAAGGACACATCCAAAAATGGAAGTCGTTGGCGAGGGGCATTCCCATAATCTGGGCGAGCGAGAGTGATGAAATCGATAGTTCCTCATTAAAATCCACCTAAATAATGTCGTAGAGAGTCAGGACGCTCCTTTCTTAGGGCACTTTAACCATGACTTAGCCACTCGTGCCTTATATTTCTCGTTGTCCTTATCAAATAGAGCCTGAGCTTGAGTGAGAGTGAGAATAATGGAGTCTTCTATCTCAGGAATGTGTAGGGCAACGGTGATGGCGGCAAGCATCAGGTTTGTAATCAATTCTCCATGCACATTAACAACCTCCTTGGTATTTGGATTGAAATGAGCTCCACAGCAAGCACGGTGTCGGCACACTACACAGAGATGGGAAAACCAAGAAGCATATATGATTCCACTGTCATTAATCATTTGGGCCATGGGAGCAGGGTTGTTGCATGTTAACCTAGCCCCAAAATCATCAAAATCCAAGTGTTGAACTTCACTATCCCCAATATTAGGTACAAAGGTCTCTAGAGGTGACAGATGCTCATGCCCTTGAAACTTGATCTTCATTTTTATAGTGCACAAGGAATGGCCTTAAAAGAACAGATTCACGATAAAAATGCAAAGGGATACAGGGAGATGAACAAATGACTCAATTGCAAGAATGTGGGTAAGAAATAGTGAGCAAGCAATGTGACAAATGCATAGATGGTGGTCCCTTTAAATAGTCGTTTAAGAGAGAGAAGATCATAAATGTGCATTAAATACACCTTGCACCGACTCAAAAAGGTGAAATGTAGGAAAAGTAGAAAAATCTGCCCGAACAGTCCATGGGACATTAGGACATGTGGGGCGTGAAAATTCGAATCGGCCGTGCGAGCGTGCGGGAATGTGAGCCAAAAGAGCACGGGCGATCCAGGACATAGAAACACGAAGCATGCGAAGACCTTATTCACCGATGCAGGGAATCGAGGAACATGAAGCCGGGTGAAATTGGAACAGATGGGCCATAAAAGTGTGAAAAAGCCAACAAACAAGAACTTGCAGGGTAAATCAGTGAATCAGCAACTAGGAGGCATGTCGGTACTTGGGACAGATGGGACATGAAGACTTGATGTGGGTGATGCGAGGAATTTAGGAATAGGAAGCCCGGAGGAACTTGGGACATGAGGGACAAAATGTCTGACATACCCGCAAGTTACTAAAATGACCCTAAGAAATGACATTTTCACCATCTCTTCAAATTTTCTCTTCACTAAAACATTACTGAAGGGTGCTAAATCAAAATTTTCAAATTTTTCAACTTTCAAAAGAGGGAAATTTTGAGGGGACAACAAGATGCAAACAATCAAACAAACACACATGAGTAAAAACACGCACATTGTATTTTTGTATGGATTTTGTGAATGTGTTGATTTTTAGATTTTAGATTTTGGATGTTTTGATTTTTAGATTTTATATTTTCGATGTATATATTACTTAATGTTAGATGTGGAGATTTTAGATTTTAGATGGGGGAATGGTTGAGGATAGGTATTGTGACTTACCCAAAAATGTGTGATTTTTTTGAATTTTTAAGTGACCCCTTTGTCTAAGTTTGTTTGCCTTTGTGAAGTTTTGAAGATTGGAAAAAATCAAAACAGTTAGTCATTTTGAGGTTTTGGGTTTATTTGAGTGTATTACGGTTATTTTGGGTTTTGGAGGAACAAGAGGAATTAGTTCCTTTGGGCCTCCTATTCTTCAAATCTCGTTTCACCCGCATTACTTTTCGTTTCACTTTGTGTAGACCTTTATATGTCTCGTGGAACTATTCCTCAGAGTCCTTTGTTTCCCAAAATTCATTTATTTTTGTAAATTGTTTATATTGTGGGATTTTTGGGAGTTTTGGGAACAAGTGGAAGTTCTGCTTTTGGGTCCATTATTCCCCGCATATCCAATTTTTCCAATCCTTTTGTATTGCATATATTTCAAGCGTTTTAAGAACTCCCAAACCTTGTTCCACTCGGGCCTTTGTTCCTCGTAGCTCCTTGTTCTCTGCATTTTCCCCATCTGTAAACCTTTCCTTCCTTTCATGTGGTTCTCCTTAATGTTGCGGGTGTTTCAGAGTTTCGGTACTCGTGAACCTTGTTCCACCCAGCACCCGCCCCCATAGGCATTCCCTTTCCGCATTCTATAGCATTTGTTTACACCGTAGTTATCTCATACATTTATGGAACTCCTAACCCCCATTCCCTTGGGCCTCCATTTCCCTGAAAACCCGTCATGACCGCAATGTATTGAGAAAATGGTTAAAACATTCTTTTGGCATCCACGTTTCCCGCACTCTATTGATTTTCCCAAATTACCATTTTTATCAAGCTATTTCAATATAAAAGGGGGTAAATGTAATTCATTTTCACTGTTTCAATTTGTGAATTCCAACTATGCACCGTGTGTTTCCACTCCTCATGCCCTCAAGGACGTTTTTAGTCGTATCTTGCTCAATTTTCATCCATTTTCAAAAATTCAAATTGCATTGGGGTCATTGTCAAAGTGTCATTCTTTTCACAAGTAGAGGTGAGTCATTCCATGCCCATTTGATTTAACTTGGTGGTGTTTTGTGTTTTATGCCCTATCCTTTGAGGAAGTCATTATTGAGCCCCATTTCTTTGTATCTTTCCCTCACCTTTCACCATGAAGTTCCAGTATGGAGGCTATGAACACATTTCTTCCTTAGAAACCTCTATACCAAACATAGGGATATAGTGATGTGAGACATTTGAATCTAGATGATTTATGGGCCCAAATAACTGATGATGCTCCCACAATTATGGCCCAATGTATTAAAAATAGTGGAATTTCCCATGTTGTCAATTTTCCCTTGTCTTTTCAATGCACTGACACTATCCTTTCTTGTGCCTCGTGTTTTGAACCTTGTAACCAAGGAAATCAGAGATCCTCAAGGCCAAATCATTGCTAAACTTGATGCCAGTTATATTATTGCAGCCCTAGGGATCCCTGTATTTGAAAATTCTAACACCTGACCAAGGCCCAAGCTCAAAATATGTTTGAGCAAGACAAAGATAGATACAAGGAAATGATTGCTAAATCATGGCTCAAAGCTCAAAAGAGAGGTGCTTCCAAGTTGCCTAAAGTCCTATATAGATCATATTTCAAGGAGGAATTATCTGATATGATAACTCTATTGGCAAGATTGATGGGCCTACCCTCCATAAATGAATTCCAGTTTTGGATGTGTGTGTACATCAACATCATTTGTGAAGGCAAGCAAAATTTGAACTGGGGAGAGATTATTTGTGAAAATCTCAAGTGAGCAACTGGTGGATGTGTAACAAAGTAAGACCTTTTATATGACTTCCTACCTCATGTACACAATTGCAGCCTATATGGTGTGGGTAGGGTTGTCTCCTCAAAATGATAAGAAGAATGAACTAGTTTATGAGTTTTACCCACATCTCACTTTTGAGAATAGTAAATTCCATTACAGAGAGTAAATGATGTGTTCATAATGTTCATAGTTAGGCTTCTTGAAGGGAACACAACTGAAAGAGTGTATATTGAAGAAAAATAATTGATTTCAACATATGAAAGTCTCTTCATTTAATTCAAAAGGTTTTCCTACATTAGATTGGTTGGTTTTGAAGGTACACCCAACAAGTTACCCATGTATTGTAATGATAAGTTGGTCCTAGTGGAAGTTTGTAGACAACTTGATATGTTACATAGGACATGTAGGGACAAGAAGATCATTGGCATCCAATTTCCTATTTCCTTGGGAACTACACATGCAGATCTTCCTGATGCATAAAATGTGGAAAGGACCATCATCGACTTCAAGTTTCATTCATATCAGAGAAGATCCTCCTTTGATATCAAGGGTTCATTTCAAAGCACTTTGAGGATGTCCTATTATCATCTTCCCACCATTGAGGATTATTGGGAAGATTGTTCTGATGAGTATGAAGGTGAGGAAGAAATATTTTGGAAGGATTTCCCTATAAAAATCAGGGACTTCAAAGTGTATCAGATTCAGATTCATGGATCTTGAGGATGATAATGAGAAATTTTATTCAGAGTATCTCAAAACTATTCAACATATATGCCTCTCCCAATTATTGATTGGTCTCAAAAGAAAGGGATGATCCTTCAGACATGAAAAATCCAGTAATTGTGATAACAATACAATGGTTCAAAAAAGGATGGAGTATAATCAAGCAATGAAACAATCCTCTTCTCAAGAAGCCTCCACTTCACATAAAGAAGTATCTACTCCTCAAGAGGTTCCAGCTCAACTAAATCCTTCTTCTTCACCCTTGGATTCAACAACCAAGGTGTATACAAAGAAAGAAAAAGTCAAAGAGATAAAAAAATGAGGAAGCACCTGAAAAGGAAGCAGAGCATGAGAAGGCTCATGAAATAGCTGAAGAAGAAGTGCCTATGGCTGAACAAATATCTCAACCTTCAAAAGAAGAAGAGAAGGACACTAAGGAACAAAAAGATGAATCTAAGAAAGAGGATGAAGAACATGAAATGAAATGATGAAGAGGAAAAAAGTGTTGAAGAAGAAGAAGATGAGGAAGATGATGTGAAAATCATAGAGCCAAACACTGGGAAAATAGGTGCATCAAGAGCTAAGCTTCCAGTCAAAAGACCATCTTCCTCTACCATTGAAGTACCTACTCTTGATGTTCCTGCTACTCAGTCTCTTGGTCCTCCCCATGCTCTTGCATTAGCTCCACCTCTTACTCCACCTTCCAGTGATTCCTTCACATGGGTTCAGCCCATGATTGATAGCAAGAAAAGAGAAGGCATCTTCTCATATTGTTGCTCTTGGTTTTGATGTTGTGGTTTCTCTACTTGGCACAACCCCTACTCCTCCTCAAAGAAGGCCAAGACAACTTCCCGTTTGGTCTCTGATTCTAAAGGAAAACAATTTTGGAAATTTCAAAACCAAAGGAGGATAAATATGAAAAGGATATTATTGTTGCAAACTTGGAGCTAACCAAGATTTCACTTGGGGAATCCACTCCTAAAGGAGAAGTACAAAATCTCAGGGAAATTGTTTCCAAAGTGATTGAAAGGTTGGAGAAAGTGAAGTAGACACAAGAATAATTAGAAGAATAGGTTTAAATTCTTTCTAATTTATTAAATCCTTTCTCTCTAATGATAAAGCTCCTCTGACCCCACTCCACTCTCCTCATTACCTCCCCTGATTATTCTTTCTAAAGAAGATGTCAAAGCCATCAAAATAAATCCATAAGCATGCCTCATATGGTAGAGCTATTGAAGCATTGGTGGAAGGATTGCTAATCTTTGGTTTAAATTTTATTGATGAGGCATACAAGGTATATGAAAACATTTTTGCAGCCCAAGATCAATTCAATTCAACAATCAGAAATGTTGAGAAAGAACTCAAGATATGGTTGGAGAGTATTCAAGATTTGAGAATCATGAGCACCACTGATGAGAAGGTTCTTCTTTCTCATAATATTTTGATGATTCCAAAAACAACCTATCCAAGAAGTGGGTTTACAACATTGAGTGGAAAATTTGAGTTCTTGAAGAAGCAACCACTGAGTTGAAGAACATGGTGTAGAGAGGTGAATCATTTAAATTAGAAATATTTGTTGACTTGTAGGCCCTTTGATGCCAATTCTATAAGGACAACTCTACAGAGAGAGGCATTTAGTAGATGAATTCAAGGCAAAATTTAGTGCACTAATCAAAGAAGATCTGTTCAAAGTGAAACAATCAACAAAAAAAATGGAGGAACTCATTGAGCTACATAATGTTGTTATAGAAGCCACCAAGGGCCTGTTGCAAAATGGAGGAATTGCGAGAGAAATGGAGTATTCTCTGGGTAGTTGGTTAGCTTCATGGAAAATACAACCATTCCAAAGGAGATGGAGATTTCAGATGTTGTTGCTAAATTTAGAGTTCGTGTGCTCAAAGTGAAGATCCTAGTTGTACCACTCTCAAATGTTCCTTCTTCTAGCACTTAGTCATTTTCTAGCTAGTTGTTATATTTTGGAGTTAGCTTTATTATTTTGAAAATTGAATTGTAAATAAAGCTAGCTTATGTAATTAATTAATTAAGTGTTTAACACTTAATTAAAATATAATTAGTTAGAAAATTTGGTTACAACCACCCCTCAGCCTATATAAGGCTTCTTTCTCATTGTAAAGGGGTTGGATTTTGGTGTTTTGGAATGTAAAGATACAAAACTTTTCAGATCAATACAAAAGAAGATTTCTCCCCTCTTATCTATGTTCTTTCTATTTTTTTCCTTGAAATTGTGAATGTGAATTTTAGTATATTTGAATCTTGAAACTGTGTGTTCAATCCATTGATTATAGTGTGAGGAACTTTGTGTTTGTTGCATTTATATTTCATGGATTTTCAGATATATTAATTCATATGTTCTTGAAGTCATATGCATGCATTAGTAGGATATAACTTTGCAGTCTTTATATCTAAATGTGCAACCTTCTTCACTTCTTTTCATTACAGTAGTGAGTAATCTTGTATAACCAAGAAGAATACTTGTGTTCTTGACTAGTGGGTTAGATTGAACTTTGTGTCCCTGACTCACTCATCTTACTCATATAAGCTTTGTTTCTTCCTCTGAAACCCTTCTCCCTTTTCATCTTCTATATTGAGAATATCATAATATGGAGGCATTATTTACACCAAAATCCTCATTCGAAAGCTAGTGTGTATGTTCGTAAATAATTAGATTTCCAAGTTTTTGGTGAATAAGGGAACCTCCCCATAAAGAGGAGGGATTGTTGTCCCCTGAACTATTGCTTGTGTGTAAAGACAAAATTTCCAACCAACGTTAGGTAAGATGAAAGGATTCGGATGGGATAGCTTATGGGAGGATGGGAAGGGATGTAAAGTGGGATGCAACTTTCTCCTATAAGTCAAAGAGTGTGTTTGGGTAGGATGAAAGGGAAGGATTGAGGGAAATTGGATAGGTTGGAGAGGATAGGGATTAGTTTATAGGTTAGGATTAGATGGGATGTGGGATGGGAGATAGATAGATAGGATGAGGAATGTGGTATAGGATAAGATGGGGATATAGAAGATGATAAGATATGCCCCCGGTATAGGGGATGGATTGAGGGATATATGTGGTGTGCCCTCAAGTGTAAAGTAGGGTGGCCTGTGTGATGGATGGATGGATTCTATTTACCCCCAAGTGTAGGGTAGGATGGAAAGTGAGGGGTATCTAAAATGGATGATTCCCCAGTGGATGGTAGTAAGGTTTCCCCAATCATGATGATGATAGTTAAAAAGGGACACGAGGAGGATTGGATGAAAAGGAAAGGATCATCATCTACCCATGGATGTTCGATCCAAGGGAAAAAGGATGTGGATGTGATAAAGGAAAATAACATTAGTGATGAACAAAAGATGAGCCTAACGACACATGTTGTAAGGCAAGAGTTGGAAAAAAAAAAGTGTGACCAAGGTCTAAACAATACCTAACAACATAGAGCCCTATTTCTCTGCGAGATCGAAGTGTGTGTGATTGTGATGGTTAATTATCACTTGAAGTGAAGACTTAATGAGTAGTGTGTGAAGACAAACTAGCCAATGTATAGGGAGTGATTAAGTCAAATAGGTGGATGGAGGGTGAATGGATGGCTAAGTTGTGCACTGCTTCGTTGTTAGCAAGGTGTTCATAGCCTTGATAGAGATGCATCTAATTCTTGTCACAACATTTATCTACTACCAGTCTGGCGTCCATAGCCCCGGTAGAGATGCTAGAAACACCTCTAGAGAGAGTCTTGAGGTGGATTTAGTTTGATATTTTTAAATTTGATATGATTTCCGTTGTTTGAGGTTTCACTCTCTTGATAACTCTCAAGGGGTTAAGAATCGCTAGTGGCTTGATGGGGGGGATGGAAATGAGAGTAGAGATGATATTGGCTGAAGTGTTAAAAGACACACAATCTTCACCACAAGTTGATTAAGTTTTTTAAAGTGTGTGGATCACTAGGAGGAAAATTATGCTTAAATGTTGGAGGTAATGATAGACTAAGGTCACATGGTTGTAGAAGGTATTATTGTCTTACAATATGTGTGAGCAAGTTGATCAAGTGTTCAAATGAATGGATTGGAAGAGGGTACAAATGGGTGTGATGATAAGAATGGATTGGATGTAAAGGGATTTAGATATTGGATGGAATGAGGATGGGTGAGAAGGAAATAATATCCATGCGCAGGTGACGAATTATGTGCTCAATCCATTTTTAGGTGTTTGGTATTTACATGTGGATTAAATGGTTTATGATTGGGTTGAGTGGTTGGGATGGTAAGATTAACAAGAGGAGTGGTAGAAATGGGTTGTGATGGAGTAGTGGAAGGGATGTTGTTAGTGTTAGGTTTATACCCTAAGCCTAAACGACCTGGATTTTGATGAAGGGAGATGGGTTTGCGAATTCCTTGTTCATGGATGCCTTTGCCTTTGCTTCAATGTTTCATATTAACGAACATATTTTTGGCTATAAGATATGAAGTGGATGTCAAAGATGATGTGATGTGGTCATCATGAGACTAGGGGGTTGTAGTTTTTTCATCCGCTAAGAGGTCGAACTTAACAAAGGATGGGAAATGAGCTTTGTTTTTGTTTTGAGTCAGTGAGGGATGTTTGGATGTACGATGAGATTTGGATGGTGACGATATCTAGATGTCAAGTGTGATTTGGATGGTGGATGATGGTTAGGGAGAGTATTGGGATGGAAAGGTGGTTGATAAAGAGGCACAAGGATAAGAATCCCTTGGTTAATGAGGTTTTGGACATCAGACCTAAATTACATACAACGATTGGTCGAATGTCCACGGGTGTGATGAAAGTCACAATAATAGTGTTCCCAATACCAAGATGGTTTGGGAAGGTTTTGATCATGTGATTTGATTGGGGATGGATGATCATGTTCAAGGTTGTTGGATAATGGAATATTGTGGTCAAGGATTCTTCTAAAGGAGTGAAGTGGTTTGGATTAAATGGTTTTAGGGAGTAAGAAGTAAAGGTACGGGGTTAGGTGAATTATGAAATGTTTTGGTTGATTTGGATTTTGAATTGTATTAGATTGTTATGGCTTAGAAGATGAAGGAGATGGATTAGGCATGGGTGCCGAAGTGGATGGTTTAATCTTGGAGGCGAAAGTAGATTTAGTTGATTTTGGATTGGTTGGAGTATGTGGTTTTGAGGTAGATGGATTTGGCTTAGGATTAAATTGTTTGGGATCGGTAGATGTAGATGAAGCGGATGGGGTAGATTTAGATGAAGGGGATGAGTGTGATATGGGGTCACATTAGATTTGGGTGATGTCGGGGATGAAGGAGACTTGGGAGATTTGGCATAGGAACCACATTAGATTTGGTCGATTTAGGGATGAAGTAGATGAAGGTGGCATAGGAGCCTCATTATATTGGGTAGGAGATGGGGTGGGGAGAGGATTGGTATTGGATTTGTTAGGTTTGGGAGTTAGTGACTTAGGAGTCATATTAGATGTTTTAGGATTAGGGGATGGTGGATTTGAAATAGGATTAGAGGATAGGATAGTGTTAGGTTTAGGTGATGAAGGGGGTAAGATATGATTAAGTGTGGATGAAGAGGATGAGGGTGGCGTAGGAGCCACATTATATGGTTTAGGATTGGGGGTAAAAGGGGATGAGGGTGACTTAGGAGTCATGGTGGATGAGATAGTTTTGACAGGATTGGGCTTAGGTGATGGAGGGGATGAAATAGGCTTAGAGGATGAATTTGATGGTGGATTAGGGGATTTGAGACTATCTAGAGAAAGTCTCGTAGGATCAAATTGGGATGATGAAGATGACGAGGATGGAGGAATAAGATGAGATGTGGGTGATAATAATTTTGGGTTAAGTTGTTGGGATTGTTATGGATATGTGAATGGGAATCGATTATAGGTTTTACGATGACTAGATTTAAGATTTGAGATTTTAGATGGTGGCGGATTATCCACATAGTTTTGATGGAAGGAAGGTGTAGGTCACGATGATTAATAGGGTGTTTTGAGGTTGGAATTTGGGATGGTTGTGTGGGCTTGGGATTAGTGTCTAGATTAGCAAGGATGTAAAGGAGGTCCTCTTGGTCTAGGTCAAAGTTAGTGAGGTTGTCAAAGTCAATGTAATTGGATTGCGGGATAATGGTTTATGTTGATTAGGTTGGGATGTGGATTGAGATGATTTGGATTTCTCAAAGAGGAAGTTAATGGGGTGAGGGGTAGGGATCTTAGGAAGGGGAAATTGTGGATGGGGTTGGTTGGGAGATGACAATTTAGGAGGTGATTGGTTGATACATGATTTAAGATTAGATATTTATTGATTGAGTTGTTGGATGGTTTTTAGGATGTTAGGATCAACATGGGATTGTTGATTTGGATGATGAGGATGAGATTGATTGAGGTAGGATGTTGTGGGGAATCCTCCATATTTAAGAAGCGCCGAAGGCTCGATTAATCAATAAATCAACATTTATTCAATAATGTGAGTTACATATAAATATGAGCTCTCCTATAACCACTCCCATAGAATATAGTTAACAACTTACTAACTTATTCAATCCTAGAATCTCTCCTAACAACCCACTAACCACTCACAATATCTCTACGTGATTTGTTATAACAAATCACTTACATTAATATATTTTAATATAATTCACCATATACTAACCTATACAAATATTATTTCTCACCTACTAATGTGAGCACTAACCCATGTTTTCCCAATGATGTGAGATTTGAGATTTTTTTATTAAGGTGTTGGATAATACATGGGATTTTGTGATCAAAGTGATATGGTTAACTTTGATGGGTGGGGGATTATGGGATAACTTGGTTGATGGGTTTAAAAAAGCGGTATGGGTTTGGATGCTGGTTTGGAGAGGATGGGGATTGAGGATCAAAGGCCATGGTTTTATAAGATGTGTAGGGGATTAGATGTGGAATATGATTGTTTGATTAAGGATGGTTGATGGGATTTGGATTGGGATTGTTTGATTAAGGATGGTTGATTATGATGATGTTTGATTGATTAAAATTTTAAGGTGATAAGATGGTTAAGGGTGCTCACAAACAAGCAACAAACATGCAATGCACACCCTAACTAGTTAAGCGGGATTGCAATCAAACTATAATCCACTTTTAATACCACACACCGACGATGGTGCCACAAACTAGCTCTCCACCTATGTGTTAATGTGGGGTTGGCTAGTGATTAGTCTTAGGGAGTGCAACCTCCTTGCACTATAGTTTTATTGTGGCCAAAAGGTTTCCTAGTCGAAGATGTATGATCTCATTAAGGGAGTCCCTGATATACCTTCCAGTACGTGGCGCCCAAGTTTGTGTTGCAAGGATGTTGTCTAAGGCTTGGGTATTGGGACATGGTAGCGCCTCACTTCATGTCACTCTTAAAACAAGCAAGCGCTTAGCCAATAACAATAATTGTCCAAGAATTTGTATACCTTGCACGGAACACGGGGTGTGTCTACGTGTGTGGAGGTGAATTCCATGGTCACAAGACCCCTAGGACTATGGTAAGTGTGTGGATGTCACTTCCATGTCACATTGCCCCTATAAAAGAAAAAGGGGAAGGCTAGCCACTTTTGATCCTCAAGATCATCTTAGGACGTGAGAGGAGAGCATACACATTTTTCCTTCGGGATAAACAAGTAATGATGTAAAACACACAAGAAAGATGATGCAAGATAAAATTAAATGATAAATATTATGTGATTAGGTCTTCAAGAGGAGGCCTGCAAAACAAATATTAATAATTTGATTTATAAACCCAAATGTCTTAGATCGATTGTCTTCAAAACAAAGGGTTAGTAGTTTTAGACTGATTTTTATCTTTGGTAAGTGTAGGAAGTCTGCACATAAAGTGTTAGTAGTTTGGAGCAAGAAAAATATAACTCGATGTGTAGTTAAAATGAAAAGATTTAGGAAAATGAAAAACATGAATAAATTATCTTATAAAATGCTAAATTAACACTTTCATTGCATAGATCTTTTTAATACCTTTCCTAAAAAAACGGAGTCATTTCGAGTTTGGGATCAAAAGTTATGGCTCTTGGAAGGTAGGCAACAAAAGTGCTACAACACAAAGCATAGGCATTGAACTATGTAGCATAGGTGCCAAATCATAGGCGGTGAATTAGGAAAATGCACCAATTCAAGGCAAAGATGCCAAATTGTGAAGCATAGGTGCAAAACACAGGGCATAGGCACTAATTCATGTTGAAAATGATAGATGAATGCGAAAATTCAAAATTTGAAGGTGCAAACAAAAATAAAAATTCTTCAAACTTTGACAACTTATTTTAGGGATGAAATACTATTGAAAATGATAAAGAAATGGGGGTTAAGCCCCGTGGTGGGTGTCAAAATGTATATGTTAGAAAAGATTAGTTGTGAATATGAGAAAACAAACAACTTGTTCTCTTAATTTAATCCTTCCAAACAATACCTCATAGAGTAATAGACGGAAAAGGGGAGAGATTCAATACCTACTCTTAGCAATAAGATGCGATGCTCCTCCTTTGTTGTGTTGGATTTGCTCTTGGATTGGTGTTGAATGCTTCATATTCGGTAGTGACACTTAGTGCAACACCTCCTTGAATTGCTTGGATTGATTGATGAAGGATGGAGGCTATTGATAGATTGAATGATAGAGTGGATTGGTGGATGATTGACGGAGAATAAAAATGGCAGAGATTTGTTATGGATTCTTCCTCTTATTTCCAACTCTCTTCTCATGGAGGATGAGAGCTCAATTTATAGTTTGTGGGAGAGAAAATAGAGGGTGAAGATCTATCCAAGTAGGATGAGGATCAATGGTTGGAAATTGATGAGAGGATTGGAGGATTCTAAAATGGAGAATTTTAGAATTTGAATTCAAAATTCCATGGAGGGAAGAAGATTCCATTGAAGGAGAAGTTTATAGAGGCTTATAGAAATAGAAGCCTCTAGATTTAGAGGCAAAGAATGTGATTAGTTTTAAGATTAGGTTAGGTTAATAAAAGATGATTAGGGAGAGATTACATGGAAAGGATAGGTGTAGGTAGGTGTAGAGTAGGTGGGTAGGTGGGTGTAGGAATATTAAATTCCTAAAAAATGTTAATAAGGATTAAGATATGATAATAGGATATAATAATGAAATAAAAGGGATTAATGATAAGATGGGAAATTAGATAAATGATATGTGATAAAGGGATTAATAATAATTAATCTTGTGATTAATTATTATAGGGATTTAGATAGTGATGATGTTAGGTTATTTACGGGAAAAATTAATCGTAATTAATTATGTCGACATTTTAGATGTCTACAACCCTTGACAAACTTTTTCCCCTTGCTCCATTTATGACCCCTTTTGATTGCGGACATAGTTGAGGAATCCCTATGCCCGCCACGTTGTTGGTTGAAAATTCATTCATGTTCATGTTTGTCGTAATTAGTAATGACAGTGTAGGAAATGATATTTTTAAGGGTCACATGATAATGCAAATGACATTGTGGCTGATATGGGTTTGTTTGAACTTTAAATGTTTTGCAGGAAATATATTTCAAGGAATAACCATTGCTTTCACGATCTCCTCCTGGATTTCTATGCCGTATATTTATAACCCTCGAGAAAAATACTAGTTTAATTTCCTATTAAATTTATCCCCTAGGGTTGGGTGACTTTTCCTCGACCACAACTTTAGGTGGCCCAAGTCATGGGTTCAAATCCCACTATTTACTTACAACATGCATTGAAGGCTCGGTGTATGTTGCTTCATATGAGGTTGATCGGTGGCACTTGCCGTTGGAGGCATCCTTCTTTAAGGAAGCCTCCACTAGGAAGGTCATGATTTTGACAAACAATTTCTTGCGCATCTTTTCCAAATGCCTCTATATGGTGACTTTTGACGGAGATTTTCAACTCATCTTTGTCTTTTTATCCAAAGTTACTTTGACCATTTGAATTTATATCTTCGGACAATGTACAAATTTTGATAATGGCATGACAGAGGCATAAGAAAAGTCTCTTTTTTTGCGTCACGCATAATGGTAGTTCAAGGTATTGAATCAGTAGGATGAGGGATTCAGATTTAAGCATGGACAAACATTATAAAGAACCTACTATATTTTGTAACATAACTAAGAGAGCCATCTATCTATGTTAGTGACAATATTTTTCTTTTGAGGAGAAAAATATTAAGATGATCGTATTTTTATGAGATAAACATCATCATAGCTAAACTCATCTCTACTTATGGGAGCTTTAGAGGACAAGATGACATTTGTCTATGAACTAGTGAGAGCATGAATGAGGAAGAATTAAGTAACGAGCACGTATATATGGGAGACTATCAAAGACTAAAAAATTATAGGTAGTTGTTTGTGAATAATAAGGAAGGAACAACTAACACTAAAGAGACTAAACACAACATTGACTAGTGGATAAGACACCGATATTTTGGAAAAATGATACCTTTGATATCAACAAGTGTAGAGGGCATAATGTTTTGCTCAACAAGGATCCATTTTTCCTCTCCCATGACCTTGTAAATCTTCCCAAGGAAATTTTTTTGACATTTATAAATATTAAAAAATGCAAATCCATACCCCTAGAAAGAGGAAAAGGGCAAATTGCTTACTAGATATGTGAATCCTAGTATGTGTAAGTATACACTTTACATAGGGTAATCACGAAACATATTACTAAGAAAAAGGCGAGAGAAAAGGTGAAATCTTGGTAGGATGAGGAGGTTGTCAAAGCACATGGTTCTAAAGTGGCTTCTCTCATTATAGTTGGAAGAGATGAGGGTTCTCTAACAACTTCTCAACATTTTTCGACGGGAAGACTTGAATGGGCATACATTTTGCAAGAGACACATAGGCTCCCTCGACCCCCTTTGGCTCCAACAACAAATATGATCCTTAGAAGAAATATTAGGTAATTATTTTATTATAAATATGGTAAACGATGGACTATTTTTCTTTAACTAAATGATGTTGCACTCGAATGACTAATTATTTACTTATAATAATCGTGAAAGCTACACCCATGTTTGGAATTGTTTTCCTATCCTTTCAAACATTTCTAACTTTAAAGTAACATCTAACACAACATGCAAATGAACTCATGAAATGTACATGGATATAGGTTTACTTAATTTCATACCTTTATTTTCATGACTTTCATTGTTCTTATACAAAACAATCTAGCGGTCCCACCAAATACCAACCAAACATTTTAGCACATCCTACATTAATATGGTTGAAACATACAATCAAATTGTTCGTATTATATAAAAGAGGTTATTGATAGAATATAACATATGTAAAATTGTGTACAGCTTTTAGTAATCTTATTCCATAAAATGAGAACTTGAAAAAGAAGGTTGTCACAAATTCATCACGGATGAGAAGCTATTCCCAAATAATCCTTTAATTAAGCTTAAAAGAGGGCACTTTTCTTAGTATCTTGATGAGGGAATGTCACCACCCAAAAAAATTGGTATCTTGATGAGTGAATCATAATGAGAATTAATTACAATAATATTACTCGAGTTCCCACAAATTTACTTTTATTCGTGGACTTTATTACTCAACATTTAAGAATGTTGGTTTTAGATAAATGAACATTGTTGAACAAACAAATAACCTAAGACTATCAATATAAATGCCATTATTTGCGGTGCCCAATGAAATAGAAATGCCAAAAGATCATGTTCTACCACCTATGAATGGTTTTATGACGCTTAATCCATCTCATTTCAATTTTGAAAACATATACACACCCATATACTTGTGATAAAATTGTGGTTGACAATTAAAACCAATGGATAAATCTTTAATCGTCTTAAATCTAAACGTTGTAGCCTCGTGAAGAATCAACATGGGATGAATTTGGGAATGATTTGTGTACATTACTTGGGCTGCAATTATCAGACCGGGTGATATCATGATTATGTAGTTTGTAGATTGAGATTAATTGGAGCAAATAATAGAAGTAGGAAAGACATTACATGGGATTTAGAAGGATACCATGCAAGACTAAGAGGTTGAGGTTAGGGATTCGGACATGAATGTTGGTTAAGACATTCTAAACCCTTTTTTGATCTTTATGTTACATTTTGGAAATAATTTTGTTCGGACTATTGTAGAAAGGATTTATGTTATTTGCTCACAAAATTATTGTCAAAGTTTTGACATGGTTTATGTGATTTGGATAAGCCCGAATTGTATGGTTTAAAAGTAAATATTTATTCTTCCTCTCGTTTTATTATTTTTTTACAAGTATGAATTTGAAAACTTTCAATGTCGAGTCAAATTGTTTAAAAAAAATCCACACCATATCAAAAAATTAATATTGTATCAACAATAAAATTAATAAATCAAACATTGTCATCCCTTCCAGTTATATAGAGATAGAGTGTTGGGGAGTGGCCCGCCCCATGTAATATAGATATGGTTTTCTCTCTATTATGAGATATAGAGATAAATTGGGGGTGGATGGAGGGGGAGGTAGGGGTGGGGGGGGCATAGATCGATATACAAATAGACTCTTTATTGGATAAATGGCCTCGATATATTGCTATATATATTATTTATATATAGAAAGGGTGTCGATGTTGACTATCTATATGTAGCTTCCCCACCTACTATTCCGCTCTCCCATATATACATAGTTCCCCCTTTAAAATAATAATAATGGTTATGTCCCTATTTATATATCGGGGGGCCTATGCTTATTTGGAAAATGTCATGTTTTTGACTTCCTCTTTATCAATGATTTTTTTCTAGCGTTTTCCCCGGTCACTTCTACAAAGGCAACACTATTTCAAATGCTACAAAGGAGGACACTTGGAAGGATTTGGGTGAAAGCTAAGAGGATACTTAGTATGGATGGAGGGGGCTATTTCACTAACTAAAGAACTTACTTTTCACAAGGTTGTTGTCGATGCACTTTCTTATTTTGGTGCAACTAATAGAATATAAGGGCATCCTCACTTTACATTAACAATGTCTCACCAAATGTAATCGAGATGCATCCAACCTAATAAGTTCCTTATTAACATTTTTCACCGACAACAACCAACAGTGTCCAATATGATTTGGTCACCTTTGCTAGCATGCTACCAACTCATACAAAAATAGAAGCTTCAAAACAAGGTGTGGACATCCTTGAAAGCATTATGTACAAGGGGCTTCTAGTAGATGTTGTAGTTCCTAGTGCCATGATAAATATATCTGTAAAATTTGGAAGCATGCACGAGGCATGTGAAATTTTTGACTAAATGCCTAGAAGAAATGCAACTTCATGGAATGCAATCATGGGGATATGCAGAAAATGTTTTTAAAAAGTGTGTTGGATCCTTTCAAGAAAATAGAGTGATAGGTTTAAGGCCACCCTCCACAACCTTTTTTACTATCTTCCCAACCTATACCAAAATGGGAGAATTAGAAAAGTACATGGACATTCATCAAAACATAATGGAAAGCTATTTTTTTATACGTGCTCACAGGTGCCTAGGTGGACACGTATGCAAAATGTGGAGGCATATACAATGCATGTGAATTGTTCAAAACAATGTCTTGAATAGACGTGGTTTCATGGTATGCCATGATTACAAGATATGTATATGATGGATTTTACAAGGAATCTCATAAACTCTTTGACGTAATTAATCACTTTAGAACATGCCCTCGGACATGACTTTTGCTAGATGTTGCGGTTGTAGGTGCTTTGGAAGATATGTATGTAGAGTCTCGGGGCATGCACCCGTATGTGATCTGCTCAAATAAATGCCATGTTTGTTAGAAGTCGTAGTTGTGAACGACTTGATAGACATGTACGCAAATTATGGAAGCATTCACATGGAAAGTCACATGTTTGACAACATGCATCAAATAGACGTGGTATCATGGAACATATTCACTTTGGTTTTATTAGCATGTAGCCATGCATGTTTAACAAACGAGGGTTGCGAGACTTTAATGGCACAAGGTCAGCGACTTATGTTCTTCTCGTTAAACATCCATGTAGAATTATGCATTGTGGGGCAAGGCACAAATAGTTAGGAGATTGATGAAGGACAAGGGAATAAAAAGATGTTTGGATGTAGTCGATGTAGATTGATTAAACACTTTGCAAATTGAAACATGCTTTTCGTGCACAAGATATATCACAATCATAGACCTGAGGCAATATGATATTTCTCAAACTCAAAACATGTACTGAGTGACATGGACAAGGAGAGGAAAAATAATTTTCCTCTTCCACTATAGTGAGAAGTTGACAATTGTGTGGTAATTGTTAAACATGCCCTAGTCCAAAAAAAAAATCTTGATGATGTCAAAAATCTTCATGTGTGTGCGTGCTGTATGCGCGCGCACGTTAACTACCACACCTCAACCATTTTTTTCTCCAAGATTATTGCAAAGAAAATTATTGTGAGAAATGTAAAGCAATTACACCGCTTCAAAAATGATGATGTTCTTGTAGAAATTAGTGATAATGCTATGTAAAACAATCTGCATACATACATTGACACTATAACAATCTGCACCGTGCGGTTTATGGTGGCAAATAAGGGATCTCACATCAACGAAAATTACCAATGCAACTTTATTTTTGCATCCCTTCCGACGTAACTTGCAACTTAGGTGCAATTACTAGTTTATTTGATAAAAGCACAACTATTGCAAGAAAAATATTATCCATGGACTTGCTTAGCAAGCACCTTCACTGTTAAGTGAACAAAGTGGATAGCTAAAATGGGAACTTCATCATCAAGATTAACAAAATAATATCAGGAATGATGAAAATAAAAGATACTTGGGTTTAGTGTCTCATAAACTATTTTTAGCCTCGTGGACGTTAAAAAGTTTTCATTTCATTTCATATTATTAGCCCCTAAACCCATATGCCCAGGCGCTTGGACGGGTTAAATATTAATTTCAAGCCTGAAAAAGCCCTTATTCAAATTTTGTTTTTCGTCCGGCTTCTTTCTTGGAAGCTCTCTCGGACATTTCTTCCAACAGTCCGCACACCAGCGACTGCGCAACGTACTTAGGCACGAAAATTTGGCGTTTTCAGAGCCAAAATTTGGCTTCCATTGGAAGTTTTCAAAGAAATGGAGCGCTGAGTATATTTTTGTCGGGTTCCAAACCCAATCTGTACTAAAAAAACTGACAAACGAAGTTTATCGTTTTAACCCTAGCTGCACAAGAAAATTAGGGTTTTTTGGCGGCGGTCCGAGCATGGAATCGGCCTCGAACAGTGAATTTGTTATCGGTTGGCGGGTGTCTATCAGAACCACGCTGGGTGAAGATTTAGAAGGCCAAATTATCACTTACGATAAAGGTTCCAATATTGTTGTTCTTCGTATCCTTTTTTATTTTTAAACATGCCAGAGGTTTTTCTTGTTATCTGAAATTAAACTGTTAGTGTTTACTTTTTGAAATATTTAACACTAAGGTTTTAGATATTGTTGTATTTTTGCAGAACTTTAATCAGCTTACGTTGTAAAACTGTTAAAGTTTGATAAATTCGGGGTTTGTTGTTAGAGGGATTTGAGTCTTTTTGAAACTTTGAGAAAATTAGGGTTCTAGTATGAAAGATACGGAGTTTAGTAGTTGTAATTGCTTGTTGAGTTGTAGTCGGTACGTGTTTAGATTGCTATAGGGAATGCATTAAGCTATTTCATTCTGCACAGAAGGATTTTGGAATATCTGATGTGATCACTGAATATGAATTCGAAAGATTTAGTATTTGAGTTCGAAAGTTGAGAAAACTGGAAGTGCGGAGGTTGCAGAGATTTGGAATATAGGTTTACAGTTTGAAGTGGCATCAAAAAACTTTCTCAGAAGTTTGGACTTATGAAATGATATGAAATGGTCTTAATTACGTCCATGAGACCAAATGGTCCGGGGTTCGAAGAGTATTAGAATTGACTTTCTAGTGAGAGGGGCTAAAATTTAGGACAATGCTGCTTCCTATTGAAGTCTGGTAATTTCTCTGTTTATTGGGGTCAGAACTTCTCAAAGTTTTTTTGGACCTAAAAGAGTATTTAAAATGTAGGGGTTTAAAACCCATACTTAGAATTCTGGTTTCATGACTGAAAACTAGGATTAAGAAGGCGGGTACAGAGAGATTATTAATGTGGAGTGGAATCCTATCATAAAGGGACATGCCATTATCAAATGGCTTGTAAATTAAGGGACATCACTTAGATATCAACCAAAACTTAGTGAAGGCCCACGGTGCATGGAAAGTGATGTCAGTAGTACCTGGCCGGCAGTGCATGTGAGTGAAACTGCAGCAATGTTAGTAGCAACGGACCGAAGGAGGATGCTGCCATATCAAGCCATCAGCTTGCACCCTGATTCCTGATTCTGGAGCAGAGTTATGCTTTTTTCCTTTGTAGGTAGAAGGGATCACTGTTGGCAAGTGGCGGCAAAGTTTCAAGATTGTGCACAAGTCTCTATTCTGAATGCAATGAAAAATGGCTGCCTGCAGCATGCTACAACGCAAAGGTTAGATCCGATAATTGATTTTGCAAGAATCCATGAAGCAGACGGGAATGGGGGGGGCAAATTAATGGCTGCCTTTTTCCCCAGCCTAACACTCTAGAGCTACAAGACAAAAACCCTTACGTACACACACGCCTAGCAAAAAACCGAAATTACATTCTTTATTGATAAGCAATGACTTGTGACAGAGAATTTCACACACATTCACACTTTTTTATTGAATTCAAACACATGAAGATGATTACAACACAGTCCTTGTGATGGAATCGACTGCAGTATTACACTATCTTGACTTGGGAAATCTTCCCCATAATCTGCAAACTATCCCTCTAGGTCTGCCATTTTTCTCATATTTGATTCTTCTTGCTTGCTTTGAGCTCCCAAGTCTCCTTTTACATCTGAAACTGGCTCTTCCTGATCTCCGGTGGATCCCTTGGACAATTCTTGACAGTCCTCAGTGTCTTTCAGCCTTCCCAAGATGCTTAGAAATGCTTCAAAGTCTAACATTTTCTTGTTCTGGCCATTAATCTGCGTGTACAACGGCTGTGGGCAAAACTGCCGGTTTGCACGGTCTGGCAGGCATGAAACTGCCAGGGTGGTTGTGTAACCGCTGGTTAATGCAGAATAGAAAATTCTCAATTGCTGTGTGCATAAATTAGCGGTTTCTACATTTGCTTAGGAAAAGGTCCTTGTAACGAGGGCAAATGATCCAAACCACTTCCTCAGACCCTTTATGAGGCAATTGACTTCTAAGATGTATTTTGCCATGTTTGAACACCTCCAACACACATGTTGAAGCCGCAAGACACCAATTCGCCACCACAAAACATACATAAATGCACTCTATTTTTGGGCGATGCAACATCGCTCATGGACCCGACACTTCGCATCATGCACGCTGGATAAGTGAAATGAACCATGAGCTCCTACTCATGAACATTCCTTGAAGTCTTGACTCGTGAACATTCCATGAAGTCTTGACTCGTGAACATTCCATGAAGTCTTGAACTGCAATTCCGAGTTTAGCAACCTCGGATGCATTCATCCATGTTGCCTCTTCAGCTGTCTTGTTTTTCTACGTCACCTTATACTAACTATACTCTTTTCCTTGTCTTCTTGACGATTTTGAGTCGATCATAACTTCCACCACCCCGTATCTTCTCATGTAAGTGCTATACCCAATTTGCCATCGATGATTATGAACTTATACTTCATTCTTCACTTGTTTGTCCCTCATGGTATGGTTACATATCATAGTCATTGAATATCGATGAGATGTGAATCCCTTTGGGACCTCAATCTCATATGCGTTCACTCATGAACATTCCTTTAAGTCCTCGACGCATGAACATTCCGTGAAGTCTTGAAATGAAATTCGAGTTTAGCAACCTTAGATGCATTCATCCATGTCGCCTCTTCAGCTGTCTTGTTTTTCTACGTCACCAAATACTAACTATACTCTTTTCCTCTTGTCTTCTTGATGATTTTCGAGGGAAATCACCATTTCCACCACCTCTCGTATCCTCTCATGTAAGTGCTGTACCCTATTTGCCATTGACAATTCTGAATTTGTACTTCATTCTTCACTAGTTTGTCCCTCATGGTAAGGGTACATATTAGATTCATTGAATATCGGCGAGATTTGAATCCCTTTTGGGAGCTCAATCTCGTACGCATTCACTACAAACATCCTCGGAACCTTACAAGGTGCAATCTTCTTCCATTTTAACTTGCTCTACGTTCCTCCCGGAAACCTCTCCTTTCTCAAATGACCCAAAAACTAGCTCTCCACTTCGAATTTGTCTTCTCTTCTCTTGAGATCAACATGTTGCTCGTATCTCATTGTGTTCTTTTCCAAGTTCTCCTTTACTTTCTCGGTGTACCTCATGCACGTACTCAACGAAGTCATCATCCAAAATGTTAGGAAATAAGGGATAAAATATGCGGAACAATCCCTCACAGAATCGCAATAAGTATAAACTAATATGCGAGAAAATATTACGATCTCGAAAGTGAAAGTGCAAAATAAAAAGAACACAACACAAAGAGACAATATTTAATGTGGTTCACCCAATTTGGGCTACGTCCACCAAGAATCACTTGCTCAGATTTTATTACAAGCCACCTTTCTCTCAATACAATACCCAGATCTGTTTGGAGCTATGCTCAACAAACTCTACAGAATTCACACTGAATTCACACACATCTGCAATGTTACCTCAACCCTACCATATACACAAAACCACATAAGTAGACAATCGCTGCAGCTTTCACAATACCATGGGCCAAAACCGTCCCATAAACCTATGGGTCAAAAATCTGCCCATATGAGAAGAGTACGTTTCCCGATATATCGGGCACATTTTTCAAGGCCAATTTTTTTCTAGGGACTTGTGCCCTGGACCCCCGCTTGGGGCTGGCCTCGGCCCCGAACCTCGGCAATAATACATGAAGAGTGTACAATACTTTTAGTGTACAATCTTCAACACTTCCACACATGAAAATAGGTTCCACAACATAACACAAAACACTTTTTCTACCCGAATCAACAATGTTTCTCAATTAATCTCGTGCCATCAAGGCTATAACCATACTTAATTTAAAAATTATGCTTTATTGCACTTGTTTACCGAATTGCTATAAGCAAACTCAGCTTGTGATAAAGTTGTATCCCATTGTCTTGGCTTGTTCCCAATCATGCATCTTAACAAGTTCTGAGGTTTGTATTCACAACCTCCTTTTTTCCATTCATTTGTGGATGGTAGGCTGAACCGAAACGCAACCTAGTTCCCAACTTCCTTCACAAAGTTCGCCCAAAATGTCTCACAAAATTTTTGTCGCTATTCAAGAGAATGCTTTTAGGAAAATCGGGTAATCTTACTACTTAAAGAAAAAAGTAGCCACATGGTTGGCATCACTTGTCTTTTTACGCAACTCGTGAAGTGTGCCGTCTTTGAAAATCTATCTACAACAACATAGATAAAGTAATTACATTTCGAGTTCTTGGTAGACCAAGAATGAAATCCATGCTCAACTCCTCCCACAGCCTTTTTGGTTCGGGCAATGGCGATACAAACCTATATTTGGAAAATTTCCATAGTTCTTGGAGATAGGTACGAGTATGGGTACAGGAGATGGGGATGGGTATGGGTACACCAAATATCAATAAAATAGGAATATATATGTAAATGGGGCATGTGGCTTGAATAATCATGAAATCCTTTGGTCATCACAACCTACTTATGTTGCCTCTACTTAAAGAATCTGCGTCCACATTCTTCTTCCCTTTAAAATACCGGATATCAAAGTGATGCTTACACAATAACTCCATCCAACGTTGTTGATGGGATTTGAGGTTAGGTTTTACTTTGATAAATTAGAGATTCAAATGATACTTCAACAAAAATTGTGGTTGTACAAATAATGGCGCCATATTAATAGCACATGAACCGCCAACTCTAAATCATGGATGGGGTAATTAAGTACATAATCCTTGAGTTTTCATGACTCAAAAACAATGACACGGTTCTCTTGCATGAGAAGCACTCCCAAGCCCTTAAAGGAAGCATCTGTGCATATCAATTTTTTTTTTTCAGGATCGGGAACTGCGATAATAGGTGCATTAGTGAGAGGCGCTTTGAATGTTTGGAAGGCTCGTCCACACCTCTCTATCCACTTGAATTTCTTCCCTTTCTTTGGAAGGGAAGTAATTGGGTTCACAATGTGCGAAAAATCCTGCGCATACTTGCGATAATACTGCGCAAACCCATGAGGCTCCTCTCATTAGTGACATTGGTGGGTGGGGGCCACTCCAACATAAGACGAATCTTCGAGGGATCTATTGAGATAACCTCACCCGAGATGATGTGCCCAAGGTTATGAACTTTAGATTGAAAGAATGCACACTTGCCCAGGTCACCATACAAACTATGCTCGGGAAACATAACAAAATTTTTCGTAAGTGGTTTACACGCTCCTCTACCGAGTGGGAACAAATCAAAATATCATCTAGGAAGATCAAAATGAACTAGTCTAGAAAGGTTTGAAACATGTTGTTCATCAAAGTCATGAACACAGACTAGGGCATGGGTCAACCCAATTGGTTCCATAGTTGACTCATAATGACCATAACATGTTTGAAATAGAGTCTTATGGGTGTTTGCTTAAAATCCTCAAATAATGGTATCCTATCTTAAGATCAATCCTCGAGAACACCTTGGCTCCATGCATATGATTATAGAAGTCATCAATTCATGGGAGCAGACATCGGTTTTTCACCATTACCTTGTTCAAATGATAGTTATCTAAGTGCAAACGAAGGGATCCATCCTTTTAACAAAGATCACGGAGTGCTCCCAAGGGAATCACAAGGAAAAATATGACCCTTAAACAACTTCAACTACATCTTGAGCTCACTCAACTTGAGAGAGAGTTATCTTGTATGGTGACTTGGAAATCGGCTCCGCCCTTGACCCAAGGTCAATCTTAAAGTCAATGTCATGTTGTGGGGGTACTCTAAATATCTCCATACAAAAACATAAACGAATTCACGAAGAATGGGGTGGTCGTCTAAGGTCGTATTTGTTGACTCACCCTTTGACCTATCACTCACCGTGATACGAAACAACAAACAACTCTTTTGCATACTCCCCAAAGTAATAAGGATGCATGAGTTAAGTTGAAATGCCAATCATACACCAAATATTCAACATTGAGCAACCTAAGGGCTGTCTTGAAGGCTATCACATGCTCTTTAGTGGTTGGAATCCCATCACTTTCGAATTTTGGGAGACATCTTTCAACATTTCTAGACAAAGGGTGCACATTACTTAGGTTAATCACATGATTCTCGGTTGGTCAAGCTAGGGCTTGATTGTTTGTTATAGTTAGGCTTTCAATTAACATTTCAGCTTTAGCTAAAATCAGCACTTGTTCTTTGAAAGCTAGGGTGGGAGACGTTCCTTCTACCGAATGGGCTTGGGGTTCACCTTTTTCACCTCGACTCTTTCTATGGTGTTCCAAAGGATCATCTACACTTCCTCCAAATATGTTAGGATCCATTTCTGTTATTTTATTTGTTTTACGCGTTATTAATAAAAACTTGGATGCATATGCTTTGTAAGTTGTCCAATTGCTAAATTATAATTATCCCACATGTATGGGAAAGTAGTAGCTGTGTTGAATAGAGTAATATAAATCATAATTACCTAAGATGCTGGGATGGCAATTTTTTTCAAAATTTTGGGATGGCTGGGAGACGGTAGTAGGGGATGGCTATTATAGTAATATATAAAATTATAAATATTTAAAATATACAAATAAATTTTTAAAAGTCTGTGACAGACATTAACTATTTTCTTTTTGAAGTTGAAACTTGATAAGACTTGTATGTTAATTAGCTTACATACATGAGACATCTATGGGTGAAATTCAATTCAAACTTCATTGCTTCAGAATCCTGTGTGATAAATAAATATTGCATTTCTAAGTTCTTGAAAAATAACACAACAAAAATATTTTGTATATCCTTCAATATGCAACTAAGGAAAGGCATAAATGTTTACTCCAACATGGTTATCTTTGACTTGTAATGACTTGAATTCATGCCAGAACCTCTGACCAGATGGAAACTTCAGCTTTATTTAGTTATTTCAATTGAAAAAGAGTTATATTACTGACAATGATTGCATTATGGCTGATATAATGTTTTATATTGGTTGTTTTTGAATTTTGGATAGTCTTTAATCAAGTCCAGCTTACTCTTATGACAATTATATTGGAATCACTATTCCAATATGGTTATTTGTATATAGTTTCGCTTGGTTGATCTTACTCAAGTATTGTGTTCACTGCTTGTTTATTGTTTGTTGCTTCTGGCAAAAGTTATTTTTGCTGTGGATAGTCTTGTAAATAAAATTGTACAGACCACCTTGTGCATTTGTGCCAAAAAATTTCTGTATTCATATATCACTCTTGATTCTTATTATGTCTTTTGCAATACAATACATCCGGGTTATGGTTAACTGGTAAACACTTTGATCTATGCCTTACTGCTTTTATCCTCTACACAACCTTTCTCTTTGCATAGAAATATGCATATAGGCTTTGTGAATTTGACAAGTGATTGGAGCTTCCAAAATGAATTTTAAATTTGTAATTAGACTTTTTTCCGAATAGAGATGAGTGTCTTCTTGAAACAATCTTACGCTAGAAAAACACAATAAGAAAACTCAGTTTTTAAGGAGAAAACAATAAATATTTTTCTTTCAAAAAAAAACCTAGATGTCTTTAGGAGGTCCAATCGTCCCCGGCGTCTCAAAACAAGGGGGTGCCCCCGATTTTCTTGGGCGTCCCGAGATGTCCCAAGCCTTTTCAACCATTCGAAACATGGGGGCGTTACCCCCTCGTCCTACCATCCCCAAGATGTTTTGGGCACTGGGTTTTAGGGGGGACGCGTCCCCACGTAACGCTAGTATAAATAAAAAGCATGTGTAAGAGAAAACACATTCATTGAATACTTTGTATTGAGCATTACGCAAAGGAGGTTGCCCTTTTGAAGAGGCACATTACACTTTGCAATGCAATTATATCATTTCAATACAATCTTACTTTCTTAATTTCAATTGCGGTGCATAGTTGTTATATTTTGTTGTTGGATTAATCATTTACACGAGTGTTACGTGGGACACACATACTCCATCCTCAAGCCATCCGAGACATTCAGGGACTTGAGGACAGAGGCAGACATCCCCCACAACTTTGGCCAATGCAAAAACGAAGGGGATGTTCTGAGTCCCCTATGGCCCAACACCTTATTTTTATTTTTATTTTCTTTTTTCTTTTTTCTTGTCAATCATGCTGATTAGTGAAGACTTGTTTTTCACTATCATATTGATATTGTCGATGTATCATTGTATCTCTATCTAGCATGAAGTATCAATGTATCTCGGATTCTTAGTTCCAATTTCTATGTTAATGTCAATGACTCAATTTGAAACATTGAAATATGAGCATTGAATTTTAAATATAGCATTTTGGACCTTAGCTTATGTGATGATCAATTTGATTAATGGTTTCATCTTTAAACTTTCAATTTTAAGTCTTGGTTTATTAAAGTATTCATGTCATATTATATACATATATATATTATCCGTTCCCTTGTCCCCAAAATTTGATTTTTTTCCGCCGTCCCGAAACCTTGTCCCTACGTCTCGGAGTCTTAGGTTACTTATGGTTTACATTGCGGTTCATATCATCGATATTGGAACTCTTTTTAGGGCCGTGTTTTAGAACTACTTCAATAGTTTAGGGCTTTCTGCAATCGTCTCCATCAGTATGCTCTTGCCTTGCACCTTGTGGATCTCGGTGATCGAAAAGTTGTAACAAAAGTGATGGCACTAAGTTTTTGCCCCCAATTTGCCATTTTCCCCTTGCGAGTTGTTATTTTATTATTTAGGCTAGAAACCTTGTGCCATAGATTTTAAAATATCTCAAAAAAGAGTTTTTGGCTAAGCACACGAGATCAATGTGTGAAGTGAGGTGGCATTGACCCATCATTATAAGGCCTTAGACATCTATATACGAACTTGAGCTTCCACCTACCTTCGGGTATATCAAAAAGCCCTATAGTTTTCCAAACCTAGCCATAGTAAGCCTTGAGCCGTTCGTAATTTGTGGTGCAGGCTGAAGCGGCTAGCCTCGGGAAGTTACTTGCATTACCTTAGATAAGAGATAACGGGCTATGGGAAGTATACTTAAGTAATTAGTGCTCTGAAACACTGGGCCGACACTATTTACGAATGAGATTAGTATATTTGTGAGCCCACTAATCATACACACCTTGTAGTAAGAGGAATCCATCACTAGTGAATTTTTTTGATTGACAGTTATGGAAGGATGACTTAGAGGTATTACAAATGACAAAGGTATTACAAATGACAAAGGTCGATTTTTTGGGGGCACTTAGGGAACATCTAAATAATCACTTAGGTTTTTTAAAAATAAAAAAATTGGACTCCCATACGATGGTAGTGACCTGATTTGAAGAAACGAACCAACTTCTAGTAGAGATGCAAGTCACGAGGACCCGAAATGCAAGCCCAAATCAATAGCCTTACCACTCAACAAAAACAAATAATGTACATTATCACAATTCTAATAAAACATAATTCATGAATCTGGTTAGACCAACAATTTTGAAAACAACATCGATTCGGAAGAATGCCATATGGCCCAAAATTGGATTTTTTTAAATTTGATGGCAAGGATGCACCAATTGGTTGTATAGAGTAGAGCAATATTTACAATGCACAACACTTTGTATATGGAAACATGGTTTCGATAGCCTCTTTCAATCTAGAAAAGGAAGCCATCCAATGATACAATTAGTATGAAAACTCGATGGTGCATCGTTTTGGACAATTTTCTAAAATCTTAATGGTTCAATTCGCCAAAGGGCATATGTGGATTTCACAAGGGCGTTAATTAAGTTACGATAGATTGGTACTATTTGTGAATATTAGACATAATTCAAGAACTCGCCAATTGAACAAAAGGGATGACAGATGAATTCTTCAAAAGCTGCTTAAAAGTAGACATTAGATCCATGGTCAAAATTTTCAAACTAGGGGTTATGTTGGCAACAATTAGGTTGGCTAAGGTGGCGGAAGAACAAGTTCCTAGCTCAACGCAACCCTTCTAAACCACCCCCTTTCGCATTCAACCACAACACAAGCAATAACATTCCCAAACCCTTGATTCACACCAATTAAATGATTCACCGCAACAAAGATGCAAGCTTGTTGGGAAAAGGGTTATGTTATAACTATGATGACAAGTTCACACCGAGTCACTTTGTTTTATAGAACATAAATTGTCTTTGTTAGATGTAGATAAATATAAAGATAAAATATATTAATGTCCAACGAATGACCACAAAAGTAGGTCAAAGGGACTGCAAATAGCACCATGTGCAAATACAAAGTGGGAGAACCAAAAGGTTCCCGAGAAAGAAAAGTACAAAGCCAGAGAAGTTGGTAGAACCGGAAAGAGCAATCCCACAAACCCAAAACTGGGGTGGAAATGCAAATGAGAAGAAGGGAAGACGACCAAGGAGAAGCAATGAGGAAAGTCTATCAGGGAATGGTAGATCCAACTCTCCTAACATCCGAGGCCGACTGGAAGAAACTTTGGATGGAATGACGACCAAACGAAGAGGTGGTAGAGTGTAGAGGCCGCCTACTATGTTGTTGTCTGGACATCGTACTATATCTCAAAGGCCTGGTAGATCTAGTCTGTCTCCTGGTGCAGGATCTGGTATGGGCTTGTCTAAGATGGCTCGGGGAATTGTGGATGGTTTCCTTGGGAAAACAACGAGGAAAGTCTATTAGGGAATGGTAGATCCAACTCTCCTAACATCCGAGGCCGACTAGAAGAAACTCTGGATGGAATGACGACCAAACGAAGAGGTGGTAGAGTGTAGAGGTCGCCTACTAATCTTTGTTGTTTGGACACCGTACTATATCTCAAAGGCCTAGTAGATCTAGTCTGTCTCCTGGTGCAGGATCTGGTATGGGCTTGTCTAAGATGGCTTGGGGAACTGTGGATGGTTTCCCTGGGCTGAACAGATTTGGAGTAAGAAGCGGAGCTGGCCTCACCTTGGCGCTTAGTGCCTAGCACTGTGAAGAAGGAAGTGATCCGCCGAGTAGAATTTGGTCTGGAATGTGGCTGAAGAGTGTGCTCATGAAGCCTCAGAGCCTCCTATATGTATAAAGCCAAGCACTTCTGATCCTCATACTTGAAGAAGTCAGAAAGAGCATGTGCCCTCCTAAATAGGCAGTAGAACCTCCCTTTGATCTCATAGTAAATGGGCTAATGAAAGATGAAGTGTGTCTCCATCTTGGTTTCCTGGAGATGTTTATCCATGTTCCAATTTTGAGGTCATGATAGCAAATGGAGGAACATTACCTTTTAAGGGAACATGCTGAAATGTCTGAATTTTTGTTGGCGACTATAATCTGAAATCAAACATGTTTGTTCTACCATTAGGAGGTTGTGATGTGGTTTTGGGCGCACTATGGCTATGGACATTGGAACCTATCCTTTGGGATTTTTTCAAACCTTGTAAGGGGACGTGCTGAAATGTGTGGATCTTAGTTGGGGATTATAATCTGAAATCAAACATGTTTGTTCTACCATCGAGGTTGTGATGTAGTATTGGGTGCACTATGGCTATGGACATTGGGACCTATTCTTTGGGACTTTTCCGGAACCTTGTAAGGGGACATGCTGAAATGTCCGAATCTTAGTTGGGACTATAATCTGAAATCAAACATGTTTGTTCTACCATTAAGAGGTTGTGATGTAGTCTTGGGCACACAATGGCTATGGACATTGGGACCTATCCTCTGGGACTTTTTCGAACTATGAATGCGATTCACAGATCAAGGCAATTGCCACCTTAAAAGGACCGACTTTCAGATCCACTAGCGTCATTAGTTCACATTAGACGGAAAAGTTGCTTAAAAAGGCTCTCACGGGGTTATCACCCAACTTTGTGCCATCATATCAATGCATCATTTGATCACAACTATCTCTGTTGTAATTGTAGGAACTATTGGCTAAGCATGAAACATCTTTGAGGAGCCTAGGGTTACCTCTACAATGATCAAAAGGTCAAGCCATTTAGCTTGGTGCATGAAGTGTACCTCCTAATATTTGTCTTTACTTGATAACCCTTTCTACTAAATGGGGAAATAGAAAAAATGATATATGAATTGTTATAGGAAGGAGCCATTAAACCAAGTATAAGCCCATACTCTTCCCCAATATTGCTGGTCGGGACAAAAGATGGGACCTAGCGACCTTGAATTGATATCAAGAACTACAAAAAATCACCATCAAGAATGAATTCCCAATCCTAGTGATTGATGATCTCTTAAACGAACTACATAGAGCTTCTTCTTCTCGGAGCTTGACCTAAGGTCAGGCTATCATCAGATCCACAAGATAGAGCAAGACATTCCTAAGACAACCTTTCGAACTCATGAAGACTACTATGAATTTCTGGTCGAGCCATTTGTCCTCACCCATGCACTATCGACATTCTAAGGCCTAATGAACAAGATCTTTGGACCAATTCTTAAAAATTCGTCTTTATCTTCTTTGATCACATCCTTTTTATAGTCGGTCACGGGAGAAACATCTGATGCACTTGAAACAAACCTTCCAAATCCTTGTAGATAACTAGTGATGTGCCAAATGGTCCAAGTGCCTGCTGTTTGGCCAAAAATAAATCACATATCTAGGGCACATTATCTTTGAGGAAGGGGTCAAGGTGGATCTTGAAAAAAATGAGGCTATGAAAATTCGTGTAAACCCAAAACATTCAAGCCCCTTCGCAGATTTTTGGGCCTCACAGGATATTATCGTAAATTTGTTGAGGACTTTGAGAAAATTGCATCCTCATTGACAACCATGTTAACAAAGGATGCATTTCATTGATCAAAGGTGGTGGAAACAACCTTTGAACTTCTCAAGTGGGACACGTGTGCTATATGCTAGTTCTTGCTATACTTGACTTCTCCGAGCCCATTGTCATTCAAAGAATTGCTTTGGGAAGTGGAATTGCAGCAGTTTTGATGCAAGAAGGCAGACCCTAGCAAATCACCAGCAAGGTACTTACAGGGAGAAACTTTGGTTGCCTCACATATGAGAAAGAATTGCTTGCCATCCTTTGTGCTGTGAACGAATGTTGCCCATACATAATTGGGAGATTTTTTTTTTTTCATAAAAACTGATCTTCGTAGTCTGAAGTACTTCTTCAAACAGGGAGCCTCTTGTCCTGAAAAGTGGAAATGGGTAACAAAATTGATGGGCTATGACTATAAGATCACCTAAAAAAATCCAAGGACAATGTTGTCTCATAAGTATGAAGAACAAACAACCTTGTGTGCACTATCATTTTCCATCCTTGAGTGGATGCAAGAGGTTCAACAAGAGTAGAACCAAGATCTCCAACTTCAGTGACTCATCCAGCAAGTGTCCACTAATCCATCTTCTAAGACGAATTACTATTGGGATGGTCACTATTTGCTCCACAAAGGTCTTCTTGTATTGGCTCCTAAATCAGCACTATGAGCAAAACTGATGCTTGAACTATATGCCTCACCATTAGGTAACCACTCTAGTTTTTGAAAACATATGAATAGATCCGGAAAAACTTCTTTGAGAGGGAGTTAAACAAACATCAAAAACTTTGTAGCACAATGTGAGATATATCAATGTAACAAAGGTGAAACATTAGCGACCTTCAGATTACTCCAACCATTACCTATCACCGTTTGAATATGGACTGACATATCTACGGATTTCATTGAAGGGCTATCAAAATGTGCAGGGAAATCAATTATTCCGCTGGTGGTGAATTGCCTCTCCAAGTATGCTCACTTGTGCTCCCCCGCCAACCGCTTTAAAGCATCTACTATTACATAGACCTTTATTGATCAAATCTTCTGCCTCCATGGAATATCTGCTTCCATTGTGTGCAATTGTTATTCCATTTTCACTAGTAACTTCTTGCAGGAATGCGTACACACGGTACCCAACCTAAGATGAGATCAGCCTACCATTGGCAAATAGATGGTCAAACAAAAATTGTCAACCAATGCTTGGAGACCTATCTACGTTGCTTTGCCTTAGATCAACAAAATCACTGGGTTAAATGTTTACTATTTGCGGAATGGTGGTACAATACCACTTATAACACAACAACCAAGAAGACACCATATGAAGTTGTCTATGGGCAACCACCACCATCTCTTCAATCATACATCCCAGGCAATTCTAAGGTACAAACAATAGATTACACACTCAGCATGTGCGACAATATCCTTTGGACTCTAAGGACAACATGCATGTAACACAATCAAATGAAGCAATAGGCCAATCAACACCATTTTGAACGTGCCTTTAATGTTAGGGACATGCTTTTTCTCTTGCTATAGTCTTATAAGCGGTTCTCCTTGAAAATGTAAGGCTGCGAAAAACTAGCCTCCATGTTTTATGGCCCTAAAAAGTCATCCTATCACGTACAAGTTGGAGCTACCTTCTTCAAGCATCCATCCTGTCTTTCATGTCCCTAGTTTAAAGGTCATTAGTCAACATGTTTAGGTTTAGACCGCACAACTTGAGCTCGATCTTCGAGCGTCTATTTTCTTGGAACTAAAGTCTATCCTAGATAGACAATCACGACAACTGCGCTCTTGCACTATCATTGAGGTCCTAGTATAGTGACGTGGAATGCAACTAGAAGACGCAAATGGGAACCCTTACTCCAATTGCAACAGCAGTTTCTGCATCTCAAGCTTTGAGGACAAAATGTGTTTGAGGGGGAGGGCATGTAAGGACATCTTTGTTCTAACTATTTTCTTTGTATTAGGTGTTATAAATAAAATTTTGGATACATATACTTTTTAAGTCGTCCTATTGCTAGATTATAATTATTCCACATGTATGGGAAAGTATTAGCTGTCTTGAATATAGTATAAGTAAAAGGCACGTGGAAGAGGAAAATGCATCCATTGAATATTTTGTATTGAGCATTGCTCAAAGGAGGTTGCCCCCTCGAAGAGGCTAGCGAATTTTGCAGTACATTTATGTCATTTCAATACAATCTTGCTTTCATCATTTCAGTTGCAGTGCAGATTCGCTGTATTTCTATTGTTGGATTAATCTATTTGCAGGAAGGTTCATATCAAAACCAGATTTAGAGTGAATAACTCTGCCGGATTGCTCTTGATTTATTCAATTGAGTGCCTCCCCTAGTGCTAGTTCTGTTGTCGAGTGCTTTGGCACAAACACACTAAGGGGTTCAAGAACCCTCCCATTTTAATCTAATTTACAGAATGTGAACATGGTATGGATTACCTACACATGTGTAAGTCTTGAAAATATGTACAAACATAAAAGAAATCTAATCAATGTTGTGGAAATTCAAGTGAAAGGGAAAAGAATAAATGAGTTTTATATTTCTCTGAGTCTTTAGTGGTGACAATTATTAATAATGGATCTCCCAACTAAAAGGAGCATAAACTTTGCAGAAACAAACTGCCTATAGCAAAGGTGACCACAGTATTGCAAGAATCAAAATGTTTAACTAAACGCTATTTTCTGAGTAACACAAATGTAGACAGAATATTGAGCCAAACAAATCAATGAAGCTTCAAAACCATTCATGCAAACAATGTTAGTTTAAGTGCACACACAGTGGTTAAACATCTTCAAGTTGGCTGTGGAATGAAAGATATAAAACAACATTAATACAATGAAAACTTAAATTAATACTACATCACATACAAACATAGCCACTGCAGAGAAAATCTCCTTGTCTTAAAGTTTGTATTGTGTTGGCATATCCTTACAAGAGTCTTTTCTGAATGTGTCTAATGACTATTCTTAAATTTGTTTATCACAATGTTACAAGTTCCTTCTATGGCTCAACATATCTTTGATGCTTTCCCTTCAAAGGGAATATGAAATGATTAGTTGCAAGAGACCGTTCACCTTCTACAGAGCAGACGAAACAAGCTTTGTTTGACATTTGGAAGCCTCACAAGAAGGCTTATGTGGCTATTTAAGGCTGCTGAGATATGAATGCCAGTTTTGTCTCCTGGATTTGATACTGGGGCTTTGCTTTGAAAGCCCATTTGCTTTTACCACACGAACTCATCTCATCGAACCTTGCAAACTCAATCTATTAAATGGATCATACAACTCCATTAAAACTGTAATTTTTTTGGTCATAAATTTGTTAATAAGCTTTGCAATCAAAAATTGTCCTTGAATGATCAAAAGTATATTTTTGGTATCATAAATTTTCTGAAGTTGTAAAGTAGTATGTATTATTAGTCCTCTCCCTCTCTCTCTAAGAATATATATTTTAGAGTAAAAAGAAGGCAACTGTATCAATTTTTGGGTGGCAATTTTACTATGTTTCTCCATGTTAGTTTCTGGAATTGGGGACACAGGGATGTGTTTCCGGGCGATTTGTTTTTTGTTTTTCAAGATGATGGGGACCATATTTTATATATATATAAAATATTGTTATTATTAGTATTGTTATTATTTTTGGTGTCATAGCTTATCAGCTGTATAATCAAACTGTAAAACATCATCAAAATTTCTAAATAGCTGAAATTTAAATAACATTTACATCTATAACATTGAACAATCAAGTTAAACATTGATATACGGATATAAAATTGTAAATATGAATATCAGATTGTTATATTGCCAATGATCATGAAAATGGCTCCTTGTTGATTTTAAAATTTGTAATTGAAAATTTTACAAGGATACGACTCATACAACTGACCATCCCTTACTGTTAGGCAGGACTGGAGATGTCGCCACCAGAATTATTGAAACTATCCAGGGTACAAATTTTGCCACAAGGAAATATACCAAAAGTGACTGTTAGCCTGCTTACAATTCCCAATCACCTTCATGGTAACATTTATAGCAACCAGGTAAAAGATAAACTGAAAAGATCCATTACTTCTTTCTATGTGTCTTCACAGATTCATTTTTATTATTATTATTATTATTATTGTTATTATTTTTGGTGTCATAGCTTATCAGCTGTATAATCAAACTGTAAAACATCATCGAAATTTCTAAATAGCTGAAATTTAAATAACATTTACATCTATAACATTGAACAATCAAGTTAAACATTGATATACGAATATAAAATTGTAAATATGAATATCAGATTGTTATATTGCCAATGATCATGAAAATGGCTCCTCATTGATTTTTAAAATTTGTAATTGAAAATTTTACAAGGATACAACTCATACAACTGACCATCCCTTACTGCTAGGCAGGACTGGAGATGCTGCCACCAGAATCATTGAAACTATCCAGGGTACAAATTTTGCCACAAGGAAATATACCAAAAGTGACTGTTAGGCTGCTTACAATTCCCAATCACCTTCATGGTAACATTTATAGCAACCAGGTAAAAGATAAACTGAAAAGATCCATTACTTCTTTCTAGGTGTCTTCACAGATTCATTTTTACTTCCCAATTCCTTGATCTCTCGAAACTTTCTTTGTAGCATGTATACATGCGTCTTGTTTATTATGTCAGTTCCATTTCCTCCTGTATTTTAATAGGATGTTCCGAATCCAGGCTGAGATCCACCTATTCTCTCTTCATGACTCTTATAGTGTCCTCCAACAAGGATTGCAAATGTGACCACAAGTTTTTTTCTCTAACTTTGATTTTTATTAGGGTATCCTGAAATCCAGCCTGAGAAATATCTGTTCTCTCTTTATGATTCCGTTAGTTTCCTCCAGTAAGGACTCCAACCCCGGACTTTCTGCTTTGTCTTTTCTCATTTTTTCTGTTTTTGGGAACTTGTTTTGAGTTGTCCCCACTCGCACTTTGTATATTGTTTGGGCTGCAGTCCCATTGACCTACTTTTGTGGTCATTCATTGGACATTAATATATTTATCTTATCTTATCTCCCATATTTTCATCATGGTAAGGGTGTCAATATGGTCCATGGATTGAAGCTCTAATTTCTCCAACATTTGTGGCTTTCTTGTGGTTGGCCTGTAGTCTTTCCACCTTGGTAACCCTGAGTTGAAGTAGCAGATCCTTAGTCTGCAGATTCAGTGGAGAGCCTTTGGCACTCCTTGGTATGGCCAGGATCAACAGGGTACACCCTAGATTCAACCAGTTGTGTGTCCTCTTCTTCAAGCTTATCTTGAGGTTTGGATCTCTTGCCCAAGGTTTGCCAATCATCCATTGTTTTCTTAGCTTCCTGATCTATTTCCTCTTCTCCACCTCCCTTGGATTCTACTTCACAAGCAACATGTCGGCTGCAGTTTTCTACTGCGGTTGCCATTCCCCACAATAAACACTGTGCCCTCTCAAGCTTCGGATTTCCACGATTTCAACTGTGGAAGGAACCTAATTATTTTTCAACATTGCAGATTGTTTTGTGCCATACAAACCCTACTAAAAACAGAAGGCATTGCTATGGTTTCTATTACATAGAGAGCACAGGGCATAGAGGATTTGGGTATGCTCACTGTTGTAGCACACGACAACTCTTTCAAGTTTCCACTATGTCTAGTCTTTTGATATGGATTGATTTTGAAAAAAAGATTTGATAGCAAGCATGTGTGCAATTTGATTGCACAGGTGCAATGCTTGCTGTTAGATCTTGCTGTAGAAGTCCAACTCATTGTTCATCTGATGTGGCAGAGCTAAATGGAGTTAAAGAAGCATGTCGATAATTTTGTATCCAATGAAGTATTGCATATAGCTTTGTAGGGATCAGTGTTTGGAGTTGGAGTATAGTTTAGAAAGGATATCAGGAATCTTAGATTCAGCCTCAGCTATTGAATTTGGGAACAGACAAATCAATGAGATTCTAACCCCAATTCAAACTGCCATAGTTTTAGCGAAGTTGGTTCCCTTTCTCCACATTAGAGTTGTAAACTAATAGCATCTCCTTTATTTTCCGTAATTCCTTCCGCTCCTGCTTTTCTACCTTAAATTTAAATGGACCATCACTTTTAATTTCAAAATGGCTATCAGGGGCGAGCCTATCATAAAATGGGATGTTTTCCTCATTCTATTGCCGATCATTATCCTGGAGTATTTCTATATTTATCTGTCTTATTGATGATGGAATATTTCTAGTTTTTTTATAAAATTTTTGACCATCAGACTAAAAGTTATTAGGGTTACTGTCTATCATTAGGCTAATTTTATTGATGAATTTAGGGTGCTGATTCTGCCTATAATTTGACTTGTCTTTTCTTCTAATTTTGGAACTTTTATCTATTTCTATGTACATCTTATTTATGGATGTAATTAGGCATCCCTTGTTTCCTATTATGTTAAGCCTCTTACATTCCACTGGATTTATTATATCTATATTTGCTACTTTGAAAGTGTTCACTGATTATACGAATCCCTGCACTAAGTGCAGATCCAATGACAGGCCTGTAATGCCAATTGTTTGATCTCTTCTAGGAGATGATCAACCTTGGATATTTGGAGAATGTCAGGGTATGTTGTTATCTCTGAGGATAGGTCAATTGGCTCCATTCTCTAGAGGACACCATTCGACTCTAAACTGGTGACCATATACAATGGTAGATAGCCATTTTCTGTACTGCTGACAAGTATTAGCTCTACCTATTTTGTTACCTTTTGGTTGCATGTCTCTTCTGGGATGGAAGTTGTTTCACATTGTTGTATCTCAAGAAACTCTACTCTTCTAGTAATTGCTTTGTATCCTTGCCGTTTCTGAACTTTTTAGGTTTGCATTTGTCTTGGTTATTTATTTATTATTATTTCTTTCTTATGTGGAAGCTACTTTAGTCACTCCTTTTGCTATCACTTTTGCCTGTACTTTTGAGTCCCATTGACCTATACTGGTTATTCGTGGACTTCAATTTAGTTTCTCTCTCCCTAGAATAACCTCCGTAGGAGATGTAGGAGCTGGTTATTATCCAAGTCGCTTTGAAACAGGAAAGTATGAAGTTTCTAATTTCAAAATAGAAATGTTCTTAAAAATAGCACTTCCCAAAATTTTGAAAATGTAGAAACTTTATTGATGTTGTCTGCATGCATACTTGTGCGAGACACATATTTGTTAATAACGATAAAATGTAAGCACTAACAAAAAATAGCAAATACAGAAAAATATTCTTTTACGACTAAAGAGATTAATTTTTCATTACAAAATGGGAATTTATATCATCCAAATTAGAATGGTATAATGAAAAATGAATTGATACGTTGACACTACTCATAAGCTTTAACCTTCATAAAATTACACTCTGAATGCAAGTGATCTAGATCAATAATTATCAAGACCAAGCTTATCTTACATCTCAAACAAATCCAGTCGTATTGATGCTAGTCGAGCAGATGAGGCTGGTGTTGAAGACCTTGGCACATATATTTATGCATTAAAAGTATGAAAAGAAAAAAATCCAATTCAGGATTTTAAAATCTACATTCAAAACTTTGTGCTGCCTCATGAATATTTACCAAAGTTAGGTTTTTTAGGATTTACATCTAAAGATTTTAGGATATTAATGACAGATAAGATGAATATTTTAGTGCAAGAGTATTAAATCCTCTGCCTTTGTAGAACCCAAACTGTTATTCTTCTCCGAATTGATAAATATGCATTCTGGTTCCTCTCTGCAGGCAAGAGATAGTTACTCGTGGAAGATGAAAATTAACAGTATTTACAACTCTTCCATTCATGCAGCATTAACTGTACTTGTGTCTGAAAAGTCCCCTTGTCCTGAAGCAAGGGAAAAGTATATGGTAAAGAAGGGTAGTCTTGTTAGGATTTGAAAGTATTATTACTAATGGTTGCCTTTATTCCTCCAGACACATCTTTTTCATTGTATGTGGCATTCCTTCCCGTTTGCTATCCTGGATAAATACTTATTTAATTACTTTGGAGTTAGAGCATGCACTGAAATGGGTGTCCCATGTATTAATGGTCTTCATTCGATCTACAAATCATCCATACCAGGCTTCAACGTATCCCTAGTAACGATGCCGATGATGGCTTCAAGTATGGTCTCTCTACTGTCATAAACTTCTTTGAAATGACTTCTATTAGTGGCTGAATTTCAAAGTGAATTTTTTGTTTGATAAAATGAGTAAGAACTTTTCAATGCTATGTTTTCACACCAATGTGCCCTTCACCGAATCAGGTTGCTTGCAAACTGACCGCACTTCATTAATTATCATTGATAGCAAAACAGATTTGACTTGTGAGAGCCAACTCAGCATGGTGAAGTTTGAGGCATATAGTGACTCAAGTTTATAACAGCTTGAACCTGAAAATTTCTTAAAGATTTTCTTCTGGTTGGTGATGATACGAGAAACTTGAAAATCTCTTTGTACCATCTTATGTATACATAAAATTTGTTCCTTCTACTCCTTTAAAATTTATTTAAGCTATGAACTATGCTTGGGCTCCAAATATGATTATGCCTGCCCTCACAGTCAACGTCACAACAAACTGGTGCATTGTTGGTGATGAGTTGGAATACGTTTGATGGCCTCACTTCGATTGCTTCAAGTTGACGAAAACAATGTCTTATTTCTGATAAACATTCTTCTGCTTTGGAGACATTATGCCATTTGGTGAAGAAGCAAATATGTTAACTTATGTACTTTTTCAGACTTCCACAGCTTGTATCTCTTAGACTTTTGTAAAGTTTTTTTCTGGGATGTGGTCATTTTTATTGCAAAAGAAATGAAGAAGTTAACATAGAGAAAACTCTACATAACTATGTTTACCGATGACATTTCTTGTGTCAAGCCAGGCAACTGGATTGTGAAAACCAATTACATTTGTGCAAACCAAACTTGTATTCCATTAACTGAAAACTGAGATTCAATTACATATTTATTACATTGAGAATGCCAGTTCTGTTCATCTCCAAGATGACTGTTCGGTTCAACTTTTGACGTCTCTTGAGATTCTATAAGAAGACAAATGCCTACTCCTAGGATTAATAAAATACTATGTACAATAATATTACATCCCCCTTAATGTATAGGGGTTATAGTGACACCAAACATGCCTTTGAATTTTTCAAATTCTTCTCTTCTTGGAGTTGAGGGACAGTCTCATTGTCCGTCCGCAGTACACTCTCTGTCACTGGATGCATGCCCTTCGTATCCCCTTTGGCCAGATCAGAGTTGGTTCCCATAGACTCCGGTGCGAGATGGATCATCACCTTGATCGCTCTGATAGGACTTGTTTGCTTTGTAGCCTTCAGGAGACCGAGATAGAGATGCACTTCATTTTCCGATGCCCCCTTTATTATGAGATCAGAGGGAGATTCTATTGTCTTTTTAGGAGGGCACAAACTCTTTTTGACTTCTTCAGGTATGAGGACCAGAAGTGTCTAGCCTTATACATACAGGAGGCCATGAGGCTTCGTGAGCACACTCTTCAGCCACCTTCCAGGCCGATTCTACCTAGCAGATCACTTCCTTCAATGAGAGGTACTAAGCGCCAATGTGAGACTTGCTCTGCTTCTCACTCCAGATTTGTTCATCCCAGGGACACCATCCATAGTTCCTCGAGCCATCACATTCAAGTCCTCACCAGTCCGACACTAGGCGACAAACTAGATCTACCAAATCTTTGAGATATAGTATGACGTCCAGACAACAACATAGTAGACGGCCCTTGCACTCCGCCGCTTCTTTTTCCAGTCGTCAATCCATCCAGAGTTTCTTCCAGTCGGCCTTGAATGTTAGGGGAGCTCCCTGATGGACTTTCTTCTTCGCCTCTCCTCGACCTTCTTCCCTCTCTTCTTCTCGCTTGCATTCCCACACCCGGGTTTGGGTTCGTGGGATGGCTCTTCCCATTCTTGTCGCCTTTTTAGGCTTTTTGTATTTTCTTTGCACTGTTCTTTCTCGGGAACCTTTTGGTTCTCTTGCTTTGTATTTACGCTTGTGGGCCTTTTCAGTCCCATTGACCTACTTTTGTGGTCATTTGTTGGACATTAATATATTTATCTTATCTTATCTTCCACACACCTTTGTTTGGATATTCGCTGGTTGCTTTGCAGTTGGATAATGTAGCAATTCAACATTGTTGTCTTTCACATAATGCCGAATCAAATGATATTTGTTGTTTATGTTCTTGGTTCAATCATGAAATAATGGATTCTTGTCCATTGCGATTGCTGAAGTGTTATCAACCATGAGTGGTGTAGAAGAAACTTGTTTTACTTGTAAATCTGTAAGAATCCTTCTGAGCCATAGTATTTCCCTAGTTGCCTTTACAATTGCCATGTATTCTGCTTTTGTTGAAGAAATTGTTGGCACTAACTGCTTCTTTGACTTCCAAGAGATGATGTTGTTCCTAAGTTCATTAGGAAACCTGTAGTTGATTTCCCATCATCAAAATCACCTCCATAGTCAGAATTTGAATATCCAGCCATTTTGCAATCCACTGCCCTAAAGTATTCGAGCCTACAATCCAGGGCTTCCTTTAGATATCGAAACACTCTTTTTGTTGCTACTCGATGCCTTTCCCTAGGTTGTTGCATGAATTTTTAAAGAACACCAACTGCAAAAGCAATATTTGGTCTAGTGGTGATTACATAGATCACACTTCCATTGAGTTGTTTGTACTTAGTTACATCTACAAGCTTTGAAGTATCATCTGATGTCAGCTTCAAATTTTGTTCCATGGGCATGCAAAGTGATTTACAGTTTGTCATTTCAAATTTGCTCAAAATTTCACCAATGTATTTCTACTTTGTGATGAAAATGTACTTTGATTTTGAATCACTTAAATACTCAAATAGCAAGATTGTCTGGAAACATCTGTTACCTCCCTGTACCAGGCCTGATATGTACGTGCATTACTGGTATGGGTATGGGCAGTGCATTGTTGGAGTACGTTGCAGGTACATACCTGCAAGCCCCTGTATTCGGGATGTACCTAGGGCTTGCAGGCACGCACCTGCAACGTACTCCAACCCAAATTTCTACCATTTCCAATTTAAAATCATTAAAAAATAAAAAATAAAAAGTAAATGCCCGTAAATCAGTTGAATCCCGCATCTTCTCGCCTTTGGCTTGTAAAATGTCTCCAATCTTCACCAAACTTCTGTTAACGTGGCTGCGAGTTCGGGAGGAGTTGTAGCTGTGAGTTCGTGAGTTGTAGCAATTTGGGAGGGACTGTAATTTAACCCTGTGCAGGAGAAGAAGAGAGCACGTGCCTAGAGGAGCTGTTGTTTCAATTGCCACTACCATTGCCCTTGCCGCTGGAGAAAAGTCGATAGTTTTAGGTTTTGTAACTTTAGATTTTTCATTTCTTTCTTTCTTTATTTAATTTAAGTTTGTAGTGTATTTTTTAATATTTTAATATTTGTTATGTAGTGTATTTTATTTTGTAGTGTATTATATTTGTTATGTAGTTAGCCTAATTTTGTTATGTAGTGTATTTTTAACTTTTTAATATTTGGAAAAAAAGTTTGATATTTTGAATGTTTAAATATTTTTAAAAAATGATATAAAAATTAAATTACAAACTCAATAATATATTAAATTTATTATATTAAAAACATTAAATATTTTTATTCATAAAATTTATTCTTTTTAAATTTTAATTAATATTTTAAAGATTTTCGTCTAGATTTTTATTTATTAATATATAATATTTATATATTTATAATATTTCAATTAAATTTTTAAAGTTTATTTTATATTTTAATATTTTAAAATTTATTATATAAAATATATATTAGTCGAATTTATATTTTAATATTTATTATATATAAACGTACCCACAACGTACTACACCCGAGGTTTTTAAAAATTTGCCGTTTTAGCGTACCGTACCCGTACCTGTACTGAAATAGTCTAGCCAAATAGTAATGAAAGTATGCCAAATATGTCATTTTAAAGCCTTTCATCAATTCTACTTCGATTTTTGTAGTGTATCTTTCATTGTTTTCTGTGAGGAGGAAATCATCCACATATACAACTAGAAATACAACTGTTTTGACAAATAGAGTTGCATCTTCAAATTCAAAACACTGAAAGTTCATGTTCAAGAGATACTTAGTGAGGTTTTTATACGGTGCTTTGGGGGCTTGTTTCAACCCATACAATGATTTCTCCAACTTGCACACTTTGTACTCTTGGCTGTCTACTGCAAATCCTTATGGTTGAGTCATGTACATTGTTTCTTTGAGATCACCATTCAAAAAAGTAGTTTTTACATCCATTTGATGAACTTTCCATCCGTTTTGTGCTGCCAAAGCCAACAAAGTTTGAATAATAGTCCATTTTGCTGTAGGTGCAAAGGTCTCATTATAGTCTATCCCTTCCTTCTAGGAAAATCCCTTTGTGACAACCATGCTTTGTGTTTGTCAAGTGAGCCATCTGCTTTGTACTTGTTATGAAAGATCCACATACAACTGATTGGTTGATAGTTGATTGAAGGACCAACCAACTTCCAAGTCCCATTTTTGACCAAGGCATCATATTCACTTTTCATTGCTTTTCTCCATACATCCAACTTTTCCACTTGTTTGAAGGAGGTTGGTTTGGAGTCAAGAGGAATATTAACATCTTTTGGATGGTTAAAAGTTGAGTTGTACCCGGGTGTGCCCTCCAAGGTATTTTTTCTTGAATAGTTTCATGCATTTTATCTATTTTTGATTTGTTTTATATGTGCTTCTGGTGCATGTTTTCCCAACTTCATCAGGTTTGACATTTGTGAGTGTCTGTGTGAGCCATTTAGGCATCTTTTTCTACATCTCTTGTGGAACAACTGGTGCGTCGATTTCTTGTCATGAAGCTTCTTCATTTTCTAACAGCTTCTCTAGAAACACTCGCTTGTTTTATGAAGTTTGAATTTCTACTATAGGGGGTGTTTCATTTTCAATTATAGGAGATAATACAAATTCAAGTGATTCCCAATTACATGTCCCCCCCTCACTATTTGGGATTGCTTTATCTATCTCCTTGTAAACATCAAATTTGACAAATTTCTCAAGTCAACTCAATTGTTGATTTATGTTGGCTATATTCTTTGTATTTAGCAAACAACATAACTTACACTAAGAAGTTTCTTGTTTTTTTCATCATATAACTTGTATGCCTTTGAGGATTCTAAATATCCCAAAATGATGCATTTTTGACTCTTGTGGTCCAACTTGTTCCTTTTCTCCTTTGGAATCAATGTGTAGCATATGGATCTAAAAACTCGAAGATGTTGCACTGAAAGAAGATGACCACACCAGACTTCATACAAAGTCTTCATTTGAAGGGCTGGTAATGGTGACCTGTTGCAGAGATACACTGTTGTTTGAGTTACTTCTTCCTAGAAATGCAGATTGACCCCCTTGAAATACAACATTACATGAACCATGTTCATCACAGTTCTATTCATCCTCTTAGCTACTCCATTTTGTTGAGTGTGAGTGATTATTAGATATGCTTGATCCCATTTTGCTTCAGATAGGCTTCAAACACCTTTGAAGTGAATTCACCACCATTGTTTGTCCGGGATCCCAGTGTGGGATTGCGCATTATTTTCAATCATGGTTCGAAACCTTGGAAAAGTTTTGACGGTTTAAAAAGTAGATCCATGTCATCCTGCTGTTTAGAAAGTAGATCTATGTCATCTTGTTGTAGTGATCAATGAACAACATGAAACACTTGTGAGCACCAACATAAAGAATTGGTAGAGAACACAAATCAAAGTGAATTAATTGCAACGTTTTGTCAGCTTTCAATTTTGATGTTTGAATGGTTCCCTTGAGTGTTTAGTTAGAGTGCAAGCTTCACATTTTTCAATTTTCTTAGGCAGAGTTGGCAATCCTACAACACCATTCTTTTGCATTGTGTGAATGCTGTCATAGTTTGTATGCCCAAATCTGGCATGCCACAAAAGACTTGGTGACATCCCTTCTTCTACAAGATGAGAAAAATTCTTTGAGATTGAAGGCTCGCCCTTGAGTTTTAACAACTTTCCTTCCTCAAATCTAGTCATTACAACTACTTTATCACATTTTCCTGTGATTTTTACTTTTCCATCATTTAGCAATATGGAGTGGCCTTGTTGGATTAGCACTAGGGACAATAAGTTTCTTTTCAATTGAGAAAGGTATAGGACATTTTTGAGAAATTTGGAAGAGCCGATGTCTTGAGTTGAAACGTCCCTTTTCTTTTTGGTTGCAAAACTCGATCTGTTTGCAAAGTATATTAGATCACAACTTTCTTCACGATACTCTTCAAAGAAAGTCATGTGTTGTGTGTCACCAGCGTTAAGGACCCAAGCACCAAACCAAGATGTATTTACTGAGAGATCATTGACTCCATTTGAAATGGAAAACATATATATTCATTTGTGAATTGAGTAGAGTCCAATTCCGAGGCCTTCTTTTTTGATAAAAAAGACTGTTTTCAATAGATTGCTTTCCCGTAAAGATTCTACATATGTTGCCTATAATTGCCCTTTTGATGAGCATAACACATACTTTTGGTTGAGGTTCAGGTTTCAGTCTTTCTTCTAAGGCCTTTTCTCTTTCAGCCATTTTGTCAACCAATTGATCAAAAAGACTATTTTCAATAGATTGCTTTCCTATAAAGACTCTAAATATGTTGAGTATGTATGAATGAATAAGAGCTTTTATGAAGGCAGTCATATATACATCAATTTTGACACCAACTACTTCAATATCATGCATTTCGACACTGGCACTTTACGTCACCATTATTCAACTCAAGATTAAACAATTTTAACTGCAATTGTATGAACTCTTAACTCTGAATGAGAATCATACAAATCTTTTGTTTGTTTACAACTTCCCAAGATGTGTTGTACCCTTATATGTGACGAAAAACTTTGCCATCCATTGAGGCCCTCATCAAGGCCAATGCCTTAGAATTCTTTTGCTTCCATATTTGTGATTTTGCCTTTGTTGTTGGTTCCATTACTTGCTTGTCTCCATAAAAAATGTTAGACCACAAATTATTGAAGATGAAAGTGTTCTCAACTTATGGTGACCAGTTTACCTAGGTGTCCTTCCCGATTAATGTTGTGTCAACATTTTAATATATTGAATGCATTTTGCCATGAAGGAAGATGGATTGGTTCCTTATCACTCCAAAAGGTTTTCTTTTCTATATACCACTAGACCAATATACCAAACCTCTTGATATGCTCGCCCTTTCTATATACCCATCGGTATGTGGAAGAAACTCGTCCTTTCAATATATCCGGTGGTACGTGAAAGAGACACTAAAGCATGTGAGAACAAAATGATGCATAGTACCCAGGTAGTATGTGAAAAGGATTTGCTCTATCAATGACACCGTTTAACAAGAAGTCCTTGTATGTGGGCATAACAACCCTATATACTCCGAGTATTCTTACTTTTAGGATTTAAGTCCAACGATTGTCGTGAATGGGTAATGAGGGAATGGGAAAATGAAGTTTTCCTTATTTCCCCTTGGCAATTTATAGGGATGATGCCACAAATGCCATTGTTGCAGCTATTTTAAGCTATAAATGCGGAGTTTGATCTTGACGATGTTACTCGTGTTGGTCGCCGATAGGACTTTTAGAAGAGCAACGATCGGGGACAAAGTCCCTCCTCTTTAATGGGAGAGGTTCCCTTATTCAGAAACGAACTTATTTACAAATGTACAGAACATTGTTTTATGGTCAAACTTGGATTTTACGAAAGTGTTTTCCACAAGGATCATCAATCACGCAAGGACTGAGGAAAGGGAAAAAGGAGATGAGCAGAATAGCAACATTCAGAATTATAGATAGCAGAATAATTCCTCCTGTATGCGAAGCTTCAAAGAATTTAAGACAAGATCATTTGCGTTGGCTGAATGAGATTAAATTTAAAGACACAAAGTTCCATAAATAACCTTCTTCAGATTTATTAATCAAGGACACAAAGTTCCTTCTTGGTTGTACAAGATCACTGTATTTGCAAAACTGAACAGTATGCAATCAGAGAGACTAACGAGTTAGGAACAAAATGATCTTCACGATATTAAAGGAAAACACAGAGATAACGAGAATCAGATAGACAAAGAATGAAAAGCCCTTTTGTATTGATTTCTTTAAGATCTATTTACACTTTCAGCAAATATTCCAAGTTCTTCCTCTCGTAAATGGCGTGGAAAGGCCATTATATAGATTACAAGTCAGTTACTCTTCGTAACCGTTTCTTTTAACTAGAGAATAGTTAAGTACCGCCAATTGCAATACCTTAACTAATTACAAAGAATACGAAAAGAAAGGAAAGAAGAGGAAAGGAAGGAGAAGGAGACAGGTGGCCGGCTACTGGGAGGGACCCACTGTCTTCAGAATCCGCTGCCTGAACTTCTTCAATGACTCAGCTATATCTCTGCCACGAGGGACTGACGTGTTGGTTGCAGACTGAGTCCAAAATCCCAGACATTTCTCCATCTCTTTATCAAACTCGACGTGAGTATGATAGTCTTTGTTTGCTTCTTCAATGGCAGACTGAAGAGAACAAATTTCCTTTATCTTGTCCTTAGAGATGGAGTCTTCCTTGAAAAGATTATCTTTGACAAAAGCTCTGAACTGAGCTTTGATTTCTTGCAAGGACAAGGGAACGCCAGAGTTTTCATCCTGAAGATGACAATGCATATCTTTGAACGCAGCAGCTGCCAGTGTCTTGAAAGCTTCTCCCTTCTGCCAGCTATTCTTCATTTCTCCTACAGCTTCCTCCAGGACTTTGATTTTCCACTCCACGCTGTAGACCCAAGATTTTGACAGATTGTCCTTAGCATCATCGAAAATCTTGTTCGCCAGTAAGATGTTCTCATCTGTCTGGCCCATGAGGCGAAGGTCTACAATGCAACTACTCCAGAGCTTAAGCTCTTTATCCATTACCCCAATAGTAGAGGACAGCTTCTGTTGCAAATTATCTACCTTTCCATGTAGCTTAAAAGCTTCATCGATGAAGTTTAGTCCGGCAACAAGCATGTCATCTACCATGGCTTCGATAGCTCTGCCATAGACAGAATACTTGTGCATATCTTTAATACTTTGCACTTCATCTTGGCTTAGAATTACAGGAGGCGGTAGAGCAGTCAAGGGGGTAGGGTCCAAAACTTTGTCCTTAGACAAAAGTGACTTGATAAAACTCGTGAGAACTTGGGCTTGTTCTTCTAGCTGCTCAATAGTCTGCTGCCCTTTCTCTACCCTTCCAATGACCCTTGTGACTGTTTCCTGGAGGTTATGAATCTCACCTTCAGGAGTAGACTCTCCCATAGGGATCCTTGAAAGCTCCAAGTCAGATGTCAGCAAGTCTGATTCTGATTTGTCTACTGTGGGCTTAGCAATCTCCAGGAATTGCTGACCTTGAGCATCTGACACAATCCTGGAAGTAGTTCTGGCTTTCTTGGCACGAGAAGGAGTGGTGCCCAACAAGGCTGCTACAGCATCAAAATTTGGTCCCAAGCTTTGAGAGGAGGATTTCCTCTTCCTTTTGTCAACCAGAGGTTGCACCCAAGCAAAAGAGGAAGAAGAATCTGCAGGAGAAGCAAGGGGACCAAGAGACAGGGAGCTCATGACACTCAAGGTCTGTGCAGCTGTTGACTCAAGCTGAGATGTGGGTAGAACACTGGAGGTAATGGCGGTAGAAGAATCAGTAGTACCTGGAAGTTCAGTGCTCTGGACCTCCTTATCTGCTGGATTTTCAGGAACACTTGCAGGAGTTGGCATCTCACTTTCTTCACTTTCACTGAGAACAATGATGTTCTCTGGCCCCATAAAACAAGCTCGTGCTGTTTTCTTGGAGGATCATTCTCTGCAGCTCCTTCTTTACCTCTTTGAGTTTCTTCTTGTATACCTGGGTAGATGGAGAAGGAGTAGATTCCACAGGTCCCTGAGCTGTTGAGGCAGAAGGGGTTTTCACTGGTGTTCCAGACTCTGGAACTGATGCCTCTCTTATGGGTGTTGAGTCATCCTTGGAGCTGGATTCTCCTGAGTGCCTCTTGAATTCTCGGATCTTCTTACTGAACCAGACCCTAGTCCTGATTAAGACTGGAGCAAGAATCTCAGCCAGATCATCTCTCTCTTTCCTGTTCCAGTCCAGGTCCTCCAGAGGGGTGTGCTTAATTACATTTTCATACTCATACGAGTATAGCTCGAATTTGTCATCCCGGAGACCTTCGGGAACTTGAGTGACCGAGTTCTTGGATCGATTGCAGGAGAACACTGCCACAATGCCTTCTTCTCGCATCAAAATCATCTGCATGATCATTACCAAAGGTAGTCTTCTGTATCTGCCCTATGATGATAGATTATCTTGAGGTTCTGCTCGATAAATCTCTTCAAGTCAAAGCAGGTTCTTGGCCTGAAAAAATGAACAGTGATAGGGATCAGGGCTCTTTCTATGTTCTGAGCATCTAGAGCTGTTTTGCATGTATAGTTTCCCAGAGAGATGGGAAAGTGCAGGCCAGAAATCTTCTTGTCTCTGCAAGTTCTGTGCAGCTTGTCTAGTTGCCTGCATACTTCTATCAGGGCCATTTTGTCGTTGCAGAACATGGGGAGCCGCAGAGGGGTGTTCTCATAACCAGCGAGCCTGATATAAGAAAATTTCCTGAACTGAATGAAATAGGCTCCATATTGTGATATCAGGTTCATGGCTTCGTCTGAAAACCTTCTGGCAGTGTCACCTTCGAGCAATCTGACCACGTACATGGTGAAAGCATCGTTGACCCTTCGGAAATTCCGATTGCTGGTCTCTAGGGTGAACTGCGGGCAGTAGGCATATACTGGATCATCTTTGTGTGTATCTATGTAGGAGAAGCCAAACCACTGCCTCGATGCCGCTAGGGTATACATAAGATACGAAGTCATGAAGAACTTCTTTGACTGCTGAACGTTAGATAGCTGCTCAGCCAAATTCATACTGATGATCTCTGCCCAGTTGATATTTTGTGTTCCCTCGCACACCATGCTGATGAGCGGGCACATCCAGAAATGAAATTCATTGGTGGAGGGCAAACCCATAACCCGAGCCAGCAGGATTATGAAGTCTGACAGTTCTTCATTGAAATCTGCCCGGAAGAGGGTTTTGGTCAGACGAGAAGGACCTTTCTTAGGGTTCTTCAACCAAGACTTCGCCACTCGAGCTTTATATTTATCACTGTCTTGGTCGAACATGGCCTGTGCTTGATCCCGAGAGACGACTATAGCATTGTCCATCTCCGGAATCCTCAGAGCAGCTCCAATGGCGGCAGCGTCCAGCTTGGCAATGAGCTCCCCGTGTACGTTTGTCAATTCGCTCGTAGCGGGGTCGAAGTGAGCTCCGCATGAAAGTACAAATGTCGACCTGCTTTGCCGCACCGAGATTGGGAATCCTCCGTGAAAAGCTAAACCACTATCATTAATCATCATGCCATTGGTGTAGGGTTTGCATCTGTCATTCTTGCCCAAAAATCGCCGAAGTCGAGATGACGAGCTTCGTTGTCCCCTATATTGCTAACAGCAGACTCAAGTGGAGAAATTTGCTCCTGCCCCTGAAACTTGATCTTCATATTGATAGATTCGGAGCTGCGACCTAGACTCTGGAAGGAATTTGCAAAGGGAAGGGATATTTGCGCAGGGAACTAGATTGCAAGGGTTTGAGCAAACGATAGCAAGGAAGCAATGCGAAAAATGCGAAGGTGGTATGCTTGGTTATATAGCCGTTTGAGGAGCGGAATGAATTTAATGCGCATTGAATACACAACCACCAATTTGAAAAAGCATCATATTCGGAATGAGCGGGAGAAGCTAAGTGTGAATGACACTTGGTACGCTTGGGACAGGTGAGACGCGAATGCGCGAAACACGCGGCTCGGCCGGTTCGGGCGAAACAGGGAGAAGACGCACAAATGCATTTGGAACAAATGGGACGAAAATGTGCGAAGTACGCGATTCGGGTGTTTCGGCCGAATTTGGAACAAAGGGCCCGTTTGGACTTGGGACATTCGGACAAAAAGTTCCGAGTACGCGACTTGACCGGCTCGGCCGAAAATGAAACAGGGCGCATTTTTGAGAATGGGACATTTGGGGCGAAAACGCGCGAAGGACGCGGTTCGGGCAAATCGGCCGAAATTGGAACAGTTCGCATTTTTCGATTTGGGACAAAGAGCTCTGAAGTACGCGACTCGGGAGTTTCGGCCGAAAATGGGAAAGCTCGCACTTTTAACTTTGGGTCATTTAGGACAGGAAAGTGCGAAGTACGCGGGAAGGATGATTCGGCCGAAATTGGAACAGTTCGCACAAAACGTTTAGGGACACTTGGGACAAAACCTTCCGACGGGCCCGAAAATGAGACAGCTTCGGGGACTTCGGCCGATCGGGGAACAGAATGCACTTTCGTACTTGGGACAGATGGGACAAAAAGTTCCGACAGGCCCGAAAATCACACAAAAAGACCCAAAACACAGATTAACTTCACGACTTAGGCATTTCAGAGAGAAACACTTAAACTCAAAATTTTGAAATTTTACTCTTATCAGAGCGGGAAATTTTGAGTAGACAACAACTCGTAAGCGTGAACTAGAGGCAACATTGATACCAAACGTTGTGATTTGCACACTTTGTTTTGTTTTTCAAAATTTGCTTGATTTTGAAAAGAAATTTGTTTTTGAACAGATTTTCACAATAAACGACTTATTGGTTATCTTAAATAAGTCAAACATTAAAATTAAAAAATTCCCCCATTTGTTTGGGAGAACCCTCCAAGTATACGTTTTTTGAATAAAAAAGAAAAAAAGGCTTAAAAATCCTCCTACCCCTTTTTTAATTAGTGTTAATTGATCTCCACAATAAAATATCATGCCTATTTTTAAAATTAAAATAAAAGGCTTAAAATAACTTTCCAAAATCTATAAGACTTGGCTTTTGAACTGCTAATGGAAAGCGAAGGTGGAGAGGCTGTGTTGTAGATTTCAGTGCCAATGGGTAAAATTACAGCCTTTGACAACTGTGCAGCCTCAGGTAGATGATTCCAATGCTCCAAGGAAGAAGGAATATGGTTGCCAAAGTGAGCAGGATGTGGAAGAGGAGCGTGGACTGCAGATAGGAGAGATAGGCATCCAGCTGGGTCTTTGAACAGAGCAAGGGCATGCAGGTAGGCAGATCGTGTCAAATCTTTCAACGGCAGGCTGATCTGTGAATTGGCTGCACTGGTGGAGAGAGGCCCATAAAAGAGATGGAAATCCCAAGCACAATTTCAATGCTTAAATAGAATAAAACAGCACAGCAGCAGTGTAATAGAAGAGCCTGCAAAACTATGATTTAAAAAAAAAAACTAAACTCTGTACAGCTGGGGTAGGAAATGATTTGCAGCAGTGTGAGGAGGAAGATTGAGGATGAAGAAAAAGAATGAACGAGCTTGTGCTTTGATACCAATGTCAGGCCAGGTAATTGGAATGTGAAAACAAATTAGATTTGTGCAAACCAAACTTGTATTTTATTAACTGAAAACTGAGATTCAATGCATGTTTATTACAATTAGAATGACTGTTCAGTTCATTTCCAGGATGACTGTTCGGTTCACCTTCAGATGTTTCTTGAGATTTTACAAGAAGACAGATATCTTGTTCTTCCATGTATTTAAAGTAATAGAAACCCTTGTGCTAGACCAAGAAATAAGCATAGGGTCCAAGCACTTAAGGCCCTTTACTTTGCAAGCAAAATGTCTTATACTTTTTCATAGCTTGGGCTCCCATATTGTTGTGGTCCCGTATGGCCCTCACCATTTCATGACATTTTTTAAATGGACCACGTTAAATGCAAATTCCAAATGCATATGTGTGCCCACCAGTTGAGAACCCACTTCACTTGTAAATGGTCACCCAAATTTTGTTGATTTCGTGCTTTAGAATGTTTGGCTTTTGACAGGTGCTCGTTTTTGGTTTTGATGTTGTGCTTCGACTCCCTTGATTTAGCTCCAATTGTTTTCAAAATGTTCTTTTGCAAAGGCCTTTCTTTTGGAAAGGTCTTTGGTTTCCCTATATTCATCTGCGCCAATTTTGGATTTATGCGATGTAATATCCCTGTCAAATAACTTTAGATAAATCTGGATATTTGCACGAAACCCTAGGGCAGCAGTATGAAATACTAACTTCTATGACAGCTGCAATAATCTGATTTTTTAATTAAAACAGCAACCACAATATGTAGAAAAAACAAACTTTATTTATTTATTTCAAATCAGCTTTAATAAAAACACTAGAATGTCTAAATACAATTTTTCTCACAAAAGATAGGAACATGCAAACTGCTTTGACTGATCACTGCTTCCAGATGTGGCGCCAATACTGAAATTCGTTTCCAAAGGGGGACATCCTAGCTGTACTTGCTGTTCTGGATGCTAAAACAGCCCTGAATATGAAGCCCTAGCTGAACTGAATGAACACCTATACCCTAAATAACCACTGCAATCCCTGAATGAAATTGCCAAGCTTAGATGTGAGGGATTCCATCCTCAGATCTATATGCAAATGAGGGTTTTCGTCCTCTATTGCTGATGCAGAAGCAGAAGCTACTTGCAGACAATGAAGTAGTTGATAAATTTCCAAGATGTTTGTACAATGAACCTCAAATCTGCCTTTATAACGTACGAACACTCTCCAAAGTGGGCGCCCCCCTTTTAGACTTACATGCATGATCTTTGAACAATTAAAAATAATAAATTCCTCCTCCATGTTGGCGCCCCATCCTAAGAATAGGTTTTAAACACATTTAAAAATATTTTATCCACCTCCTATCCTAAAATTAGGATTTTGGTATTCATATAGCTCTTTTTTAAATTTATTTATTAATTCTAACTCACGTGCCCAATAATAGAAGTCAACCTTCCATTTCTATTATATTCTATTAATGTTTTTGGATTAAAATATAACTTAAGTGTCCTTTTCCAATTAAAATATAAAAATATCCTTGGACCACTTAGATTAATTTATTTTCCTATTTTAATTTCCCTCGCCTACTGAAAATTATAAACACAGGCTTCAGATATCCGGAATTAATTAATTTTGAAAAGGGGACATTACATGCAACAATTTGGCGCTCTTGCTTTACTAGATGTTGTGGTACATGCCACTGCACTCATAGTGGCTATACCAATTGAAGAAGAGCAGAATTCATCATGACAATGAAAGAAATGAGAAATCAAATGAATCAGAAGTTGAGTAAAGTGAGGACCTATTCTAAGGTGATATTTTAGGTCCTAGCTTTTCTGGAATGCCTCATAAGCGTATCGAACCTCCCTTGTGACTTCTTCATTCTACCTTATATTTATTGTCAAATTTTATACCCCTTCAGTTTTGGCCTCCTGACCAGCTCTGGATCAAACTGAGCCCTTGCTGATCCACCTACAACATTAGTACATTTTGTGGCCCACCAACTCTTCCAGTAGCAAAAAAAAAAAAAAACCTTGTTCTTGTCATCCAATTCCAATCTAACTCAAAACCTTCGTTTCTGTCTGCATCTTCTTTCAATTGCAAAACCCCTTTCCTTGCGTCCCACCTCCTTTTTCATTTATAAAATTCCTTTTCCCCGCTGCCTGCTACTTGTGTTACCTATAAAAATGCTTTGCGCTGCTGCCCACCCCTTGTTAACCTTAATGTTAAGAATATGGTCTTTGAGACAATTTAATTTGTGAAACTTGACTGGGCTCCAAGATGGGACAGGGGTGATGGCTTTCTTTACTTCTTAGGTTAGTTCACACTTGCCACCATATGAGCTGGCTTACATAGCCTGCTTTAATTACAACCAGCAAACATTTGTGAAATTGTTGCAGTTAAAGAAAAAATGATATATTATGAGAAAATATATAAGTAAAAGATACTCAATCTAGCTGCTCATATAACACTTTTGGCTATAATTGAATTGCATACTGTGCATCACACTAACATGTAGAGGTAGACCATGAAGAAAGCTGATGAAATATAAAATGTAAGTTGTGTGAAATAGGAGAGCTTCTAAGAAATTCTAACTGAAACAATTGTGGAAATGGGGAAGTGGCATATGTACATATATACATGCACATGCATGTGTGTTTGTGGAGAGAATTCTTTATAATTATCAGAAGCTTAATGTTTCAGTAGGGACAAAGGATTTTAATTTTAAGACACATTATGAAGCAGCTTGTAGAGGTCCGAGAAAAGCTGGAAGCACTCTTGCCCACACATGCATTATCGATTTTGCCCAAAGAGTTCCCTTCATGCCCGGCAATCAAGCATTCTCCGGACTTCTAACACCATTATTTTTTATAGTTCCCGAGTCTTGTAGATGGGGTTTCTGGGACAGCAAAAAGTTTCCAAGATTTTGGGGATGGCTATTAAAATATTTAATAATATATAAAAATGACAAAATAACATTTAAATTTTTAAAATACAAACCAATTAAAAATAAAAAAAAGATGTTGGGGATGTCATGGCATCCTCGAAATGTTCTAAAGTTCATCAGGGGATGTCCCATTTTAAAAAAAAATTTAAAAAATTGGAACATGGGGAGATGTTAAAAACTTAAAACACAGGAAAATATTTTATAAAGTAAAAAAAAAACAGTTACATTCAATATCCATTACTTGCCAAGAGCAAGTTTATATAACCAAGCCTACAGGATTCAATCACCTGCAACTACCCATATTACTAACATTAATTTCTAATCTAAGGGGCCATCTCATATGTGAGATGCATGCCCCGACTTACCACTAACAAACTAGCATTAATATAATTTGGATCACAAGATGCAATAATCCGCCTTGATCCAAAAGGGGATAAAATTTGGAGCAAACAATCATTGTCTTTAAAGAGGTTACTGAACCAACCAAATTGTACCCTGTAGTTTGATCAACCTATGCTGACATGTCCACTGCATTTCTTGCAGCCTCCTGTGCTCTGTACCTACTGCAATCCCTGCAGCCTTCCTGACACTACCTGACGTGATGGTGATGAATGTGCAACATTCACCACCCTCTGATCCTGATACTTGTACCCTATGTCACAAGGTTCGAGTTCGAGTTCGAGTTCGAAGAGGATTAAATTCGTTTCAAGTTCGTCTCATAGATAAAGTTCAAAAAAATTCGCCATTAAGTTCGAATAATAAATATTAAAAATATAAATAAAATATATACTTCAAAATAAGAAATAATAAAATTATATATATATATATACACACACACACATATTCATATTTTTAAATTCTATTAATATAGATATATATACATGTATCTATATATATATATATATATAATCAAAAACTAAATATATTTTATACATTGAAAATAATGTAAACAAATAAAAAGCATTAATAACATTAAAATAAACAATGAAAGTCAAAACATACAAACTAGTTATAAGATTGACTCAATTAAATTTTAAAAAATTAAAGAATATTAAAATAAAAAATTTAAACACAAAAACGTAAACATAAAAGGTAAACCTAATAACATAATAAAAGACTCGACATAAAGATTAAAAATAAGTTTATATAGTCTGTGGGAAGGCAACGCATGAAAGGGAGGGTACGAAGGCATCGTGGCTAGAAGCAGCACACCGACACCGAAAGAGAGATGAGCAGGCCTTAAAATCGAACCCCGGCAGCGTTTTTAATTTGTTTCCCGCTCAGGTCCTGTAGTTGAGCTGTAGGTGAGCGAACAAGTGGAATGAAAAATGAAGAGCGCTTTACCCACGAATTGTTTGGCGAATTTTAACGATTTTAGTATGGGTTTTATAAGTTAGGCGAATTTCGAACTTCAAGCGAAAAATTCGCCGAACCTTGTGACATAGCTTGTACCCACAGTTTGGAACATCTATGGAATGCTCCAATCACAAAGATCAATATTGCCTCTGCTGAACTTGTACATGAAGTATGAAGCATCTAATGGAACACTTCAACTTCCCTGACCTGTCTATAAATAGTTCACTGCCTGTGACATATACACCGCTGTGAACTTGCACCAAAAGTACCTGATTTGTCCTACTCCATGAAGGATCATCTGTATCGTAACTCAGAGACTGATCTCAACACCTTCCCCTTCATCAGAGGAGAGATGGGAAGTATATGCAGCACAACACCAACAACCTGCTCCATGTTTTTGAATTTTTGCTAACTAAAACGCTCATCTAGTAAAGTTGTAACAAAACCAAAATAATCGCTACTACATCATGTTCCTATCTTCGAGTCAGCAACTAACTCAACATGAATATCTGCAAGATTCTCAGAAGACATTTTCAGGTCCTTTTGGTCCAAAAGCCTCAGCAAAACATGATGCTTCTTGAGTGGAAGAATCATTGTTGGATTCAACAACATAGTGGGCAGCATGCTTAGTGTCATCTTTTGAGGACTTCTTCCTAGGAGAGATGCTGAGTGTTATCTTTTGAGGACTTCTTCCTTGGAGTGATGATTAGTGTCATCTTTTGAGGACTTCTTCCTAGGAGAGCATTCATGATCTTAATATCCCAAACAACCACATTTGTAATGTTGCACCTTTTTCTTGGATTTGCGAGATGACTTGTGACTGATAGAACTGACATATGAAGAAAAGTCACTTGTCGAATCACGACCTTGAGAAGAATGCTTATATTTGGATGATTGTTTTTTTTATTACATGTTTCTTCTGTATCCCGTGTTTACCTTCATGTGTGAAATAAACACTCTCAGTAGGTTTAGAATTTGTCTTGTTTGCAAATTGTCACTCATGCTGGGTGAGCAACTCGCAAATTGAGTCAAATGTTACTTTGTTAAGTTTGTCACTAAGTTGCAACATTTCCAAGAAGTTTGTATAATTTGAATTGAGCCCATTCAAAACAATAGAGATCATCATGTCATCACCAGTTTTGCCACCTTTAGTACTGTATTCTTGCTTTACATTTTTCAACCTAGAAACATATTCTGGAACATTTTCATTATCTTTGAGCTTAGTGTTCAATAGTTTCATTAATAGATTGATTTTCTTATATGTAGGTTGTTTGTCATATAAGTCCTTAAAGTGTTTTCCAAGCTGTCCAGGCTTCAAATTAACAGTATCTATGTGTTCAACATCTTGGGGAGAGCAAGAAGACCTTAATAATTCTAGAGCTTTCTTGTTTTGTTTTTGAAATTCAGGCAACTTAACAGCTTCAGTTTCTCAAAAACATACCAAAGATCATTGAAAACAAAAGTGTTTTCCATGTTCACACTCCAATCTTGTAATTTTTAGTGTTAATTTACCGACTTCAGAAATGAGACTTACGACCTTCGCCATGTTGACACACTAAAAAATAACCCAAAAATAAAGAATTCTACACTGGCTTTGCCTTTACCCTCTAGTAGATCCTTGTTACAATGCTTGTTGCTCTGAAAATATCTTTATTCCACCCCCTACCCCCCAGAGAAAAAGAAATTCTAGAGATAATGACCACTTGTTGGTTTTGATCTCGAGACCTGTAGGTTGACAAATGCCTCTACACACATGCTTAACCACTTCATATACACATGCATTTGGTACAGGCTTTGTAAAATTGACATATAAGTCTCACTTTGTGTGTTGATTCTTGAAATTTGCACTTTATGCAAAATAATAGGTAATACAACTTGAACCTATGACCTCTTGTAAGAAAATACTTTCACCAAGCATGTATTAAGCAATTCTCCTACAATGCCTTTTGATGTGTAAAGTGAGACATTTCTAGATAATCTAGCAATTTCCATTGTTTAAGTCACCAAAAAGATTTTTGAGAATGCACACTCATCAAAATGAACTTTAGAATAGCAAGGGGACCGACTTATCAAATTTTATGGTACCTCAGTCTGCAGGAATTGTCACATAATTGCAGAGAATCAATGCTTTCGGCAGCACTGGGTTACACGCTCCTCAATGGTCAGATATCTCTCACATCCTGGTCATAGGCAAAACAATTTTTCAATGATTGATTTTTCATTTGTTTCAATGCCCTTTCAGCCTTCATTCTTTGTCAGAGGATGGCAACACTTCCAATGCCATTTGCAGATCAGATTGATGCTTTTGGTTCATCAAAAACACACCCCAGCTTCTTTTTCATGCTCTTCAGGCAAGCAAAGCACCATTTGTAGCATAGAGAGATATGTTTATGGCAGGGCCAACACTTTTGGCAATCAAAAACAGAAACTCTCAAGCGTGATCAGATAGTATATCACGCCCAGGCAGTCAGCAACAACTATTATGCCCTTATTTTGGAATGCCATGGTTGCCGGATTAATAGAAACACTATTAGCAGATACCAACTGCTTATTTCTTCGAAGATGTATGCCCTTTTTCCATTTGCATCTTACACAAAAAACTTCCATATTTATATGTTACTTTGAATGCTTTCTTCTTTCTGAATCTCTAAACATATGCATGCATAAATCCTCTAGTTCTTTGTCTCTGTCTTCATTTTGCTTGCAACACAGGCCTGACAAGCCTTTGATATCACCATTAAAACACGGGCAAATATTTTATTAATAAAAAAAAAAACCAGTTACATTCAATATCCATTACTTGCTAAGAGTAAGTTTATATAACCAGAGCCTACGGGACTCAACCACTCACAACCCATATAACTAACATTAGTAACTTAACTTCAATTTTTAATCTAAGGGGTGTTTCATATGAGATGCATACCCCAACTTGCTATTAAAAGCTAACATTAATAAAATTTGGATCACAAGCCCCAATAAATGTGTCATTCTTGTCCCTGTAGTGTTCCATACGCTTAGAATGTTGCTAAGATGTGAGGAGGGGAAGTAGGGATGCATCCCCATGTAACACTGATATTTTTGGGTCTTTACAAATTCTATCCAAATGGAGCTTTGGTGCCTTGGTGGAGTTATTCAAGAACATCAGCAATGAGCAAAGCGACCATTAGTAGCAGAATGAATCATGCATAGTAACTTCAGATTTATCTTGACATTTGTGTTTTGTTATAAAGAAAAAGCTATAATTTGCCTTATAAGGATCCCCTTTGGAATCAGTACTAATAGTTGGCCATACTGTGAAAGTTATGGGGTACAATTGGTTAAATTATAGACAATATATAATAAAAGTAAAGCATTTACAAAAAGAACTGAAGTGCTTGTTTTTATTAATATTAATGACCGTATACATGTCTTATTATTGATTTGCATGGGGTTAATCGTCCAAAAAAACCACTTCACTTAATTACATTGTTCTGAAATGTTTAAAGTGTGTAGGACTATGATATCACTTAATTAATGTAAACTATGAAATAGGGATAAGAATGTCCTAATGCTTTATGCTGTCAATTGATCTTTGAGTAAGCTCTGGAGTTAGGCTGAATCATCATGAAAGTTTCACATTAAGAGCTGGTTAGTACCTGGCAAAGAAATTCCTTCTATACGCCCCTATATACTGGTTACCACCAGACTAAGAAACTCCTCTGATATGCCCCTGTATTCTAATTGCCTTTGAATCCAAGAACAGCTTTGGCAATCACATAAAGGTAAGGAGCTTAGATGGTAACCCTATCGGATGGACCTTTGCAAATGCATGGGATCCGAGGGTGTTCCATTCACACTGACCTTTGCAGAGGCTTGTGAAAAAGTGTTGCCATGGCAGTGTGGGAAAAGAGTTTAAAGCCCATTGAAGTCCTATTCTATCTTTATCATAAGCTTTATTGAAGTCAATCTTTTGAAAAAAGAGCCTTTTGATTATATCCAATTCCAAGCTGATAAACCCAGTTTTGGTACTAAACTAAATAAGAGATGTACCGTTTCCTGTTAGATGCATTTTTGCCAATGGTAAGTGAGGGAAAAACAAAAATTTTGCTCATTGAGCCTTTGGCATTGCTTAACCAAATATGAAAGCTAATAAAGCCAGGCGAAATCATTCACTATTTTGGTAATCCCTTTGGTATCCAACTCTCCATTGCTAATCAATGGAGGATGGATAATGGAAAAACTTAAAAATTTAAGAAAAAATAGGCCTGCTTGGAAATTACTTTGACTCTCTCCATTGGCAATTTGAGTTTCCACGATATGCATGGAATCTTGATCCATTTCTCTTGTGGGTAGCTTGGACTTGCTTTTTTTAGGCAACTGTTTAGTGAGAAAAAGGTATTTTTTGTTGAGGAGGTCACTAGAACCATAAGTTGCAGCAGTGTTTCAAAAACCAGCCGAAACGGAACTGGAACCAGCCGGTTCGACTGGTTCAATTGCAAGGGGAACAAACTGGTTGAAAAACTGGCTCGAGGACCAGTTCCGTACCGAACTGGCCGGTTCGGTACGAAATTGGTCCAAACTGGTCCGAACCGGTTCGTGCCCTAAAAAACAGTGATTTGACATTTAAAACACTTTGTTTTTCTAAAATCCAACTTTTTAGTTGGCTTTATTCTAGTTTGATGATTGATGATTTGATCATTGATATCAGACATGTAGTAGCTTGTAGCATATTGTTTTTTGGACTCTAGAGGCCATTTAGAGCCTCATTGTTTATGTATTTTGTTTCGGATATGTATTGCACTTGGTGCCATTTTGCTATATTTACCCTTACATGGTATATACATGAGAAAACTTTGCATATTTTGTCTCTAATTGTATGGAATCATGGTTTGAATCTTTAAAATATATTGTTTTCATTAAAATGTAATATTTTATGTATTTTTTAGTAAACTGGCTCATAAATTTTAAACTTGTTCAAGTCTGGTCAGACCCTCAGCCGGTTTTGAGTTTGATTCCGACTATTAAAACATTGAGTTGCAGTAGTGGGACACGTGATGAGTACTAAATAAAGGTCAATTTCTGGGTAAGGTGAACAAACCAGCCTTTTGAGAGCTTTGCAAGAGGATATGCCTGAAAATTTCCTTTTCAAACTGCAATTACAAAGATTATCCATATTGGATGGATTGGGAATGGAATAAAGAGGTTTTTTTACAACAATGTGAAGAAATCTGAAATACTTGTATGATCAAGTGAGGCATAATTCTTTTGTTGCCCCACATTTGAATAAGTGGTGGGAAGTGTGACGTCGAAGGCGTTGCCAAACCATCTAGAGATGAATGGACTCTTTTAAACACATCTTTTGGATGGTCAGTGCTTCATCATGGATTGGAACTCTAGATGAGGGAATAAGAAATTCGTATTTCAGATTCTTTTTGCATTCTGTGTGAAGGAGAGGGTTAGGGAGTGGGTTCAGTCGCACATCTTTTGGAGGTGTTCTGCAGTGAGGACTTTTTATGCTTGGTCACAGGTTGGATTGAATTTCTGTACTATTTGGTCACATCTAGAGATGAATGGACTCTTTTAAACACATCTTTTGGATGGTCAGTGCTTCATCATGGATTGGAACTCTAGATGAGGGAATAAGAAATTCGTATTTCAGATTCTTTTTGCATTCTGTGTGAAGGAGAGGGTTAGGGAGGGGTTCAGTCGCACATCTTTTGGAGGTGTTCTGCAGTGAGGACTTTTTATGCTTGGTCACAGGTTGGATTGAATTTCTGTACTATTTGCCTCTATCTTGGAAAGGCTCACTTTCAGGGAACTTGGTAGACCAGGGGCAGGTGTAAACAAATTTATGGCAGAAAATTTGGTTGTCTGCTTTCATCTTCTTATGGAAAGAAAGAGGTAAAGCAATCTTTCAGGAGGATACTTCCTGCTTAACCTAGGGAAGCTGAGACTTTTTAACAACATTCGGCTTTTATTGTTAAAAGCCAAATTTGAGTGGTTCAATGAAGACGATTCCTTTCCCACAGGGGCTCAGGCTCAGGTGCTTCTTGCTTTCTTTGCTTTTCTAGGTAGAGATTTTTTTGTAATCTTCTTGTTCAGTTTTCAAAACCTTCTTGTTTGTTGACAATATATAAGATGCATATTTTCCGAAAAAAAACCTAATGCTAGTGTTGACCATGAATTCCAATTATTCCCCATCATCATCCCAATAATCTGAGGACCTATCGTATTTCCAAACTTTTAGAACTTATTTCTGCTAAGTGCTTTAGTAAATCTGTCAGCAACTTGGCCCTAACTTACACAATATATTAACCAAGTATTTTTCTGTTTAAAAGCTCTAAAATGAAATGTTGATAATGTTAGAATGGGATCTGTTGTCATAATGAGAACTATGTCAGAATGCTTTGTCCTTGCACGGAGAAGTAGTTTGTTTTAATATTGTTGAACGTAAACAAAACAAGTCCATAAGGACAACCATAGAACCAAGTAGCAGAATCAACACAACAAAAGTGGACACAAACCGAACATTATCAAAATAAGTTCACCAGCACATAGTTACATCAATAGAAAAAGGGCCACACTAGCCACCAACAGAAACGAACCAAAAGAGCAGTCAACAGACCATCGCCAAAGCCACACCAAGAGCCAAACTAAAAGTAATAGATTAGGCCTCATCCTGTCCACCCTCATCAACAAGTCCCTTCAGCAAATCCTTAGGTCCCACTGTCTCAATCAGATCTTTGCTTTTATCATTAGGAGGGCTTAGCACATCATTTTGAATTGGGTTAAGCTTTTCCAACACTTAGTTGATAATATGGCTCATGCTGAGCTGCTTGATCTGTTCCATAGCCTTAGCTCCCTCCTCTGCCCGCTATCACCAATGACATCCTTTAACATACTTATCGTATTATTTGTGTTACTTTTGATGATATTCTTTATCCAAGGGGGCAAGGCACTACCATATCCGGAACTTGGAAGCGACTGGGAAGGCCTGGATGAGTCTGAGTAATCAGTATAGTCAACCTAGTGGAGATCCTTGTAATTGTCCTCACCCTGTTGACTGGAAACACTAAGAGCCTTTTCATATTGCTGCAGGGAAGCAGGGAGAACATTAAGTTATTCATCATCACTACCACCACCAACACTGTTGTTATAACTTCTGTCAGAGGAAGAAAACCCAACAAGGTCCTGATCAGGGTACACAGCCTGTTTCAAAATATGCATTCTTGATAAGGTCCCATTCATATTCAGTAATTTGGACCAATTCAACATCTTGGTGTAACACCTCCCAGTCTGGAGAGGGGGAATTCTTTGGGCAGCCACCAAAAATGACTTGGTTGAGACTTTCAGCATCTCAGTCTTAAGGAACTTTTCCAGCTTTGCTTGAGGGATCTTAAGTCAGTTCACACAAAGGATTCGCACAATGACTTAACTTGTGAAGCCAGTTCAAAAGTGGACTCTTTCTCAAGTTTAATACACTTTCCTTATTACACAATAAAATAGGATGATTCTGTTGCATATTAAAATTATAACTGTCTAAACTACATTGCTTCACATTTCGCAGAGTGCAGCCCCACATTCAGCTTCAGAGCAACTTTGAATTGCTTTTTATTGCTCCATGAAATGAACCCTAATCCAATTCTAAAAACAAGTGTTGAAGTGATTTTTTTAATGCAACCTGCCAAATCTGTTTTGAATAACTGTTCAATCTAATCTTAGTCCATTCAAATAGCAAATCCGGGATCCTGTGTCCTTTTACACTCTCCAGTGCTCAGTTTTCAATAACGTCAGGCAAACTTTATACAGATTGTTCTCATTTACTTGTTCAGGATTTTAATTTTTAAATAAAATTGAGACTTTATTTTAATAGGGGATGCTGATGGTTTGCACTTTTGCATTTTGGATTTCTTCAATAATTGTAATGCAATTTCTGTGCTGACATGAAAATGGAATTACCTTTCTGCCAAACATCAGTTCTCATATAACAATGAAACAATTTGCAATACTTATATCTAGAATAGAATTTAAGATTTGTTTTTGCACATTCAATTCTGTCATAATAAGATCGTGAACAAAGAAAAATAGAATGAGCAAATCACCACCAACTGTTTTGATATAGGAATTGGGATCAGAAAGCCACATAGAAAAGTTTGTATTTAAGAATACATTAATTTTTGCATTACCAAATCTCTGGAAGCCTCTCTTAGGCCATAAAACATTTTCTTCAATCTACAAATAAGATATGATTTTCTCTTCACCACAAATTCAAGTTTCTGCATGTAAATTTCCTCACCATTTGGACAGAAACTTTTCATGCCATTTGGTGGCCCTTCCATCCTTTTTAAGCTGTGCACTTGTCAAAATCGCTATCTTTTGAGAAAAAAGGTTATACATGCTTATAAATTGTTTTTTATTTTACTTAATTTTATTTTCTCCTTTTATCTGTTTTTTCCCTGATTTTGAAAAGTTTTTCCGATTAATGCTGTTTAGGCCCCTGTCCACTCAATTATGGTAACATTGAAGTAGACCATGAATTCTGAGCGTAACATCATGTTCTTATGCTAAATATTACTGTTCATTCTAATAAAAATTCGTGATCAGGTATCTCTGGCAATTTTTATAAATATATATTGGAAATTAGATTTGGATATTAATAATTTAGGTGAAGCTATAATAGCAAATGCGGGAAAATATATTCTTGTTACAAGTTACTATCACACCCTTTCAGTTTGAGTAATGGATTAGCTTGAATAAGTTAAATGTGGGAACTGCTGATATAACTCTGGGAAAGCAAGGCTCTACTCAAAGAAAGAGAGATTTAATCAAAGCAGAATAGGGCCCCATCATTCCAGAAGTATATAAGCACGCACGGGTGGCGTAGCGGCTTGAGCTTTGGGTTTGCTCCCCAAGGTCTTGGGTTCAACTTCGGTGCCCGGGCTTACCTGATGCACATAGCTTGCGGGCTGTTGCGTGCATCCTTAGGGGATTAGTCTCGCCCCAGCTTGCCCCTTCCTGTCCCCAACTTGGCAATAAAAATTAAGACCAAGGTAAGGTGGGCTTGGTCGCTGGGCTGGGTCGCGGGACACCCCTGAGTCATCAAAAATAAAAATTCCAGGAGTATATAGCTGACATAATTAAAGGAGGAATAGGGTTGCCCAGTCCTCAAAATAAAAGGCATGTTGGCGGGTGCTCAAAGAAAAGGTATGTGGGTGCTCAAAATGGTAAAGGCAACTCATAAAGATAGCGTGCCTTTGAATGAACACTATTGTGTTTCCACAGTCAAGATATTTCAATGGAAAAAAACAATAAATACTCGGGAAATGTGTGGGAACATTTTATTCAAAAATACTGATTCCATTGGAAAAATCTGTCATTGGTACATGGTTTCCATCATATCATTCTTAATAGATTGATCTACGACAAGAATTTGATATTGAGGTCTACAAATTTAACCAGTGGATGAGGAAGTATCCACTAGGTAAGGATCAGTTCAGCTTTATGTTGCACAGGTAAAGCTAAAGCTAGACTTCTATGGAGATACTTATTAAGAGGTGACATTATAACTATAAGTCTATTTCCTGTTAGGCTTAAGAAATTTCATGAATTTCTCATAAGATGTTTCTGGGGTTTTCGTTTACATCATTTACGGTAACATGTTTGTTGCAGTTGATTTGCTTGAATTGCTTTACACAGTATTGGATGCTAATGGAATCTAGTTCAATTTTCATTGCACGAATTCTCTTTTTTATACAATGCTGCATTGCCCCTGAAATGATTGGTTGATAGCTTAATCACCACAAGTTAATTTCTTCATGTTGAAATTGGAAGCCAGAACACCACCTCTTTTAGTGAACATGTTTTACTACATGACCTGATTTTATGATCACCTTGAACATCTGATAGTTGGAGTTCTAACAATCATGTCATGGTTAAGGAGTTTAACCAATGTAGGAGGCAATTAGTGGACTTGAATATAGTTGTTCTGATACCACTTAATCGTTCGACTTTATTTTATTTGGAAAGCAACAATATGTAATTTTCTTCATTACTAATAATATGGCATATAGATATAAGCAGCATAATCTAGGATTTTGTATATGTTATTTGGAATTTTTTCTTAACAGTATTTGGCACAAGAAATGGGAGGAGTGGGCCTCATCGTAACTTTCGTTTGTTGAAAGCAAATTACATCAAGGAGTTTACTTTGTTGGGTCAAGAAGAGGATCCACTTGATATGACAAATGCTTATATTGACATCAACAATCTTCAGGCTCGAGAGGAAGCAGCAATAAGGTAGCATATTTGTATCTATAATGCCACTGCCACCTGGCATTATGCATTGGTTCTGTCATTTTTTAGCATTGACAGTAACTGCTCTTTCTGGATTTTTGTTAGGGGGCTCAGTGTTGTGGTTTTGAAATTCTCGTTGTGATTATCAGGCAAGCAGAAGTTGAAGCAGAGCGAATTGGCATAGGAGTATCTCCTGAAGCACAGAACATTTTTGATGCTTTGTCCAAAACGTCAGTTTCTAATTTACCTGTATTTTGTGTTCATCTTTTACATGTTTTATTTTTGATGCTATATTGTAAAAACGTCTTATGGATAGTCAATATAAAAGAGCTAATGAAGGCCAGAGTGTAAGATTAAGGAGAGGTGATGGATTTTATTTTAACTTCTCTAAAGAAGAATTTAGCAACTCCGTACTGCTAATCTCCCTTTGGATGGCCATTGGTAAAAATAAAATTTGGCCATTAGTAGTAAATCTGGAGCGTAGCTTAAACCAAAACTCACACTAAAGAGTAAATGGTGAAAATGATGTCAAGGAACCTGAATGATATGTGGTGCATGTACAGAAGGTTGGCCAAAAATATTCATTAAGTGTAAGTTACAATGTTTTCCCACTATAAAGGTTGTCTTGTTGGATATGAGCTTCCTAGAAGTTTCAAAATTAAACTCCTACCCATAATCTCCATGTAAGTGATCCGTAATCTGCCTGGCTATTCCCATGTAAAATTCACCAACACAGATTTACGTTCTCTATGTTGCTCCTGAGTTATAAGCTCTTGAAACAACACTCAAATACTGAAACTTGATACTTTCTACAGCTTTATGGCCGCAATCTCAACATAAATCTCACTATGCAATTCTACACATGCTCAAATACATGCTTCATACATTGCATATCATGTTTCAAACCATGACTGTGCTGCTAACAAACATATGATTTTTCTTACATTTCCACAAAACAGCAGTGCACAAAGGATGTGTTATTCTTTAACTTGATGTAAGAATGAATCCAATTCCTATTTGCTGTTATGAACAAGTTGTGCTCATATGTTCAGCTGATTTCTTATGCTCTCTTAGGTGTTTTGAGATGGTGAATTAGTTGCAGGAAATAGAAGTATGCAAAACAATGAATCAAACACTCCAAGAAAAGATGGATAGACACAAAAATTACTCTGAAGAAACCCAATGTGAGAAAACTCCAGTGGAGAGAAGCCATGCTTCCTCATCTCCACAATCTTCTTTACTGTTTTACAAGCATGCATACTGCCTTCTTGAGGCCTTCAAGGACACCAACATCATTCAACAGTATCCTAACACTTGCAAATGCTCTCTGCAATCTACTATGGAATACTTGCTTCTTCAGTAAACTTGACTGTTGTCTTCAGACATCTCAGCTCTGCAGTCTTCTTGTATATCACAATTCAATCTTCACCATGTGTCTGAACATTTGAATGAATTTCCTTGGATTTATTGCCTTGAACCGTCAAGGGTTCTTTAGACAAACTATGACAATTTCTAGGCTCGAACAAGTAGTCCAACAGTCATAGAATTGAAGAGCAATCATTTTCTTATTATGACTCTTCTTCTGTGTGTTTTGTTGTGCGAAACTGCCACTCAAAATAGGATGAAACTGCTGCCTAATGGGAAACTACCACTTAAGACAATGCCACATGCACAACTGCCGCTGACAATGGTGAACTGTGAAACCACTACCTTATTGCAAAATCATCACTTAACCCAGGGAAAAACCAACACGGAACAACTGCCACATGGCAATTGCATAACTGCTTTGTGATTAGTCAAAATGTTCCACAACATGCATATGGCATAACTTTTGTATTTGGACTTGGAGTTCAGTGCCGTTTTATTCATAGTTAAGTCTTGGGGATAGGGGGACAGGGGGACGGGGTTTCTCAGACAGTAATTTTTTTCTAAAATTTGGGGACGGCAAAGAGACAGCTATTAAAATAATATATAAAAATTAGTAGTTAAATATTTGATCTTTATTCAATGAAATTTTGAGATTTAGACTGTATTGAATAAATTTTGATTCTTTTGAGATTATAATTCAATGTTTTAACTTTGTTGAATAACTAGCAGCTTTTTAAAAGTAAAATATCAATAAGCTTTTGAAAGATTTTAAAAATAGGGGGCGTCCCTCTAAGTCCCCAAGTCCCAAACATTCAGGATGTCACCAAAATCCAGGGACGCGTCCTCACATAGCTCTGGTTTAATTTGGAAGTGCATAATTTTCGAGAGGGTCGAAATATGCAATCTTAATTCACATTGGATGCTACTTCTATGCTGTTTTTGCCTTTGACTCAAAACATGTCTTAGATTCTTCTTTAGTCTCAATAATTAAAAAGTACATTCAATTAACCGCATCCAATTGAATTGATGATTTTCATGATCCAATTTAAGATCACTAAGTTGCCTAGAAACCAAGGTGAATACAAGAAATGATGATCTTATGGAAACCTTGAGAATTGAAATGGTACAGAAACTTCTGTACTAAAAAAAATATAATACACATAATTTTTAATCTTTGTGAATGAAAATCCCTGAAAACTTCCTATAAATGCCAGGGAGTATCCAAAGACACCTGGACGTAAATAGCAAAATGGGAGTCCCTATGATGTTTCCAACAACTTAGATCTAAATGATTGGAGTTAGATGAATGCCACTGATGTAAATACCTTTGGGGAGCCCCTATGATGGTTCTTGCAACTTAGATCTCAATGATTGGATCTAGATGAATTTCCAGTGATGTGAATACCTTTCATGTAGGAATCGCCATGCAGGTTTCCTTTGAATTGCTCATTTGATATTTATCACACCATTATCATTTTCCAGTTTTTGACTTGTAATCTGAATGACCACACATATATAATATATTCATTGGGAACATAGGTGCTTGCTTATAGATTGCTCAACTTCTTCACTAGTCTTGGCATATTCTAGTAAAGACATCTTTGGGGTACTTAAATGATGTTTGAGATCAGTATTGGTTTTGTTCCTATGGTTGCATACATATGTGCTATGTCACAAGGTTTGTGTTCGAGTTCGTGTTCGGCGAGGATAAAATTCGAAATAAATTTGCCAGCCAATGAAGTTCGGCAAAAAATTCGTGAATAAGTTTGAAGAATATAATTTAATATTAAAATAAAATTTATATATTTAATCTTTTAAATAAAAAATAAAACATGAATCTAATTAAAATCCATTTATAATAAACGAAGTATTAATAAAAAAGGAATATGTACATCTAATATGCGAAATTTAAAATATAATGTACAATATTTAAAAACATCGATATTAAAATTTTAAAGAACGCAAATTTTGTGAAAATCATTATATATTTTTAGATAGATAAACACTTTTGACTGAAGCTATGAACCGGAGTACATTTAGCCAAGATATAGCATTTAAGCTCAACAATTAGCAAACTAGATCCACCACACATGAACACACTTCTAGCGTAGGCAATCTCGAACCAGAATCCACCTCTGTTAAATCAGCCTGCCAGCCGCGCCACCTCAGACATTACCACCCCGAACGGGATCATGCCTAAGTGGGATTTGAACCTGGGTGGAGCCGGATACAACCATCCGTCTTAACCACTCCACCCAGGACCCATCAATGACCAAAATCATTATATTAATATATATCAAATATTAATATTTTAAAATAAAATTAACAACAAAGTAACAATTAATTTAAAAAACCTAATAAATAAAGCTCATATTTTAAAATTAAAGTTGGTTTTGCAAAAATAAAATCTAATAAAAAAGCTAAACTATTTTTAAAAAACTATAACTTAATGCTAAAGCTTAGTCGTGAAAAACAAAAAACAAAAACTATTTTAATAAACCTAAAACCTACACTAAAGATAAATCGAGAAAAAATATTAATTAAAAACTTAAACCTTTTTTTAAAATTTTTTTTGTTTCAATCGTGAATACAGTGAGCGACAATTAGGGAATGACAATTGTTAGTGGATCATTGATATTACGTCCATGCAATATACGAACACTCACAAATGAAGCTCACAATGTGACGTCGAACAGAAAGAAATGATTGCAAAATCCCCAACGTAGTTTTGCCCTTCATTTTTAAATGATTTGAGGTTTTTCTTTTAAATAAATTTATCTGAAATTATTTCTAAACGATTTTGTATTTTTTTTTAAATAAACTTGTCTGAAATCATATTGTACGAATTTTCTGGTGAATTTAGACGAATTTCACTGGTTTTTATGAAGTTCGGGGAATTTTGAATTTCAAGGAAAAATTCAGTGAACCCTATGACACAATAGAATGCACCTAACACATTGCTAGTTTTTGTCTCTAGCAGTTTCGTTTAGAACTAAATAACAAATGTTTGCTTTACTCTTCTATAGCATAAGATTAAAATTCATTAGGGGTGTCCTTGTTTGTAATATTGTGCTTTGTGAAGGTGGAAACATCTATTCACTGAGGCTCAAGTCTCAGGAGTTGGCAATATGTTGGTATGGAGAATCTCGTCCTTAAATCCTTTGGGTATGTGCCCATTGATACATACTGGTCTTTAGAATCTACCTTTTACCTATTGATTTCTGGAAAGTCCAAGCTTGATCATCCTGTAATTCAACATCTAGCTATTCATTTACCTTGAATTGCGGGTGTTCTTTTGAGAAGAATACTACTTCAAGGAGCCCGTCTTCTTCAATTTAGAAGCAAAAAGGTTTACTGAAATAAACATAGCTGGAGGTAATCTCCATTCCTTTTGAAATGATGCAAATATCTACTATTTTACAGCTGTAAAACTTTGCTATGCAATCCCTTTTTACCTTAAGTGCAAGCAGTTGATAATAGTGCAAATCCTTGATAATAGTGAATGTATAGGCCTTTTCAAGCACTTATCCATTGTAAAATGCCCGATTTGCATAGATTTCTGGTAAGCCACCTTAGTTACTTGCTATAGTTAGTTGTACATATATGTCACTTTACAAGTATACCGGGATGATGGAGTACACACTCATATGTGTTCTTATCGAAACTGCCACTTGTGAGATAGTTTTTTTTTAAGGATGACATGGAGCTCACTGATGGTTTCATGATGGCATGAGTATTAGATTTCTTTATTGGGCTATCTACTAGATTGGTTGGCATGTTGAGTTCTAGGTGTTTTCATTGATGTAAAAACTCATTAATGACAAAGAGGATGATGGAGAGGATCAAAGGATGCTAGGTAGGTTGATGACATGGAGATTCAGATGGTTTCATGATGGCATGATGTGTTTGAGATTAACTTGGTCTAGCAAGCCTAGTTAGGTGACCTAACTTGCCTAAGCGATGGTGCATGATGGTTTGAGTGGCTTGGTGACTTTAGGAGCATGGTAGCAGCTTGAGAGCATGTTTGGAGAGTGTTTAGGCACTCACATGAGTTTCATAGTGTAAGTACAGGTTGAAGACCCAGTTGTAGGTGCTCATCTAGACCTAGTCTAGGTGCTTGGAGACTAAAAAATGAATTGTAGAGCCATGTGAGCTCATGGAGGCATGCAGGGGTGTCATACATGTTGACTCAGGTATGTTAAGGACTTTTGGAGAGGTTTCATGATGAGATATGAGGTTCTTCTATGATGACCTATCCTAAACCATGCAAAACCCCAAGGGCTAGTCATGCAAATGAGATGGGTTGAGAAGATGGAGACCTATTTGAGCTATGTTGATGATTGGAGATGGTGCACAAGGGTGTCCTAGAGGTGTGAGCAAAATTTCAAGTCATTCTTGAAGAAGATTTTGCAAGTTATGATGTTTTATGTGAAACAGGTCCAAGAAAGCATTTTCCAGCTCGAATTGCTACTTCTGATGCTCACCATGAATTGTGTGCTTTGCATGGGACCTTGTGGCTTTCAGGGATGATTTTCCATTGAGTTAAGAAGATTTCACAAAAATAATGAAGTCATTTCATCGTCACATTTTTATGAACGAATGTTAAGAAGGTAAACAACTTTTTATGAGTTTGAAACCCTAGCTCAAAAGCGGTAGGAGAGATATTGATGATAAGTGCCCATAATTGATTGTTTGTGCTATTATGATGATTTGGATGTTGTAGAGACTCCTCCATATTTCTAGAAAGGTATATTATAGAGCATGTGATGATGAGTGGACCCCACTCAAACAGAAAGTTTTTGAAGAAGTTCAGTTTGGGACAAAGTTGTCCAAAGAGAGTTGTAAAAATAAATTGACATTGTTTTTAGCTTGGGAGTTTTACTTGATGTCCATGATAGTTTCAGATCATGGTTGAGCTTCTAAATGGAAAAGTGTGCCCTATTTATGAAGACTGGTCTTAAGGTAGTTTTGGGGTAGTTTTGAGTAGTTTTAGAGATGGACCTAGTTGAAGGCCTTCCACTTGGAGTTGGAAGGAAATGTAAGATGTTATGGAAAGAGGATTCAGAGGGATTTCCAATGGTATATGGTTTGTGTCTTGATGATGAGGTTTGATAGGTCAACCAACTCAATTTGTGAAGAAGAAGGTTGCTTGGTTTCTTAGGACAAAATTGTTTTGGCTAGAAGATTGAGGTAGATGATGCATGAAATGGATTGGTTGATGTTTTCTATCAGTTGGAGAGTGAAGAGGGATGAATTTTGTTCCCTAGTGAAGGCCTTTGAGGTCTTGAAAGTGGCAAAAGGGTGCAAACCAGTTGAGTTCTCAAAACTGCTTTTTGGGCAGCTTAGTTTGGTGAAGAGGAAAGTTGGTGTGGTTTTCATGTATGGATGTTTCATGAGCTCTAGAAAGCATGGATGTGATTTACAGGTCAGGAGGGATTCTAATGAGTGGTTACATGCCATAGTTGAGGTGTTCTTGGGTGTTCTTGAGGCCCAAAGGTGAAGACAGGTTCCTAGAAACAACTGTTTGGTGAAGGATATGAGCCTTTTTGAGTGAGTTATGAAGAATTTGATTGGTGAAAGCTAATTAATGACCATGGATGGTGTTTTTATGTCATATTTGATATGTGTGAGAAATTTGGGAGCTTGACTAATCATGGTGATGGTGTTTGTGGTTTTAGTCATCCGGTGATGGGGTTTTGAGTTGTTTTTGAGCTTGTTTGTGCATTTGAGCATGGCTGACTTACATGGGTCCATTGATGAATGTTTTTATGAATGTGTTGTGTTATATTTTTGAAATTGTGTAGGCCGAATTAGTGATGAAGGACCAACCTTTTATGTGTTTGAAAGAAGAGAAGGGTATAAAGTGCATGTTTGAATTCAAATTTGCACTAGCTAAGAGAGGGAAAAAGTGTGACCCAAGTGTGAGTGTGTAAATAGGTATGAAGGCATTTTTTTAGAGTTGAGGAAGTGTGTGAAAGTTGAGGAATGTTAGAGAGCATGTGTGCAAGGGTTTGAAGCTAAGACAAGTGATGAAAGTGTGAGATAGAGCGAGCTAGGTGAATGAGGGTTTGAACAAGGGTTTGAAGTTGTGTGCTGAAGTAGTGATCTCCATCAGTTGTTGCAGCAACAAGACATCAGAGATCTTCATTCAAAGGTGGTTGAGTGGGTGCTTGATCATCTTAGGGGGTTGTAGCCTCCTTGTGGAGTTGGTGCTTCACTAAACTAGGGGTTGGTGCTCCTTGTAGGGTTGGTGCTCTACTAAACTAGGGGTTGGTGCTCCTTGTGAAGTTGGTGCTTCACTAAATACTTTTGATTTGAATAATATAATCAGAAGTTTCAGTGGGTTTTCTTCCCCTTGAGGGTTTATATCTTGTGTTATGGTGTTCTCTCTCATGTTTGTGGTTATTTGAATGTATGTTGTATGACCCCCTCTTAGTCTGTTGTGCTTCCATATCTCCAACTGTGTTATTTGTTCTTGAATCAGATGGATGTGGCCACAACATCCCACTTTTGACTGTATAGGCCAATGATGCGTCCAAATGTATGGGAATTTTCTGTTATAGGAACGTGGGCGCCACAGATAGAATTAGCCTGGTTTATAAGTAGTGTATTTGTCATCACTGCCTACCATCTGCATTGATTTCTGGCAAGTCCAAGCTTGATCATCCTGTAATTTAGCATCTGGCTATTTGTCTACCTGGAATCGCTGAGTATTCTCTTGAGAAGACTCCTGCTTCAAGGATATCACACTCTCCACTTTGGAAGCCTAAAGGCTTACTGAAATGAAAACAGGTAGAGAGAGTCTCCTTTCTCTTCAAAAGGATGTGGATGTCTATACACGGTCACAGAGTCACACTCTGCAATCCATTCAGACTTTATGCACAAGCTGTTGATTATACTGCAATTCCTATTAATATTCGTAAGTTTAAGCCTTTTCAAATTACAATCACTTATCATTTATCCCTACTAAAATGCCTGATTTGCATAGATTTCCGTCAGGGTGAAGGTTAAATGCATTGAAGGGAAATGTCGACTTGTATTAATGAGGTAAAGGGTTAAACACATCAAAGGGAGATGTCTTCTTGTATGTTATTCTTTTAATTAGGGTGAGGGTTAAACACATTAAACTTTAATGGGAAAGGTCTACTTGTATGCAATTCTTTTAATGTTGAAGGGTAATGGATCTACTTGGCACTCTCATAGGTTTGCTTATCAAAATCTGACTGCCATCTTAGTCTAATTGTAATGGGATACATATAAGAAACGGATCCTCGTTCATTGGAGTACTAATACCCTTGCATCATTCTCCAAGTGATTATGTTGCTCGGTTACAGCATGTTAGGATTCTAGGATGAGGTCCTTACCTATGGTATCTTCTTACCTCTACAAGTACCAACCGTAAAGATAAGAAGACCTGCATCGGGAGTTAAATTTAAAGTGTTGATTACTGATTATTTGAGAGCTAGGTGGAGGTCAGATGGAAGTTTATGAGATAGCACAATAGAATTAGACAGTCATTTATGCAGCGGCCACTGGCTTTCCACTTTTGACTCTACTTGTCAATGACATACGCAAATGTGTAGGGGTTTTCTGTTGTAGGAACCTGGATGCCACACACAGAATGTGCCTAGTTTACAGGTGTAATTGCCATTGCTATATTTTTTAATAGGTTTGGGTTCCATTGTTTCTTATAATGTTTTGAATTGTGTTAAGGCCACATTTTCTTATTCTCTAGTAGGTTATAGTTTTTATTTCTTCCTCAATTGCACACGTTAAGCTTTATCATAGAAACTAGCATATGGATATCTTTTTATGTCTTGGGTAATGGTTTCTATCTTCATTGTTCAGGCTTCCTGTTCAGTGGGAGAAGACAACAATTGTTGTAATGGATGAAGTGCGTGTAAGCAGTCCATACCTCCCAGAAAATGTAAAAGGGGGTACTCCAGCTGCCAATGATAGAGTGAAGAAAGTGGTGAGTTCTTTCAATGTTACATTATTGTCTTCTATGATCTCCTAAAGTGAACCTTTTAGTATGTTAATGATCTTTGTATTTGGTTGGTGGTTTGGTGTTGTACCAAGAAGGTTCTGACTTCTATTCTTCTGTGTGTAGCTTGAGTTTGAAAGGAAGCGGTTGCAGGCTCGTATTTCTACCCAGTGATGGAGCAAGTAATTGGTGATGAACATCTTAGACTACCTGACCTCTTGAGAGCAAATAACTCTTTTCGATATTTGGACTTTAATGATTGTGGGATAACTTCACCAAATTTCTCTATTTGGACTTATTATTCTACTGAAGATCATGCAAGTTGTATTTGGAAAGTTATGTTTATCTGCAAGACGGTCAGGGAGATCTGAAGAATTCGGCACCTTTGAGTGGCTTCACGGATTGTACTAACTGTAATATGTAAATCAACCTCCGTTCTAACTAAATTCTGAAACCAATTTAATTTTCATGTAATAACATTTCCTTTTTTTTTTTTTTGAGGTTGACATGAATGTATGGATACTTTTGTTAGTAACTACTCTTTAACATCTTCTCTGAAATAGTTCTGGGATCATTTTTTATATTTTGAATATCCTGCTTACAAATTGGCTCCTGACTTTGCTTTCAATTATATGCAGGAGAGAAGTTAATTTATCAAATGCATTATTATTTTATCAAATTCCATATTTTTGACCTCTTGAACACTTTTAAATAAGAGGATAGGAATTGAACTCTAGGGAGGGTTCAATATATTAGATCTGTGTAGAAATATGATCTTGAATAACTTTCAGCACATGTAGCATTTACAAATGACTCCGGGAGTGTGCTTTCAGGATATACCCAGTGATGTAGCATTTATTGGTGATGAACATCTTAGACTACCTGACCTCTTGAGAGCAAATAACATTTAAAATACTGTACTATTATATTGACACTGTATGACCTTTAAAGTGGAATTGAATGTCCTAAGAGTTGGATAAACGGTCCAGAAATAACAAAATCTCATTGGTGCTGAAAAATGCCAATGTATAGAAGTGAAACACTCAGAAGTCAAATTGATGTGTTTCCAGCACTTGAGCATTGAATTGAAAGCCTTCCAGAGCATTTCTTTGAACAGCGCTTGATTGATGCTTGAAAATCAGTGTCCTAGACTAGAGATCTTAAAAGGTCCTGTTATATGATGATTTGTTGTGGGTACATAATGTTGGACCTTATGGTTCCTATACCAGTGAAATATTTCAATACAAAGAGAAAATGAGATCATCATGGATTGGCTTATGAATATGCTATACTAGCAGTGTAGGCGTGTGAAAGTTATCAGACCACCCAAATATTGAGTATGGTGTGATATGGATGTGGGCAAAATTTTGGTTATCCAAATTGAAAATCCATGTATGGCGGCACTGAAAATTGAAACCAGTGCTCACTGTCTTTTACATATCAGCATTTTTCCATATCAATATACAATTATGATAATTTATGATGCTTTTTGTGGCTTATCCGAGTTTAACCTAATAATTAGAGCGGTCAACATTGTGCTGCATGTTGTGATAGCATGGGATATCTTCTTGCAAAAGCCTTGTTGAGTCTTGATGTTAGGTAGACAAACTTTGAAGTGATAAAACATTTTTGTTTTGATTTGCAAGCATATACAAGAGAATTGTGACGTTTCAACATTACCATAATCAGAGCATTGATATAGAGGGAGCTAGAGTTGATTCAGATGATATTGGGATGGATAGGTGATCCACAACAAGGAATGCATGCAATGTGGCATCTCAGGACAGTAAAGCATTGCATGGGGAAGCATTGTATTGTATATTAATATAGGGGCAATTATTCAAAGTTTAAATTTTAACAATTCAATTCACATTATACAATGGCATTTAATTGTTTAACCGTTTTTTGGAGGTGCAATATCCTTGTTTCGCTTAAGGCTAAACATATGGGTTACATCCAGTCAATCTTCACAGCCAATTACAACATATTTATTAAAATAGAAAGAATCACTGGTGCATAGACAAATTGGATTATATAGTCAACTCAATAGAGGTTTCTTGAGATTTAATTGCCCATTTTGAAAAATGTTAGACATTTCAATGCTCATTTTGAAAAATGTAGAAGATTGCCATCTAGAACAAGGTATGGGCCAATCTTGTTGTATATTTCTGTAAAAAAAGAAAAAGAAAGTTGATTCTTCAAATGAGGTAGAGGAGTGTTATAGGTGGTGTTGCAAGTAAGAAGAAAGTTGTGTTGGTTCTTCAAGTGAAGCCATATATGAGACGTGAGTGTTACATGTTTCTTCTTCATATAAAGCCACATATCTCGAGTGTCAAAGATGGTACCGTTATCAAGAAGAAAGTTGTGTTGATTCATAAAATGAAGTCGTATATTAGACATATGAGTGTTCCGAGTGGTGCTCCCACCGTCACTTGTTGTAAGTTAAATTTTTAGAGACAAACCTATAAATATTAGGACTTCATTGGCCATTCATGTTGGTTTTCCATTTAGAGAGTTAGATCTGTTTTACTTAGTTTGGCCACTCATTTTCATATTCAACTTTTTGGTATTGACATTGATTGTTCCTATAACTTTTTTCAGTTTTGTATAACATAGATACTAAATTTTGCACTACCTTAATTTTGTTAATGATGAACTATTATCGATGAGCGTTAATGCTTTTGTGATGGCACCACTGTGTATGACATTTGTAGACCAAGTTTCTTCAAAGTAGTTTGACTTCCAATAGAATGCTTACATGGTTGCCCATGGCCTCTCACATTTTTGTGGTACACGAATTTCATTTCACGATAATATTGTATAACTCTACCTTAATTTTGTTATTAATGAGCTATTATCGATGAGCTTTAATGGTTGTGTAATGGCACCACTGTGTATGACATTTGTAGACTAATTTTCTTCAAAATAGTTTGACTTCCAATAAAATGCTTACACGGTTGCCCATAACCTCTCGCATTTTTGTGGTACACAAATTTCATTTCACAATAATATTATATAATTGTAATTTATTTAATTTTCAGAATAACTATGTACGTCACGGGGCTCCAAAGAAAGAGAAACATACATCTCTGAAGTAGACTCAAAATTGCATTTAGATGCTCAAACAATTTAGGACAAATGATATATTCATGCATTTTCTTCCAAAGAGATACAACTATAATTTTTTTAAAAGTGCACAGGAGGGGAGTCGTAATATGGATTTGGTCAACACCAATTTTTTTCCTTGTTGGTTTAATTTTTTTGGTAGTTAATGTTGGCATAAGTCAAATTTGTTTGCACAAACATTTGAGATCTTACCTCAATTAGAGTTTATACGTACAAAAGGAAGAGAAAACTATGCACTTGATTCTACTTATTATATTAACACATGAATTTAAAGAAGGGCGTATCTAAATCCACACACATACATATGTACATAGAAAACTAAACAATCTTCTTTATACAATATGAGAGTCCATTACATTTTGCCATATGGTAATTCTCTCCATCTACTCGCATCTTTACTTGTCTCCTCTCATATGTTACATTTCTAATTATTATAGACACATATAATGCATGAATACATCATAATACAAATTGACATGTCTTATAGACACTATCCTTCATTTGGATAGTTAGATCGTGTCGCAAAGTTTCATATGATGCCACAAATGACCAGAGAAGGCACTTCTAGGTTCTTGTTTATCCGTCTTTGGTAATGATGTCGTGACATGCTTGGTATTGTCACAATATATGAGAAAACTCCTTTCATCAAGACAAATAATCTTTTCCATAGTTTTCACAGACTTAAAGATTTATCTCACATTAGAAATAAAAAGACGAATAACCCTACCACTTGGGAGAGATCACACCATTATGTCACAAACAAAAAATTATGGAAGGCAAAAAGGAATAAATATTCATCATACATATAGCACCGATTCAAAACAATAGTGATATTGAGGTGAGTGACACAGAGATTCCCGATTGATTTCTCGAGCTCTTATTGTTCAATCCTTGAAGTCGGGTTGCTCCATTCCAAATTGCCATCCATTAAAAAAATCATAGCCAAAAACCGTGAAATTCAAGGAAGTTGGGTAATCACCCATAAACCGTAACTTCAGGAAAAATAGCCTCATATTTATTCAAGAACATTTTCTAAATGACATCCCGATTTCAAACTTTTGTCAACTTGTTGCGCATGTTGGTTAAGCTTGATGAGTTTAGAGGCCATTTAAACAATGCCTTTCCCACGACATCTAATCCCTACAAATATCTATCTCTTTCCTAATACCTCATCCAAATTATCCATTTGTTGATTGAGCATATTGTCGTATTCACCCACTATGTTTATTATGGATGCTTGCTTTATATGATCATTCCTTGTACATTTTCCCAACATAAACTTTACGTGTCTTTTTCATTGGCAATATAGACTTTGAGCTTCACAATCTCTTCCCACTCCTCATATGTATTAATGCCTTCCTAGATACCTCTATGGAAGAGTTGATAGAAATTCTAGGGCCCTCTAGGGTTAAGACTCTTGTAGAGAATGTTGATGTTCTCACCTCTCCTATTTTTCCGGATAGGCCTCAAGTGCATGAAGGAGCTCACATCTCTTCCAATTTTTGCACATCCAAAGCTTTCCAAGTCATTAAGTTTGTAACCTCAAAGAGTGACATGTCTTCTTATTTGATTTTGATGATGTATTTCCTTAGACTTAAGAATGTTTGGCTGATTTAGATCTTTTTGGTTGTATATGTGGTGATTTCCTTGGTCTCCTTTCTTCTGCGGCTAGATAAGGGCTTGAAATGCGGGAGCATTTCGGTCCACAAGCAATCTTTCATCAACCAAATGCATATTAGTCATGTGTACAAGTGTTCATGATATGTTGACTTGCTGAAAATAGGTTCTGAGAAACGTAAAGGAGGAGAAGGCATGTTTTGCTTTCATCTCAAAGACAATCCAAGTTGGGACAACAAATCAAGAGGGGTTTTTTCATGGTGAAGAATTTATTGGTATAATATGTTGATATCATCTCCAAGGGATTTCTAGATGGATTTCCACCTATGAGAGTCATTAGCCATCACATGGAGGAGAAGGCATGTTTTGCTTTCATCTCTAAGACAATCCAAGTAGGGACAACAAATCAAGAGGGGTTTTTCACATGAATCGAAGAATTTATTGGTAGAATATGTTGATATCATCTCCAAGGGATTTCTAGATGGATTTCCACCCATGAGAGTCATTAGCCATCGCATGGACATAATTTACTAAAAACTCCAATGCATAGGTTGACACTTGTGGAGAATGAAGAGGAAAATAGGTTAGTACACGAGAAATCAAAGAATAGCTTGATAAAAGAAAGTTTGAGCTTATGTGTGGTTCTACCGATAATAGCACCAAAAAAGGATGGAGAATGGTGCATGTACACGATATTTAATAATCATAAAAATATTACCATCATTTGGAAGTTTTTTTCCTTGTTTAGAGAAGTCAATCATTTTTAAAAATATCTTGGCCATATGATGAAATTTCGAACCCGTTTTTCTCTTTTGAAGGTTTTTTGACTTTAACATAGTGGTGCAACTAGAATGAGGCCCATTTTTCACAAGGCAATGTGAAATTTACAACGAGGGAAATAAAAGTATTAATGATTGTGGTATGTGACGAAACCAAAGGTAGGCACCTTGGATTGATAGCTCTCAACCTTTTTTTTATATAAATGTATTTAAGATATTTTTTGTGCTTTCCGGGTCTCAAATTTAAGTAGTTTCAAGTTTTGGATTTTGGGGTCTTCGGGTTTCTTTGTTTTGGGTTCTAGGTGCACTTTACATCAATCATTTTTTTGTGTTTTCGGGAATTCCAAGTTTGGAATTTTCGAGTTCTTGGTTTCTAGGTTTTGATATTTGCGTTTCAAGGTTTTTGTAGATTTTAGGTATGGGGTTTTTGTGTTTCATGTTAAATGATCTTTTGGGTTTCGGTATTTTCAAAGTTTTTATGTTTGAGGCTTTTGATTTTTGTGTATTTTAGGGGGTTTTGGAGTTTGGATTTTAGGGCATCTTATATCATTGAACTTTTCATGTTTTGAGAATTTCTTCATCTGGGGGTTTCATGTTTTAGGATTTTTGGTTTATGGGTTTTAGGTTTCAATGTTTTTCGAGTTTCTACGTTCAAATGTTTTGAGATTTGAGTTTTAGTGTTTTTTCATATGTTGGGTTTATAGTTTCATGTTTTAGGGGTTTTAGAATTTGGAGTTTTTGGGTTTTTGTTTCATTTTTATTTTTGAAAAGGAAAGCCACTTTTTAGCTCGATTTCATATTTTAATATTTTCACATTCGGGATCGGGGGTCCTAGCTTTTAGATTTCAAGGTTTACATGGTTTATATGTTTAGGGCTTTAGAGTTTCAATTTTTGGTTTTGGACTTGCTTTTGAGATGTTTAAGTTTCATGTTTTGAGGATGTTTTATATCAATCTAATTTTCATTCTTTTAGGGTTTTCTTGTTCACTTGGGATCAATTAAATAGGCTATTATAGCCTCTTCTTGGCTAAAATCCTCTTCTTTACCACTTCTATTAGCTTCCTGACTATCAATCCATTTCATTGGATTGATTAGGCCTTTCAAAACCCTCCCAAAACCCTAATTTCTCTCTAAACAAGATTAATTAGTCTAACCTAGGTTAATTACCCTAAATCATGATCAACCTCTTCTAAACTTAGTCAAATCTTACTTTGACTTGCTAATTAACTTGTTGACTCCCTTTTAGTCCCACATGCACCAAAAAGCCTTCCATTTCCCAAATGGAAAACTATAAATAGCCCACTACCCCCTCTCATTTTCAAGAACACTTCTTCCCTCTAACATAAACTATAGTATTATTGCTAGGATTAGGAGTTTTATTTCATCTTATTGAGCTATTTTGCTTTATCTTTTGCATTTCACCACACAACATGGAGTAAATGGGAAGAACCATTGGCCTTGAAGCCATTAATGGTGAGATCCCATTCTCTTAAAGCATAAATCTGATTGCTTAGATCCTTATTAGGCTCATTTAATTAAGCTTTCAAGAATAGAGGTTAATTACATTTGTTAAGTTTGCTTGTTTGCTTTAAACTAATGCATGCAAAGTAGGAATCCTTGTTTATTTCTTAACTGATGGTCCATTGATCGGTTTTTACACAAAGCTTTGGGGTTCTTGAGTGTTCTTACCCCATTCCATAGCTTTTGCAACCTTTCTTTGAACACATTTGGCACGCCTGGTGGGACACTTATGTCCATCCTCCATTAATGGAGGTCTTTTAAGTTTTTCAAAGTTCACTTACAGGTTTTTTAGAGGAAACAACTTGTTATTTTCTTATTTCCATTTCTAAAACTAGTTAAATCACCCTTGTTTGCATATATTTTGTGGGTTTGAACTAGAAATAAGCTTCTTTGACTAACAAATAACCTTTGTTTGCTTTTGAAAATTTTCAAAATCCATGAATTTTGTAGGTTTTTCAGGGGTACACGTAGGTGTCTTGACAGGGTGCATCTCCATCAAAACCCTAGTGCTAGCATTGAGTTGAGTTTGCACACACACTCTCTAGCATATACATAGTTGACAACTCATTTAGAATGGGCCATGTCTCCATCGAGAGGTGGGCATCTCCATTGGTTACGTGAGTGTACCATCACTCTCTGATGCATGTTGGTGTATATTGTCTTACTGTGTAAACTCTATCATTTTGACCCAGGCCACATCTCCATTGAAACGTCGGTGTCTCTCCATTGACTTTGAGCATCCCCATGTCTCTCGATGTTGTTGGTGTCTTTGATATACTATGTTTTTTACATTTTTTTTACCTAGGCGTACCCGTTGAATAGAGAGCGCATGCACATCAAAACCCTAGCGTACATGTCGAAGGCCCATGTAGGTGTTATACCCTCTTTTCAGTTTTCCTACCACACATGTCTACATTGGTTAGGGCATGTATCCATCGGCTGGGGGCATGCTGGTGTCATTCTAGGGCATGCATGCATCTATGTTAAAATTTGAAAAAAATTTTCTCCAGGCTGTAAAATCATTTTGCTAAACTTTTCTAAGGTTTTTTAAGACTAACAAGGTAGATGCAGGGTTTTGTTTTGTTATTTCAACTTGCATAGCTTAAGTGTCTTCATTTCTTGCTTGAATAAAGCTTGTAAAGTGTGTATGCTCTCTCCTCGCGCCTTCTAGGTGATCTTGGAGATCAAAATCACTTGTACAACTTTATGTCACACTTTAAAAACACTTGTTCTATGATTCTAAAGAGTAAAATAATTTCCATATGATTTGTCTTAGTAGAATTTTCACATTGTGTATGCTCTTCCTTCACGCCATTTGCGATCTTAGGAATCAAAAGCAAAGTGTCAATTCTCTTTCTTGATATCAATTTGTGAAAAATGGAAAATTACTAAACTCATTGTCTACAAGGACCTAACACTTGCTAAAGAAAGGCATCAAAAAAAACACAAAACTTCTAATACACGTGTTTTCATGCAGATTGCCAAATGGTGTGCTACTTAAAACCACATTTAAGTTAAAAAGATAAAAAACACACCATTCCCCTTCACACTATATTGCAGTTTTAAAAAAGGGTACGTCCCTATCCACTCAACTAGAACATAACCCCTTTGGCATAATGCCTTAAGCTACAACAATGGGGGTGGTTCCAGAACCCTAAAGTAATCCACCACTGAGTAACCTCATGGATGAAATAGGAAGCGCTCCGCTTACCCACTTGACTAGTACGCCTTGTGAGTTAGAGTCAAAGATTGTCCATATCATGGCTCCATAGTGATGGTACAACTGAATGCACTAGTTTCTCATTATATCAGAAGGGGGTACCCTAAAGCCAGATACTCCCAAATCAGTCATTATGACTCTTTGGGAAAATCATGCTCACATCTAGACAATCTTCTAACACCTAGTTGAGAGAACTTATTAAGGAGGCCATTCTATCTTGGAGCCCACTTTGCTAGTCCATTGTCATCAAGCCATCATGAAGTGATGACTCACTTGGATTCTGAACCTTGTTCCTCAAACAAGGAAAAGAACCCACGTAAGTTTGAGCTAAGTGTCTTTCATCATGAAAATTAGACAACGTCTCACTTAGCTTAGCTTCTTTCTCACCTTCGATGAGGTGAAGCTCTACCCAAGTGGCACTTAGTTTATTTTTCATCTTTTTGATCTATACCCATGCATTCTCACTTCCTACTTTTGGGGTGAGAAGGAAGCATACCTCACGTGTCTTATCAAAGATAGTACTCACCACTTTTTTTTTGTCTGTTTACGCCCATCCATGTTTGCGGCTGGGTTGTTAAACATCTAAAGTGTGCATGTGTACATTTTCATATCTTTGATAGTCCTTCGATCTTGATTTCAAGATCATCTTCACTATTGAAGTTTGGTTCATCATTTGTCTCTTCTTGAGTTGATAGTTTTCTCACATTCTAGTCACACAATCTTGGTACTTACATCATGTTTTCATTTTTTTTTTAGAAACGTGATATAAGTCCCTTTATTGTGTGGTTACGCTTGCTTGCACACAATTAAAAAAACTTCTTGTCATACTTATTACTTGGTTTTAGTTTTGACGTCATCTGAGTCTTTTAAAAAGTGTCGATATCACCTTATATATATCACAATAATGTTGTCTTGATACTAACACCTTGCTTTCTCGGTTAATGTATCAAGATAGCATTGTTACGCTATATCTAGTCATGACTTCCATTTTTCAAAAGACTTAGCTTTCATCGGCATTCAAACTAATTTTAAGTATACCTCATCGAGAGACTACGTCAATACCACTTTGATATTTAGGCCTTGTTAGAATTCTAACTTGACCTACGCATTGATATGATATTGTCACTATTTGTTTTAGGGTATAGGCTTGGTAATGAAAAAAATTGAGTGATCATTACATTTAGGTGTGCATATGAGTGTTCTTTGATAAAAACAACTACATAACATTGCATCTAGGACACACTGTGGCATATTTCAAACATCACCTCAAACAACTTGCAAAATCATACATTTAGGATCCACGCTAGCTTCATACAAACGTCGGCTAGTAATGCCTAAAATCACGAAGATGGAAACCAAATCAAACGAGCATGACTTAGGAGAAAACCCTTTCAAACCTTCCCATTTAGCAAAACAACTTAGCACCTCTCTTTTCTCAAGTCAAGGATGCAGAGCCATTAATTGACCATAGTGGAGAAGAGTCAGACTCTTCCGGAGAGCAACAAAGAGATTAGACCTAGGTAGATTTGATGAACTCCTATATTATAATAGAGATCAAGTACTCACAAGAGTCTTAGAATTAGGAGCTAAACTTCCACACGAACGTGAAAGTAGAAACCAAGGTCATTAATCACAAAATAGGAGAAACAAGTATCACTCTTAGACATAGATAACCCCTTTGAGATAGGGTACACTTCTACTTCTAGGAAACATCATGCCACTATCAAGGAGACCCATCATGACAGGCCTCACTACAAAGCTTCACGTAAAGTGAAGATTGAGCATAAAGCTTCACCTCCTCCCAAATTCGATGAAGAAGAGGACCCTCTAGTTGAAGAGGAGATCCTTCAAAAATAGATCTTGAAATTGAGCTAGAAATTAGCAAACCTAGGCTCTTCAAGAAGAAACATATACAAAGACAAAGACAAAATGAAATCTAGTGAGTTTCACTTTGATCCATACACTGACACTACCTTTAAGGTGGCTCAAACACAAAGACCAATGTCACCTACTAAAGAACAACTCATTCAAAAAGAGTTACAATCAATGAAAGATACACTTACTACGCTACAAGAGGGAAACATAGGCCATAATAGGAAATATTTATATGAAGAACTATGCCCTTACCCCTTCGATAAGGACATGTTACAAAACCCTTCCCAAAACACTTTACCATTCCCAAGTTTGATAAGTATAAGTGCAAGAGTGATCCTCATGATCATATAAAATACTTTTACATGGCTTTCCAAGAGGTCACATATAGTGATAACTTCTTAATACACTTTTCCTCATAGCCTAGGAGCACTTGGGATTGGAATGGTTCTATAGCATACCCAAGGGCTCCATTACAACATGGCCCACATTAGTAGAAAAATTTGTATGACATTATTCCTATAACATGGAAAATGATATCACAATGAATGATCTATGCAATACAAAAAAAACCCAATGAGACCTTTGCAGGATTTTTACAATGATGGCGAGGGTTGGCAAGTCATTTCCCTTGCATTACATTACGGAAAAACAACTAGTGAGCATATTTGTTCCTAACTTAAACCCAAAAATAGCCTTCCATTTATAGATGCACTATGGCTCAAACTTCGAAGAGGTCATAGAGAAAGGTGGTCAAATCGAGAAATCCCTCATCACAAAGGGGATGCTTAAGTCTATTGTTAAAGACAAACATGAAGCCAAATCCATAGACAAACCAAAATTCTTCAATAAAAACAAACATGTTGTTGGTGATGGCATTACGGACTCCAAGAGAGTCCAAGCCATGCAGATGGGCCCACTTTTAAAGCTCTCACAAGGACCTCATCCCAAGGCACCCACTAAACATACATTCACACCATTAATGAAATCCCTATCTAGCCATACTAAAGTAGTTAGATAATGTAAAAATGGTGGAATATCCAACTACGATAGTACCATACCCAAAGATGCTCCAAAACCTAGTTGGTTCAAAGACCATGAGTACTGTGACTTCCACCATGTTAAAGGACACAAGATATATAGGTGTTTAAGATTACATCATTACATACAAGACCTCATTGAAGAGGGTAAGATCACCGTAGATTCTCCCCCTGACTCAGGACAAGGTCCAAATGAGAAAATGGGTATCTACAAAGAGCCTTTTCCTAATCATGTAGATAAAAAGAAAAGGAAGCCAATCACGGAAAACCTCCAATGATTATAGGACTATTGCTTATATATACCCCACTAATGATAGTCCCTTTGATTCTCTCATAGGATGTATTCACTCATCTGATGAACAAGTCAACACTATCCAGATCTTAGAAAAGAGTTACATAGTAGGGACGAGACGTGCTCATTTAATCATACCAGATCCCATGCCTATCCCTCAGGAAGGTCAGTATAATTTGATAGACCAGTTAGAGAAAACACCTACTAGGATATCCATTCTCGATCTCCTCAAAATATCTACTTCCCATAAGAACATATTGTATAAAACATTACAAAATTTAGGAGTCTCTACAGATGTAGATCCCATGCACCTCCAAGCCATGATTGCACACCTCGACTCCAATGATCATATTACTTTTGATCACACAATCCCACGTAACAACCCAGAACACAACTTACCCTTATACCTAGAAGTGGTGGTTACCCATCGCAAAATCAAGAGGGTACTTGTGGATGGTGGATCTGGTCTAAACATTTGCACTTTGAAGCTGGTTAAGCAAGCTAGGCCATTCAGAAAATAGATCTAGGAGCCAAGACTATTACGATCACAACCTACGACAATGAAGAATGAGAATCAATGGGTACTATAGTAGTTCCCATGGAAGTAGGCCCAACTTGTCATGACACGACATTTCATGTCCTTGACTTAGACCTTCCATATAACATGCTCTTGGGGCACCCATGGATCCATGCCATGTAGGCCATTCCATCAACTTTCCATCAGTGTATCAAGCTATGTCATGAAGGACAAGTGGTTACCATTCTAGGTGACCCAGAACCATTCACACATTGTAGGGCATTACACAGTTTTTCTCTGTGTGGCTTATGAATGTCCTTCGATGGATGTTGTTATCCCCCTACAAATGGAAGCTATTAAGAAATGGGTAGATTCAGAGTCACTCACTGCCTTATAATCAAGATTTTCCTTCATTAGTCAACCCATTTTCTTCATGGGAGGCAACATCGGAAAAATATGGCCCAGTGAGCCATTCACTCTTGAACAAGCTTTGTTAATATCAGATTTATCAGTATCTCCCAGAACACGGGGTAAACCTTATTTTCAGTTCAAGAGTACTCGGGAGTGTCCTAAACCATTGGAAAAGTTTTCCATAGCGGTCTCCTATCTGAGGAGAAGATGTTAGAAGATCCTACTAGTAGAGTGCCAAAAGGTACCATGGCTTCATGCCATCAAGCACCCCAATATATCAAAGGTCACCGCATGATGTTTGTCATGGGTTATAGTGGGTTTGGATGTGGAATCAATGCACAAGGCCAGCTAGAGCCTATTCCCATCCCCCATTTCAAGTTGATAAGCATGGCCTGGGGATAAGGCCTCATAATGCTCTACCCTTTGAGATTGATGCCACCTCTTTTGAACATGAGGACATTTCATCTCATTCTGATAGCGACGTAGATTCCCAATGTAGCCTCTACGAGGATCTTGCTTCCACTAACCTATTCCCAGATTCAGTTTGTCCTTACCTTATCTAAATCCAACCCCTAACCAATTATCAAATAGCCCTTGTGTATCCTAAACTTATAGATTGGGATCAACAACTTCACGTGCCACTAGACTTCTTTGAAAATGATGAGGCATTTGCAGAGTTCATGGGACTCAGGATTCTATTCCAGTTGGGATCACAAGAAAGGATTTTCAATTCAACTAGACACATGTGCATACTTTGGAGAAGAGGCAGAGATGTGTGGACATTTGAATAAGAAGGTGGTAAACAAGAGTACAAACACTTCAGAGAAACCTTGTAAAAAAGATAAATAAAGTCTCATAGTGACAAACTCTTTGAAACACTCATAGATAAACAAAAATGAAGAGTCTGTGGATGAAGTGGTTTATCCATTTAAAGATGATGATGAGCTACCATAGAGGTTGATCTTACTCTTCCCCTGATCCTACATGGATGGAAGATGCTTCTAAGATGCTTGTTGAGGAAACAATTAATGTCAACATTGGCTCAGAAGAGCAACCTAGAATGATAAAGTTGGGAGCTTCACTCTCAGCTCAGAACAAAAGGTCTTTGTAGAGCTCTTAAGAGAATACGTGGATATATTTGCATGGACATACACAGAGATATGCCTAGTTTGGACCCAAAGTTAGTTGTGCACAACCTCGTTGTGCACCCAGATGCCAAACCCATCAAGAAAAAGTTGAGAAAGATGCACCCTAAGGTGGCACTCCTTGTCAAAGAAGAATTGGAAAAACTATTAGTTGCTGATTTCATTAAACCCATTGACTATTCAGAGTGGATCTCTAACATAGTCCTGTACATAAAGAATCTTGGCATAAGAATCTGCACTGATTTCCATGACATCAATAAAGCATGCCCTAAGGATGACTTCCCTTGCCTAACATTGACATGATAGTTGATTCCACCACTGGTTATGAAATGTTGTCTTTAATGGATGGGTTTTTAGGTTATAACCAGATATGGATTACGAGAAGAAGATCAACATAAAACAACCTTCATTACCCCTTGGGGACCTTTTGCTACAAGGTCATGCCTTTCGACTCAAGAATGTCAGGGCCACTTATCAACGAGCCATGACTATTATCTTCCATGATATGATGAATGACATCATGGAAGATTATGTTGATGACATCCTAGCTAAATCCAAGAGTAGAGGAGAGCACCCTGAAGTGTTGAGACATATTTTTCAGCATGTCTCTGGATTATAAGGTTTGCTTGAACCCCAAGAAATGTGTCTTTGGTGTTTTATCAAGAAAGCTCCTAGGGTTCATTGTTTCACAAAGAGGGATAGAAGTGGACCCTACAAAGGTTACGACTATCACAAAAATGCCACCACCTACCACTCTCAAACAACTAAGGAGTCTACAAGGGAAAATTTAGGCAATCCATCACTTTATTTCACAACTTGTGGATAAGTGCCACCCCTTTACCCATTTACTAAGAAGGATGTTGCATTCAACTGGGGACCAGATTGCCAAAAGGCCTTTGCACTACTAAAATAGTACTTGGTCAACCCACCTTGTACTCATGCCACCTACCCTAGGTAAACCTCTCCTCTTGTACATTTCCACTACCCAGTTTTTATTGGTGCACTTGCTTTCCCAATATGACCTAGACCATAAAGAAAGGGTAGTTTACTATCTCAGTCACACCTTGATTGCTTACGAGTTGAATTACCCACAGATTGAAAAGGCCTTTGGCAGTTGTCTTTACCTTCCAAAAGCTTCACCATTATCTCCTAAACAATAAAACCAAACTCATATCTAAAGTTGACCCTCTCAAGTACCTTTTATCCAAACACCCTCACAGCCGAATGGCTAATTGGATCATTCTCCTGAGTGAATTTGATATTGAGTTCATAATCAAAATCCTTGAAAGGACAAGTATTGGCTGATCAATTAGTAGAAGCTCCTCTACCAGGATGGAACCTTTGTGCTTGATCTGCCAGATGCATCTATGATGTACATTGAAGAGTCTATAGAATGGCAGGTCCATTTTGATGGATCTTTCACCTTCCATGGATCCGGAGCAGGAGTGGTGCTCATCACTCCCATAGGGGAGGTCATACCAAGAGCATTCCGGTTGGGATTTCCATGCACTAATAACATTGTAGAGTATGAGGCACTCATCGCTGGCCTCAAGCTAGCTATTACTTGGAATATTAGACAACTACGAGTCATTGGAGACTCCCAACTTATCATTAAACAAGTTAATGATGAGTATAAAGTTAAAGATGAGAAGCTCATTCCATATAAGAAAATGGTCAAAACCTTGAAGGAGTACTTTACACATATCATATTTGAGCAAAAGCCAAGGTCACATAATAGATCCATGGATGCTATGGCTACAATTGGGTCTCTCTTACACATTCCACCTCAGAAAGTAAAATGCCTTTCTTTGTAGAGCATTTACAAGTGCCCGCATATGATATGCCAGAGTCATGTTTGGCATGTGAAGTTGTTGGTCCATTATCCCCTGGTATGACCCTATCTTTCGATACCTACAAGATGGCACTTTTCCACCAGACATTACCCATTCTAAAAAGAAATCCCTTATCCACCATATAGCCCATTATACCCTCCTAGGAGGCACCCTTTATCATCATGGCTATGATGGGAATCTGCTTCATTGTTTTTGGATGTTACTGACTCAATCCACACTATTAAGGAAGTACACGGTGGTATTTGTGGAGCACACACTAGCGGCATGGTCTTAGCTAAAAAAATATTAAGAGTAGGCTATTATTGGCCTACCATGGAATCAAATTGCTGCAATTTTGTAAAGAAATGTGAACTATGCCAAAAGTATGGAAACTTAATACATGCGCCAACCAAGATTTGTAGCCTATCGCAACACCTTGGCCATTTTCTAAATGGGGTCTAGATCTCATAGGGAAGCTCCATCCTTCTTCTTTAGATGGCCACACCCACATTATCACTACCACCGAGTATTTTACCAAATGGGTAGAGGTTGTGCCTCTTACTTACATCACCGGTGTGCAAATTTCTAAATTCATTATGAACCATCTCATCTGTCATTATGGTATCCCCTCCGCCATTATCACTGATAATGGTAAGTCCTTCAAAAATAAAATGGTTAAGACATTGTGTCAATGTTTCCATATTCAACTCAAGTGGTCTACCCCCTATTACCCCAAGGTAATGGAAAAGAAGAGGCTACTAATAAAACCCTTATATGGATCATGGAGAAAATGGTTAGTAAGACTGGCCGTAATTGGCACTTACAGATACATCCCGCCCTCTGGGCCTATCGAACCTCCATCCACACTCCTACTGGTGTGACCCCATATTCACTTGTCTATGGCACTGAAAGCCATCATACCTCTGGAAGTGGAGCTTCCTTCCCTAGAATATCTCTCAAGGACTATCTTGATAAAGACGAGGACTACAAAGTTTCTCGACTGAAGAGTTGGAACTATTAGATGAAAAGCGTATCAGAGCACTCAATCACCTAAAAGTCTATCAAAACAGAGTATCCAGGGATACAAAAATGCATCATTCATCGGGAATTTGATGTAGGAGATCTAGTTCTAAAATAAAATCAAAAGAACACCATCAAAGACAGAAAAGAAAGGTAAGTTTGAAGCTAACTGGCTAGGCCCTTATGTGGTGGTTGCTAAAGTATGGATCAAGAGCCTATAAACTTGCATACTCGGATGGTGAAGAGCTTCCAAAACCTATGAATGCCATGCACCTCAAGTGGTTCTACACTTAAGCATGATGAGAATATCAGATAAGAACTAAAAAATAGAAAAACAAAGAAAAAAAAGCAAAAAAAAAAATGGAAAATTGAGAAAACAATAAAGAAAAAGTAGGTCGTCCACATGTGAAAACCACATAATTGGCATAGTGGGTAGGTCTTTGAGTGAAAACTGGTCTCCGATGCTCAAAGAAGATTCACTGTCACAAGTCACTCTTACAACAAGATGGGTAACCCTCACTACTTTCTAGATATAACTTCCTTTGCTAGGTCTAGGAACCCTACCGAATCCATCTTCACCGAGCCATGATCTAGCTTATTTGCTCTTATATCTACATGAAGGATGTTTCCTTTGTATATTCCCATCTAACGCTAGGGGGCACCTTCACATTCCACTTTCTCGTACATACACACATGACATTCTGCCTTTTGTATATTCCCACATCACATTGGGGGCATCCACGCTTCTTTTTCCTTGTACATTGCTTTTAAACATGACCTTAGAAAATACAAAAACATTCAAAAAGGTACACAAAAAACCTAAACATTCAAAAATCTCCTTCTAGGGATGAAGCTACACCAACTACATAACATTTTCTTAGAGAAGCCTCAAAACAATGTGAACAGTAGCCTTGAAAACTTATCTTTCTAGATAAACCCAAAAACATTAGAAAATATATCAATGTTGTCCCACAAAAACAAGGTAATAATTTAATTGCTTTTAGTTGTTGGTTTGTATAGTTTTGATTGAGAATACTTTTTTTATGTGATGTAGTGATTCATTTGCTTATCATGGGTTGGATCTTGTTTGATTTAATTGTATATGGCATTAGGTTCATTCATAGCTTGTATGCATCCATTAAGATTCATTTTACTTACTTAGATTAAATGTCAATTTGATCTCTTTGGTATGTTTAATAAATTCATGTATTTTTGCATCATAAGTTATGTTGTGTTGTATAGGTACAATTGTTTAGCTTTGTTAAATTTTTCTTGTGTGTTTGTTTCTTGCACAATTGTTTGTTATCACATCTATCACCTACCATTCATCACATATAAACATCATCTACTACATCATATATACAAAAATGCTAAGTATTACATCATGCATGTATGCTAAGCTAATCATCACATATCATATCATCAATGGGGGCAAGAGGGGTTGCACATAATCACAAATCTATCCCCCCCCCACACCAATATCATCTAGTATCATCCCAAGTACTAGAATAAAAATCAAAACATTCCATAAATCCAAAGCATGTGATACTATCTACAGATATATCATCAATATGAAAACATGGAACATAAACATCTCTAAATCTAAAGTATGTCACATACATAGAGGAAAGGGAAATCATACATCATGATACAATAGTTGCAGAGCAATAACCACAAATCGTAAAAGGCATAATCACAATATAACATGAAAAAATCATCATCGAATGTCCATATGATACATGTATAAATGTCCATCTCAAAACTCAAGTATACATCATCGATACAATATGCCATCTAAAAGGGGCATGCATAAAAAAAATCGAGCCTTCATCAAGAGGCGTCATCAAAATAATGGTACATGAATCTATACATCATCAAAATCAGCCTTCATAAGAGGCATGTATACAATACATCTATACAAAAGGAAAAATGAGGAACTCAACCATAGCTCACGCCCTCGCCGGGGCTCCTGGTCCATGTCCTGGGGATGGAAGAGTGGTGGATGTGATGGACCGGCACCGAGGGTATCACCCTATTGTCCAGGCTGGCTCGTTCCAACCTTGCTATCTGCTCAACTAACTTTCGAACTGCTCTAACAATGATTGATCTAACTAAGGCTGACTACTGTGATCTGAACTCACCTGTCGTGCTCATACTCACACACACTCAAAAAAGTGCTACCTCTCACCGCTTTTGGGATTGCTTTGAAATAGGCAGTCCTATAGTATAAGGCCTCATCGCCAACCCTCATAACATCATGTATCAAATCGGCATCTCCAAAAGTAGTAGCTTCACCACATGGTGACATCTCACTCACCTATCAATCTACCCCTGTCAGCATGAGCCTGTCTAGTAACAACGACCTCTAGATATCTATCTACAGTAATAGTCTACACCTAGGCTCGGGCATGATCCCTCTGAATAATATAACCTTGTGATTGTGCCTAGGCATGGTCCCTCTGTGTGACAACCATCTACACTTAGGTCTAGGACTGATGTAAAAGGCTCAATATCTGAGCCCCCTTGTGCCATCTCACTAATCTGGCTCTACCATGAGGCACTATCCCCGCCCTTGAGTGGCTTGTACTCTCTGGTTTGATCCTCTCTCAATTGTCAAAATCATACACTTGAGCACCGACTCCGATCCCACTCATGTTTGTAAGGGCTGTACCTGTGCCCTGGCCGCATCTCTCTCTCTCCATCCACCTATAACTAATGGAAAATCACCACCTGTAACTGCTGTTGAAGGGCAAAACTACCCACCACCATCACCACCACCCCTTGGAGCATGAGGTGGTGGGCCCTACTCTAGAAATACCTACTGAAGAGGGGCATATATCCCCACTGGAATGCCTACTAGAGGCAACTCTATGTTTGGTGCCCGGGTGCCTATCTCTGTTTGCTAAGTCGGGTCCCTGTCTAGGAGGCTACTATAATGGAGGACCCTCATCCCCTACCCCCTAGTATATAATGCATGCTTTAGGACCACCACCACCACCATCATCATCATCACTATCATCACCACCGCCAGATCCACCCTCATCACCGCTGGGAGGCCCCATTGGAGGAGCTCTCACACCAACATTATAAGCCACCCTAGAAATAGTCAAATGACATGGAAGCACACCATGGTACCATGGCACATACTCGGGTGTGTAGTACCAGGATCTCTGATCTGTCTCAATGGAACCCACATAAGAAGGTACCACCTGTCGGAAGCTGGCCAGTGCTCTATCCCAAGCAATCTGTGGACCCATATCACTTGTACTCTCAGGCCCTATGAGCATACCATATATTTAGCCCAAGAACATCCTGAGGTAATGCCAAACTATCTCTAACACCGATCTACTCTATACATATCCCATATAGTCTGCGGATGCTTAACATGAAGTGCTCAAGTGCTCAACATGGCAAGTGCTGAGCTCTAAACCATCCTCGAGCCACTATGAAAAATGTCTGTAAGGTGTCCATACTATGGTGGCTCATTGTAGCTCATCAAGATCATCAGAGCGGTAATGATACGCATCTCCCATGTATGGCTGCACATCATCCCCGATCGGGACCCAACCCATAGTAGAAGGCTCCTTTGGAGCCCAACTCTCAAAACATCTAAGGGATGACCAATAACAATGTGGTCCCACGCCTAAATATGAAGTAATCTGGCTGGTCCTACCGTCTTCTGACGGTAGTAGGTAATCAAATGTAAGTCCCAGTAAAAGTGTGCTAGAATGCACTCGACCCTTCAAAGAGGGTCTCTCCATCTATCAACCCGCGTATCACTCCGAGGAGGTCAAGTGGAAATGAAGCACCGGTCTTGTCAGGAGTAGAAATCCACTGAAAAATGCCATCATATAAACCCCACGTGATCTAGCTCTAGATCCTCAATGCACCGCAACAACTTAATAGTCATCGTCACGCCGTGGTATCGTTGGGACACCAAATAACTTTGAGATACACCGCTGAATATCGTGCCGCATGACTCATGCTTTTATAAGATGACCCTAAATCGGGACCCGCATGATGCACCACACATCCTCGAGTGTAATCGTGATCTCCTGGGTCGAAGCCAAAAGCACCGACTCTTCTTTATGCCATCTCTTAGCTGTACAAGCTATCGAAAAACCTTGATCCAATGTGATCTGAGGCATATCAGCCACGTAGGCCAATCCCGTGACGTATATGAGACTATCCAATATCACCCTATCATCCTCATCAAATTGTGCCTCTATCATCTTAGCCAACCATATTGCTCAAAATGTGTATGTAGAACGGGTAATATATGCTGTTTAGTTTGGTAAAGTAACATACATGTATTAAGCACATTTCTATCTACTTCTATCTAATTACTGGTAAAACCCTTAATTCTTCCATCTCATTTCCTAATTTTTCACCTTCTTCTAGTCTACTTTCTTTTCTCCTTGGCCATTTGGCCTAAGGGTGTTTTTCTCCCTTCCCGATGCATATGCGCCACCACCACTATTAGGAAATTAGTGCTCATCATTATTTTTGTAATAGTTAAATGCAATATTCATATATTACATTAGTAAGTTAGTGTGTTATTAAGATATTAATATTGTTATATTAATATCATATTATGTGAGAAAAATAAAAGATTGTAATATTATTAATATGAGTCATAAAACAACTCATTATTAATAATATAGGATATTGTATTAGTTGTGAGTTTGTTGAATAAAAAACTCATGTAGATTATTGTGTGTGGAGATATTGGTGGGATATATGAGAGAATAGTGGTGAGTGATCATAGGAGAGATTCTCTAGGAGAGATTAGTGGGATAATATTGGTAAGCCTCATCTCCTTGTTTATAGGAAATGGAAAGGCTATATATTGTAAGCTCTCTCATCATGTAATTGCTCCAAATTATTCAATCAATAATATAGTGTGTTTATTATATTTTTGCTCTTATTTTGTGTTTATGTTATTATCTTCATTAAACCATCCATTGTCTCTTATTGACTTAAGGCATATTATATAATGTAATTGTTGCTTATTTATAATGTAATTGTTGCATCATTTTTGCTCTTAAAGATTGTAATATTATTAACATGAGTCATAAAACAACTCATTATTAATAATATAGGATATTGTATTAGTTGGAGTTTGTCGAATAAACAACTCATGTAATTATCCTGTGTGGAGATATTGGTGGGATATATGAGAGAATAGTGGTGAGTGATCATAGGAGAGATTCTCTAGGTCTTCCAGATTAGTGGGATAATATTGGTAAGCCTCATCTCCTTGTTTATAGGAAATGGAAAGGCTATATATTGTAAGCTCTCTCATCATGTAATTGCTCCATATTATTCAATCAATAATATAGTGTGTTTATTATATTTTTGCTCTTATTTTGTGCTTATGTTATTATCTTCATTCTGCAACATTGTCTCTTATTGATTTGTACAAGTTATATAATGTAATTGTTGCTAATTTATAATAGATAAGCTATCAATTTCACATCATCCAAATATCGAGATGCAATGCAACTAGGGCAATTTATGAGATTCAAATACATGCAATCAAAATCTCATCTCTTGTTAATCACCAACAAAGAGAATGTTGCATTGTATTGGTGATATTTATTTTCTGTTGTGTGTTTCATTTCTGGAAATAAACTTGTTAAATCAAGTACATGATTGTATCACCTGCATTAGTCAGGATGTGATGGGGGTTAAAGGGATACTGGATATTAAATGACATGGTTTTTGGTAAACCAGTAAAACCAATTGGTTGTAGGTAAACCATGGATAAACCTTCATCTGGTTTTATGGTAACCATGGAAAAACCATACTTAGGTTTGTGAATCCTTGGAAAATCACACAGTCATTGTTAGATGCAGTATAGGATGAAACCTTCCCCATGTTCACACTAAGGGGGTGAATGTTAGGAAATTAGTGCTCACATTATTGTTTGTAATAGTTAAATGTAATATTCATATATTACATTAGTAAGTTAGTGTGTTATTAAGATATTAATATTGTTATATTAATATCATATTAGTGTGAGAAAAATAAAAGATTGTAATATTATTAATATGAGTTGTTTTATTTTTGATGCATGCGCACCTATCTCAACATGCGTCGCACCCCCTCTATTTTTCTACATTTTTCCCTCATCTACATAGAGGCATATGTGCCCAATGTGACGTCTACGCACTTGCTTTAACACATGGGCGTACGTGCCCCCATTCCCCTACCCGTGGCATGCATACCCACGCCTTCTCTTTACGATGCACGCATGTCCATGTCTTCTCTCTCTGGCATATATGCGTGTGCGTATCTATTTTTGATGGATACACATACGCAGTACCCACCAAATTTGATGCATGCGCGTACGCGTATATGTCAAACCGATGCATATGCGTATGCGCATATGTCAAAAATTCCCTAATCTAGCCTAAAATGCCCTAAAAATGACATTAAATGCGTAATTCACAAGGAAGGATAGACCACTCATGTAAGGTCCATCTGTTGGGTCCCGCATGAACTCTCAAATGTGATCTGCTCATCTCTCCTCCTCATACTCGGTAGTCTCGCCATCTCATTCTAGGGCTATCGCTCTCACTGGTCGCGTAAAAATTTGCAAGAGCTTTGGTATAAATGAACTGGCCGTGATTGATTTACCCCCTCGGGTGGGTATATTAGGTTGTCACAATGCCCCTGGGGCATGTTTTCTCTATCGTGATCATTCTAGCCCTTCTTCTACCCACCGAGATGATTATTTTTCTATTAAAATAATTATTTTACTCCTTTTACATGTTGGGGCACTTAGTGCCACCCTACGGTCACTTCTTCATGGCATTGGAATAATTTACAAATGATCTAGTGCCTTTCCTATCATTTTCTTCTATTTTCCCTCTCTTTACCCATCGTAATGATTATTTTTATAATTATTTCGGGCCCGTATTTCTTCTCGTTGGGATATGTTATGTGACTCTCCGATGACTGTGCATTCACCTTTGTGCTTTCACTTTAACGTTTAGGATATTTTCTATCTTTCAAATTTTTTCTAAATGATCAAAAATTTAAAAATTGTAAAATCATCCAAAAAGCCAAAAACATAAAAATAATTCAAAAAAGTGAACTAAAATTGGTAAAAGGCTCATTTGCAGCTGAAATCTGTGTCTCTCACATGGCACTCATCTCGTATCTTGCTGACATTTTCAAATGTTTTGAAACAATGACTCGTGGATCATCTAAATCTTTAATCATCTACAAAATCTACGTTGCTTACTTCATCTGTACTCTGGGTACTATCTAGTTTCTGCATCGCTTTTCATCGTGCACGCCACCTTTCATTGGACCCAAGTGTCCATCTTTTCCTTGCATATACATATTCCTGGGGCATCATTTTAACCCTTGTCATTTATCAAAACATTTGGGACTACATCTTGATAACAAAATATTTGTGCAACTATCTTGAACGTTGTTGGTTTAAGTGTGTGTGATTGTACTTATTTCCCTGTTAAAAGAGTTTGTTTACTTCTTGTATTGCATTGCATGTTTGTATGTTGCATGGAGTTGTTATTTTAGCAATGGACAATTGTTTGTATCATGGATTTTTCATGTCATTTTATGCTTCTGTCGTATGCTTACATTTTAATAAGGGCCGATGATGAGGATTCTAAGAAAAATGATGATTTAAAAGTTGTTGGCATTGGTTTACGAGATAGCTCAATATCCCTTTTTCTTGTTGTTTTTCTCATCTCCTCTTTACACTTTTTCTTCCTTCTGTTCTCTTTTCGATTATCAATCGAGTTCTTCTATCACCCCATCGACACTCGAGGGGGCATCCTTCATCCTATTAATTTTTCTTCTACCCCTTCAAAATTTTTCTACTCGTTTATACTTGTCTACTTTCTTCGAAGTGATGTAGCTTACATCACCCCAAAGAGGGGAAAATGTAGACACCTGTAGTTTGATCAAAGCACTATTATTCCTAATATTGCACTAACTATTCTCTTCCTCACAAATTGATGACACATCGTCAGTTAGATCTATCTAACTCCCCTTTTACGACACTCTTCTGGTCTTATTCCTCTTATAAGTCAATTAAATAGGCTATTATAGCCTCTTCTTGGCTAAAATCCTCTTCTTCACCACTTCTATTAGCTTCCTAGACTATCAATCCATTTCATTGGATTGATTAGGCCTTTCAGAACCCTCCCAACCCTAATTTCTCTCTAAACAAGATTAATTAGTCTAACCTAGGTTAATTACCCCAAATCATGATCAACCTCTTCTAAACTTAGTCAAATCTTACTTTGACTTGCTAATTAACTTGTTGACTCCCTTTTAGTCCCACATGCACCAAAATCCTTCCATTTCCCAAATGGAAAACTATAAATAACCCACTACCCCCTCTCATTTTCAAGAACACTTCTTCCCTCTAACATAAACTATAGTATTATTGCTAGGATTAGGAGTTTTATTTCATCTTATTGAGTTATTTTGCTTTATCTTTTGCATTTCACCACACAACATGGAGTAAATGGGAAGAAACATTGGCCTCGAAGCCACTAATGAGAGATCCCATTCTCTTAAAACATAAACTAATTGCTTAGATCCTTATTAGGCTCATTTAATTAAGCTTTCAAGAATAGAGGTTAATTACATTTATTAAGTTTGCTTGTTTGCTTTAAACTAATGCATGTAAAGTAGGAATCCTTGTTTATTTATTAACTGATGGTCCATTGATCAGTTTTGCACAAAGCTTTGGGGTTCTTGAGTGTTCTTACCCCATTCCATAGCTTTTGCAACCTTTCTTCAACACAATATTAAAGCACTTTTCATGTTCTCAAGTTTTTCAACATTTTAGGTCTCAAGAAAGTTCACTTCCATAAAAAAATACAATGTCAAATAATGAATAAGAAGAAGTGCCTAATACAATTTAATCCGATTCAACTAGCCTATATCATTGTTCACAACAAAAGGAAAAATTGCAGTGTGAACTAACTAATAATCTTACACCTTTCTTTAAAAACAATATATTGGGTGCTTATGAAATTGTGATGAATGGAACTGTTGGAACATGTGGATGAAAACAGACCAAAATTCCAAATCCAGGGCCGTGATTTCTAAGCCATCCGATGTAATTATATTGTAATCGAGTAATGTGTCATATAATTGTTTCCTTTTTTAGAGTTGTGAAAGCACCAAGTTAGTGAGTTCAATATTTTTAGATAAGCAATGGACATCAACGTGGGCAAGGCAATAATAGCAGTCACATTCTCCATCCCAATACTCAATAATACCATTAATGTGTTAAGTATTGCAAGGGTGTTAGACGCCATAAATTTGATCAAAGTATTCCTTGTATTTTTGCATGAGTGACATAGGGTAATTCAATATTGTATCAAAATGAATTTCTATTTTAAACTTTTTTATAAGAATTAAAAACACCCTTTTAAATAACGAAATTAAATATATTAATTTTAAATAACTATTAAAATAGATGAATATGGGTGAGTTGTATTATCTTTATTAACAAAGATAATGCTATATTATTGAGTGTTTATATTTCATTAAACTAATCAATTAACGTGGGATTATTTTTTTGATAGAATGAGGATTTTTAAAGTCATAATAGTAATTCTAAGATGCATAAAGAGGTATATTTGACTTGGGGTAGTAACACATGTATTTAGAGAAAATGTATATGATATATATTTTAGATTATGACACCATCTAGAAGAGATGGGATGGCCGAGAAATCAAACTCTTCTTACAACTCATCATCCATTATGTTAATGTGGTGTCACCACTTCTATTGTTATTTGGGATGAATGAATGAATGAAAAAATGTTTTTAATAATGTCTAGGAGACCAAACAGTCTATGGGACCTAAAGCTGCAATTGGAGTGTAGAGAGCCACCCTAACAATTTTTGCATAAAATCCATTGCCTTTTTTTTTTTTTTATGTTCCATCTCTTAGTGCATCTCTTGATCAAGAGATACACAAAGTTTGGAGAAGTTTTTCCTTTTCAAATGAGGATGGTATATTTTCTACTTTCAAATTGTCCTCATACTTGATACGAATGTCATTATATGTTGTGCACTCCATGATATAGTGTCATTATGTTTCCACTACCCCTTTGTTGCAAAACATACACATTCTTTCTTCCCACTCTTCTTTAGGAGATGTCCATCTCTGGTTTCACACCTAAGATGGTGTGAACTAGTCCTTAATTAGGCCATCAACATTTTTTCTTTCCATTTGATTTTTACCCCTAAGTAGGCCTTTTCCCTGTGGTCACAAGTGGGATTAAATTCTTTGATGTAGTATTCTTTCTTTCACCCAAGTTATTGTGTCCACATGCCTATCTTGAATTTTTCTTTCACATACTTTTTAATTTCCTCATTAGTGTTTGGACACTCTTACATGTTAATGTTCCACTTGTTCATCCATTTAATGTTTTGTTTCATCCACATGTTTTTCCTCCTACCTAGATTTTCTTCTACAACCATTCTAGGCCACTTGTGAACTTCCATGCTTTGCACCTTTTTCAAATAAGTTAACAACCAAGTTAACGTTGATGCCTCTAGAGGAAAGGTTCCCGCTTTAGCTAATAAAATCTCATATGGAACCAACATTTTAATTTTGAAGTTGCTTGTGATTAAGTGCTTTTGGATTCTCTCTATTTGTCTCCACTTAAGATCAGACACATTGCTGCCCCAAACTTCACAATCGTAAAGTACCACCGATGTGACAAGCAAGCCAAACAAGGTTTTTTTGGTTTTCCAATCCCATAATTCTGCATTTCTGCACCTATTTTGTAATGAATATAAAGCTTTCCACCCTCCTTGAATTCTTTTTTCCCTGCATGTTTCCCAACTAAGCTTATTGTGAAAGTCCAACCCAAGATATTTGTATTCTTCCACTACTTCTAGTGGTTTTTCTTAAAAAAGAAAGCTAAATTGTTTCTTTTTCTTTGTAGAGAAAATATCACGACTTTGGTTTTGTTGATGTTTACTTGCATTCCAACCTCTTGACAGAAGAGCTCAAGGGCCCTCAAGTGTTCTCTCAAACTATGTGGTGTTTTAGCAATTAGGATGAGGTTGTCTGCATAAAGGATAAATTTTATTACATAGTTAGCTAAGTGAATGCCTCCTCTGTCCATTTTGTTTATCCACTCCTCAAGTTTATCAATGTAAATCCCAAATAAAGTGGGGGAAAGTGGGAATCCTTGTTTAACACCAATGTCACTCCCAAAATGTTTAGACATTCCCTCCCCTATTCTGATTTTGGCCTTGAATTGCTCATAGAGTTTATGAACAATTGCTCTATATTCATATGAAAGTTCCTCCATTTTGATCTATAGTTTATTTCTAGGAACCGTGTCAAACGTCTTTTTTGAAGTCAACAAAGCAACAAAAAACCTCTTCACCTTGATTGTCCCATACTTTTTCAATCAAGTGTTTAAGAGCGATGCATGGTTGACATCAAGTGCTTTGAATTGAAACCTTCCTGCCCCTTTGCTCTTTCCCCTTCTTTTTAGCTCAACTACTACTTCATAAAAAAGCTAAATCTATAGATTGAATTTAAATTTGAATGGATATCTCTACTTGTCTATTTTCTAATGATGCTAAATTTTTAATATTGCCCCTTAAAATCATACAAAACAACATTACTATTTTTTAAGAAGGTTCCTCTGCTTTTATTATAACAAGTTAAAAACATAATTTTATTAAAATAAGAGTAATTATATTAATTTTTAAAACTTTTGAAATAAGTATGCTACAATAAAGATAAATCTATAAGTTTAAAATTTGATGACCACCTATTAATTTTTTTAACAATGCTAATTTGTATATATTAATTTTTAAATTATACAAAACAATATTATTAATAAAATTTGAAAAAACATCTTTATTTATTTTAACAATTATTTAATTTTTTTTTGCAATATTACTAAATTTAAAACTATAAGCATAAACTATTCAAAAACATAATTACTACATATTAACAATATGCTTAAAAGAAGTGGAAGATACCTAAAAGTTACTTTTTCATTCTCTTCCTAGTATCATATGAGGTAAGAAATTGAATTTCAAATCAAATATTCTTCAATTTTTTTGGTAATCGGAGGGACTTGAATTCCAAATTTGTTAATGGTACTTATTTTGGGTACATTCTTAAACAAAAATATAGTGTAACTACAAACTAGTATTATTTTTAAAAATTAAAATACCTTTGGGTTAATAAATGTTTAAATTGCAAATATTAATGATGACTTGTCGTATACGGTTTAAAGCACTAAAAAAGAGCTAAAAACCGTCAATATCCAAGTCTGAGATAAGTGAAGTTTGAAACATGCCTAGGTTGTGTTTTTATCTTATAAATTGCCCATATAATTGGAATATTTATTTACAAAAATTAATCTAAAATAAAAATTAATTTATAATAAAAATGTTAAACTATAGAATGAAGATGTATTTATGAAAATCAATTTTACATTGATAAATGCAACAAATTAATGATAGTTCACCCCATACCCATTCTTTAGAAACGAAAGGGCACCAATTAATGATAGTACATTGTAATCAATTTTAATTTATATTTAATCTTAATAAATACATATTTAATTATATTAAAGAGATTATTTGAATCATGGAAAATATGAAAAACAATAATGTATTTAGGAGGATTAGGTTTTATAGAACAATACGTGATATGCATGATTTTTGGATGGAATCATCTATGCCAATATGAGTAAAATATGTTCTTGATGTGCTCGTGGAGACTTGGAACTACTATTGATATGCCGAGGATCGGGGGTGACACCTCAATTTGGGGAGATACTTTACCGTCAATGTAATCCCAGAGAGACCAGAGAGAGAGAGAGAGAGAGAGAGAGGAGAGAGAGAGAGAGAGAGAGAGAGAGAGAGAGAGAGAGAGAGAGAGAGAGAGAGAGAGAGAGAGAGAGAGAGAGAGAGAGAGAGAGAGAGAGAGAGAGAGAGAGAGAGAGAGAGAGAGAGAGAGAGAGAGAGAGAGAGAGAGAGAGAGAGAGAGAGAGAGAGAGAGAGAGAGAGAGAGAGAGAGAGAGAGAGAGAGAGAGAGAGAGAGAGAGAGAGAGAGAGAGAGAGAGAGAGAGAGAGAGAGAGAGAGAGAGAGAGAGAGAGAGAGAGAGAGAGAGAGAGAGAGAGAGAGAGAGAGAGAGAGAGAGAGAGAGAGAGAGAGAGAGAGAGAGAGAGAGAGAGAGAGAGAGAGAGAGAGAGAGAGAGAGAGAGAGAGAGAGAGAGAGAGAGAGAGAGAGAGAGAGAGAGAGAGAGAGAGAGAGAGAGAGAGAGAGAGAGAGAGAGAGAGAGAGAGAGAGAGAGAGAGAGAGAGAGAGAGAGAGAGAGAGAGAGAGAGAGAGAGAGAGAGAGAGAGAGAGAGAGAGAGAGAGAGAGAGAGAGAGAGAGAGAGAGAGAGAGAGAGAGAGAGAGAGAGAGAGAGAGAGAGAGAGAGAGGAATAACAACCCAAGAAGAACTTAGTCACTTCAGCACCTTCCACACTTTGGAACTCGGTGAGAGAAGAGGAAGCTCAAGCTATAAATAACTCACCACTTCGATACCTTCCAAAGAACCCATGCAACACACTACGCACACGATCTAGGTATAATTTTGTACTATTGTAACTACTAAATAAGATATAGCTAAAAAGGAACAAACACACCATGCCTCTATAAGGTGTTGTACTATCGGGACTAAGTGTAGAGATTACAAAATATCACAAGGGAGAAGGAGGTTCGTGCCCCCAAATCCTATTCTTAGAATCGATTCTAAATAGTGTAGAGGAGAAGGAATGAAGTACTTATGCCCCTTATATCATTCTCCAAAATGAGTAATATATATATAATATTGTATGGAAAACTTGTAGATAATTGATATAATATGGATAAATTATAAATTTAAGAGAATATGCTCCCTAAATAAAAATGTCCATGTTAGTCAAGATCGTACCACAATCATAATTGTACTATATGGCTTTGATCTACTTTAGATTCCATCACTTTTTAGTATCTATGCATATTTATGAGGATCTGGACCCTATAAAAATCCATTCCCGTGTTTTTAACCTATATGTAGGTGTAGAATATATCCCGACGAATGACCCCTCTTTTCGAGACACACGAGAGAAACATATGAGTGTGTGGCTTGAAAGAATAGATGTGTACCAATATGTGATAAGTCTAATAATCTACATAGGATCACACGAAGGATGTAAATGGTAGCCACCATTGAGAACTTATACTTGCACAAAGGGTTGCACATGGAAAAAACAATGGTGTGTAGAGAAAACAACATACAACATGGAACAAATAACAATACACATGTATAAAAGTAAGAAAAATAGTCCAAAGTGTTTGTCATGTCATGATAGAGAGTAATCATATCATAGAAATAGAAACAATAGTGTAGAGAAAAGTAATCAATAATAAAGAGACATAGAAGCATAATGACACAGAGGCATATACACACACATGGGACACCCATGGTGTCAAAATACAATCACAATAGAAGACACAATTTTCCACATACAAACCAAAAGTGCATACACAATATAGGCGTAGATCCATAAATATGGATACCCATGGTGTCACAAGATAATCAAATCACTCAATCCATATAGAGTAAGCGGTTAGATAAGTGAAATCAAGCAAGGAAATGATAAACCATAAACAAGGAGTCAAATAATGTAGTAGTGAAACAAGGAAATAATTTGTATAACCAAGTAGTGACAATAATGTATCAAACAAGTATAAAAAAACAGAGATAGTAAAAATAAAGATAGAAAGATAAATCGAGTTGTCGCACAAGACACACATGTTAGTCCCATTAGCTAAAAAAATACCATAGATACTATGTATATAATCAAGCACAATGAGGAAATTTAAAGTAGTCAGATCAAACAAAACCACCTATGTAGTATAAGAGAGGCCCTCAAAGAGTACTATCAATGTGAAGGAACCAAGCCAAAATATGTCATCATGTGTCAACCCGTGTGAATCCATCACATGCAATATACCTCATGTAATGAGTATATGAAAAGATATGCTATCCATCAAACCAATGTGACAAACAACATGTATAAAGTAACAAGCTAGCCAATCAAACCATAAACATGTCCTGGTTTTGTATTTTTGCAAATATGTGAATGTTTTGTATTATGTGATTATTTTAATGTTTTGAGTTGTTTTGAAAATATTTATGTACAGAAAAGGGGTAGGAAAAAAGCTACCCAATAAGAAACTCATCAACAAGCGAGAAAAAACCTAGCTAGTGAAGGAGGTGTGACTCTCAAATATGTCATAGTAGAATAAGTATATTCTCATGTAAACCTTTTAAACACTGTAGTATGTGCAACATAAAACTTTAGATGTATAGAACCATGAGAAGTAATTTGAGTATAAAATTATTAAGCGAGATATATGTAGTTATAACATTGTGTCGTATGTGCTTGAATTTGATTGATAGTGACTTTGATTTGTTCATGACATCCATAGTGATTAAATTGGTGTAATATAACATGTGATAAGTAAATATAGTAACATAAGTATTAGCAAAAATATTGGAAGCAACACCCATTCCAAAGTACATGAGCATATATAGTGCAAGAAAACCTACTCTTAGAAAATAAGGAAGGGGGATCCACATATGTTCCTAGGTATTTTGAGAATGGAGTCTCCATGAGTGAGTGTAGCTAATAATTAAATATAGTAACAAAAAAAATATAACAAACATATTGGAAGCAACACAAATTCCAAAGTACACAAGAGCACATATAGTGTAAAAAAACCTACTCTTAGAAAATAAGGAAGGGAGATACACATATGTTCCTAGGTATTCGAGAATGGAGTCTCCATGAGTGAGTGTAACTAAAGATTGGATATCTCATGACAATTGATAAAGTAGCGCGACTAAGGAAAATAATGTGACATATATAATCTGAATAGAGGATGCACAACAACTCTAGACTCCAAATATGCACTCTTGTTAATGATTTTTCTGATAATAGATTACTTTCTCATCAAAAATTAAGTATATTATATGGTTAGATATAATATTTTATGTTGTGTGTAACTAGATGCTCAATGATAAGTTGTTGAGAAATATGTAATGCTTAGAAGTAGATATCAAATATTTAGTATTCTCTTCTTCAACAATAGGATTGAAATTTAATTGTTGTAGATGTTCATCAATGATAGTATAAGGAAAATATGTTCTTGTTGTGCTCACGGAGACTTGGAACTACTTTGTTGATATACCAAAGCATTGGGGGTGATCAGTCCTCAATTTTTGCCAAGGAGATACTAAGAGTGTTGAATGTAACCCAACACCAGAGAGAGAGGAATTAAATTACCCATTTTTAGACTTTGAAAAAGAGGAAGGACAACCTATACATAACTTATCCACTTCGACACCTTCCACACTTTGGAATCTAGTGAGAGATGGAATGTCAACCTACAAAGAAATTAACCACTTACATACCTTCCAAAAAAACCCACAAAACACACGGTTGCACACCGATATAGGTCTTATTTTATATTATTGTAACTAATAAGTAAGATAGATCCGAAAAGAGAAATGGATACCTCCTTAAGGTGTTGTACTACTGAAAATGAGTGTATAGATTCTAAGATATCACAGGGGAGAAGGAGGATTGTGCCCCCAAATTCTATTCTTACAACCGAGTTTGAATAGTGTAGAGGAGAAGGAATGAAGTACTCATGCCCCTTGTATCATGTTCTAAACTAAGTAATATGCATCTAATAGTGCATGGATAACTTGTATATAGTTGATATAATATATAAAAATTGAAAATTTTATAGAATATGCTCCTGTTTGAGAACATCCATCTTGGTCAAGACTGTAGCACACTCCCTACTATACTATATGGTTTTGATATATTTCAGATTTTTCCACCTTTTAGTATATGTGCCTCTTTATGAGGATCTAGACCCTATAAAAACCTATTCATGTGTTTGTAACATGTTTGTAGATATGGAATACATCCCGATGAATGCACCCTAGTTTGAGACATATGTGATAAAGCATTTGAGTGCATGGATCAAAAGAATAGATATGTACCCATATGTGATATGTTTAATAATCTACATAGGATCACATATAAGGATGCAATGGTGGCCACCATTGAGAACCTGTACTTGCACAAAGGGTTGCACATGATGGAAATAATGGTGTGCAAAAACGAAACATACAACATACAACATGTAAAAAGTGTATAGAAGTAATAAAAATAATGAAAAGTGCTAACCTTATCATAAGCTAGAGTAATAATATCATATAAATAGAAACACCAATGTAGAGAAAAGTAATCAATTTTATAGAGACATAGATGCATATAAATACACACATAAGACACCCATGGTGTCACAAGACAATCAAAATAGAAGACACAATTCACCACATAAAAATAAACAAGTGCATACACAATATAATGTAGATCCATAAACATGGGACACCCATGAGGTCATAAGAGAATCAAAGCACTCAAACCGTATAGAGTAAACAATTAGAGAAGTACAATCAAGTAAGGAAATGATCAAACATAAGCAAGCAGTCAAATAATGTAGTAGTTAAACAAAAAAATAATATGTATAAGAAAGTAGTGAAAATAATGTATCAAACAAGTATAGAAAACAATGATAGTAAAAAATAAAGATATGAAGATAGGTCAATGCTGCATAGGACACATGTGTTAGTCCTATCACCAAAAAAATACCATAGACACTATGTATAAAATCAAGCGTGATGAGGAAATGTAAATTAACTATACTGGAAAAAAACCTATTTAGTGTAGGAGATGCCCCCAAAGAGTAGTGTCAATGGGAAGGAATTATGTCAACATTTATCATTGTGTGTGTCCATCACATGCAATATACCTCACGTAAAGAGTATGTATAAAATATAATCTATCCGTAAAACCAATGTGACAAAGAAGATGTATAAAGCAACAAGCTATCCAATCAAACCATACACATACTTTGGTTTTGCATTTATGTAAATATGTGAATATTTTTGTGTTTTGTGATTATTTTATTTTTGTAAAGTTATTTTAAAAATAGCCATGTATAGGAAATTGGGTAGCGAAAGAGATACCAAAAAGAACCTCATAAGCAAGTGAGATAAATAATAGCTAGTGAAGGAGGTGTAACCCTGAAATATGTCATAGTAACATAAATATATTATTGTGTAAACGTGTAGAAACCATAATATGTGCAATACAAAACTGAAGATGTATAGAACCATGAGAAGTAAAAGACGGTAGAAAATTCTGAATTGAGATATTTAATTATAACACCATGTCACATGAGATTAAATTTGATTAATAGTGATTTTGATTTGTTCATGACACCCATAGTGGTTGAATTGGTGTGATATAGGATGTGACGAGTAAATTTAGTATCAAAAGTTTTAGAGAACATATTAGAAGCATCACCCTTACCAAAGTAAATAGGAGCATATATAGTGCAAGTAAACCTACTCTTATAAAAGAAGGGAGATCTACATTTGTCCCCAAGCATTTGATAAGGGAGTCTCCATGAGTGAGTGTAGCCAATGATTGAATATCAATTGAAAATTGATCCGAGTATGTGACTAAGGCCAATGACGCCTCATGATAGATAATATAACCGAATAGAGGATGAAGAACCAATTTGGACTCCAAATATGCACTCTATTTATTGATTTTCTAATAATATATTACTTTCTCAATAGAAAATTAAGTGTAGTACTTGTTTACATATAATATTTTAGGTTGTGTTCAACTAGATGCTCAAAGACAAGTTGTTGAGAACTATTAATTCTTAGAAGTAAATATCAAATATTTAGTATTCTCTTCTTTAGCATTAATATTGAAATTTAATTGTTGCAAATGCTCATCAGACATATCAAAATATTCATAATAATTAGGATAATTCATTTTACATTATACTTAGTATCCTCATTGATATCATCATATGCATATGTAATAGGTTCATCATTATATTATGTCTCGGTTTTACATAAGGAAATAGAGATACCCAGAGAATCCATTTTTGTGTTGCCCTCTTATTGGACTTGTATATGCTCTAAGTTCTATGAGGACATGTACGATTGCTCGTGCTCTATTGGTATTTTTTCCATTTTGTTTTCACAATACTACGATGTAATTATTTCACCAGAGCGACTCTTCCAAAGGATGTATAACTTTCATATCTAAATTTGTGCCATTCAAGATCACATTATACTCATTTGACATAGATGTATTGACTTTAGGAAGCCATTTATATTTAGGGATTTGATATGATTGCATATTATATTTTAAAAAACGTCATGTATCAAAGGAAATAAATGGGCATGTATATGGAGATGGAGATGGGGGACCAAAAAGTGGCCAAAAATATGCCTTCTGGCCATTTTTTCCATAACGCGATCGAGTTATGGCTTGGGCACGTTATAACACCACATGGAAAAATCAAGCTTACATTATAACACATTACGACTCGGATTTACTAAGCCAAAATGTGCTCACATTCCTATTTGCAATGTTGTATATATGCATTTGGGAGGTATATATTTACAAAAATAAATGTTTAAGTATAAGAAATAATAAAGTATAGTAAATATAAAAATTAGGTTCACTCGCACCTTATGAAACTAGTATCACAACTCCATAAGTCACGGTGTAGAAGATAGTTTTTTATATTCTAAACTGTCAAAGAGATAGGTATTTTTAGGATTTCAACATTCAATATAAAAATTTTAGGGTTTAAATTCTACAATCGATATTTGTTTTGGGAAAGAATATAGTCATTGTTTAGGTTTTGGGGTCTTCTTGATTGGTTATTGATATTTGTAGGAGTTTTATATGTGTCAAAACTATATTTTAAAACCTTACAACTCCCAAAGGTAGCAACAATTGCTCGAATATATGGACTCATGCAATTCCTTATAACACATAACAAATCAAAACACATATGTAAGTTTTTATCGATTCAAATAATCAAGGGAATGGTCACCATGAGTGATCTTGAAATCATCCGATTTTTAGGATCATAAATAATGCATATTTTATGAGAGTGTTTCTAAACACTTAATCAATGCTTGGTAATGAACTCACATATTGTAAGTCAGAGAGGTGGAATTTGTAGTGTTTTAGTGTAGTGTGGAGGTCAAGAACATGGAATTCATTCTCAAACATTCCTCCAAGTTTCATTTAGGGATAAATCCTTCTATAAGGAGGATTAAACCTATCTCCATGAGGATAAATTGAGAAATAGGGTGTCCAAACATCATAAGCATGCTTCCACTCAGGTGACATCTTGGTCAGGGAGGTGAATTGTGAGATTAAGAAGAGATCATCATGTTTAAAGGTGAAATATGAGGCTCAAGGAGTGAATTGATGATCATCATATCTTGACTCTACCATTGTGTCCAAATCTCTTTGAGAAACAAATAAAAATGAGCTAGTCAAGCTACTGAGGCATCTAGGACCATCATGTGTGAAGGATCAAGAAGTCACCTATTCTCATGAGAGGGATATGAGAAATAAGTGTATGAGAATCCTAAATCTGATTCCATTCAAGGAGGATTTTGAATCTTGTAAGGGTAAGAGGATGATCTTCATATGGATATGTTGTCATGTGAATTGACTAACCCAAAATTCAAAACTTAAACCATGACAACCAAGCCACAATGTGAAATCTTACTCCCAAATCTTCTGAATCCCTCTTTGGGCCAACCTGCCTCCTATGTCATGATCACCTTGTCCTTGAAGGTAGTCTAATGCATTGGTTAAACATGTATAAGTTTGAAAAAGGTGTAACAAGGTCCATTATTCCATTCATTGAAGTGTAGTAAAAGACTAACTCTCCGACAAGCCTAAAAAGGCCAATTTTGGCCATTTCGAGAGCTTGTGTGCATCCTCCAGGAGGGTTATGAAAAGGTATTAAGTATATAAAGGTGGTATTGGAGAGCCTTGAATGTGTTGTAAGTAGTTTAGGAATATTTAGGAAAGGTTTTATCATTCAAGGATAGTCTGTTCAACAACGGGTTTTCAGGTGCAAGGAATGAGTAGTCAAATTGTGAACCTTGACTTCTCTCACCGATTCCTGGGATCTCCGTAAAGCGGTTATGATGAAAAAAACTAGGCACCGAAAATATTGAATAAACCTTTACATTGTGGGAGCATTCATTTTTATCTAACGCCACCGGAAGGTGATGCTAGCATTCATCTCGTACTCTCAAAAATTGCATACCTCCTAAGAGTGTTTATGAACACTTAATTAGTGCTTGGTGATGAGCTCAATACATCGTGGAGGTTGGGAACATGTGATTCAACTTCAATTTATAATTCCACATGGAGAAAATTTATTTAAAGGGTGTTCTCCACAATGGTACTAGAGTCTTCTCCTCAATGGCGTGACTCAAGAAATACTCTTATGTTTTATAACCCAATTCTAGGTAGATTTATCCTCTAAAACTCCTTATCAACTGAGATATTAAGATTTTCTTGTTGAAACCCCAAAATATGGTTTTAGATAACCTGATAGGGAGAAAATTCATATTTCTTATCATACACACCCTTCTTGACTCATTTACCTATTGAATAAGCTTTGGAGGATTAAATTCAAGTTTATTCTTTTATAACCTAGATATGTGGATGCCTGATATGCTCCCAACATTAAGATTTAGGAGATAAAAACCGTGAGAATTAACAAAACATAGTCAAGGTTGGAAGTAAATGCTAGATGTCATGAACTACCACTATATATTTGTAATGAAATTACTTGGATAGATTTGAATATTAGTAGCAATAGAACACCAAGAACACCAAAATGTAGATAAATTATCACAATATGAAAGTATAATAGCTTAGCCACTTTGAGGGGGAAACTTACTAAACATACAATAAGACTCAAGTGCTCAATATGATGATTAAATACTCCTTACTACCACCTATATATACCATTCCTATGTTATGACCAACACCAAGGCTGACCTACTAAACATATGAAAGAATAAATGAATAACATATGACACTAAGAGATCTTATGTAAGCCACAAGTTGGCACTACATATCAATACTTGGTGATGTGCTCACATCTTGCAATTTAGGAGTGGCTTTCATAGTGCTTAAATGTAGTTGGAGTTCACCCTTAAACATTCCTTCAAGTCTCATTCAAGGATAAATCCTTCCATATAGAGGAGGAAACCTATTTCCATGAGGATAAATCGAGCGAAGAGGTGTCTAGATACTATAAACATGTTTCCACTCATGTGACATCTTGGTCAGGGAAGTGAATTGTGAAGTTAAAAAGGGTGTCATCATGTTCAAAGGTGAAATGGGAAGCTCATGGAGTAAGTTGAGGATCATCATATCTTGACTCTATCTATCATGTTCAAACCTCTTCAAGGAACAAGCCAATATGAGCTAGTCAAGATACTCGAGGCATTCAGGACCATCATGTGTGAAGGATCAAGACATCATCTATCTCCATGAGAGGCATATGAGCATCCTGAAGTTGATTCCATCCGAGGAGAATTCTGGAGCCATGGATGGGTAAGAGGATGATCTTCATATAGAGCACCATGTATGCAAGAATGAGAAATTATTAGAGTTTCACTCGATATCATTCACTTGGTAGTGTTATTAAACACGCATTTAAAACTTGTAGTGTGATCACACTTCAAATGAGGAAGGACATTACAACCACATCATTTCAATCCAATAGGTTTCCACATGATAAGAATTCCATTAAGTGAAAATTACTTCCATCTACATCATGAATACCTATTTCAATAAGTGATGATAATCACAAAATAGTTTGAGTATCATGGAGTTTATTGGTGACCACTAGGGTGAATTGTGAAGGCCTAGAAAAGTAAGAGAGTGATCCTCACTCTTGCCTTATAATTAGAAGAGAAAATCCCATTCCCATCACAATGCAGATCTCATAACAATGTTTTTAAACACATAAGTCATCACTTGAGGTTTTAGAAACATGATTTCAACTCATGGTAACTCATTTTTTTACCACTTTTCATGTTAGAAGTTTTTTCACTCAAAAACATAACCTAGGGTGTTAGGAAGGTGTTTTCAACTCACAAAATTTGGCCCCATCCTCATGATATCCTCACCCATGGTAAATAATAGTCTATTTATGATAATACCCATTCTGAGAGGTACTTATCAAATTTAAAAATATTCACCTATCACTATGTGGTGACCATCTCTCTGGAGCTTGCAAATTTAGGGTCATTTTTGTCTGGAATTGAAAGGGGTAGCTATACTATTTTGAAATTCTTCATGAAACCTTCAAGTATTAGAGAAATATGGATGTTATCAACATGTGTAGGATTCACATATATTTCTAGTGCCTATTTGTTTTTTCCTCCTAAATCCTTACAGAGCTCTTGAAATCATCTAGAGAAGTTAGATTTCACCATTAGAGTGTTTGTTCCCTGCACCTAAAAAACCCGTTATTGAGCAGATTGTCCTTGAATGAGAAAACATTTCCTAAATATTCCTAAATTTCCTCCAACACTTCCAATATTCCCCGACATCACCTCTAGATGCTTAATATATTTCTTGAACTCTCCCAGAGGGTGTTTGATTAGCTCCAGAATGGCCAAAAATGGCCTTTTTAGGCCTCCAGAGGAAGTTATCTTCCATCAAGTCACATTAAACTCATAAATCATCTTATTCAATCATCCTTACACATTAAAACAAACTTAAAAACCTTATTAAGAATTTATTCTAAGCCAAGTTGAGAGTGGTATTGAGGCATGTTAGCCAGAGGAAGGACACACCAATGACTAAGAAGTGAAAGATTCAACTGTGGGCTTAGTTGTCATGCTCAAAGTTTCAATTTTTCATGCCATACATTTTGCATGACAACACCCTCTTACCACTTTCACAAAATTCCTTTTTTGCAATGCATGAAATTATTTCATTGGTTTCTTGTCCATATATGAATTTATTTCAATGGTGTCTTGGCAACAACACAAAATGATATTTGAAAATCATTTCTCTTAATGTTGATGTAGATTTGATTTCTTATGAAGTATGTGACACTTGAATCAACCTTCCTACTCCTACACTAGGGTGAGAATGCAACTAATTTACTTAGCATAAATCTTGATGAAATTCTTGAGTTTCTTTCTCCATAGAAAGTAAATGAATGTGTGGAATATTTTGCACATTTTCACCTACTCCTACCCTAACTTTTTTTGAGTGTTATAAATATATCGATGTGATGCACTCTTTTAGCTTCTAACTCTTCAAGTTACATCTTATTCTTCTATTAAAAAAATGAAGATATTATGGGGTCCTTAGATAGATCATATTATTTCCCACACCTTACTATTGTTAATCTATATTATAAGGATCAAAGGATTATATACATGCCAACATGGGAACCAAGGTCACTCTCTTGCATTGTTGATTGTGAGGATCACTTGAGTGGTCCTGTTAAAGATGCATGCCCTAAGATTGTAAAGTAGGTACTCATCCATAATATGATTCTACCGTATTCTAAGATGAAATAAGGGATTCAAATCCATGCTCATGGGAAAATTCATGCGTCAATATATTCGATCAATTGTTGTTACCTTTGGAGTTGTGAGGTTTGTAGATTCTAATTTTGACACATCTAATACTCCTAAAAATGTCAGTAAACAATACGAAGGCCCAAAAACCTAAACAATGACTATATTATTTCTCAAAATAAACATCGATTGTAGAATTTAAACTCTAAAAGCTTTAGGTGAATGCTGAAATAGACCCATGTATCTTGACCAAATTATATTATAAAACACCATCTCCTAAAACGTGACTCATGAAGATGTGAGACTAATTCCATAAGGTGCAGAGTGACCCTAATTTCTTATATTTACTAAAAAAATTGAAGTACAATAAATAATAAAGTATAAAAATTAATAAATACCTCCCAAATGCACATATACCTCCCAAACACACTTATACAACATTACAAACAGGAACGCGCTCACATTATAACGTGAGCGCATTTCATATTTCATGGATTTGAAATTCCCAATCCATAGGATTGGATTTTCCTAGGATATCCAAACCTAAGGTTTGGAATGTGTAATCCGTGAATAAATCCGTGTTTTACAAAAAACATCAAGATCTCATGTGTACACCCCATTAATCATGTGTTATAAAACAATATTCCAAAAAACATTATACTCACGATGTGAAGCTCGGTTTTACCTTTATGACAATAAAATTATTTCTAAAATATGATGAGTTTAAGATGTTCATCCTTTATTTCTTTTACTAGTGCCTTCTTTTCTTGCCACAACGTATACATACATACATACATACATATATATATATATACATACATACATACATACATACATACATACATACATATATGTATGTATATATAGATATATTATACATACATATATATATATATATATATATATATATATATATATGTATAATATATATATATATATATATATATATATATATATATATATATACATATATGTATATATATATTATATATATATATATATATACATATATGTATAATATATATATATATATATTATACATATAATATATATATATATATATATTATACATATATACATATATGTATGTATGTATGTATGTATGCATGCATATATATATATATATATATATATATATGTATGTATGTATATGTATGTATGTATGTATATCTACATATACATATATATACATATACATATACATATACATATACATATACATATACATATACATATACATATATATACGTTTTATACATAATTTATGATTTTTTCATCCAAATTAAAAAAAAGGCTTCATCTAAACTCCATTCCACACACATTACAAAAAATCGACTATTTTTCTCAAAGTTACGATGGTGTACACACAAAATTTTCATTTTCGGGATGTGTTCACTTTGAAAATTAGTAAAAAATTATATATTCATCCAAAATTATGAAAAATTAGTGGGACCTCATACATGGTCTTAGCTAAATTTCTACAGAAGGGATTTGTAAAATAATTTATAGAAATCTTAAAATGGCGGAGGGGGGTGCACACATAATACGTTGTTATCTTTTTGACACAAAAATAAACATACTTTGTGTGTGCACCACATTTGACCTTCTTAATCTCCACCATTTTAAACAATATTTAATAGTTTAGAAACTAGATTCCGAGCACTACGTTTCTTATTCTTATCACATTGTCAAAATTTGAGCATATGCATGCCAAATTATTAGATGAAGTTCATGTTTTGTTGATTTCAAGAAAAATGTGGCCACTTTTGACCCCCTTTTGACCCCCATTTCCATGCACTTACCCAAATCCATTACGCTCAAGTTGTTGAATTTTTTTATTGTAAACGTGGTAGAAATATTTGTCACGATGTCCATTAATACAATGATAGTTAAAAAATGGTTAACCTTTGATTATGCCGTACTAACATAGGGGATATTAATAATTAGGTAGATAAATGATTAATTTCAATCAATTAGCTCATATAAATTATCACGCCGTCTATAATTCTTGTGAAACTAAATAGGTGTTTTCTAATGTGACTGCCATAGTATTTGAGATTGATGTTTTAGAACATACACATAATTTACTATATGTAGAATTTCACTTGATTGAATGAGAAAATTTATCATTCAAATCATTTATATCACATTTCTTTCCTTGAGTCTTAGAACTTGATTAATCATGATGCATAGAGACATAATTGACATGGGAATTTGAGGAATCCTTTAGATGTGCTATCTCATCCTTAAGATATTTTATCTCAATACTCATTGTTTGATTTTTTTCTTTAAATTTACATTGTAACACCTAATAGATCAGAAGATATCCTTGTAAATATTGTCAATGTTATAACCATATAGTGATGAAGAATCCATATGATATGGACAAGATGGGTCATTTGAGATTTAATCCTTATAAGAATGATGCTCACATGAGATGAAGGTAAATATTAAGGAAAGGTTAACATAAAATTATAGAATATAGATCAATAAATTTTTATTGTTGGAGATGAATAAGAGTAATCCCAAAATTAGTGATGAAATAAGGCTCAAAAGTGACATTTTAACAAAAAATGACCATCATTAAATTAATTAAATGACCATTTATGAAAACATACAAAGAATATAATAAAAGCAGAATATGTATTTTGCAATATGATTTTGTGGAATAAACACCTCTAAGGGATTGGTGAAAATATGTACATTTTTCTAATTATGCCCCAATTATTAAAAAATAGTAATTTTGGATTTATGATAATTATGCTAAATAAAAATAATATTTTTTAATATATAAAAATTAAAAAAACCTCAAAGGAATTTTAAAATAGAGTAGTTATGTTTGAAATATGTAATGAAATGTTATTTGGCAAATAGGAATCCCTATAAAGAGACCCAAAAATTAGGTTTAGATATGAATATACAATGTATAGATGAAACCCTAGAGAAACTAGGGTTTGGAAAAAGGTACAATGTTCAACCACAAGTTGTGTTTATAAAAATTTTACACCATAATTAAATCTATGTAATAGGATGTACAAAATAGTAAAGATGATGTAAGGGTTTGTAAGAGGGGGACTACTAGGATTTAATCAATTTAAAATTAATCACTCAAAACTAGAATAATGAATTAATACTTGCAACTATTGATAAAAAAATAAAAATAGCTCAAATATGAAAGAGAAGAAGAATACTTAGCTATATAAGTTAGAGCAAATAAGATCCGGAGGTGCGGATAGGTGGAAAAGACTCTTCAGAGACTAGAGATGCTTTGTTATGTATTCTATATCTAGAATTTGAGCATGGGAAAGACCATACAACTACTATATAGACCACAATGTAATTGTATGGTATTGATCTAGGGATATATGGTCTTGGACATTTTAGTAGTTGGGATTTGAAACTTCCTGAGTGTTTCAATTTCCTATAAATGATCTTTCTTTATATCTTTGCTCTTACTCACACAACCTCGAGATGAATTGAATTCACTTAAAATAATGTGGAAACCCTAAAAAAATGTAATAACCTTCATTAAAGGATTAGAAAACTAAAAGCATAGATCATGTGTGTGGTGAGGCTGGACTACCCATGGTAGTCAACCATAACTTCTGAACCAATCCAAGTGCTACACTACATGCCCTCATGTGGGATCTAACCTCATGTAGTTATCTTAGGTGTTTATGAAAGTGTGAGTGAAATCTAAGCCAACCTTGTAGGGGTTACTTCATGTATCTTGACACAAAGAAAGACGGATAAATACATACTATATAATGTATCCAATGTAGTTGTAGTGTGATGTGGTGTACCTTAGATATGTCACTAAACCCTTTATTCTTTGAAACCCTTTGAAAAGGATTTGAGTGAATTTTATCTTGCTAATACATGACTCTATAACCTTTGCATGCTTGTAAATGGAGGAATTTATACTCTTTCAACTATTTGAGTGCTTCTAACATATAGTAGGGACTCTTCTAATTCATGTGCAACTAATTTGGGTAGATTTAGGAGACCCTTTGAGTGCTTTTGGAATCATATTGCAATATTATCTTGTAAGAGTTCCATGTGAGTTATAAAGTTATAATGACTAGCTTATATGACCTTTCATAGGTAAAACATTCTAATAAGGTGAAACTTAAGAAGATGAAACGATCCAATAAAGATATTCATTTAAAAAAAAAAGTCAAAAAATGCAAAGGTGTAGGACCGTATCAAGATATGTCAAGGAAAAATTCCACATCCTGAACTTTTTTATGATCATGGACATGAGAGACGTGAAGTGGAATATAAAGTTGTGGTATGAAGTATAAAATATTGTTTTTTTATTTGATTTAATAATATTTCTTGAATTGATGATAGAGAAAACTGTAAAGATAGAAAAGTCATGGAATAGTTAGAGAGATAAGATGATGGATTATGAATATGAGCATTTGTTTTAACAAGGGAGCATAACCAAACTTGACATTACAAAAGAACAAGTTACCAGATTTTAATGTCTACAGATGCATCTCAACCTCCCTCTCAGGATTTCCACATACATCCACAAACTTAATTATCTAAGTTCATTCATACTATCAATTAATTTTATACTTTAATTTTACGCTTGAAGACCCTAACATTCACTTTCAACTTCCTAGACATTACACAATACAAAATTGCTTTGAGCTCTATGCTCACTTTTTCAAACACTAAGTCAACAAATATAATTTTTATCCATAGATTAATCTCAGTAAGAAATTATCCACTAAGTTATCATGTGCTCAAGGATTCAAACTCTATTTTGTTAGGGCATGAGTATATATCTACCAAAAACTCCAAAGACATAGCTAATTAGTAGACCTTTTGACCAAACATTAATGGATCAAGTATAGACCTTGTATGTTTATCTACTTATCTAATCATACATACATTTAACCTCTCAATCTTCTAACATTCTACATATCATTGACACTATATGTGGAAACCCATGCATGAAAATGTTTAGGGAACTCTATAAAGAAAAATTCATAAAAAATCACTAAGTAATTCCACCTCCAACTATGCTCTAGGTTTGTGATTGTCACATCCTTTTGTTTTCACAATAAATTATAAAATATTTACTTTAAACCGATCCACAATCCACTCTAGCATGATATGATCCATAGACCCACATGCCATTTAATCATCCTCTCCTCATGGCACAATGGAAAAAGGTCATGACACTCGAAACCATTATGTGGTCAAGTTTGTTTGACCTTTTTCACACTCTTTATAATACTTTAATAAATCAAACCATAATAAATAAATCTATCCACACTATAATTTTCACTCAAAATTGCACAAGATAATTTTACTTGAAGTACAATAAATTAGTTAGATATTCCTTGTTATGAGAGAGTGATATGCAAACTAGAAAAATTATGGTTAATTGAACAAGAACACATCATATCAACCACTAGTTATAACAATAACAAAATTTACACATAACATCCTATCAAATATAAAAAAACATTACAATTCATATTTAATTCACATAAAGATCAACTTCATCTATACAAACTTATGCATATTACAATGATCTCCTTGAGGAATGTTACACATTACACCAATATGCATGCCTTATGCCAATGAATTATAATATAGTATTGATTTACAACATACATGTGCCAAAAATGTGCTCAAGATCTATGATTATACATCCATGTAACCCTAATAAATTACATTGTATCCCTAAAAAAGATCAAATATTAATTAAAATTCTTGTAATCTCTCTTACTAACTCCTTCTAAGATTCCTTAATACAACATGATTGTGGTTTAGATTTCACACACCTTTTGGCTTGAAGAAACATCTCTCCATCCTTAATTTGATTGCATAATCTTTGGTTAGATGTGTTCGTTCTCATTTCCTATATGCAACATGTCTTTTATTATTTATCTTGTCCATTCCATAAGCATTGAATATGCTTCATAGATTATTGTGTGGTTATTTTTGATGCTTGCAAGTCTTATGGTTAAGCCATGTGATCACAAATGTTTCAGCACACAAAGTAATTACCTGATCGTAAGTAGTGAAATTTACTTGATCAACATTCTACTTAATAATTCTATCATTTACATGTATCATATCTATCATTAATCTAGTGCATTTCAATAATTCACCAACTACAATGCATTATTTGTTTACTCTATAATATTTCAATAATGTTGGAAGCATAATCATTGAGAGGGGGTGGGGGTGAATTAGTGAGCCTTAAAAATTTCATTCACATTTACTTTAGCATTCATCAACCATTCCATTTAGTTTAATCATTCAAACCATCTTAACATGAATCATCAAAACATAACAACATCCATGCATGTAAATGAGACACAAGAACACTAGATTTAAGTGGTAAAACCTCAAGGAGAAGAAAATCAATTGAAATAAAGATTTATTATAGCCATGATTCAAATTAATTTGAGCACCAACCCAACAAGGAACACCAACCCCTAGATTTAGTAAAGCACCAACCCTACAAGGAGGAACCAACCCCTAGATGACTCAACACCAACCAAAGCCACCTGATTTTTTTCACATCTGAAATGTTGCACCAAAACTGATGATGACACCAATTTAGCTCACTTTCCTTCTATCTTCCTCAAAACACCCTCTAGGACAACTCGCTCAAGAACTTCCTTCACAAAGATGATTAGGTTATTCGACCTAGCTCGCCCATATCTGACCACACTCTATAATATCATATAATCATCTATGCCCTCTTGTGATGGTCAAAAATACCTTTAACCCCTCCTCAATTATCCTTCTAGATTGCACTTTTCAATGTACTCTCTGAGAAATATAACTTGCTTTTATACATGAATCAAGCACCTAATATAACTAGGGCAGCCATCATAAGAAAAATACACTTAAAAAATCATAGAAACATCACACAATGGACCATATAGGTCGGAAATACCATCTCACCTAGAAACCCTAATGCACGCAAATAACCCACTCACCAAATCCAATTGTTCTTAAGAAAAAAACACCATCACCAAACCTTGGAAAGCACTTAAACATGTCGATAATCCTTCAAGTAACCAAAACCTTATTCTACAACAATGAACCATCACAACATGAAAATACACCACTATTTGGAGCAACCAACCTTATTAGGTCTAAGACCTACAAAACTAGTCTTCAAAGATTGAATCCAAAACCTCATCAAATATCCTCAAAATGAAAGTGTGATATATCAATGGAAATCTAATGACCTCAGGGTCATCACCAAATGATAACCATGCCAAAAATCAGACTAAAACACCATGAAAACACCTTTGTAACCAAGTCATCCAAATCGCCAAAACTCACCCAAAACCGGTCTTTTTAAAATGGACTTAAAAAAACTCACAAGGATCAAAAGTTTTTAAAACCACTCTAGAAATGAATTATAGCTCCCATAATTCCTCCAAAATCAATTTATTCACCTGGTCCAATGTAAAACTTGAGAGAAAACACAACTTTTCCAAAAACTTACCTTTTTGAGTGGGGTCCACACACAATCAAGGCACCTAAGGGTAAGTGCACCAAGTTGGGGGGCCAAAAGGGGGTCTTAAGTGGATGCATTTTTCTGAATTTTTTTCAACTTGTATGAGTTTTTCGAAATAGTTACACTCAAAATTGGAAGATATTGTAGAAATATGAATCGTAGCATTTTGAGTCTAGTTTCTAAGCTACTAAATTTTATTGAAAACAGATAAGTTTAAGTGGGTCAAACAACTAAAATACCAATAGATACTCTTGTTTTTGTTAAAAAACATAATAGAGTGATTTTCATGCCCCCCACCATTTTTTGAGCACCATTTATTATTTTTGAAAACCCTTTGGTAGAAAGATAACTAGGAGCATCTAGTTTGGGCTCCATTTTTAAAGATTTTTTTAGCGAAGATTTTTTTATTTATGATTTTTCTAGTATAGAAATTGTATGTTTTGAAAAATAACAGATCTCCAACCGTGCCCCCTAACTACCTAAAAAAATATCGAAAATTAGATTTTTTTTGAATATATATAGAATTATGCTTAGTTTGGGCTAGTATAATTTTTTTAAAATTTCGATCAACAAAAAAAAGATACACCATGAAAGATAGACATATTTACGCTTCAAAAAATAGCTATAAAAAGGTATAGTTAGAAAATAAATAATATGGAATCCTTATATTAGTCAGAAAATTTGAAAAATTATATTTTTAGAAAGAAGATACTCTTCTCTACGTCGTGGTATAATTTTTTAAAAATGGATCAATTGTTTTATTTTGATTTATCATAGAGGAAGTGGCATTTTTACATTTTCTTGTAAAAACACGACATTTGTTGTGTTTGTGCAAGTCCATGCCTTAGGCTTGGGGATCCAAACTGGATCCCAAGCCTTGAGGCATGGCTTGGGAAAAAAAAAACACAAAACGTGTATGCGTTATAATGCGTACTGCTTACGTGTAGTATAAACATAACACATACGCGTTCTGTGTAGTATAAACATTATGCATGATTTTGACATGCACATAAATAAATGTTTAAGTATAAGTTTTTCATTTATAATAATAAATGAAAAACTTATACTTTAAATTTATTTATGTAAATATAAGAAATTAGGGTCACTCTGTACCTTAGGGAATTAGTCTCACAACTCCATGAGTCATGGTTTAGGAGATAGTTTTTTAAAGTATAATCTGGTCAGTACATAGGTAATTTTTTAGGATTTTAGCATTCAGCCTAAATCTTTTAGCGTTTAACTTCTACAATCGAAACCCTAAACCATAGGCCATAAACCTAAACACTAAATTGTAAACCTTGAGCCCTAAACCCTAAACCCTAAACCTTTAACCATGATCCCTAGACCCTAAAACCTAAACCCTAAACCCTAAACCTTAAACATTCAACTCTTACCCATGAGCCCTAAACCATGAGCCTTAAGCCCTAAACCCTAATCCATAAGCCCTAAGCCCTAAACCATAAACCCTAAACCATGAACCATGAGCCCTAAATGATAAACCCTAAACCTTGAACCATAAAAACTAAATCCTAAACCCTAAACCCTGACCCCCTAAACCTAAACCTTAAACATCGAATCCTAAACCCTAAACCCTAAGCCTTGAACCCTACACCCTTATCCCTGAGCCCTAAAATATAAACCCTAAACCCTAAACCATATACCCTAAGCCCTAATCCCTAAAATCTAAACCCTAAACCCTAAAACCTAAACCCCAAGCCCTAAACCATAAACCCTAAACCTTAATCCCTAAACATTAAATTCTAAACCATAAAACTAAAAACTTAATCCCTAAACATTAAATCCTATACCCTAAACCTTGAACCATAAACCATAAACCCTAAAACCTGAACCGTAAACCATAAACCCTTATCCCTAAACACTAAATCCTTAACCCTAAACCCTAAACCCTAAACCATAAACCTTAAACCCTAAATCCTTAACCTCGATCTGTAAACCCTAACCATAAACACTAAACCATAAACCCTAAACCTAAAAACTAAATCCTAAACCATAACCCTGAACCTTGAACCCTAAACCCTAAACTTTAAACCCTAACCATGAGCCCTAAACCCTAAACCCTAAACCCTAAACCATATTTCATCAATATTTCCTAGTCTCGTGCCTAGAACCATCATTTAGTCTACTTATAGAACTACCTTGTTTATGAGAGGTGGGACAAGTAACTAAATGGATATGATATCTACCTTGTGCCTTGTAATGCATATATTACACATCTCTTCCAAACTTGTTTCTCCCCACATATACTTGCGCTCTTGAATGTAAATTTATTCACACTCTGAAACAAATTTCACATTTCTCATATTTCCATGTATGGTATTATGCAAGCTAGGATGACCCATTGGAAGTTGGAAAAAATAACCATCACAACAAAAAAATTAATCTTAAAGGAAACAAAAGAAACATAGAGAATATATCAATGTAGAGGTGTAGGATCATAATTAAATTTCCTGTAGTATCCTCTCCTCCGGAGAAAGATAAAGTTTAAGTGTTCTCTTTGGAATGGATAGCAAATTTGATGAGAACTTCCTAAAGTGTTCAAACTAAGCATAGAAATAGGGAATGGCTAAGAACACTAAGGGGTTATCAATCGCGTAGTAAATCTTTCTTGTTTAGTTCTAAATGGGAGTTACCTGGCCTATGGCTTAGTGACCTTCCATTCATTGATAATTCCTTATATGATAAACCCATGGATGTTTTCAAAATATCAACAGATGAAAAACATCAAATTTTGATGACTCTCTTTGAATGTTCTACCTACAAATTCAATGAACCTAAACTCGTCACCTAAACCCTTAACCCTCAACCACAAGACGTAAACCTAAACTATAAACCTTAAACCCTAAAACTAAAATAATAAATCCTAAACCCTAAACACTAAATACTAAACCCTAAAACCTAAACCCTAAACCCATAACCCTAAACCCTTGACCCTAGACCCTAAACCTTGAGCCCTAAGCCCTAAACCCTAAATACTAAATCTAGAGCCCCGAGCTCTAACCCCCAAACCTTAAACTAGTAACTCTGAACCCCAAGAACCTTAAGCCATAAACCATGAACCATGAACCATAAACCCTAATCCCTAAACCATAAACCCTAAACCTTAAGCCTTGAACCCTACACCCTAATCCTTGAGCCCTAAACCCTTAACCTTAAACCCTAAGCCCTAAACCCTAAATCTAGAGCCATGATCTCTAACCCCTAAACCTTAAACCCGTAACTCTGAACCCCAAACCCTGAGTCGTAAACCTTAAACCATGCACCCTAACCCCTAAACCCTGAGCCCTAAACCGTAAACCCTAAACCTTAAGGCCTAAATGTTAAATCCTAAAGGTCCCTAAGCCCTAAACCCTAAACCCTAAAAACTAAATCATAAACCCTAAACCCTGACCCATAAACCCTAAAATCTAAACCCCAAGCACTAAATTCTAAACCCTAAACCCTAAACCATAAGCTCTAAACACTAAACCCTAAACCATGAACTCTGCAACCTAAACCCTAAACCCTAAAACCTAAACCCTAAACCTAAAACACGAACCATAAACCACGACCTTTAAACCTTAAACCCTAACTCCTAAACCCTAAACCAAACCCGAAATCCTCAACCCTAAACCTTAAACGCCGAGCCCTAAGCCCTAATCCCTATACCATAAACCCTAAGCCCTAAGCCCTAAACTCTAAGTCCTAAATCTTAAACCCTAAACCCTAAACCTTAAAACCTAAATCCTGACCCCTAAACCCTAAACCTTGAGCCCTAAACCCTAAACCCTAAACCATGAACCCTAGGCCCTAAGCCATAAGCCCTAAGCCAAAACCCTAAACCTTGAACCCTTAAACATAAACCCTAAACCCTAAACCCTAAAAACTAAACCCTGAGCCCTAAACCCTGAACCCTCAACTCTCAACCCTAAACCCCAAACCCCAAACCCTAAACCCTAAACCCTAAACCTTGAACCTTGAACTTTAAACCTTAAACCTAACTCCTAAACCCCAACCATAAACCCTAAATCCTCAACCCTAAACCTTAAACCTTAAACCCTAACTCCTAAATCCTAAACTATAAACCCTAAATCCTCAACCATAAACCCTAAACCTTGAACCCTCAACCTCAACCCTAAACCCTAAACCCTAAACCCTCAACCTTGATCCCTAAACCCTAAACCCTAACCTTGAGCCATAAACCCTAAACCCTCAACCTTGACCCCTAAACCCTAAACCTTGAACCTTGAGCCCTAAACCCTAAACCCTAAACCCTAAACCCTTAACCCTTGAAGCATAAACCCAAAAATCTAAACCCTAAACCATGAACCCTAAGCCTTGAGCACTAAACCCTTAACCCTAAAATCTAAACTATGAGCCTTAAAAACTAAACCTTAAACCCTAAACCCTAAACCCTTATCCCTAAACCCTAAACCCTAAGCCCTAAATCATAAACCTCACCCTCAAAAGGAAAGTCCTAAAAAGATCATTCAATGTGTTTCGATTGTGTAGGGAATAGTGTTTAAGGTGATAGATTGAATCATTTAGTTTTTATGAGAGACTACTTCCTTTGAAGGCCTAAAAAGGCATTTTTGGCCATTTTGTAGTTAATTAAACACCCTTCAGAACAAGCTAAAATGATCTAGTCATGTCACCGAGTTATCAAGGACCATTATTTGTGAAGTATTAAGGCATCGTTTGTCTCCATAAGAGACATATGAGAAAAAGAAGGTATGAGAATCATGAATTTGATTCCATGAAAGGACGCTTTTAGATCTAGGAAAGGTGAGGGGATGATCTTTATATGGAGCACCATGTTTCTAAGAATGAGCAATCATCTGAGTTCACTTGATGTAATTCACTTGGTACTATTCGTAACAACTCATTCAACACCTAGTAGTGTTATCACACCTTAAGGAGGAGGCACATTACAATCACCTCATTTTGGCCATAGGATAGGAATCCCATTCAGGAACAATCCTCTATCTACAAAGTGAGGATCTCTTTTTAGTAAGAAGTAGACAAACATCATAGAGTTAATTCATGGTCACTAAAGTGAATTATGGACCAAATTTAAAAATTAGTACCAATTCAAGTAGTGGTAGGGCCAAAATCCATTTTAGAAGGTCAAAAACCTAAAAATGACTATATGCTTTCCCAAAACAAAGACCGACTACAATATATATGCCTTGAAAGTTTTAGGTTGTTTCTTTGAAAATCCTGAAAATGAGTAAGTACTAACTAGATTAGATTTTGAAAAACTATCTTCTAGATTATAACTGTTGGAGCTACGAGACCACTTCCATAAGGTGCATAGTGACCCTAATTTCTTATATTTACTAAAATAAATTTAAAGTATAAGAAATAATAAAAGAAATATTATACTTACCAAAACACATATGCATGGTGTGCGTTATAATGCACGTTATAACGCATATACATATGCATGGTGTGCGTTATAATGCGTGCATGTTACAAAGTGCGTACGCGTTATAACATGTACACATTTTGGCTTGTTTGAAACACGTACGCGTTATGGTTCGGTGATTCTAAGCCAAACAAATTAAAATGCGAGCACATTTTACTTTTTTCAGATTCTTGTCCGCTTTTTGGCCCCCCAACTTCATGCACTTACCCCTAACTTGCACTCGTGAGAAACTGAGAGAGTCCTATATAACCTCCAATCATAAAAATGTACAAACAATCCATTCTCGGCCCAACAGAATAATATCTTCTCCATCGCTTTCGACCTAGGGTTTTATGAGGGTTTAAAAGTAGTTTACCTTCTTAATGATTGTTAATAAAAGTATGGGTCTTATTTTATGAACTAATGCTTGAGATATTTCTTTGGTCCATACCCCAACTTCCTTGAATATATTATCATCCCATGTAAACTTTTCATGTGCCAATGAGAACCAGAAAGTCTAATTCGATCTTGGGTTCTCACTTCCAAAAACTTGGTAGAGGTAAAAATCACATATCTTGCACATACTTGCAAAATAACACCTGAAACTTGGACCAAACCTCTATGAAAACTTGATTCACCTTATATAATGCTCACCTTTTCATTTCCATGCTAAAATATACTCAACCAAGCTCATTTGGACACCTAGGGCTTGAGAATAGGTCTAGTGTAGACCTAGAAAACATGACTTATCCCTAAACTCTGAGCTTTGAGACATGTGAGTGTCCCACACATCATACTTATGCTCCCATGCTTTCACCATGTGTATCCAATTGCTACACATCATGAACCATCATGCCATACCTCATTCTAGCTCACTAGACCTCCTAATTAGGCCACTTAAACATGCTTGCTTCACCAAAACTGACCTCCTCATCACTTTGCCACATTTTCACACCTACTAGAACCTTCAATACACTTGCATGACATCTCAACAACATCCTTCAACCACCTTTGTAAGTCACAAAAACAAATCAAGACACCTCTGAAGCCATCATAATGACTCAAGACATCATGAACCATCACCACATCATAAGCCATCATTTGGACCAAGCAACTCAATTGACACTACCAAAAAATCTTCATGTTTCTTACCACATTGAAATCAATGAAACTGAAACAACAACATGACAAGACCACACTTTGACATAAATGACAACATACCGTAAACAAATAAGTCACTAACTATAATTCACAATTTGTTGACTTTGGGGCATTTCAATAGCTCACCAACTATAATAACATTTTGTTAACTTTGGAGCATTTGAATAGTTCACTAGCTATAATCCACAATTTATTTCTCTACTAGTAACAATTCAAAAAAATTCTATTTTCCCTAACAACATGGATCATTTAAATTTATTACAAATTTAAACATAACCATTCAATTTATCAATCAAACGTAAATTGACAATCCATTTCATTTATTTACGAATAAATGCTTACATGGAACATTTTTTTATGGTAAAAACAAAATATAGGACATCATATCTCACTAATAAAGAGATTTGGGTCCCTAAAAATTTGAGAAAATATCTAAGAACAAAGAATATGTGTTTTCTAAATAACAAGAGCAAGATATTTAAAATAAAAATTAAATGTTTCTCAAACCAATACAATCCAAATCACTATTTTATTAGGAATAATAATAGTAAGTGCACCTTAAAGGCGCACTACATACATCGAAGTGGATATAGAGGGTTGGAATGAAAAATTTGAATGAACAACATTTTTGGGATCCCCAATAATTGTTGCACTTATTTGTTTCATAGTTCTTTTCAAAATCTTTTATTGATAAAAAGATGTATTGAAGAGATTTTGTAAGTATTAAATCACTTGAACACTAGAATTTAGACTATACAAATTGGTGTGAGGAGGAAGAAAAGATATGCAGAAACTATAACACCATTCCCATAAACAAACAATGAGCAAAATCGTCTGCAATATAATGAAGGCATTAGTTGTAGGCAATTTAATAATTGACACTTTGACTACATGACTAGAAGAGATGTATTCTCGTAGAATATAGTATTTCAAGCAACATAAGACAAAAAATGACACCCTTTTAGTTGAAAATGCCATTTTAGAGATGGGAAAATTTTAAGACCCCCCCTCCAAAAAAATCTCGTAGATTTTACATGGAAATTTTTGAAAATAAATTTCAAAATTATGGCAAATTTGAAGGAAACGAGCTTCAAACGGTTTGGCTGATCATTGGAGTATGGTGCTTTTGGCAAAAATGGTTGACAATATATGCTTGTTGACCAACAACATATGTAATTTTTCAAAACCATTTTTGAAAATAGTAGTTAAAATGATTGTCTTGACAATAAATCTATCCTCACAAAATATGGCACAAACAAAAAATTCAAAAGTGTTTTTTTGTGAAAAAATATAGATTTTGCTAGTTTTGTATGGAAAAAAATAATTTTTTTGAAATTTTTTTATGTTAGTAGTTAAAATGATTGTCTCAATGAGAAATATGTCCTCACAAAATATGGCATAAGAAAAAAATTCCCATACACTTTCCCCTTTTACGACATCATAAAAAATGCCACCGCACTTTGTAACATAAATATATGCTATTGGTGGTAGCATACATGTATGCTACCGAGTGGTAGCACATAAATATATGCTACCGGTTGGTAGAAAGTATATATACTACCAACTCGATAACATTTATGAAATTTTACATTATATACAACTTCAACAAAATAACATATTAATTGTTAAAATACCTTTAATGTTGGAGGGTTGCAATATGTAGTCGATCTCAATCGTTAATGCCCACAGGACCACGAGCATAGGTAAAGGAATTGTGAAGAAAATTTGATGTGTACTTGATATTCGAATTGTAAATTTGTAATCACTATATATATGAAGGTGAATTTTACAAATTTCAATTTCACGCTAATGGCAATTTGAATTAAAAAAGTCAGTTATTGGTGTAAATACTAGGCAAACTGACCCCTAAAAGTAACTTGAACCCAAAAAATTTAGGCGACCTAGTCCTATCCCTACACCTAAAATTTCGCCAAATGCAAATTTTAAAAACCAGAATATTCATAAATTAACGAAAATTTACCACTGAAATTTACTCTGTTTTAGAAATGTATGTAATTTGTGGAAGCATGTTAAAGACATATGCGTTTGAATTTTTAAAATAAATATTATAAACCCTAACATAAATTTTATGATAGGCTTTATTAATGCTTTTACTGAACCAAACAATCAAAATATCATCTTTTTAAGGAACCCTTTTTTTCATATCTTACAATTCTTAAATTCCATGAGACCACATACCTTTCAGGATTTTTGAATATTTGAAATGCGTGCACATCTTCCAAGAAACTTGCAACTAAAACATATAACAAATGTCCCTTGTCTGTAATGCTTTGGTGGATGTCCATACCTTGTTTCAAAGCTCTTTTTTTTGACATAGGTCAGCATTATCCAAATCTATTGTTTTCATTTAATGATACACTGTGAATGATTCATGAAGATTGCCGTGAGTTTCGTTGTCTACAATTATGATATTCCCTGATAAAATAAACATGAGAAAAATTAAATCATCAGGGTTGACATGGTTGTGTGGGGGTACCATCAGGTGAATCATTACTTGCAAATGTTGACAACGTAATCATGATTTATTTGAATATCTGTCAATTAAGATCATTTTGTAGTATATCTACATATTTTTAGTATGTAGTTTTTCCTGAGGCAGTTGCTTCTTCATCATTAATTCCATATTAAGTTCTACAAATTGAGTTATCCATTTGATGGAATTCCTAAATCATTATTGCGCATCTGTAGATGAATAATTATTATGTAAATGTTGACAATGTAATTATAATTGATTTGAATATCTGTCAACTAAGCCAAACGTGTAGTGTATCCACATATTTTTAGCATACAAGATTGATTGAGGAACTTTCTTTTAAATCATCGATTGAAAGAAATTAAACATTACCAAAATCCTGACTTACATATGCCTGCTTCATTGATGTATTAGTGTTATCCTACGTTTATGTAGAGCCGATTTGAATTAAAATACTCTTTTCTTTCTTAAATCACACAAAACATCATCCTCTCCAACAAGGAACTACCTTATGTAATATATTGACATAATTGTTACACACCTTATTAATATAATAATATGATACTTAAATATAATAACAATTTTAGTTTTATCTCTAAGTGATATAATCATTTTCAAGTAATACACCATGCTTTTCAGAATTCCACTTACATGAATACATCTAGCTAAGGATATCAAATTATAATAATCTTTTATATTATTCACATCTGAGGTACTTCCTTTCATTTTATTTCCTATACACACGATCGATCTTTCAAATTTACACAACATCTATAAGCCCATCGAAAACATTAAATCAAAACAACTTATATTCACGATTCAAAGATAACAAAAAGAAAGGAATACAAAATAAGTCCATTTATTTCAATAGCAATATCATTTAGCTCCTTGCATAACTTCAATACCCAACATGGTAACATAATAAGATAAAAATATACTATATTACCTCTTCTTCTTCTTCTCATGTGAGAGATACAAACCACTTGGTCGAATTGTTGGACATTTTAAAAATCTATGTCCATCTAGTTTGTCGACCACCATAAGTGTGCTTTAGATTTGTTCAACATATACTTATTTCAAAAGCGTATGACACCTTCTTCCTAATCCAATCCCCCTTGATCCGAAAATCGATCAATTTTTTTTTCTCAACCACGGACCCCTATAGGCTTTAAATTATTTTCCGAACTTACCCCATTATAATCAACTTAAAGCAATGCAAAAATTAAAACACACTGCACACATGTTGATAATGGAGTTTGACAAAATGCCTACGTCTCCGAGTTCATTAATAGAACCAATTTACTATCCACTTTAATGACTGCAATTCTAATACAAAATTACAATCAAAGCATGATAATATTGAATACAAAAGAACAAGAACCTTTATCACGACCACCAAGTAGTTACCCGACTTATGATGTTGGTTCAATCCCAATACTCTCCTCCATGGTACAATGCCCTATGGCTCCCAATCGAGTCTTCCAGATGCTATTACGATGTCCTATGGCTCCTAGGTCGGTCTTCTAGACATTACGTACTTTGAAGTTGTGGCTCAATAAACTTGAAGAACAAGAACCTCCTCCACGACCACCAAGTGACAATATCCCGACTTATGTAGTAGATCCGATCTTCTTTGCCAGAATACCCTATGGCTCCTAAGTCCAGGCTCCACAATATCTCCGGTGAGTTGATAATAACTCTCGTAATAATGAAGACCTCAATGCCTCCATTGCATGGTGCTAAGTCTCCTCCCAGAAAACCTCAACGCTCCCACTGTGTGGTGCTAAGTCTCCAGATGTCAGCAAACTGAAATTATCGCCAATGAGCTCAATAATGAATGATGACCCTCCTCTGAAGCCAACGATTTGATGATACATCCAACGTACCAAGGATCTAAGCTCTATTGCTTCTCTATACTTCTTCACGTCCCTTAACTCCATGGCGTCTCTGGGCTCTAACTTGAGAAGTCTCTTGATCGGTGAGTTAAAAATAATAACTCTTGAACCATAATGTGCCTATTAAATAATAGGACTTAATATCACCTTACCGATAATAATAATCGGTCCTCAATGAAGATGATGAAAATGACTATATTAGTATGATATAGGACTTATATCTTCTTGTGCATATACTAATACGATATAGGTCATAATTAACCCTCATGCCCATACTATTACAATATAGGCCATCATGCTTATATTATTATGATATAAGCCTTTATATCTCTCCATAACACCTATAGTAAAATAGGACTTACATCTCCATAACATCGCCACGAATATGCCTTCGAAATTCACTAGTTGTCCTCCTCGACTCGGGCTTGGAGTACTACTTCTTGGAGAGAAATTGGAGCTTCAATATCACCTATAGGACTTAATTTTTAAATGCCTATAATAGGTGTCCAATATATATTTTGCTATAAAAACATGTCCTTTATAATTTTCTAAGGCCTTACTATTCACCACCATCTCCCTATTTCCTTGGTCTCCTTAGGCTTTTCTTGGGAGAGAGGCTTGCATTAAGCTCCGAATGAGCTTGTGTTTTTGAATGAGAAGGGAGAGCCTTATATAGGCTTAGGCAGCCCATAACTCTTGGTGATAGGGCTTACCGTGGGAATCATATCCCAACCAATTTGCTGGCCAAGTTGGTTGGTCCACTCCATTTGTTGGGGAGGTTGCGAGTTCCAATCCTGCTCCTATGCTCTCGCCACCATTTTGCATACTTTTCGCGATGTGACTATGTCGACCGATCTCCATGTTCCCTATGTTGCTCCATCGCCAACCACTTCGTTCTTGTTGCCATATGTCTTCTCGCGACACCATCACGACCCCGTAGTGGCCTCCACATCAACCGCCATACTCCATGCATGCCGACTTATCCACTCCAATGTGGATTATCCCACATTCATGGGGATATGGATGAGGGAGGGATTTTAATAGCCCATGGTGGATATGATTAGTTGTGGCTATGGCCACATCCTCCACTTTTTCTGGCCAATGTAATATAAGTGGCTCGCCCCAATGGATCACCGAGTTAGGTGTATAACTTGCCCCACCTAAAATTGTTAGTGCATAACTCAAACTCGCCACATAGCTTGCCAATGTAATGCAATATAACTCGGTTCATAGATAAGTGAATAGCTCATGTCTAATGTGGAAATATAGACCAATGAGGCAATGTGGTGGCAAGCCACGTGTGGCATACCATGTGGGATTTTTTCGATTGTATATCGAAGATGATTTTACTCAAATAAAACCAGTGTCGAAGATTGAAAAACATCACCTTCTACCTATCACCTTCGCATGATATTAATTTTTCCACTTTTTCGTGACTCGTTAGTTGTCCCGGTCATGTCCTAATAATGACTTCAACTTTGACTAGCCACCATTTCCACATACGAGACTCTGTTTTTCCTCTGCGTTCAAATAGTCGACGAAAAGAAATCGGAGTCAACTTCCACACTATAATGATCCTAGGAGATTTAGGGAACATTATATCCTCTATATTTTCCTTCTAATAAAACCTCCCCAATGGGAAGGATTTTTATCCCAAAAAGATCATATCTGACCGCTTTTGGATCATGAACCCATCACATTGTCTACGAAGAGATCTCTACATAATAATACCATAGTCTCGAACTACTACTTATTTAATATGACACTTGGTTTGATCTCTGGGAAATGTGGCACTTGGGATTTCTTTGCTTCTCATGTTACACACTGCCGTGATATCTTCAAAATACCTCCACGCCTCCCCTGTATGGTGTTAAGTCTCCTTTCAAAACATCAATGCTCCCGCTATGCGGTGCTAAGTCTTTGGATATCTAACAACAATGATCCTCTTTCACTCTACAACACAAGTTCCTATACCTGAGTTGATTCCATAGAATTTGAACTGGTCCTAAGGAAACTACATACTACACAGAGCTATGAATGATCCAATGCTCATTTGTTGACGATGACCTATCGATGGTATCGTCCTATTACATGGCCATAATGAGCCTCTACACAAAATGAAGATGTGACCCGATGTCACGTCCATGATGATCAAATACCATTCTTTGCACGGTCATAATGCCTCTACACAGAATGATAATATGAGATGACACCAATGATCTCAACTATATGCAAAAATAATTGAAAAATCTCCAAGATTATAGATATGAGTATCCAATAAACAAACACTCAAAAGCTGATTAGGAGATATAATGGAGTAATCCAAATGTAAATGTGAGAAAAATATTGAGTATGATAAACATGTCCCTCAACCTATCCCACCTATCTGGACTCAAAAAGCACAAGTGGCACCATCACCGTCAAATCAACTTTGCCCGATCAACCTTCTCGAGAATAACAAGTTTGTTGGCAAGAACAATGAACTCGATACCAAACATGATTCGAAAATCAACTTAATTTTTTTCTTGACCATGGACTCCTATAGGCTTTAAATTATTTTATGAACTCATCCCATTATAATTAACTTAAAGAAATATAAATTAAAACACACTACACAGGTTGATAATGGAGTTCGACAGAATGCCTACATCTTTGGGTTCATTAATAGAACCGATTTATTATCCACTTTAATGACTACAATTCTAATACAAAATTACAATCAAAGCATGATAATATTGAATACAAAAGAACAAGAACCTTTATCATGACCACCGAGTAGTTACCCTAGCTTATGATGTTGGTTCGATCCTAGTACTCTCCTCCATGGTACAATGCCCTATGGCTCCCCGATCAATATTCCAGACGCTATTACGACATCCTATGGATCCCCATGCTAATCTTCTAGATATTATGTACTTTGACTTATGTGCAATAAACTTAAAGAACAAGAACCTCCTCCATGACCACCGAGTGATAATATCCCGACTTATGTAACAGATATGATCTTCTTTGCAGAATACCCTATGGATCCTAAGTCTAGTCTCCACAATATATCTAGTGAGTTGATAATAACTCTCGTAATAATGAAGACCTCAATGCTTCTGTTGCATGGTGTTAAGTCTTCTCCGAACAAACCTCCACGCTCATCTTGTGTGGTGTTAAGTCTCTAGATGTCACGGACTATAATTATGCCAATGAGCTCAATAATGAATGATGACCCTCCTTTGAAGCCAATGATATGATGATACGTCCAACGTACTGAGGCTCGAGCTCTATCTTGCTTCTCTATGCTTCTTCACGTCCTCGGCTCCATGGCATCTCCGGGCTCCAGCTTGAGAAGTCTCTTGATTGGTGAGTTAAAAATAATAACTCTCAAACCATAATGTGCCTATTAAATAATATGACTTAATATCACCTTGCCAATAATAATAATTAGTCCTTAATGAAGATGATGAAAATTCCTATATTAGTACGATATAGGACTTATATCTTCTTATGCCTATATTAATACAATATAGGTCATAATTAACCTTTGTGCCCATACTATTACGATAGACCATCATGTTTATATTATTACAGATATACCTTTATATCTCTCTATAACGCCTATAATAAAATAAGACTTACATCTTCATAACATCGCCATGAATATGCCTTTGAACTTCACCATTGTCCTCCTCGGCTTGGGCTTGAGTCTGCTTTGCTTCTTGAGTACTTGAGCTTTGATATCACCTATATGAATTAATTTTTAAATGCCTATAATACACCTCTAATATATATTTTTCTTGAAAAATATGGCCTTTATAATTTTCTAAGGCCTTACTATTCACCACCATCTCCCTATTTCTTTGGCCTCCTCGAGCTTTGCTTGGGAGAGAGCTTTCTGTAATAAGCTCGAATGAGCTTGTGTTTTTGAATGAGGAGGGAGAGCCTTATATAGGCTTAGGCGGCCCATAACTCTTGGTGATAGGGCTTATCGCGGGAATCATATCCCAACCAACTTGTTACCCGAGTTGGTTGGGCCGCCTCCATTTCCATCTGGGAGATTATGGGTTCTAATTCCGCTCCTTATGCTTGTACCCACCATTTTACCTACCCGTTGCACTATGACCGTGCCGACCGACCGCCATGTGCCCTCCTCTGCCATCGCCGCCAACCACTTCGTTGCTACCACGTGTCTTCTCGTGACCCCATCATGACTTGTGGTGGCCTCCACGTCACCCACCATACTTCATGCATGATGCTGACTTATCCACTCCAATGTGGATTATCCCACATTCGTGGGGATATGGATGCGGAGGGATTTTTATATCATGCGGTGGATATGTTCATTTGTTGCTATGACCACGTCCTTCACTTTTATTGGTCAATGTAATATAATTAGCTCACCCCAATGGCTCATCGAGTCGGGTGTATAACTTGCCCCGCCTAAAATCGCCAATGCATAACTCAAACTCACCATATAGCTCGCCAATGTAATGCAATGTATCTCAAAGACATGAATTGGTGAATAGCTTGGTTTAATGTGGTGGCAGGCCATGTGGTGGCATGAGGACCCACCACATGGCATATTTTTTTCTCAATTTATATCGAAGATGATTTTCCTCAAATGTTGAAGACCGAAGGATTGAAACATCACCCCGTACCTATCACCTTCGCATGATCTTATTTTTACCACTTTGTTGTGACTCGTTAGTTGTCCCGAGTCCTGTCCTAATGTCGACTAACTTTGAATAGCCACCATTTGCACTTACGGGCTCCATTTTCTGCGTTTAGATAGTCGTTGGAAAACACTCAGAGTCAACTTCCGTATCAGTAATGATCCTGAGAGATTTAGGGAACATTTGTACTTTGTATTGTCCTCCACACAACCAATAGATAATAAAACCCTACCCACAAATACATTTATCATTTGATTTTTATTGAAGTAAGTGTGTTGATGGAGAAAAATAGGGATAAGGCAATCAGTAATGTGAAATCCCATTTTTATGTGTTTTAAGAACATAAATGGAGACGGTAAATTACTAGACAATGGCAAACAAAATGACTTGGAGGGCATGACATGTTTCCATCCAGCCCTTTTGAGAATTCCATGAGACATCCTCCCAACAATGTGAAAGTGGGAGTTTATAGCATGAAAAAGAAAACATTCAAAATTTAATAAAATATGGATTGTGTAGATGCTATCGCTGTTCAGTGAAAGACCCTAAGTTCCAATATTTTGTTCTACACATAGTACAAGGTTACGGAGAGGAGCAATAAGAGGCATCACCAACCTACCACTCACCATAGAATAGTAGAAATATTTTTTCTTAATAGAAAAAGGATATCCAAAGCAAGATTTGTTTTTAGATTTTCTTTAAAGCTTTTGGACGAGTCTACAATAATGATATATAGTGGGTTCATTCATTGCAATATTATGGGGATGAGATATGATATTTGGATTTGTAAAACATACTATCGGAGCTATTTTAGAAAGTGATTAATGAATAAGGCTATGAGATATCCACCATGGGGTAAATTTGACAACCGTGTAGACATTATTCATCATTTTAATCAGAAAATACTTACAATTATTTGAAATAACCGTTTCATATGACTTGCATATTTACAATATGATCGTCATCTTTTGTATATATATATATATATATATATATATATATATATATTATGTATTAATAAAAACACAAATATATACTAAAAATAGTTAAATAAACATAGAATAGTCTTCTATCGATCATAAGCTAATAATATATTAACATTGTTTTATATTTTAGAAGGTTATTATTGAAAACTTTTCGTGACTTAAAAATTATTCGACAGGTAGAGGTGACTATGAAATTTTACCATTATTATCCATGTTGCACAAAATAGGGAACAATTTCTACAAGTTAGGAATATGAGATGAAAAAGATAAAAAAGATAAAGGGACTCATACCTCTTCTCCATAAGAGGAAATTATTTAGATGGTATGATTAAAATATTTTCCATACCGAGGAGAAAACAACGAGATAATATTTCAAGGGTGGATATTATAAAGTAAATATCAAGTAACATGTTTTCACTTAATAAAAAAGAGTATCAAGTTTATGAATAAAGATGAACTACATCTTTATTTTTTAGTCATCCAACACTTGCTAGAATGTGTTGTATATTTTATATCTTTGTATACACAGTGAGTACATCGTACACCTCTTCCACGAGCGCAAAGCAGGGTCCATTGTATTATGGGTGTTTACTAGCCCATGGTTTTGGTACCTATTGTATTGTAAAACCGCTTTAACGGTTTCCTACTGATTTGCTTACAAATAGCTGGAGATGCAGTAGGGTAAAACATAACTTGGAAGTACATTATTGTATTGTAAACGGTTAAGTTAATGCAATAAGAGAGAGAAGTTACTATGTTGAGTTTTTTCCCGAAAGGATTTCCCAGGTTAAATCTTATGTTTTGTCATTTATTTTCTTTGATTATCTTGAATATTATGTTCATTATAGCTTCTTGTTTATTAGTTTATTAGATTTATTCTCTTCAACATTGTCTAGCTTTCTTGCAGGTTCCATGGCACCAAAAACCGATCCTTACATAAATGGAAGCAACCAAATATTTTGGGAAAAGATGGGAAAAAACAATTTATATTTTATATTTCTAATTTTTATGGTGTAAAGGTCGAACAATAATCAATAATTGAGCCATTCTAGTGGTTGGTCATATGAGTGAAAGTTAAATTTTATCTTTTACATCAAAATTTTTAGTGCAAAATCTTTTGTTGGGGCACCGTTGTAAAACATGCACAATAATAATTTATTTGGGAGGTGTTTTATTGATTGTATTTAACTTTGAGGTTACCTACCTTGATTCATTGTGATGGCTTCTAGCCAAGACCTCCACAATCTTATGCAAAAAAATAATAAACTCATTTTGGAAAACATCAAGCTCTTTTCTCAAGTCACGAGAACCTCAAGAAGACATGGTTACATTTGTTGAAGAGAATATGAATGTAAGAACCCATAACTCTCTATTTCTCTTAATGATTTATGGAAAATGAACCTTCCTTTACTAATTGGAGATACCATTACACACTTGTAACATTAGATTGACACCATGGGTATGTTAGGAATTCGTGTTAGTGTTTACATAAGTATACTAATGTGAGTTATTGTTATGAGTTTTAATTAATAATGTATTTGTTAGTGAGGTTATTGTAAACAACCCACATAAAATAACTTAAGTATCAAATGAATTGTTAGAACACCTTGTTTAGTTGGAGTGAGTAGTTATAAAATCCTTAATAGACCTCCTAGTTTGTAGGAGAAACTCCTATAAAATTGTATGGTTTTCCCTAAAACCTGCAATATTATTTTTGTGTGTTAAACTTTGACTAAACTTAACATTTTGTATCAGAGCAGGTTTGATCTACAAGATAGTCTAGCCCTTCCACGGATCTTTATAGAAAAATCTACATTGCGACTGAATATTAATTACTGATACTTAGTGGCCCTTCAATTTGCTTTGGATTGACATAATTTTCATCCAATTTAGTCAAAATTTAACCCCAAAATTATATGAATAATGGCATCATCTAAGATAAAGAATGAAAAATGTGGAGTGCACACATTACTCGAGATTCTTTGGTTCAATGCACATGAGTGCATGATAATCAAATCGTCTACCATTCAACGTGACATGTTTACCCAGATAAATAATCTGAACTTTATTGTGGGAGGTCTTTTACTTTTAAGTGTATTGAGTGTAGCTATATGATCTATAAGTTCAATTATTAAATACCCAAATTTATTATGCATGTAAGTTTATATCTGTCTAAGTAACGTCGAGTAAAGTCATGATTAGCAATGAGTATTTTGTTTAATTTAGTTTAGTGGTTAGTTTTGTTTATTCGATTAGGACATTAGATCCAATCTTTAAATGGATTTTTGTCTAGTTCTTGCAAGTATGTATTAGTTCTTTTCCATACATATCTAGTTAAAGTTCATGTTTTTTCAAAAGTCTTAATTTTTGGTAGTTAGAAATGTTTAACTAGTTGATTAGTCTCTTTACTACTCCAAAATAGTTTGTGTATGTGTCTAAGTTTAGTATGTAGGTGGTTATAAATGATATTACTCTCAAGTTAAAATTATATGGTTCTTATTTGTTTTTGTGTCTATAATAAAAATAATGGCATTTTGAAGTCAATTAAATAGTCATGTATATAAATGTTATAATAGAAGTTAAAAAGTAATAGTTAATTATTATTTTTAATCATTGTCAATTAATTGTAAAAGTACAATTTGAGAGTTGATGTTGAAAGTTTGGAAAACAATTTTTTCCTCGCTCAGGACGTATTTTCAAAGATATAGCCCGATGTCTTGATAATATCTATGTTTGACATTGAGGGGGATATAATAAACAATATGGAAATCATTAAACTTCACATATTTATTCAAATTGAGTTAGCAACACATCCACTAGAGGATGGAATAAACAGAGGAAGGAGGTCATTCATCGACCTCTCATCACCCGCTAGTGATGGGGTCACACATATGCAATATTGACACATGTTTTTTTAGTTGTGTGTGTGTGTGTGTGTGTGTGTGTGTGTGTGTGTGTGTGTGTGTGTGTGTGTGTGTGTGTGTGTGTGTGTGTGTGTGTGTGTGTGTGTGTGTGTGTGTGTGTGTGAATAAGAACATAAGATCATTCATGTTCACATGTTTTTCCATATTTTCTCTTGAAAGTGTTGTGATATGACATGAAAGGTGCATAACTCAGTAAAAATAGTTGTATATGAGGGCAAATGACTACAATGATCCTTTGTATGGCGACTTCTTGGAAGTGTGATCAATCACTAAAAATATCATTGTGGTGAAGTAGGTGATCATGTGCGGTAAAAATATAGATAGACGTATGCATACCTAAAAGTATGCAATGACGTATGATTCTATCTTAAGTGCTCCTTGCCCCATGTTCACACTAAGGGGCAATGTTAGGAAATCATGGTAGTGTTTACATGAGTCAAAATAATAACGTAAGTTATTATTATAAGTTGTAATTAATATTTTGTATTTGTTAGTGAGGTTGTCAGTAAACAACCCATATAAAATAACTTAGGTATAAAAATGAGTTGTTAGAACAACTCGCTTATTCGGGAGTGAGTAGTTATAGGATCCTTATTAGATCTCGTAGTTTGTAGGAGAAAATCTTCCTATATAATTGTATGGTTTTCCGTATGGATTAATGGAAGTTACAATATTATTTCGTGGTTAAACTATGACCAAAATTAGCAGGATATATGTTTTAGAGATCATAGTCTACATTATGTCATCGATTCTTAATCATATGGATGCATTATCAACCTTCTCTTTTCTTGATCACAATTTTCACATAGTACATGTTGCACCCATTGTTGCAATTGTTTCAACATCCATTACCAATCCATATATGTTGCACCCATTGTTATAATTGTTACAACTAGGACCAAATCATGTTTATTTATCATGTGTCACTCTAGTGTAATTGTGGGAATTAGTAAACTTATTCAACAAATATTTTCCTTATCCTTCACTAGGTTTCTAACCATAACATTACCTATAGAGAAGATTTTTCTTCATTATGTCTAATTCATATAAAACTCACTTGTTTTTGTTTACTCTACTCTTTATGAGGACATTGAAAGATACCTGATTCCTTTTGCATACTTTCTCAAGCATGAGAGACATACAAATACTTGAATTATACATGAGCATCATTACACTTCTATAAATGATTCTTTGTGTGTACCATTTGTATACTTAAAATGAGATCACATTTAAGAATCTACATCTACCATTCATGTTCACTTAGGATGTATATCATATCATTTGTAATGGATTTGTTAGTATTATGTATGAGGACTCTAACCACATGGATCCTCCACCATTTGGCTACATCATCTGTACACTTTTCATACTACTTAGAAATGATTCCTATTTTGGATAAGATCTCACATTGATGTTGGCATTTATTCAAAAATAGAGAGTCTCCTTGATACAATGTATATAATATCTCCTTGTCTTTGTTTGTGTTTTTTGCTTGCATTGATATATAAATTTCCATGATATTTGTGAGAAACCATATTCTATATCCTTTGACAACTTGACATTCACCGATTCTCATTTTAGCGATCATTTTCTAGTATTCCTATCCATTTTCATCACCAATGTTGAAGTAGTGGATTTGTACCACTCATATAGATATACCCTTTCATCCACCCTAATCATTTAACATTATGGGGATGTTTATACATTCATACTACTTCTTTAAGTGTTATGTACCTTGATAACCACAATGAAACAAATGGCATAGCAATATAAACAAGGAACATACTTGATGTCAAGAATGGTGTATGGAAACTAGGAGTGTAAATGTGTGACAAAGCAATGAAGACAATTCAAAGGAGTAAAATGACAATGGTAGACATAGAAAATTATAGCCGAATAAATCCATATAAGGTACCATACAACTAAGACTACTTAGGTTCCTATGATGATCTCCTTGTTTCATTCATAAGAATAGGTTTCTCACACACTCGCATGCACACATGTATTTTAGGGAAGGTGATACTTATGATATCTCTAGATATACCCTTGACACTATTACTACATGTTCATAAATAGAAGATTGACCTACACTACTCAACAAAGAGACTACATAATTCAACTTTGGAAGTGTCATCACCCTCAACTTGTTATCTCTGGGATGCTTCTTTCAACATTCAAGAGAAAGAGGATCTTCAACAAGTGTCAGCATGAGTTTCCAGATATCTTTGAATGGAACTATAGAGATACGCATGGTATTGATCCCTCTATTGCAATGCATAACATCCACGAGATACATAAACATGCTAATCTTGTCCAACAATGCATTTGTAAAATACACCCTCGTGTAGCTTTCTTAGATAATAAAAATATAAAAACTTCGATGCTAGAGTTTTCTATGTCAAGGATTACCAACAATGGGTTTCTAATATAGTCTCACTCTCTAAACCTATCAATGAGATTTGATGTTGTATTGGATTTCATGGTTTAAATGATTTTTTCCCAAAGATAGCTTTTCCTTCCACACAAAAATATTATTGTAGATTCTACCACTCAAGACAACATGTTATATTTCTTAGATGGTTTATAACAATTCAATAAAATAAAAAGTAACCTATCGATAAAGAAAATACATATTTTACTACCCTCGGGGTACCATTTTATATACGGTTATTCCCTTTGGACTAAAGAATGTTGACGCCACTTCTCAATGGGCTATGAGACACATATTTCATAATTATATGTATAATTTTTTTGAGAATTATGTTGATGATTTATTGACCAAATCTATCCATCCTTGAGATCATGTAATCGATCTTTTGCTTATCTTCAAATGTTTACACTAGTACAATGTCCGATCAATCCCAAAATGTGTGTTCGGTGTCACTTTAGGCAAGTTCTTGGGTTTTATTATCTCCCAACATGTTATTAAGGTTGACCCTAAAAATTTCAATCAATACCACATCACTCAAAAGTATTGTAACACTTGCAAATGTTCTTTGTAATCTACTACATACTACTTGATTTTTTCAATAGAACTCAATCTTGTTGTCAAACATCTCATGTCTATAGTATTCTTCTCACAATTCAATCTATACCCTATGTCTGAAATTTGAATGTTTTTTCTTCAATTCATTTCCTTACTTGAACCTCCAAGGGTTCTTTAGACAAACTATGACAATTTCTAGGCTCAAACACCCAACAATCATAGAATTGAAGTGAAACCATTGTCTTGTAATGAATCTTCTTGTGTGTGTTCAATTCATGCGAAACCACCACTTAATATAGGATGAAAATTATACCTAGCAGAAACTACCACTTCGTATAGGTCCACATGCGTAACTACCACCTTGAAATGGTGAAACCAATAATTTATTACAACATGACCACTAAACCCAGGGAAAACCCAACACGAAACAACTAGCAAAATGACAATTGCATAACTTCTTCTTGACTAATCAAAATGTTCCACAACATGAAGTGGCCATACATTTTAAATTGGAATTCAACGCTTTTTACTCATAGTTACCTAAGTCTTGGGGATAGGGGACATAGAGACTGGTTTCCGAGACATCAAAAAAATTCCCAAAATTTTGAGATGACAAGGGTCGATTATTAAAATAATATATACAAAATAGTATTTAAATATTTGAACTTTATTCAAGGAAATTTTGGGCTTTAGAATGTATTGAATATATTTTAGGTACTTTCGAGATTATAATTCAATGTTTTTTGAAAAATTAGCAGCTTTTAAAAAGTAAAACACCAAAAAGTTTTGAAAGATTTTAAAAATAGGGGACATCCTCTCTATGTAAGTCCCCAAGTATTCGGGATGTCACCAAAATCTAGGGAATGCGTTCTAGCATACCGGACTAGCAAAAGTTTTAAATTTGGAAGTGCATAATTTTTTCAATAAGAATCTAAATATGCAATCATAATTCACACTAGATGCTACTTCTATGTTATTTTCTCCTTTGACTCAAAAATGCCTTGAAATCTTCTTTAATCTCATTAATTAATAAGTACATTCAATTAACTCATCGAGTTGAATTCAGATAATTTTCATGATCTAATTTAAGATCAAAACAAAGGAAAATATAAGAAATGATGATCTTCTAGAAACCATGAGAAATGAAATGGTGTTGAAACATCTGTACTTAAAAATGTAACACACACAATTTTCAATCTTTGTGGATGAAAATTTCTGAAAACTTCCTAGAAATGCTGCGGAGTATCCGAAAACACCTGGACATAAACAAAAAATGGGGAACATCTATGACGTTTCCAACAACTTAGATCTCTATTCAATTGGAGTTAGATGAATGCCACTGATGCAAATACCTTTGGGGAGCCCCTATGGTGTCCCTGAGATTTATATCTCAATGATTGGATCTAGATAAATTTCCACCGATGCGCATACCTTTCATGGAGCAATCACCATGCAAGTTTCCTATAAATTGCTCATTTGATATTTATCACACCATGATCATTTTCTATTTTCTGACTTGTAATCTGAATGACCACACATGTAATTGGGAACACAGCCTACAGGTGCTTTCTTATAGATTGCTCAAATAATTCTCTGGTCTTGACATATTCTAGTGAAGACATATTTGGGGTACGTAAGTGATGTTTGATATCAGTATTGGTTTTGTTCCTATGGTTGCATACAAATTTGATTCTAATTCTGTAGTTTGAATGTAGGAATGCACCTAACACATTAGTTTGTAATAGTGTGCTTTGTGAATGTGGAAACATCTATTCACTGAGGTCCAAGTTTCAAAATTGGCATTATGTTGGTATGTGCCCATTGATACATACTGGTGTTTAGAATATACCTTCTTCCTATTGATTTCTAGCAAGTCCAAGCTTGATCATCATGTAATTTAGCATCTAACTGTTCATTTACCTTGAATTTCCGGGTATTCATTTGAGAAGAATAATACTTCTAAGGGGCTTGTGTTCTTAAATTTGAGGGAAAAAGGTTTATTGAAATGAACATCGACATAGGTAATCTCCATTCCTTCTGAAATGATGCAAATACTAATATAAAGTTAAAGAATTCTTCTATGCAATCCTCTTTTTTTCTTAAGTGAAAACAATTGATAATACTGTATCCTATCGAATTTGAATGTATAAACCTTTTCAAAAACTTATCCATTGTAAAACTCCTGACTTGCATAGATTTCTCGCAACCCACGTAACTTTATAAGTATACCTAATCTGTTTTGCCAAATTATGAAGTTTCCATGAGGGTAAGGGTTAAAACACATTAAAGGGATGAAGTTAATTGAATGGGGTGGATGGATATGCTTGGTACACACTCATATGTGTCCTTATTTAAACTGATACTTGTGAAATAGTTTTCCTAAGGGAGAGCCCTTGCTTGATTGTTGGTTAATTGTTGCTGATCTTATTTTAAGTGTAGTTAAGTTTGTTTTTTATTAATAAAAATCCATGTAATGGTTTGGAGTTAAGAATAGTTTTGTTAGGATATTTTTCAAATAGAATAAAGTCATGTTATGCATGTTTTGAAATTGCATTGGATTATTATTAAAAATAGTAGTAGTTCTATTTTTGATAATCATTTATTTTTGGGAAAAACATTGCCTATGCAAATCTAAAAATACATGTAATGCGTGAATTTGTTAGAATATTTTCCAAATAGAATAAAGCCATGTTATGCATGCTTTAAAATTACATTGGATTATTATAAAAAATAGTAGTAGTTCTATTTTTGATAATTATCTAATTTTGGGAAAAGTATGTGCCTACGCAAATCCAAACATACATGTAATGGGTGGATAATTTGATAATCAGAAGAGTTGAAAAGTTTTTGTTGATCTATGCTTCTCTTGGGTTGTTTATGGAAAGTTGGTTATGAATGTGAGTTATTTGATTTTTCATATTTATGAATATTGAAGTTTTTTTCTATTCCTTATTTTAAAATCTTCAATTGGTATCAGATCAAGGTTTGAGTTGTAGTATTTTGTTTCGATCTCTCTAACAATTGATCATGGAAAAATCTAACTCTCTTCCCATTCCATAATTTAGTGGAAATGAATATGATTATTGAGCATCAAGATGATGACTCTTTTGATAGGAAAAGACTTATGGGATGTTGTAGAATCCGGTTATGAAGAGCCAGCTTGATTGGGCCAATGTTCCAGTCAATGACAAACAAGCCAAGAAGGAAGCTAAGAGGAAGAATTCACAAGATTTGTTTCATATTTAGACAACTCTAGATAAGAGCATATTTCCAAGAATTGCAGGTGCAAAGACAACCAAGGAATCCTAGAAGACTCTACAAGAATCTTACCAAGGTAGTGAACAAGTCAAAGTGGTTAGGTTAGCAGACTATGAAGAGAGAATTTGAGAATTTGAGGATGCAAGAAGATGAAAGTGTAAGTAATTTTGTGTAAGAGTAAAGGATGTGGTCAATAAAATGGCTACTCTTGGAGAAGCATTGACAAAGAGTTTGTGGTGAAAAATGTGTTAAGGTCTCTAACACCAAGGTGGAATCATGTTGCCATCATCATTGAAGAAATAAAATACTTGACTACTCTTGAGTTTGATCATCTAGTTAGATCTCTTGTGTCTCATGAAGAAAGATTAGGATACATAGTTGGAGAAAGTGATGAGAAGGATTTTTCCTCAAAATTGAAGATCATAAAGAGTGAAGATACAAGAACTAGTAACAAAAGCACCCAAGTACAAGGCAAAGACATTATTAGAAGTACTAAGGGTAAGGAAAAGATAGAAATCAAAATTATTCAAAAGGAAGAGGAAGAAGAGGTGGTTTAGTCTACAAGAGGAAGAGGTAGAGGCAAATTTGATAAGAGAAATATTCAATGTTATTATTTCCATAGGTATGGTCACTTTGAATGGGAATATAGAAAAAAACAAGTAAAGAAGGAAGAGGTGCTAATTATGCCAATGAGGATGATGAAGATTCTCCATGCAATTTGTTTCTTTCATATGATAAAGCTGAAATCAGTCCTAAAGAGGTTTGGTACCTAGATTCAGGTTGTTCCAATCACATGACATGGAATAATGACTTGTTTTCTACATTGGATAGAAGTTTCAAGACCAAGATCAAACTTGGTGATGACAAATATTTGGAGTTTGAGCAAAAGGAACCATGGAGGTGAGTACTAGAGAAGGTAATAAATGTGTTAATGATATTTATTATACTCCAAAGTTAAAACATAATTTGTTAAGTGTTGGAAAGCTATGTGAAAATAACTATAAGGTGGTTTTTGATGATAAGAAATGTGTAATCTATGATAATAATCAAGGAAATAAGGTTGTTACAGTTGTTCCTATGTCTAAGAATAGGATGTTCCCATTGAAGTTTGGAGAACATAACAATAGCCTTTCCAATATGGCATATGAATATAAGAGTTAGTTGTGGCATCTTAGATATGGACATTTAAATTTTCAAAGTTTGAAGTTACTAACATCACAAGAATTATTCTATGGTTTGCCAAAGGTTGAAGAGAAAAAACATTTTTGTGCTAAAGGTAAACATGAAAGGTACAATTTCTAAAAGACAGTGCATGGAGAGCTTATTATCCATTACAATTGGTTCACTATAGTATTTATGGTCCTATTTAAATAAAATATTTGGGTAAGTCATCATATTTCATTACATTTATTGATTATTATTCACGAAAGTGTTGGGTTTATTTTTCAAGCAGAAAAGTGAAACATTCGATATACACTTAAGAGTTTTAAAGCCCTTTTGGATAATGAAAATGGTTACAAAATAAAGTGGTTAATGAATAATCATGAAGGTGAATTTTGTTCAAAAGATTTTATGAATTATTGTGATTTGAATGGTGTTAAAAGCAATTATTTGAATGTTGTTAAAAGACATCTCACAACCATCTACACTCATCTCACAACCACCTACACTCCCCAACAAAATGGTGTAGCTGAAAGGAAGAACCATACATTGGTTGAAATGGAAAGGATAATATTACAAATGAAGTGATTAAGAAACTCTTTTTGGGGTGATGAAGTTGCTACAATAGTATATATTCTCAATCGAGTCTCACTAGTGCACTTGACAAGATGACTCCATATGAAGCATGGTATGAAAAGAAGCCTAATGTCAATTATTTCAATTTTTTTGGTTGTTTAGCCTATGCTCATGTACCTAATAAAAAAAGAAAAAAGTTAGATCCAAAGAGTGAGTCTTGTATTTTTGTTGGGTATAGTGAACAAAAAAAAGCGTATAGGATTTATAATCCTATCACTAATAAAATTGTTGTGTCAAGAGATTTTATTTTTGATGAAGGGGGAGTGTATGGTCAAGAAAAACAAGAGTTAATGTATTGAAAAGTCTAAATTTTTTTCTAATGATGATATTGTTGATGAAAAAATCACTAGTGTTTTGATTCCAAGTGCAACAAGTCCACCCAAAGAGTCTCTAATCTAATTCTTGTATTCTTATTACAAGTCTTGATTCTATTCCAAGTTATTCAAGGAAGGTAAGAACACTAAGTGAAATTTATCAAAAACAAGAAGTCAAGCACATGAATAATGTCTAGTAGATGAGATGGTAAATCATGCTTTATTTACACAAGATGATTTTGAACCATCATGTTTTGAAGATGCATGTATTAATGATGTTTGGGTGCAAGTAATGAAAGAATAACTGGATTCCATTCATAAGAATGATATTTGGAAGATTACAAAACTTCTACATGACAAGAAGTGTATAATTCAGATTATGAAATTACTAGTATAATTCTAAATGAAATTACTAGTATAATTCAGATTATGAGCAGCAATATAACACCAAATAACACAATATTTCAGAATAATGATCTCAATATGCAATTGTAATAGCTTCGCCACTTCGAGGGGGCAACCTCCAAACCATATAATAAGACTCAAATGCTCAAATGATAATGAACTACTACCTACAATCCTCTATATATACTATTCATATGTTATGGCCATCACCTAGGCCGACCTATTAAGCATGAGAAAGTATAAATGATATAATAAAATGATATGGTAAGCCACAAGTCGGCTACTCATATCCTAATACAAGTAATAGGTTAAGGGCGTAGCATGCCCTTCCCCTTCAAACCAACATTGTCCTCAACGTTGAATAATCTTGGATGTTGCTGCAGAAAACCTTCATCCTCCCAGGTGGCATCTTCTATGCTCAAATTCTTCCACTTGATCAGATATTCCTTAATGTCTCTGGTTCTCAGCCTCTTAGTACGTGTTTACAGAATCTTCTCTGGCTCCAAAATGATTCTTCCTTCCTCGTCAAGTTCTGGTAACTCTGTTTGGGCTTCAAATTTCTGTCCAATAACCTTCTTCAGGCATGAAACATGGAATACTGGGTGTATGTGTGAAGATGGAGGCAACTCTAGTTTATAAGCAACACTGCCAATTTTCTGTAGAACCTGATAAGGGCCATAGTATTTAGGAGCAAGTTTGTTTTCCTTTTTATGTTGCTTTAGAGACATCTGTTTGTAAGGCCGAGACGTACAAAACCCAGTCCACCAATTTAAAAATTCTTTCACTACGATGTTGATCTGCTTGGTTGTTTCATCTTGTTTTGTGCTAATGCTAAATTATCCTTCAAACTAGCTAAAACCCGTTGTTGATGTTGAATGTGTTCCTCAACATATCTAACCTTAGTTTACACCCTCAAGGAGGAAGTGATAGAAGGTGGATGGTAACCATATAATGCTAAAAATGGGGTCATTTGAGAAGAGGTATGAAAAGATGTGTTATACCACCATTCTGCAAGTGGTAGCCATTTAATCCATCTTTCCTACTTATTTGATACAAAACAACATAGATACCCCTCTAAGCATTTGTTGACCACTTCTGTTTGCCCATCAGTTTGAGGATGATAAGATGAACTGTGAGCTAGCTGAGTACCTAAACATGAAAATAATTATGTCCAAAAATTACTTGTGAAAACAGGATCACGATCACTTACAATTATTTTTGGGGTTCCATGTAGCCTTTGAATCTGCTTCCAAAAAATAGGCTACATCAGTATTAGCTGCAAATGGATGTGATAGGGCACAAAAATGGGCATATTTTGTGAGCCTATCCACAATCATGAAAATAACATTCTTACCCTCTGAACAAGGCAATCCGGTGATGAAATCCATGGATACCTCCTCCCATCTCTCGGCTAGGAATCGGTAAGGGTTGAAACAGGACACAGTGTCTTAATTGTTTCCCCTTTGTTCTGTTAGCACACTAAACACTTTGATACAAAATTTTATACATCCCCATTGAGTCCTTCCCAAAAGAATTCTCTTTTTATTCTATGATGTATTCAAAAATCCAGTGTCCTCCAACAGTGAGGCATGTAGCTCGCAAGAATCTTATGCTTCAACTCGTAATCTTTGCTCAAGTATAACTTTGTCCTTGTACCATAGGGCATTACCTTTCCACTCAAATTTGTTAGATGTCATAGATCCTTGCTTGATATTCTGTATTAGAGATTGTGTATCATTTTCTTGATCCCATTCCAATCTTGTTTCATCCACCCAATCGACCATCAACATGGACATTCCACATAGTAAGGCATCTATGGATGTATCCCTTCTGACACTCGCATCAACTACTACATTTTCTTTACCCTTTTTGTATATGATTTCAAAATCATAACCCAACATTCTTGTTACCCACTTTTGTGTTTCCTTAGATGATAACCTTTGATCCAAAAAGTATTTGAGACTATCATGATCAGTTTTTACCTTGAAGTGTCTACCCATGAGATAGGGCCTCCATTTCTTCTTAGACATCATTTCTTTCTCATGAAGAGATCTTTTCCTTTCAATTGGTGACTCAAATGTTTGGTCTTCCTCTCATTATAACTACTCCCAATCCACGATCCTTTCAACAATGAAGGTTTTTGAGAAGTCGAGCAGAAACCGGGGTGCTACACAAGGCTTCCTTCAAATGCTCTCCTTTACTCCAATGGAAGACATCCTTTTTGCATGTGCAGAGTGGGGTTTCTATTCTACCATATTGGTCTTATGTAGTACCCTTTTTGAGAGTTTTGGGCAAATTCCACCATAGCTGATCTTCCGAGGATCTTCACCTTCATTTCAATGTGACCCAAGTACTCTACCTCTTGTACACCAAAAAGACATTTAGATGGATTTGCATAGAGAGTATGTTTCTCCAAAACTTCCAACACTTTGTTTACATGTCAGAAGTGTTCTTCCCATGTCTTACCGTCAATATGTCATCAAATAAAACTAACACAAATTTCCTTAAAAATGGCCTAAAAACAAGGTTCAAGCTTTGAAAGGTTGGGAGGCGCATTTGTAAGACCAAAAGGCATTACCAAAAATTCATAATGGCCCTCATGAGTCCTAAAATCCGCTTTTATGAACATCTTCCTCTTTTATTCTAATTTGATGGTACTCAACGAAGATCTAATTTTGTGAAATAAATAGCACCATGCAATTCATCAAGTAAATCATCAATTCTTTGGAATAGAAACTTATCTTTGATGGTATACTTTTGAGTTCTTGGTAATCTGGACACGTCCTCCATGTTTCATCCTTCTTACGTACCATGACCACTCGGGAAGACTGGGGCCCCGATTACTTGCCTTCATTTCTAACCATTTTCTATCTCACTTTTTTTGGGAATAATATCTCGTATGGTCTGATGTTAGGTGTTTGGCTCCCTGAATCAATCAATGGCATGATCATACCTAAGGTTGTGAGCCATTGGAAACCCAAAACAATATGCCCCTCCTATAGAAATAACAAACATAGGTGAGTCTTCTATGGAACATGTAGTCTCATCTACTCCTTTTCTAAACCTTCTGATACTAATATGGCACTTAGCTACCATCCCATTGCACTTGATTGTCCCACCATCCGAAATCATAACTTAAATTCATCTCTATAGGAGCTAAGGTAAATAAAACCCAAAACAATATCTGCGGAAATAACAAACATAGGTGAGTCTAACATGTAGTCTCTCATTTATTGATACTATGGCACTTTCCCCGTGCAGTACTCCATAACTTACATTTCTCGGAGCTCAAAAACAATTGACTATCACCTTCTATTTTTTATGAGTACTCTTGAGAGATATCACCTTTCTATTTTTTGAGATAGCCAATAACCTTGAGTGTTTGAGGAGTACTAATACCCGACAATGCATGTCAAGAAATTGTAGGTTAGTGATCCTCTACTTCCTCTTCTACTCGGGTTCCTTAGCCTCTCCTATAATTTCAGCATCCTCATCATCCTCATCACCTCCGTCAATATAAAACAACTTCTTCTCAACACATTTGTGTCCCGGTCCATATTTTCTATCATATAGTTAAAGTATAATACTTTTTCTCTCTTTTCTTCCATTTGGTGAGGAGTCAGTCTAATTGGCCTAGAAAATGAAGGGGAAGAGATACTATGGTCTTTGGTGTTAATGAAAGGTGGCCTCCTACTATAAAGAACTTTTTCCTCTACTCGACGTGCCATGATAATAGAATTAGAAAGCTTGAGTGGATTAAACATATGTACCTCATGCTTGATGTGATCCTTAAGACCCCCAAGAAATAGGTCATTCAAATTCTCTTCTGGTATATTCTCCACCCTTAAGGATAGGTTTTGGAATTGATGCACATAATCTTTGACTGATCCTGTTTGTCATAACTTTGCTAATTGACTAAAGTAGTTCTCTGAAACACTAGAACTATAGTGCATTGCAAATCCTCGGTAAAATTGTCCAAGTGACATCAAGACCATTCTTTTGCCTCTCGAGCACATAACCATCGATACCAAACGAATTGGTCCGGTTCAAGATACAAGGATGCCAATGCCACCTTTTGTCCCGATTGTGTTTGATGTAGCTCAAATAATTTCTCCATTTTATTTATCCAATTCAGGGGGATCTTTACCATCAAATTTGCGCATATCCACTTGCAGGCATCATGTTCCATGGTCATGAATAAGTTGGATTCGATTGGCAATGGAAAAGTGATCCAACATGGTTTTTTTCCCATGATTTTGAACTAAGATCCTCCTTGGTTGATATGGGATGGATTTGGGCCATACTTGCTTACCCTTTACATGTTGCATGATATCATCCAATCGATGATTGATTTGGGCTATGTCTCCTTTAGAGGCCATCTCAGATTGTACATTTCGTAGCTCATACTCAAGTTGACTCACCTTATGATCAACTGAAGTAAAACCTAGTGTTGAGGAATATGTATTTACCCCTTTTGAATCCATCTCTTCAATCACTATCTCATCTTTATCTGGGGTTTTACCCGGAGTAACCGGATTCTTTTTTGCTCTTGTGGAAGGCCCCGCCATGATATCAAACCTTAGGGTTTAGGGTTTCGATACAAATTCGGCTGAACAGGAAAAAACATAGAGAAGATAATAATACTTTTTTTTTTCAAAGCTTTCCGAAAATGTAAAGAACTTGAAAAACTTCCATAATTTGCACCCTAGGGAGCGATTTTATGAAAAAACATAAATTTGTAATAACTTATGAAAAATAAATTAAAAAGTCTTAAAATTTCAGGGAACCTTACATTAAATGTTTCAAAAGTCTGGTAAAATATTTCCCACCAATTCACTCTCATTCAAAATATATTATGGAAACAAAAATTAGGGTTTTTGCCCTAATTTTGGCTCAGATCGCAGCTTTGATACCACTTGTAATGAAATTACTAGTATAATTCAGATTATGAGAAGCAATATAACACCAAATAACATAATATTTCAGAATAATGATCTCAATATGCAATTGTAATAGCTTCGCCACTTCGAGGGGCAACCTCCAAACCATATAATAAGACTCAAATGCTCAAATGATAATGAACTACTACCTACAATCCTCTATATATACTATTCGTATGTTATGGCCATCACCCAGGCTGACCTATTAAGCATGAGAAAGTATAAATGATATAATAAAATGATATGGTAAGCCACAAGTCGGCTACTCATATCCTAATACAAGTAATAGGTTAAGGGCATAAAGCACAAGTGAGCCCTAATCTAATTATTGTATTCTTATTACAAGTCCTGATTCTATTCCAAGTTATTCAAGGAAGGTAAGAAAACTAAGTGAAATTTATCAAAGAACAAGAATTCAAGCACATGAATAATGTCTAATAGATGAGATGGTAAATCATGCTTTATTTACACAAGATGATTTTGAGCCATCATGTTTTGAAGATGCATCTATTAATGATATTTGGGTGCAAGTAATGAAAGAATAACTGGATTGCATTCATAAGAATGATATTTGGAAGATTACAAAACTTCCACATGACAAGAAGTGTATTGGTACTAAATGGGTCTACAAGACTAAGTACAATAGTGATGGTAGTGTTGAAAGACACAAGGCATGTTTAGTTGCAAAAGGATTCACTCAAAGGTATGTCATAGATTATGAAGAGACATTTACACTAGTGGCAAGAAAAGAGACCATTAGAATGATGATTTCACTAGCAGCTCAAAATAAATGGAGCATACATCACATGGATGTGAAAAATTGCCTTGTTAAATGGGTACTTAGAAGAGGAAGTCTATGTATAGCAGCCACAAGGTTTTGAAGTACAAGGTAAAGAAGACCAAGTCTACAAGTTGAAGGATTTATATGGATTCAAGAAAGCACCAAGAGCATGGTATGCTTGAATTGATGGATATTTTCAGCAAAATGGCTTCAAGAGAAGCAAAAGTGAGCCTACTCTTTACTACAAAAAGAAGGTAATGATATTATCATTGTAAGTTTGTATGTTGATGATTTTTTATATATGGGAAGTAGTTCTAAGATGAAAGATGAATTCAAAATTACTATGATGAATGAATTTGAAATGAAATATTTAGGTCTCATGCAATACTTCCTTGGAATGGAAGTTCATCAAAGTAAGGATGATATTTTCATTTTTCAAACAAAGTATGCAAAGGATATGTTGAAAAAAATTAATATGGTTGATTGTAAACCAGTCTCTACTCCAATTGCTCATGGAGTTATGTTATGTAGAGAAGATGGTGCTAGAAAAATTGATGAGATGACTTACAAAAGTATTGTTGGAAGCTTAATGTTTCTAACTCACACAAGACCAAATATTGCTTATTCAATTTCTCTTGTTTTAAGGTATATGTTTGGGACATTTGAAATTTCTATGAAGGAAACCAAGCGGATAATAAAGTACATATGAAAGGAAATATCAATTGTAGTATTCATTATTATGCTAAAAAAACTTGAACTTGTTAGTTTTAGTTATTCTGATTGGGGAGGTAGTTTGAATGACTGGAAGTTAATATACGGAAATTGTTTTTCACTTTGTTGGATTTTTTTACATGAAGTTCAAAGAAGCAAAGCTCAATTTCTCTTTCATCTACTAAAGTAAAATATATTGCATTCACTTTAGAAGGTACACAAACATTATGGCTTCGAATAGTTTTAGAAGAAATTGAGAAGAAAAAAATCAACCTACAATAATTTTTGTGATAACTTAAGTGATATCAAATTATCCAAGAATCCAGTCCATCATAAAGCAAGTCAAAACATTTTTATTTGAATTAGCTCACTTCATTCAAGATTTTCTTGAGAAGAAAGAGATAGAGTTGAGGTATATAAACACTAAATAACAACTTTTAGATACCTTTTTGCAATGGATCTCGCCTCTCTAGACGACTATCTCACCCCTTCACATGTTGGGGGATTCAAACAAGTCATGCAGATACCTTCACTAAAGTTGTTCCAAAGTTTAGTTTTGAAATTATGAGATGAACTTGTTAGCCCACTTAGTATCAAGAGGGAGAATGTTGGTTAATTGCTACTGAGCTTATTTTTAGTGTAGTTAAGTTTATTTTTTATTAATAAAAAGTCATGTAATGGCTTGAGTTAAAATTAGATTTGTTAGAATATTTTAAAAATATAATAAAGTCATGATATGTATGTTTTATAATTATATTGGATTATTAAAAATAGTAGTAGTTCTATTTTTGATAATTATCTATTTTGGGAAAAATATGTGCTTCTAAATAAAAAAATACATATAATGGGTGAATAATTTGATAATCAAGAGTTGGAAAGTTTGTGTTGATCTATGCTTCTCTTGGACTATTTATGGAAAGTTGGTTATGACTATGAGTTATTTGATTTTTCATATTTATAAATATTGAAGTTGTTTTTTATTCCTTATTTCAAAATCTTCATTGAATAATCGGTGATCATCATAACACTCAACTCATCTCATAATAGATTTATAGAAGATCACAATGAGTATTAGAAACTTTCATTAATGTATTGTCTGCTATCCGATACGACTAGTTTATCTATTCCAAATTTTAATTCCTCTTGCTCTTGAATAAGATGGATTGATCTAGAGGAATAACCAAATTTCAATACATATGTATCTTGTTATAATAAGATACATATAATATATGAATCTTAATTTATTTGAATTCAAATCATGCATCATGCTTACAAGTGATTATGATACCTTGTTGCATGCATATTAAGACTAGGAATGATGGCTTGTTACAGTGCTAATTTGATTTTGTTATCTTCCATCTCTAGGAATGATGGATAACACAATAGAATTAGACACTCATTTATACAACGACCACCGGATTTCTGATTTTTAATCTACTTGTCAATAAAAGATACAAATGTGTAGGGGTTTTCTATTATAGGAACCAAGATGTCATAGAAAGAATGTGCCTAATTTACATGTGTAATTTCCATTGCTATATTTTTTTGATAGGTTTGGGTTCCATGTTTCTTATAATGTTTTGAATTGTGTTAAGGCCAAAATTTATTATTCTCTCGTACGTTATAGTTTCAGATGTCTCCCTTGATTGCAAATGTTAATATTTATCACAAAAATTAGCATATGAATGTCTTTTTATGTCTTGGATAATGGTTTCTGTGTTCATTGTTTAGGCTTACTATTCAGTGGGAGAAGAAAAGTTACATTGACTAGGTAAAAGTATTTTCCGTTACGTCACCATTAGTTTTGATGGAAAAGGTAACATTGATGTAATGGAAAATACTTGCTTACCTAATCAATGTAACATGTGCAAATGTACGTAAAGGATAAGCTCTTCCATTTACATCTTTCCTTGTTTGTGTGGTGAACCATATGTAGGATAAATGAGGAGATATATTCAAACATGACTTAAAAAATCTTGAGGGACATTCTTCACTCTCGTATGGACACTTCCTCTCCCACCGAACACTCCCATGTTACCAAAACCACATAACTTGTAAGTATGAATGAAGAAAAAATAATTGTTAGAGAGGAAACTTATCTAAAAAGACAAGTAAGAAAATATATTGAAATATAATACATGCCCACCAATTTAAATAGGGATAGTGGACTTGACATTGGCAAGCTCGTGAAGGAAAATTTTGAATTATCGAAAGAATGGCACAAAAGAGACTTTTAAATATTTTTTTTTGCAATTTTTGCGTATAATTTTTTTAGACATGAGTTACTATTTAGGTGTGTGTTTAAGGTGTTTCTTTCTTACTCTGCTTTTATAGTATCACACTCTAGGCATGCTTGATCCCGCTCTTGCTACAGAGTATCTCTTTCCTAATAAATAGTGTCTTGCTCCAAGATCAATCTATCCCTCTCAACTCAAAGTGATTCAAAAGATGGCAGTAACTCGCCAACTCCTCACCATCATCACCCTCCTCCTCCGCCTCCCCACCCCTATGTCTCTACCCCACCATATCTCCATGGGAAGCCCACCGCTACATCCACCACTCACTAAATCCCTCTACAATGCCAACATCATCAAAATCTATACCCTCTAGCTCTCCCTCCTCCTCTACCTATGCTACCTCATCTACCACCTATAATGTGTCCTTCTCATAATCATCCCACCAATATACAATTAACTCACTTGGTATCTATCATGCGGAAGCCCGAATCGCCTATGCACCCTCGTAAACCGCACAACCTCAATAATATTTTTCCTCCCGACCCAAATCCAAAGTGCACCCTCCTCAACCCTATCAACTCCACATCCATACTGTGCCATGCAGAAATATCACATATGACCTCCGACTACATTATCAACAAATAAACCATGTAGATGATCAATATAATATGTTTGGTCCTCGCTTTAAGCCATCATCCCTCATATATTCGAACCTCCATTTCATAAAACCCACCACATAATCTTATGGGTCTCTCGGTTCTCCAAGTTAGGCCTCGGTGGTCTCACAATAGCTATGTTATCATAAGCCCAATAGTGCAACATAAAACCCATAACTAAACCAAACCTCCACCTAGTCATAAACATCCATAGCTCATGGTACACCTAAGATAACAAAGAACATCTCCAGGAAAATAATTCATGGTACTCCATAATCTCATTTAAGACACCCATAAGTGTCCATAGAAATATTCCACCTCCCGAGTCTAGAAGTGCATATAAAGAAATGGCCAACATGATCACAAACATCAGCCACTTCCCGACACCTCTGCATCGTAATAACTCTCAATATGAAACCCCTATGTTGTGTATCTAATATCAGGGGCATCATCTCCATACAACCATCTTATAGTATCCAAAAGGGCCTCTCGGGTGATGGGAACTATCCACTCCCCATGAATAGATAGTCTCAAAATCTGGTATACATCCTCTAATGCAAGAGTTATATCACTAGTATAGAACCAAAATGTCCTTGTAATCATATCCCATATGTCTAAAAATGTAACCATCAATCCGACATCTCTAGGAATCCACTATTAATGGTCAATCCTCCCAAACCAACGATGATCACATGTGCCCACTCAAAATTATCCACATCCACTATAAAAGTCTCAAGCATCTCCATGATCCTATCCTAGAGTTATATGGTGTCTCTCTCCGTAATAACAAACAAAAAATCACATCCCTTAGCATGTTTTATCCAAACTAAACCGATCACCTCCAATTGCAAAGAGATGATCTTTCATTACACTGATAAATGAAAATTCACTTGATTGCCACCAATCATATGTTCCCACCTAAAAAAATTCAAAAAGCACAAAAATACAAATAAAACACAAAATCAAAACAAACTAAATTTTTTTCAACCTACTTACCCCTCTCCTCATATGATGCCTCTTCCACCACTTCCGCTCACCCCCATCACTAAAACCCACTCAAAATCAATAGACCAAAGCTCTTGAATTACAAGTTAACATGTAACAAATGAGCCATTTACACACATGAATTGGATTTTATAATCACCGCTGCCATGATTGCCAGAGATCGTAAATCACCGCCGATCCCATACCCTAACCACCAAAATCCTTAATTTCCGCCCATCCTAACCCAGGTTCCATACCTTATCAATTTTGGTCATGTAGACATTTTTGATCACACTACAACACCATCAAGATATTATATGCATTTGCTTTAATTTCCATAACCTTGTCAAAACTTCTTTTTGACTATACATCTTCTTTTGCACACATGGATGTTTTCCTTTGACTGCTTAGTCGCACATATTCACACATCCTCGCGAGCGCTTCCATTAGATCCTCTCTCTATGTAGTGGTCTTCAAGCACACATATGTAGGATGTCCATATTAGCATCACCCTCATGAGGTTGTATAATGTCCCTTACCAAGTGTTTATGAGATTACTACCATATTTATATACTCCTTGGGTATGGTCATTTTAGACTACAATCAAGCCCTAGAGCATCTTTAAGCAAACCTATCTGATTAATCTAACTCTTTTCAATCTAATGACCAACAAAGTCAACCATTGGCTTGAGAGGGTAACAATATCCTTATCAAAAAAATGGGGCATCTTCGTGCTAGTTTTTGTCTCGCAGCATGTGCGTATAAACGACTCAACAAAAAGGGGCAAATGTAGACACCACTTTTTCAACCCTAGTTGAATTAACATACATTAATAAAAACATCATTATTCACTCTCTAATTAAATTATAATTTAATGTCATAAATCTTAGTTTACCCACGTAGAATCTTATTTACCCTCCCCTAACCACCTAAAACCAACCTAGCCTAATTTATCCTACCCATCCTAACCCCCTAACCTCTTCCTACCTAGATTCCTAACCTCCCATCATTCATAAAATAACCTTAATCCCTAGATGGAAAGTGGTTTTAACCATTTTCCATCTTTCATTACTTGATTCTTGACATATCCGGACAAATTGACGGTGATCCGTGATTGTTGGCAATCATTGTGGGCGCTTTCAATCCTACTCAAACCACCCTCCTACCCATTTTTCATAGCTACATAAAGGTTACACAGTCATACTAGATCGTTACTAGATTTTTGAGCATCTACATGACATCAAGATATTGTCGACACCCACACTTTGTTGTCATTCCTCGGAGAAATCCCGTCGATCATCGATTAGCCACTAACAAATTTTGACTCCTCTAAAGCATTCAACAAGGTTAGTATGTTTTCATTTATCATTTTTAGTAATATTTTGCATCACTTGTAGTCTACAAACAATCATCTACATCATTCTCCACAACCACTTCACGTTCAGTTCCTCATTTAATCATTTGATCGAGTTTTAATATATTTTCCAATTTTAACAATGAATCGCCATCAATCAATGTCCTAGTCACCTTTTCCCTTCATTATCCCTCCAAAAAATTTACATCTCTACATTCTCGAACCTCACATGTTTCTAGAATCCCCAGCCTACCTCATCTTTTCAACCTTCCCTTTTCATCAAATACAATCCATTTTACTAGCTTTTATCAAAATAATCCTTTTAGTCCCCGATCGCCATCAATTCTTGATCACCTTCGATCCCTTTCTTTTCAGTTATTTTTAGCAATTATCATATTTTCATCAATCTATTTCAGCCTAATCTGTTATCTTGCAAGATGTACTCTTTGTAGATGACTATTCAAGGTATCTCGCACCCCATCACAAGCATATATGATGTTCTGATCATTCAACATCTCTTCGTGTGGTAACTGTTTGATATCTCACACGAGCTCAATGTATGCACCATCACACTTACACCGGAAATAAAAGACATAAAATATAAAATTGAAGTGATGCGTGAAATACAAGATGCAACATAACAATCTTGGTTTGAATATTTCCTGAATTTGAACTCGCCACAACCATAGCTTGGGCCACCTACAAGGCAGAACAAGATCTCTCCAAACTCATGAATTTTTTTATCATTATCATTATCATTATCTTATCATTATCAAATCACTTGATTATACAACATGAGTTGGCACCCTTCAAGAACTCCTTTGGATTCCCGAGATTAGCCTTTGTAGAGCAACTCATTAAATCCTTATCCAATGTTTGTTTGTTTAGTTATCTTTGTATGCAGTCTTCTCACTTGGCAAAATGAGGAGTCTTTTACATTGTTCACATACAATCGTCCCAACATTTCATTTTTCGGCACAGTATCGATCGTAAACCCTACTTTATTTAGAGTTTTTGGTATTTCAACATAATAGCAACTAATCGAAATTCACCATAAACAAGGGTGCATATCATATCACTCTTGGTGTCATTGAAAATATTCTTTTAGAGGAGTTTATAGGTGATTTTCCTCCACCATTAATATTCTTTGGTCACATATTTATCCTCTTGTGTCTTGATGGTTCGTTGGTTGATATCTCATCTTGCTAACTTTGTAGAGAATCTCTCTTGGTTTCTTGAGAGATATAATATATATGTATTTTTGGACTTCTCTAAGAAATGTTGATATTCTCCTTTAATCAGTATTTGATATTTCCTTCCTTCTAAAGTGTATATATTTTCATGTATAAAATGCCAAATTTTCCATGTTTGATTACGTATTTTCTCCACTCAAACAAATGTATACATCATCTCCACTCATTCAACATTATGTGGGGGTATGTGGTTAGATACTTATTTCTTATGCTTTGGATTATTAATTTCCCTTACACGTATTGTATGAGTAGTTATTTTATGGGTGTTTAATTTCCGTTGCACCTACTTGAGATACTTATATTATGGACTATTGTATTTTGATACTTCTTCAACAAAATGAAAGTCTCCTCAGTATGGGGATACCCTAATGCATACAATGTATCTTTTTCATTTTTAGATTAGTGGATTATTTCCAATCATATAATTTTGAGTTATTATCATTTTCTATCATATAATCTTCTAAAGCACATCTTACACATTATTTATTGATGGATTTCATCCCTTCTATTACATTTATAGTGATGGATTTCATCAAATCCAGTCTCTCTTTAGTGGTAGTTTTCAATCCACCCTATACATTTTTTGAATGGATTTCATTCCTAAAAATTCACCTACTTCAAAATTTTCATACTACTTTTGTGTTGTGATGTTTATTAGGATGCCTCTGCAATACCTCTCAATGCCTCTAAACACTTTATTGATATATGTTTTTTTGAGAAACCTTGTGATGAATCATTTTTCCATTTACATTCATTGTATATCTCTTTTGGGGGAGATTTTCACCCATGTAGTTTCTCGTTTTCCTCTATATCATAAGGTATCTTATTCATTATACATGTGTACTTCATAAGGCATATATTTTGGGGCCCATTTTTCTTAAAAATATTAAAATTATTTATGTGTATATGTACCTACATAAGTTGTACATGATGAGGGGTATTGGTGTATTATTTATATTCAACGAGGTTAAGTGTACATGGGAAGTTATTTATCCCACTAATTATACTTAGTATTTGTAAATGAATTGTGAACTACACATTTATGCCTATGCACCTCATGTGTGTTATCACCCATTGTGGGGGCCAACTTTGGTGAAAGAAAAATTTAGTGGAACCATTAAATGAAGGGGAAATTGGTATTGCAAAAAGAATTTATACCCCTCATCTCCCTTTTTATTTGTAATAAATTACACATTGAGTATAACTTGCATCACGTTTTGAGATTCCCATGTGAGAGATCATGTACATTTACTTCTTCTAGTAATAATAATATGATTTTTCCTATATCTGGAAATGGATGTCATCGTGGAAATGGTATTCAAAATAAGTATAGGATGATTAATATTCCTCAATATTTCAATGTGATTAGTCCCTACTTGATCAAGGAGAAATTGCAATGTTAAATGCATACAACAATACACCAAATAAGAGAGGTATCTGGGCTCCTATTAAAAGAGATGTTTTGTATTATAATAATTTAGTAACATTGATATATTCCCTCATAAATGGGAAAGAGGAGAGGCAGAAAAAAATACAAAGAACTTATCCTCTTCGGTACTTTTCACAACCCCATAGAGCACATTGTTACAAACTAACCAAGGCCTAATTTTGTAAATAAACCTTATAATGTTAAATGAATGAATAAACCATGCCCCCACTATGTGTTGCACAATTATGGGAACATATAGTAGGTTTTGCAGTGTACTATGGTATTTACCTCGAAGTGTACCATTTTGACTAGTGTTGATTTCAAAACTTTTATGTATTTGTACTATTTATGAGGATATATACCCTATATAAAAATTTTCCTTTATGATTAAATATTCATGTTATGGTTTTAGATATAGAATATAAACTAATGAATTCCCCCTCTTTAAAGGTGTGTAATAAATAATTTGAGTGTACATCTCAAAAGAAAAATATTTTTACCCATGTTAGATAAGTCTTATAATCTATGTTGGGTCTCATGAGGGCTATAGTGGTGGCCAACAATGGGAACTTGTTCATGAAAAAGGCTTGTACACAAGTGAAAACCATGAACAACATAACAAGAAATTGTATACCAATTACATGTGTATAGAATAAAGTCATCAAATTGGTGAAAATATACTCCATCATGCTAACATAAGTGAAAGAAAATAAAAATTCACCTTAAAACATATAGAAAAAAATGGGACACCCATGATGTCACAAGATAGTTTAATAGATGGCACTTATGCCACATAAAGAAGCAAGTGCATACAAGATAGGCATAGAGACCAAAACATGGCACACCCACATATCACCTAGAACAAACTCGGTTGCATAAAGAAGTAAGTGCATACAAGATAGACATAGAACCATAAATATGGAAAACCCATGATTTCACAATATAATTGAGGAACTCAAGATTCATACAATAAAAAATAAAATAATCACTATAAGAAAGTAATAAAGAAATTTAATAGTCCATTACAACAATCATTAATGAAAATACACATATAACAAGATATTTTAGCATTACACAAGACACGTGTTAGTCCAATTAGTTTAGAATATAAAATTTACATAATATATAATTAAACATAATGATGAATCATATTGTAACTACAAAATCACTTGTATATACTAGAAGATGCCCCAAAGATTAGTGCCTTCAGGTTAGAATGAATCCAACAAACTACCATCATATATCAATTTGTATGTCTCATGCATCAAGATTAAGGTAACAAATGAACACATGTGTGTATAAATAATATAGAGAAATATGATATCTATCAAAATAATATGAAAAACAACACATTTTATAATAAAATATCATCAGTAAATCTACAAACCTTACTCGAATTTGTAATTTTGAAAATACATGAATATTTTTGGATATTATTTGATTATTTGAATGTTCTTATATTGTTGAAAATAGCTATGTATAGGGAAGGGGTTAACACACATACTACTTGATAATATCCACATGAGGAGGTGGGATGGAACCATAAGATGGAAGAGGCTAGATCCTCACATGTTTCATGAGAGAAGATAAATGCTCTTGTATAAGATATGTAAAAACCATAGTATCTTCCATTAGAGACCTAGGTCAAAAGCAACGAGAGAGTAATACACTAGAATATGTGAAATAAAATATCTAGTAAAAGTCGAGGAGAGAGTTATCCAAGAGAATAAACATGTGAACTAGAAGATCCACAAAAATACATAGGAAAGAATGACCCAATAGAAGTAGCATGTTAGTTACAAGACATTTGTTGTGATGTACTAGAGAGATTGTCCCATTACAAATAGAATGTGAACTACAATACCTATTTGAAGATACATTATGATTAGGTGTAGTAAATGTATCTTTTAGGATAAGATGTTTATTTATAGGAGCCTTGGATTATATACCCATAGTTATAACCACTTGATGATTATAAAAATATTTAACACATTTTGTAATACAAACGTGGTAGCCTTAAAATCACATAGAAAAGTGTAATAAAAATGCATGTCACATAGTTAATAGAAGATGCAACCAAAAATGGAATAAAAATAGTAGTAGAAATTATTGTGAGAGGTAAGGTAATATGCCCAATTTTTATCTCAAAGATCAAAATTTACTTGATTTTTAATATACCCTTAATAATTAAGAAAGTTGAGAGTGCATAAATTATGTTAAAAATACTATTAATCAAAACACTAAATATAGGATATTGTTGAACAAAAGCATGAATGTATATTGTATCCAAAACAAGATCGAGAGCAATATTTGTATCATAAAAAATAATAACCAAATGAGAAGATGTAAAAGTAATAGTAGTACCTATCATAACATCCAATCAATGGATGATCATAAGAAGGTGAAGGTGGTACACCATCATGAGCATGGTGTACCTATAAAGTAGATTTAGCAATTTTATCCTCAGGAAGTGGATCTTCAAATATTTTTAGCTTTATATTATAATTACCAAGCCTAGATTTAACAATGACACCCCATTCAATAACATAAGCATCAACATGGTCTTGTGTAACATGGATAATATTAAGAAATTGATTAGAAGCACGACTAAAACATATATGATAATCATGATGGATGTTGGCATAAACTGTCTTACCATGAGACCTACTTACATCAAGCTCAAGTGGTAGAGAGAGAGAAGAGATAAAATATTGCACTTAATTAATTGCTGAAGTAATAGATGGGTTGCTCAAGGAAATTGTGTGAGTTGCCTTTGAGGATCATGTAACTTTAGCTTTGTGGGTTGAAACACAACATTAATGGTGGCTTAAGCTTCAATTTTTCATCATGATATTTTTGATGCCAAAGGAGAATGATTTGATATATTGAACTCCATGAGCAACATAAATTTATAAAAATCATAGGAAGTTATACATAGACAATTGAGGTAGGTGGAGAAACTACCAACCATATTCAACAATGTAATACAACTAAATACAAAATCATGTTAACATTACCCCTTATTACATTGTTTTTACAAATGTACCCCTGAAATAGTTCAAATTTCACCTTTCCAAGAGACTTGGTGAGTATATTAGCTATATGAGAATTTTTGGGTAGTACTAGAGTTGGATGTGGTGGTTCAAGACTTATTCTCAAATGTAATGAAATTCAACCTCAATATGCTTTGTTATTTCATGGAAAATTAGATTCTTCACAAGCTTCAACATACCCCTGTCATAATGAATGATAGGTGTATTTTCTTCAGGAATGTCAATGTCATCTAGAAAGTGATGTAACCATATCACTTCACACACTTTTTCTCGTGTGGCATGATATTTAGCCTCAGTAGATGAGAGAGCATCAATAGTTTTCTTCTTACTAATCCACAAGATAGGTCCAGATTCGAGATGAAAATCCTATCATCAATAGATCCAACATATTCGGATGATGGTATATCCTTATAAGAATCATCGATATTTCTTCTTATATTCCATACCATAGTCAATTGTATATATGGTCATATCTCAAAATATGATTTTCTATAATCCATGATATTTCTTCACTCCTTCATAAATTTCAAATGATAAATTGAAGCAAGGCAAAGGTATGGTCTTGTATAGGTAAAGTAAATAAGACTCTTAACAAGATGTTTGCAAAGAGTTGCATTTACATGAGGTGAATCCTTGAATCAAGATATTTGCATACCTTTCTCCATTGGAGTGAAAACGGGTTTACAATCAGGCATATTATACTTTTCAAGGAGTATCTTGGCATATTTCATCTTTAAGATAAAAAGGTGATGCTTTTTCTTCCATATCTATAGCCTAAGATAGTAATGAAATAACCCCAAGTATTTCATGTTGAATGTTTATTCAAATCATTCTCTACATATTTGACAAGCTTTTCTAAACTTCTCGTGATCACATGATCATCCACATACAAAACAAGAATGAAAATATCTATGCGTACCTTATTAATATACAAATTTGAATATGAGGGTCTACGAGTGAATCTATGCTACAATAGGTGATCATCTATCTTAATGTACCATGCCCTTGGTACTTGTTTAATCCCATTAATCGGGATTAATTAGAAGACATACCTTTTGAGGATGCTTCTTATGAATAAATACTTTTGGATGGGTCATGTATACTTCTTCTTTTAGATCACCATTTAAGAAAGAACTTTTTACATCAATATGCTGAAGTTTACATCCTTTTTGTACTTCCAAGGTGCATAAACAACTCTAATGGTATTTGTACTTTTTCCCATTAATAATTATAAGTTATAAACCATCCTAATGTTATAAAACCATTAAACAATACTTAGGTGGTGAGGATTGTTTCCCAAGTAACTCTTAGGTGATACCCAAGATTCATCACTTTAAGTCATGACCACATTATCAAGAGGAAATATGTAACAAATAATCTTATTTCTCTAGCTAAGAACTATCTTGGGTTATACTTATCGTACCCAGCTTAGGACACCCTAGAGTGCCCTCTCTCTAATTCCTTCACTCGGAATCACCTAAAATTACTTGAGCACACATTTTCCTATGTCCCTATGAAATCCCCACACCACATGTTTAAATAATTTTCCTTCGGGTGGTAGGGTAACCAACACACCCTTTCATAATAATTTGCAATTAATTATATACACCCATAATGGTCCATAATTATAAATTTTAATCCCTCCTAATAAAAGGAGTTTGAGAAAATCTTATAACTCTTTTATTTCCACCTATTTTAAAGGGGCTTCTATGTACATATCTCCCAAACGTATTTTAAAGGGGATCTTATTTTTATTCATACTCTGTTAATTTGAATAACTTTAGGACTTAAATTTTATGTATTTTCTCTTGATTAATTAACTTTAGGATACATAATAATTAATTAATTTTATTTTGAACTTTAATATTTTATCAATGTGTGGAATTTTTCACATAATAGTATTGATCTTCGTAGTGGGTGAAAAGGTCTCCTTGTAGTCAATTCCTTCTTCTTGAGCATATCCCATGGTAAAAATTCATGATTTGTACTTGTGGATATATCCATCTGCCTTGTATTTTGTTTTGGAAATTAATTTATAGCTAAAGGGTTTCTTTCCTACATGAAGATCAAAAAGCTCCCATCTATGATTCTGAATCAAGGAGTCATATTTTGAATCAATGGCCTTCTTCCATTATGGTTTACTTTGAGTTCCTCTAGAAATGTATCGGGTTCCCATGTTGTCACCAATGAACTCATGAGTGTGAGATTTTCCTAATCTCTCATCTATCTTATTGTTCTAACTCTTGATGAATTATTTGGAAGAGAGTTCACATGTGAGTCCCTAATGGTGTTTTAAATCCACTTTAGATGATTATGTGAATTCTAATGTAAAGAATGAGTTTCCAAAGGTCCAAGATCTTTGAACAGCTTCCCATGTAATTCATCTTCTTTATGAGAATATTAATCTTTATCATCATCTAACTATAAGATGGTGTTATTATCGACTCTTCTTTGTGTGAAAATGAGTCGAATGACGACTCATCGAGAAAATGCATCTCAAATATCATAAATTTTCTTTGTCTCAATATCCTTGAGATAATATGCCTTTGAGGTAGTATTGTACCCAAAAATATACACTGGAGTTTCTTGGGATCAATATTATTCCCTTTGGATATGATATGCATATATATATTATATTTAGGTCAAAGCATACAACCGTGTCCCACTTTTTTGTAGTTTTTGTACTTTCAAACAAACTATGTCCGATAACCAAAACATGAACAAACACATATAAAATGACCAAATATTGAAGTTTAAAGAGGCTATAAATACCCATACCATCTTTTTATCGATTTTTTAAATTTTATAGCATTTTTTAATTATTTATTTACTAGTCTTTTAAAATATTTATGGCCACAAAGTGGGACACACTAAATATTGAAGTCTTATGACCACTCCATACCTCTTTTGTGTCTTGAAATATATTTGAGGTACCATGTTGAAAAGACACATAACTTTCTCGGACTACTTCGCCTAAAATTTATTCTACAACTTGGTTGTGGAAAACATGCAATGAGCCATCTCTATGACAGCTTTGATTGTGATGTTCTAAAATTACATTATGCTAAGGTGTATAGGGGAAGTCAAGTGTTGTTTGATGACATGTAATTTCATGAATGTCAATAACTTATTTTACATGAGTTTCCCCTTGATTTGAGTGGAGGACAAGAAGAGGCTACTTGGTCTACTAGAAAACATAATAATAGATGATTTAAAAATTGGAAAAGGCTTCAATCTTCTTATTGAGGAAGAATACCCATGTCTCATGAGAATAGTCATCCACCAAAAACATGAAGTATTGAAATCCTTGAAAGGAAATTGGAAAGGATACACACAGATTGGTATGCACGACCTCGAGATGGTCCTTGACATGTAAGGTACTCAACTTGAATGGATCCTGATGTTACTTTTGTTCAAGAAATCCATAAAATATAGGAAAAGAATGGGAAAGATGAGGAATTCCTATTACCATATCCTTAGAACCGAGTTAATACACGGAGTCGACAAAACGTTTCCAATATAAAAATGCTAGAGAGAATTAGAAACTACCTTAGAGGTCGATAGTACAACTACAGAGGATGAAACTGTATGTAGTGAAAATAAACAATCCTTCAAAAAATATCTAGTTATTATTGTAATTTCTCATGAGATCAAATAGGATTTGATGCCTTTATTTACAATTAACTCCACCTTGAGCCTATGATTCATGAGATGATTGATAAAAATGAGATTGGTTGTTAAGCCAAGAATATAGAGCACATTTGTGAGGGTACAAATTCTTATCTCGAGAGGAAAAATGACATTATTGATTTCTTTTGCAATAAATTCCTTATTCTATTCAATTCAAACCCGATATCTAGTGGGTTGATTAGTCAATGAATAAAATATCTTGATATGGCCCTTTATATGCTTGTTGGAACCTAAGTCAATCAACCAAAGATTCTGCTATTACTGCGAGGTTTCAGAGACAAGAACAACATTTTGATATGTACCTCAATTGGATAATTATGGTACTTACTCATTAGATTCATCATCTTTATGGGCCATAACATGTCCTTGGTGATTCCTTTGGTGAGGACGTCATTTGGATGATTGAAAATCACCGCAGCTTAGATGTGATCTCCTTGCTAGAATTTCCTTGTGTCAACCCATTATACCAACAACTAAAAATGTCATGTGTATTTGTAGTGCAAATGTTACACCATTGACTCGCTTTATGATACTTATTTTACTACGGTTTCTTATAAGGATACTTCTATTATTTTCCCTTTCGAGACTTGTGACTATGATGTTGTCTCGAGATCAATGCCTTGTCTTTAAATTCCTCTTACACTATCTTGATGACTTCTTCCTATCAAGAAAATTCACCAATTCTTCAAACTACACCACTTATTTGGCAATGTTCAATGTTTTGAAAAATATATAGAACTAAGAAGGGAAATTTGTCGAGTGATCAGGACTAGTAGTTTTTCTTCCAACTTCTCTCCGAGCGTTAAAATATTTTCTCATACTTTTGCCATCTGATGTAAGAACTACTCTACTTTCTCACCATATTTCATATTGAGAGTATGAAGATTTGACTATATATGAAGGATCTTCATCTAGCTCTTCACCTCGTAGATGGTGGAGAGAGCATCTCAATCTACCTTTAATGTTTCGCATCCTGAATGTGTGGTTGAACTTCGTCAAAAAATGATGAGAGTTATCAACATCAAGGATTTTGTGTCGGCCTTCTCATACTTTATTTGCTTGTTAACATCAATGGGATGTGCGAATTTACCATAACTCTTCAAACTATAGAACCATGCACATCTTCCCCTTCCACGCTACATAGTTACATCTTTTGAGAATTTAAGCATTGAAAGGAGAAACTTTGGTGTGGACATGGCTTATATCTCTCTCAATGAAAATCAAATGTGGCACATGTACAGCCTCCAAATGCACATTTTCCTCTTTTGACTATCATGCAATGGAGAGAAAATTTTCTTTACTCTTATGCTAATGTCAAGATACATCAATGGAGGGAGAGCTCATCATCGAGTCAATTTCATTATTCTACAACATCATCATCCATCTTGTCTTAGTGAAGTGTTATCATATTTCTCTCGTCTTAGTGGTTGTAGGGAGGATTTATTGTTGCTTCGTTGGGGGATGAAAGAAATGATGCGAAAGGATAATTATTTAATATATTGAGTTCCATGAGAAGTATAAATTTATACAAATCATAGGTGGTTATACCTGACAGGATGAGGTACATGGAGAAAACTACTAACCATATCTAACATTGAATACAACTAACTATTAAATTATGCTAACAATTTATTTTATGACTAGATTTACCTTCAAAGTTGTTATTAGATGTTTTAGGAAAATTAACAAAATAATTGAGCTTATTCATGTTAATTAGCTTACCTTCATGCTCTTTCAATGTATGGCATAGGATATCGAATGAATGAAACTTGTCAAAGATAAGTGTTTTTACAAAAGGGTAAGAAGCCTTTTCGTAAAGAGATCTTGGAGATCGCTATCAATTTTTTTATACATAATGGTAAGTATATTCATGTAGCATACAAAATATTCACTAATTTGCTCATTAAAACCTTGCAATATTTTAGACATTCAACATTAATTGAGAGTTGTGCAATTGATTAGGTAAAGGAAGATGAAAGGACACTTAATATATTTAAATTTGAAAATGAGCTAACATATGGGATGGTATAGAACTTTATAATTCGTCCTACATTGTACTCCAATATGGCATGAACTCATATGATTTTTCCATGCATGTAGTGATAAAAAATTAGAAGTTAAAAAATGATGCATAGGGTTTAATTACTACTTTAATTTTTTAATAACTCCTAAATGAACAATAGAGCCAAGTGTAGGGACGAAAAATTCAAGAGAGATATATTGAGAGTTGTGTTGATTGAGCTTAGAATGTGAGCATTTGTCTTAGCAATGGATCAAAGACAAACTTGTCATTGTTAAAAAATAAGTTACAAAATTTGAGTGTCCATTAAAATTTGACTAAAAGGGTTTGATTGTATCTTAAAAGTTAAATGTTTATTAAAAAATAATAATGATGAAGTAAAGGGTGTTAATAAATATCCATTGAAAAATTAATTAAATTTATTTTAGTGTTATGCATAGTATTGTTAGCCAATAATAAGTGTACTAAATATTCAATTGTAGTTGAACCAATACTAATCTACCAAATGATCAACCAAATATTTCTATCTAATACAATATGTACCAAGTGTTCAACTAGTTACAAAAAGACCTACTTTTCCATGTTCCTATTTCAAATATTAGGTCAAAATTCTAATTATATTCAAATCTTATTTCAATGCCATATAAAACCACATTCAAGATATACTTAAGATTCCATTAAATTCACAATGCCAAAAAATGGTAAAGTTAAAATACAAACATAGGAAAAGTATTAGTTATGTTTATTAAAATATTTTATATATTAATTCATATTTTGATGTTTAAATTATACCCAAAGCATAATATAAACGAGTTTTGTTTTATTTTGGTAAACACACTTCATGGGAAGTAGGAATGCAATAAACTCTAATAATTGTGAGAGATATTAATATAGATATTTGGAAAGAAACTAGATGAAATTACAGGGCACCAAACAAATTTACATAAATATTTTAGGAGCATTTATATAATGTATTGACGATTCAAACTCAAAAACAAAATATTTTTAAATATTTGAATGTAATTCATGAAAATTGAATTGTTTAGAACTAATATAATTGCTGAGCTATTCAAACTTAAAGAGAATAATGTTTGGGAGATTTTGAAATAGTAAATGTGGGATTATAATTCAAATATGATAATCACACGAAACACCTTCAAAGAAAAATGTTATAATGCATAAGTGACATAGAATTAATTATTTTTAGTTTGACCAAAAGGAATTTTCAAAGAGGAACTTTTGCAAATTCTACTATATAAATACCTTCTATTTTATATAGATTCGTTGTCCATAACAAATAATGGATAATAAATGTATTAAATTTCCAAAATCAAGGATACATTCAGTGAATTGAATGAAAGAACGTAGGATTCAAGATAAGAACATGGTTAACTTCTTATAGTTTTAAATATATAAATAATACTTTGTATTTTATATGGACTGATTTCCATCATAAAATAATTGGTAATGAATGAATTAAATCTCCAAAATCAAAGAATAAAGGAATTGAGATAAGAACAGGGCCTCCCACCATCATCACCTGGAGGTTTTGTTCTCATTTTCATGTCATTGAATTTTTTTGGGGTACTAATAATAGTTAGATTATTTTTAAATACTCCATATTTCTTATTTGTTATACTAAAATGATGGTTGGAACGCATATGTTTCCACTACTACATTTTAAAATTGTTTTTTTAACAATATGGTATCCCACGAAACCACACATGTATATTTGTATTTATCAAACAAATTATTACATTGCACTCGCTTATCAAGTTTTCCACCTTGCCACTCCTTTTTAAAATAATCGTTATCTTTGTAAGTTATCATTATTTTCTACAAGGGGTGCTAACAAAATAAATAAAATTTAAAATTGAAATATATATTTAAGATTTTATGTATATTATATTTTGAAGTTTACCATAAGATTTTTCTATTGATCAATTTTACTAATATTTACATTTAAATTAAAGTTTGGTGAGACCCATTCATATTGTTATAAGTCAAACAAGAACATATTCTAATTAAATGTATCGAGTCACTTGCATAGTTTTTCATCACTACACAATCTCGTAAAACATGCTCACGAGAAGTATAAAATTCGGTGTAGGTTAAATTAAACCAATGACTGATTAACAACTAAGTCTCTTAAGTGTAAGCTCTAATTAAATACCTAATTCACTCGAGAGGTCCTAAATTCTTTTCATCCCATGATTTTTGGAAACCTTTCATTATTTTTCATAAAAGGCATAGGAATATTCTAGTACATGTTAAATCCCAAATTTTTCTTCCATGCTCCACACATGTTATACTCTTGAAACCCTTCGTTTTTAGAGATTTTTCTCATCCCTTATCTATACTTTTCTCCAATAAACCTAAATCCAAGTTCAAACTACTAGATCAACATGAATTTTAACAACATCATGAAAAAGGAAAGTTTATCTAATACTTGAAAGAAAAAAAACGTCAATTGATTCGACAATACCAAGTCCCCTCATATATTCCACTTTCATTCAATTAACTAACATATGCACCTCAAATTAGGGATCAATAGAGAATTTGACCTTACTAGATGATTATTTTCTTTCACATTTCCTAGTCAACATTACCATGAAGTTCATATTTACATAGATTTATCATCTAAGATAAAGTTCTTATGAACCTATTAAAAACACATGTATAAATTCAATAGTATGATCACAATGATGATCCTTTAGTTTCCTAAGCCCGAATTTGTAATCCCATTTACCCAAAGTTGTCACACCCAATCAAGGAAAAACTAGATTTTATAAATTATTAATCATTTGATGAATATTTTCTTGCACCTAATAATATAGTTTGATTAATATATTAGAGGATTTAATTATAAAATATCCTATAGTAAATACCCGTACCTCTATTGAATCAAAATTGAAACCAAAGGAAAACTTAAAGGACAAAACTAGGTACAATTTTTTTGAACCAAATATTGAGAAAAAAATCAAGTGCTAAATGTAGTAGAAAACACGAGAAATAACAAGATACTATTATTTCTACAACATCAATAGTGATAACAATTAACAATGTAAAGTGAGAGTCCAAAATATGTGCTAGAACAATATCTTGAATGCATTTTTAACACTTTACCTCCTATTCAATCTTGTAGGATCAACGAAGGCCTCTTCCTAAGAGCTATAATGCAAATACATAGTATTATTATCTTAGATATTAAGGACATACTACCAAAAATGCATAATCTTCAAGCATAATGTCCATGACCTTATTGAAAGTAATCATTTTGATTTAATGATATCTATAATGTATTGGATGAATCCATCCCTTATCCCAATTAACATTTTAAAATATTGGTGAAAACTCTACCAAACCATGGTACTTATTAGGTTGATCAAAGTATCATCCATATGATTTAAATGAAATAGAACAACTATCACAATATAGTGATAATCCATTTAATAGATTTATTGGCATGGTTATAGGTTTTCATAACAAACAAGGATCCACCTCCTATCATGTCAAGTATGAATATTGAATTCCAAATTATGAATCTTGGAATAGACCAATTTCTATATGTGCTCTTATTGGTATATATCCATATAACACACAATAGTACCATGCTTTATAATGACTCAAGTATCACTGAGTGTAAAGAGATGCTTATTGATATATTTGGATACTGCAAAAATACAATGAAGGCATTATTATGTCTATTGTGGGGCACACAAGAATTACTTCAAAATCTTTGAAATGAATACCGTATTCACTATAGCATTGTTTAAATTTTTTTCAGCATGACAATGAACTAATTAATCTACATGGGGACACTCTTATTATAAAATAACACATTCAATTTAAGGTCCCATCTAAATAAATTTAAAAAAACATGAAGAATTAAACAATAAACACATAAGAAATAAATTTCAAAATGTAACATTAATGATCTACGAGTATGCTCACTAATAAATCTTATTTCGAGCCACATAGTTTTTGTACAAATGTTCACGTGTCTAAATAAATTACCAACATAAATGTGTTTGGGAGGGTATTTAGGGTCACATTAATAAGGTAATACATTCCACATGCGATTATATGGTGAGTAATATGTAATTACAACTTTTACGCAGATATACTAATAAAAATAGGGATAGTAGCATAAAAAGATCCTTAAGAATAGGAATATAACCGGTCGTAAATTCTAATGATAACGTTAGTAATATTTATAATACTATAAATGCAAATGTTTTTCTATCTATTACTAAGTGCCCCCAATAAATGCTAATTTTATTTAGCATATAACTTACAAAAGGAAACTTTTGATAAAAATAATGATTATGGTAACACCAATGATTTACATTTTCTATTTTTTAAAACATTCTTTCATACTTATCTTTCATCGAATAATTCATAAATTCTTAATACATAATGTATTATTTATCAAATATCTTATATGTGATTATATTATAGGTTACTTTTTAAATTATTGACTTATATGTAGAACCCGTTCTTCTCTATTAACTATACATAACTCATATTTAACATCTCATATTATATGTATCTTGTGTTAATTCTTCTTCTACACTAAAAACACCTTCTTTCTATGATTAATTTTCCTTTTTCAGCTTATTTTTATTGTTTACAAATCTTTCTTTTCCTATGCATATTCTTGATTCCTATTGTGTTTCAAAATCACAATTTATTTATATTTAACTTGAGATCATCTTCCTCTACTTATATAACCGAATCAAAACACTTCATTAGGTTATTTACAAACTTTTGCATCTAAGTTCTATTTTTACAAATCTTCCTTTACCTATGCATATTTTTGGCTCTTATTGTGTATTTTAAAAATCACAATTTATTTATATTTAACTTGAGATCATATTTGATAACATCTTCATCTAATTATATATCCCAACCACAACACATCCTTAGGTTATTTAGATTTGTTTCTTATAAGTTTGAAGCCTTTGCCTGTAATTTAGATTTCTTTTGTCCTATTATGAAATTCTGCATTAACTTTCAAGTGATGAAAAATTATTTGTGAGGGAAAATTTTATGTAAGAAAGGATTAATATAATGTACATGTGGATGCCGCCACATCTAATATTCTTTCTCAATATTTATTTTTTCAACTTGTACTCACTTTTCAAATATCACTTATTAACCTTTGTCTAGATACACTTTTCCCTTATCCCTTTCCAATGAATATTTGTTGCGTCCAATATGCTCATATTTCTTACATTCCTAGTTTACCATTTTATTGCATGATACATATCATGCTTATATTATATCATTTCCTTTTTATAATTTTCATGATCTATATCATACATACGTTGGATGTAATAAACCTTGATTATTTAATCCCTAATTTTATATTTCCCATTTTGAGACAAATTAAACATAATGTACCTAATCCTTCAACACATTTGTTTATAATGAGACACCTTACTATTTGGATGACACTACTTATATTTTCCCACTTAATGGAGAAGTGACTTCCTTTGGTGATATTGTTAACATGTGCCCCCTTTTTATACATTTAGCAGCCTATATTATTATACCCTGTAGTACTTTGGGAAGAATCATTCTAGTGTAATATTATGTCTTCCTTGTCATGAGGTTATATCCTACTTTTCACTAGACACCAACTATAGATTTTGTACCTTGGAAAACTATTATATTTTCAATCTTACACAATTTATATCTTTCTCACTCTAAAGAATTCTCTATTTATAAAGCTAATACATTATTATTTCATTTCTCTTTTCTTGAAGACATTATCATATTTTTGACTTTATATCAATATTATCTTTGCTTACCTTACTTATATTGCATATATGGATAATTACTAGCAATCACATGTGTACAATGCAATGTGAACGCCGAATGGTATATGTTATTTGATTTAGAGGGATAGTTATTACTTTTGTAGTTGTTGTTGATAAGGGGTGTGATTGATTTCGTAAGTGTAGAAATATAGATGGGCTACTTAATTTTAAGGTTGTTTCTACATTTCAAACTTGTTAAAAATTTGTACATGACTATATTTGATACCGTTTTCGATAGTTAATTTATTTTATAGTTGATGTTATATGTATTTAATTTGGGTTTATTGTGTTAGTTGTGCATCGGTTGTTCGGTTGGTGTTTTGTTGGTGGCAGTACACGATGCATGAATATAATGGTATCAATAAATATAAGATACATGCTGCAATTGCAAATTTTGAAATGGTATTTGTGTTACACATTATTGTCACTTTGCATTCCCCCTTTACATTTCTTGAATTGAAGCATAATTCAAATTTAAAGAGACTTCCACCAAGTTTTCTGAACTTGAATCTCACATCTTGTTTGATGCAAGTGATTGTAATCTCTTTGATGGTCTTCCTGAAGAGATTGGAGATTTATTGGCATTGGGAATGTTGAACCTAGAAAATATTCTTTTTTCTGTAATGCCTCTGAGCATTGATAAACATGTTCATTTAACCAAGCTCAATTTGAATAAATGCAAGTGTCTTGAGAAACTTCCAACTCTTTCTGTGGGGTTGGTTGAGTTGGATGTTGGCGTTTGCACAACTAAAAAGAATATCTGACATGTCACATTTGAATAGACTCAAGATATTGATCCTCTGAAACTGAAAAATTAAACGTTTCCCCAAGCTAAGCTCATCCCAAGACTTGGAAATTATCAACATATCAGGATGCCTGAAAATTATAAATTTAGATGTGGATGAAGGGTTGAGTTCATTGGAAACATTACACTTTTGTGGATCGGTATTTATATATTACAACTTTGTGATATTTTTGAGGTAAGTGGTTTTTAATGTTTTGTGAATTCTAAATTTAAACACCTATAAAATGAGTTTTGAACTTATCATCTCAATGGATTGACAAGACATGCCCCACCTACAGGAAGTCAACATCTTTGCCAATGGAGTTCCATAGTGGTTGGAATATGGAAAAAGTGATTGTGGTATGAATAATGACAACTTCAAGGATATATTATTTTCTCCCTTAGAGAACGACAACAAATGCATAATTCTTACAACTCTTGAATTTAAGCATAATTCAAATTTAAAGAGACTTCCACCAAGTTTTGATGCAAGAATATACAACAATAAGAGTACTGAAATGTAATACCAAGTCTGGTAAAGACATTTGAGATCATGTAATTAGCTCAAGTTTTTAATGAATAATGTTATATAAGACCTGCAACTTAAATTTCGTAGTAGTAGCCCTCTCCATGAGACCCCGCTCTTACACTTTAGTATATACCATTTTAACATTGTGAATGTTTTATTTCCAAGTATGCATTGTTGTAATTTGTATGGGTCAATTTTTTGTGTCTTTTCTAATTTATATACCAATTTTCATCAGAATTCAACCAACACCGGACACCCACAAGTTTTCTCAAATTTGTGGTGTAGACTTTTCTATTCTTTAGGAACGTATGTATACTATAAGCAATAACAGGGGAAATATCACTACGAATCAATTTATTTAGAAATCATTAGTGTCACTCATATTTGCAGCTGATAGTAACCATATAATTTGGTGAATGATTGTCAATTAGGATCTCTTCCTGAGATCAACAATGGATTCAATTTGCAAAGTCAGTTTTGGGTTAGAGATGAACAACTTATCAAAGTCAAACTCTGGGCCGGAAGCTTCTTTCACAAGGGCTTTTGATACTGCAAATAGTATGGTTTTATGGCGTTATCTTGACATTTTTTGGAAATTCAAAAGATATTTCAATATTGGGTCGGAGGCCATCATGAAGGAGAGCATCAAAACTGTGGATGATTTTGTCTACAAGATCATTCAAAGTAGAAGGCAAAAGATTTCTGCTCAAAACAACAACGTAAGGAAATACTCACATCAACCATAATGGCTATTGAGAACTCTGCATAAATAATAAGTTAGCCCTTTTCATCATTACTTATAACCACGTTGCTTTTCACTTCACTGGCTTTGAAATTGTTTACAGGAAAAAACAGATATATTGTCTCGCTTCATTGGTTTAAGTGAAAAGGAGCCAGAAAAGTTATATGACAAGTATCTACGAGATATATTGTTGAATTTCATGATTGCTGGAAGGGACACAACTGCAGGTACTCTATCTTGGTTCTTTTTTCTGCTCTGCAAGAATCCAGGTGTTGAAATTCATGATGACAACTCCTGCACACACGTGGTAAATTGAGATGGCACCCATGGAACCATTGCAAGACGAATATCTACAAGTTTTGTCTCTGAGCTGTACAAACCATGCCATGAAACCCTAAAAAATAACCAAAACCCTAACACACATTTTAAAAGAAAAGACTTACCAGTGAAATCTTTTTGAAGATGCCAAGAAATCACCATAGGAATACTCTGCTTCAATGTTAGCTGCTTCCTTCCTGTTCAGATGATTCACCATTTCTACCCTGAAAACAATATATGGAGAACACTCATGAAAAACCTATACGAAAGTTTTAAGGATTCCGAGTGGACTGAATTAATAAGAAAAAAATCTGGGTTGTTAAAGGAAAGAGGGGTTTCATCAATAAAAGTCACCAAAATCTCATATAAAAAGAATAAAAAGAATCATGGGTGAAAAAAATATCAACTGTTTTGAACAAAGCCTGCATCATATACGAATTTGAAACCTGCAACCCTCTGACTAAGTGGTTCAAAGCAAAGAGAAAATAAAAATAGATGGATTCGACCACTAAAATCAGGGCAAACTATAAAAATAAATGCAACAACACAATCTAGAGAAAAGATTTGAAAAGGGTTCAAATCATCAAGATGTTGGGTGGTCTGTACGGGGATTTGTCCCCACCCCTCTTTGGTCTCCATGAAAAGGGTTCAAATCATGAAGACGTTGTCAATGCTACTGTCGTCTCCAACGCCACCAGTTCAATGTGATCGAGCAACAAAACTAAAAACAAATTTAATCGCGTGAAAAAATGTCCAAAAAACTGTCAAGACCTCTGATCTGTTTGCATGCTTTCATGGAAAGCAAAAGCAGCAGCAAAGCGAAACAAATTATTTCGATTGTTGAAACCGCCATTGCCATTCTGTGTTGCCATTTATTGTAAAACAAAGATTGGATTTTTATTCTCAATCTCATATTTCGTTGCAGGTTCATGTTTTCCCTTTGTAAAACCTACGAATGTCGATTAATATTAGGAAAAACGATGAAATATTTAATCTTCCACAAAAAACATTACATGCAAAAAGCAACTGTAAAAAATAACCCGAAAAAATGAAAACGTCCAAAACGTCAAAACGGCCGTCAAATTTTACACAATCTCGAAACGTCCGCCAAGGCCTTTCCCATGGGGAATGCCTTCGGCGTAATTAGCATGGTCGATAATATGAGATGGCCCTCTCACTAATATAATGATCAATTGATTGAGAAATAGGTACTACTGTTGTTTTCTAACTCTACACTTTGAACATGATTTGCAACACTATATTCAATGAAGAAATTCTGTTGAACTTACTAAAAAAATACGACAATTTCTTTTATTGGGTAGTTCTAAAATATCTTGCTTTTATAAATAGCAAATGTAATAGAAATAGATTGTTTTTAAATTTAATTTTAAAACATCAATGCCATGCAATTGAAAACGTTAACAACTCAAACCTATTAGATTTGCATGCACCAACTGATTGGCATATTTTTGAGGGTCCGAAGATTTCTGTTAAAAAATTTCTCCTGGAAACGAAATCCGAGTTCCATTTTGATTTATTTGGGTTTGGGTTAGTCTGACGAAATCCACAAAAAATGAAAACGTCAAACCAATTTTGAACCTGCATCCAGCATGCAAAAACGAAAAATCAAAACTGGTAAAAATAGCCGCAAAAATGAAAACGTCAAACAAGCCGTCGTAACCGTCAAAACGGCCGTCAAATGTAATTGCTTTAAAAAACGTCGAAACGGCCGTCAAATTTAACTTAGTCAGAGAAACGTCTGGAGGTCCTTTACCATAGGGGGAACGCCTTCGGCGTAATAACATATCTATACCATTATGTTCATGTTAGTTGTACTCAAGTTCCATATAAAATAAATATTCTCTCTCATTATTACTTGCATGGAGATATTCTACGACGTTTACATAAGGTATTGTTTGAACCCTACCATAAATATGACATGCATTATAGCTAAGTACTTTTAAGATGTGATTTAGATTTATGTCCCATATGTCAAAAGTGGGAATATATCTTGTATAACTTCATTTCAACTATCAAATGTAAACACATGGATGGTTGGCATATTATGGATTATTTTTATCAGGTAATGACATGAATATGTGCACATGTGCTAAATAAAAACTATGAAACTTGGGGAATATATACACTTAAAAACAAATTCTTGTCCCAACATCAAAAGTGAAGAAAAATGCTTTACGGTTCCAAAAAAATTATAAGAATTAGGTGACATTGTGTGAGAATTTTTATGGAAAGAGTTGGTTTTGTAATTCTTTAAATGACATATTTTGTAATGGGGCATACATTGTCCCCGATGGTACGAAAAAATCATTTCCTCTTCAGCATGATGGATACACATAATGTATTAGAAAAATCAAATAAACTTCAATATGGAGGAACAGATATGACTTTGAACTCTCAACCACAAGAAAACTTAAATAAGCATACGTTCAGAGAGATTCCTCCATCTTCACATTTTCAAATAAATTTATTTTGACATAATTCTACTGAAGTTTTGACATAATTCTATTCAAGTTTTGACAGTTTCAAATTTTTTTGGTATTTGTATCCAGAATTGAAATTTAATTATGGGAGAATTTTTTTATGTTTTCAAATACAATAATAAAAACCTGCAAAAACCCATCTACAAAGTTTATAAATTTACTTTTAAATCCTTACTGATATGTTATTTTCAATTTATTTTATGCAAACCTTACCTACCTTCAAGTTGTCTCAAATTTTAAGTATAATTTAAAAATAAATATGTAAAATATATAACCTGTCAATTTCAGGCCTAATTTGCACTATCACTCCTTTGAACCCATGATTACCACAGCCATCTGCAAAATTTTTTGCAGGTGTGAAATAACTAATAATCTTACACCTTTCATTAGAAACAATATATTGGGTGTTTGTGAAATTGTGATGAATGGAACTGTTGGAACATGTGAAGGACAGCAGACGAAAAAGTCCAAATCCAGGGCTGTGATTTTTGAGGCATCCAATGCAATTTTATTGTAATGGGCAATGTGTCATATCACTGTTTCCTTTTTTCAGAGTTGTGAAAGTACCAAGTTAGTGAGTTCAGTCCTTTTTAGATGAGGAATGGCCATCAACGTGGGTGCTGCTCTGACAGTTGACATATTACTCTGCAAAAGTAATTAACTGTAAATGCAATTACAGTGTTTCAGACAAGTGATGACAGATTTGGCAATAATAACGGTCACATTCTCTATCCGAATGCTCGTGCAATGCATGGGATTCATCATCATAAATGTGTTAAATATTGCAAGAGTGTCAGATTGCATGGTAGGTTTCATAAATGTGATCAAAGTATTCCTGTAATTTTTAATGAGCTGACATAAGATAATTTGGCATTGTATTAATATATATATATATATTTTATTTTTTTCGGTTGAAGGTCTGGATTTAATCTTGGACGTTGTCTCATTCCTTTTGAAGACACTATGGACCTTTGCATTTCCAAGAATTGATTCCAGTGGTTGCTTTGAGAGCCTAAAACTCACTAATGAACCAATCATTGATTGGCTCAACATATAATTTTGACTAAACTCTTCCGTGGTTCTTTTGTTTTGTTACAAAAAGTAAACCATATTTTTAAAAATATTTGAGTAAATATACTAATTATTATTATTTTATTAAAAGTGGATGGAGATGAGTAAGGCAATTAATCAACTATTATATTAGAGTTGCATTGTCTTTATTTTGTTAATTTTATGATATATTGGGATATTTATGTCACATACCAAACTAATCAATTAATGTGGGATTGTTATTTTTAATTGAATGATCAAATTAACGATAATATAGTGTAATCAATCTTAATTTACATTTAATCAATAAATAAATATTAAAGTAAATTAAAGAGGTTATTTAAATCATGGAAACTATAAAAATAATAATGTATTCAAAGTGATTAAGTTTTATATAATACTATTCAAATTGCATGATTTTTGGATGCAATTCTCAATGCCGATGATGAAAACATGTCTAAAATCAATATGAGCAACCCCTACGAAACTAAACCTTGAAACAAACTGACCACTTTTGTGGAAATGCAAATTTTTTTATGGTAGTCAAGAAACCTATGAAAATGGCAGGATGAACTAAAAATGGCTATGTTTGATTTGAGGTGTATCTAACTTTGTGAATGTGTTCTTTGTGCTTTAATACGTGAATACCTATATTAGATCAAAGTCTTCTTCAATTGTGAATAAATTTTTTTGATGTACTTTATTAAATCCCTAATCCATGCTCAACTTCTTTGATAGAAGTCTACATTATCACTTTATTATTAGTAGGCCATAAATGATTTGAAAATAAAAAGTAGCACTTGATACAAGTCAATCTCCAAATCGAATTGTATGCAAGTGTCCCAACACTTATATTTTAGATGCATGCACAACAACTTTATAGACTAGCACGAGCATCTAAATAATTGAATTTCACTAGTAATATGGGGATGCTTCATAAGTAGAATAGATTTAACTCATGTAACTTTAATATGATTCATGTACAATGAAATACCTCAAAGGACATATCGAGCCCTCTAATGACATTAGGATGTCATGTCGATGTTTAGGAGGCTTGATATGTCTTACTTTAGCATGTCTTGAGCAAACAAATGTTTGATTGGTCAGATCGTGGACTCTAATAACATTAGGGTGACACACTAGTATTTATGTGACTTTAATAACGTTTGCATGCTTGGAAATGGAAGAAGCTAGACTCTTTGACATGGTTGAGTGCTTTAGACCTATAGTAGTGGCTGCTCTAAATGATGTGCAACTAATTTAGGAATATCTAGGAGAGTCTTGAGTGCTTTTGGATTGATATTTGCAATATGAGCTTATAAAAGTGATATTGAATTGCTTATATAGTCTTATGTAGGTGAAATATTATAATAAGGTCGACCCAAGGAAGATGAAATGAAACACTTAAGATATTCAAATTGAAATCGAAATCGGACCAAACTCACAATTATAGACATGTAGATTATAATGCGAAACCAAAATTTCTAAAATGACACGCATAGAAAATTTATTATTTTTCTTAATTAATAATTCTTGAATTTACAACAAGACAAAATGTGGAGATAAGAAATTCATTTCCAAACTTATCATTTCCAAAGGGCAAGCTACTAAACTTGAGATTCTAAAAGTTTTCAAGTTTTTCTTACCAAATTGTATTCTTTACAAATCCATACTACCATGTAACACCGAGCCTTCTCACTTTGCATCTATAATTGTTGAATCTATGACTAGTGAGAAAATTATTATCAGTGAAGACTAAGAAATACCTCTGTGAGATATCACCGTGAATATGAAGCCTTGGACATTTTTTACTATCAATAAAATCATTTAAATGTATTTTTGAGAGTTCAATATCCATGTTCCGATCAAGGCTAAACATGTATGGGGTACATTAAGTCAATATTCATGAATTGTAACCTATGGTGTTTATTTTTGTCAATTATAAGAAATAAATATTTATATTAGAAACATTATATGAATTTGGTTAAGAGAATGCAAGATCAACTTGATGCTCTTCATGCTCAGAAGCAAGTCACTATGCCAAAAAACAATTTTCCCAATGTGCAAATGGCCTTGAGAACTTTGTATGAGCTATTAGTTTCTATACTAAGTCATCAAGATACGTAAAAAAGGGTTACAACAAGTACAAGGCCAACAAAAATGTATGACCAGGATAAACTCCATGATTGACAAGCTACTCTCTGTCATAAACAGAGGTCTTTGTCTCAATGTATTACGAATCAAAATCCAGGACTTGAATACAAGAAAGATTTACATGGATAACATTTTGAAATAATTAGGTGATTGGATGGCCATAGTGGAAGGATTGTTGACAGAGCTACGTGGGATAGTAGAGAAGACATTCGAATTATTAAATGAAGCTCAGATTAGCTCTATGCATCAACCACAAGGCAGGTTAATTCAAAAGTCCTTCTTTGAGAAACAATTGCAAGCATTCATTGCTACTCTCGGGCTTAGCTTTTGCCCGAAATATATGGATGGGAAGACATCAAATATTATGACATTGGTGACTTTTACAAATGGAAAAGTGGATAAAGCTTCACTTCTAAGTGAAAATGTTAAATCTATCTATAACAAAGTTCTAATAGTGATACAAGAAGTGCTTGATCTGATGAGGCCGCATATTCTGGACTGGCTTATATTGAGAATGAGTTCAAAGCATGTGTGATTGAACTTTAACGTAGTCAAATGCAATCTACATAGAAACTTCAAGTGGAACCTAAGTAGAGCTTGAACAAGTAGTAGATTTCATATTATTAGGATTTAATATTGTTAAATCTGTAATCTTAAAAATAGGAAGTATCAAATTTTCTTGCATGGAAGCTATAGTTTTTATCCTTTAATTAGCCACTCACAAACATTTTAATTATTTGAGATATTTTTAATTAGCTATTTTTAAGCCCCATGGTGGTGGTAATTTTGTGTAAGTATACTAGTTGTTTACCCTCTAAGGAGGAAGATTGTTTGTAAAGAAAGCACTTGATAGTCCAAGGATTATTCAATGAGTGTTTTTCTATATATTGCTTTCTCAATTGTGTTGCAAAGTTTTTTAGATCTATTTTGATTGATTAACCAATGTATAATTTAATTTTTCATGAAATTTGTAGATGTGAAGAAGCTATTTACATAGTCATAAATTTGATTAGTTTTACTACTTATAGAGACCTAATGACACTATCAAGGTTATAATGTGATCGAACTTGAATGTGCTTTGACACCTCCCTATCAACTACCCAAACATGTGACTGAAAGATTAGAATCCATAGATGTGGTACATCAATTTGAGCATGGAATATGTGGTTGGTGCAAGGGATGTAATCAAAAGGCATGGTCATATCTCCCTTTTATATCAAAGCAGTAAAAATTTAGTACTTATTCATCTCTTCAGGTTTTTACAAGACAACATTGGCCTTATGCCAATCTTCATTGTTCAACCTGATATCTATAAAAGGTGGGACCTTCATGGTTATGTAAAATCTCATATCACAAAGATGACCAGAAATATACTTAACACTATAAGACATTCTTAGTGATGCAAGATTATCCGCACCATGTTAAAAACCATTTGAAACATATTCAAAAAGTTCCCAAACATTCCATTGAGAATAGTTATGTTTTGATCTACTTTAATTTCATTTTTATTTTCATTTTATCTTCCTATGGTATGCCTTATCAAAATATTTTACCTATGAAGGCTATATAAGAAAGTCAATATCACTTTATAACTCATTTAACACTCTTACAACCTCATATTGCAAATATATCATTCCAAAAGCACTTAAAAGGGTTCTTGAATCCTAAATATACCAAAATCATCTACACATAAATTAAAGAATGCCCTACCACAAGTCTAAAGAACTCAACTACATCAAATACTTATGCAGGTTTATAGGGTTCCAATTTGTCAGGTGATTACAAGTCATCTCAAAGTTGTGTGAGCAAGAGTGGCATACAACGAAAGTCATTTCCAAACAAGTGAAACACACAAGAAGTTTCGTGTCTTGATTAAGAAAATATTAAAATAAATACATGCCTAATTCTATATTATGTAATAACGTTGAATATAAAAAATTAAGTATAAATTTGATCCAAGCAAATAAGCAATTTAAATTTAAAACCCTAGTTACATGCAATGGAGAAATAAGAAGAATTAGTTGATTCACAATAATCCCGAAGGTATGTTGAGCTAAAAATGATGGAACAGGGACTTAGAGTGTCACAATCGTGCCCAAAAAATTGCAGAGAGGTGTCGAAGTGCTAGGACTAGGGCACCTATGGAGGGTCAGGGGCACTTTAGAGACCTTATCTCGGGGTGCTGTGGATCATTGATCTGTAAACTCAAGTAATTTTTTTAATTTTTTAATCGTTTATTAGGACCTTATCAATTTATCAAATTTTCGAGGATTTTAATTACTCCAAATTTGATCGAATCGTATAAATCAATTATTACGATCCAAAACTATTTAACTGATTCACTAAAATCACTTGTTCGATCAACCATTCAGATTACTATATTTACCAATTCATACAAAGTGTCGTAAACTGATATTTAATCATGCTTGAATTTTAATTTAACTGATTAAATACATAAATAAATCAGAATTAAAATGCGATATATCGATTAGAGAGATGACACCAAAATTGTTTACGAAGTTTGGCAATTTCCTACGTCTCCGGGTTCATACGAATCGATCTATTAAATTTTCTAGAATCGAAAAGTAAAATCAAGCTTACACTTTAAAAAAATAGATCAATAACCTACAATGTTTCACTTTAAGCCCTACAAATACCCTCCGACAGAGCTTAGTGTTGGTCTTCCACCTTGCCAAGTACTTACAAACAACATATCCATGTTTTTCCTAGCCTTCTAGTGACTTTAGAAGCTCAAACTACATAAAAAAACTCCAAAATGGGAAAATAATATATGAAAAAGAAGCGCCTCGGAATTATGGACAACTTTCTAGTTTACACCGAGATCTAGAAATGCCTCTAAGTCACTCAAATACTGGGTTTTCTAAAACTCCGCTCCTTATCTCCCATACATAGTCATATCAAAATTAATGCTTCAAATACAATTAACCTCTATTTAAACCACTTAACATGGTGTGGCGGGTTGGTGAGGATGCCTATATTTTTGGGACAGTCACGACTTCTAATCCCATTAAGTGCATTATCCACCATACATAGCAAAGGCAAATCTTTTATCCTTATATGTGAATTAATCCCATAGTCCACAGTAGATAATTTTATCCAAACCTTTTAATAAGGCTAAACCATCCTATTTTCATGTGGAATGGCCACACATAACATTTTCCTACCAAAATTTGTGGTCCGCGTGCTCAAATGGAGTAGTGCCACGTGTTAGCATATGATTAGTTCATCTTTTGCCATGTCAATTTTTCCCACAAGTTTGACTAGAACTTTGATTGACTATATCTTTCGCATACAAAATTAGATTTGGTCTGCTCAAAATGCATCAAAGTCTTGTGACAAGCTCTATGCCATAGAATTAATTTTGTGAGATTCTAAGAGCATAAATTTTCCAGTTTGACCAGCTTTGACCACATGTTGACCAAACTTTAACCAATGATAACTTGATCATACGATGTACATTTTTCGCATTCCAATAGTTTCCAGAAATATCTTGATGAGATCTACAAAATGGACCAAGTTCAAGGAAGATTAGGAAACATATGTAAGTGTCCTCTAGATATACTACTCAGAAGCTGCGAAACTCATTTTTGCAGGGTCACAAGATGTTTGCTTCTTGTCACCTTTGATCACCTGTATGTCATCAGACTTCATCATATTCACTTGAAAATTGTAATCATAAATAATAACCTCCAAAACCCTCAAACCACATCAAATCCTATAAGGATGTCCTCGAATGTCAACAAAGTGAACATACGACAGAGCAATTCACTATATCTCAAACCCATTTTAGTTCTATGTGTGTGTGTGTGTGTCGAAATCATGCCCTAGGTGGCTCTTGTGCATGTCGTACTTGGTAGCAAGCAATAGATAGATGTAGAAATTTTAGATAAATGTGTGTATGAAAGAATGAACTTCCCCTCCTATGAAGTGTATGTAGAAATGGTAGTCCCTTGTCCCTTGTGTGAAGCTAGATGGATGTTTGAATGCTCTTAGAATGCTCTTGGATGCAACCTTAGGTGGTGATAGCTAATGCTTACTATTTGGTCCCTTATTATGGTCATATAGATTTGTATTTATACGATTCCCTTGTTTGAATTTCATAGTTAACCATTAAAAGGCCGACTAGTAAAAAAGAAGATGCCGGAATGGCTATAAAAGAACCATAAGAAGTGAGCAATGTACAAAGAGGTCGGGAGCACCTTTGTAGGGGATGGGGGTCCCCGACATTGATGTCTTGGATGTGTGCTAGTGTCCGTAATGAGAAATGTTGAAGTGTGAAAAATAAAAATGGGCAAGAAGGAGTGTAAGACCAAGAGAGAAAATAGAAAGCAAACAAATATGGCCAAGATAATGATCAATAAGTACTTTTCTCACTTAGGAATCATATGAATAATGGTATGTGATTAGGACTAGAAATATACCCAAAGTGCATGATTTAGTGTCTACATTTGCCCCTAATTTATGTTGTTGAGAAAATTCTCGATAACATAAAGTAGATAAGAGGTGCATACCTGATAACCATGTAGATCGATACCGAAAAGCATGCCGAGAGTGTAGACACCAATTTTTGGTATCATTCATCCTCTTCACCCCGTGTTTTCCCTCCTTTATTAGGCTCACCCATTCAAATCCATTTCCCCCTCAATTTGAATAACTCCAATTTCCCACAAAAATACATGTTCAATTAGTCAATCTTAATTGATTAATTGGCCCCCTTTAAAATACCTAAGCCTCGTTATCCAAATATTCCTATTAAGTCATATCATCCCACCTCATAATTAAATAATCTAAAACCTTTCAAATTGTGTCCCCCACCATCCAAATCATGAACCCCACTCAATCAAATCAAATATATTATTTCACCTAATCACTCAAATCATGTCCCCCCACTCACCTGATTAGGGTTACTTTGCCTAACCCAGTTACCTGATAACCCCTAATCTAACCCTATCTCTAGGTTATAAATACATGCCTTCCCGCTCTTTCAAAAATGATAAGCAAGCTCGAGGTCTTGATGTTTTTAAGAGTGTCAAAGTTTTTAGAGGTTTTAGAAGCAAGTTTTTAGAAGTTTGAAGAGTCTTGATTTTTGAGGTTGGAAGTAAGTTTTGAAGTCAAGGCAAAACTCTACCATTATAGCTCTCCTCCAAGTTTGGAAGTCATCCACATACCCTCGAAGTACCCTCGTCATCCCAATTACTTGGCATACTATACTTATTTGCTTCTACATGCTATCTATGGTTCATCATTTATTTCTATCTTTCTAGACACGGGGGTTGACATCCTCCAAGAGAGTTAATAGCCTCTTGATCCGACATTATCCGGGCAACCCCCGCATATATCTATCTAATCGCAGTTGTTTCAATTTTGCATACATTATTACAGATCCATCTATTTGAGGCCCGCAAAACTACATCCACATCCGAGGCACCTTAAGTCCTCTATACTTTTAGGTTGTTGGTGGATTTTAGTATCGGTGCATTCGCCTGCATGAGAATGAGGTTTCTTATCCAACATTCTGGCATGCTTATACGGGACCGCACTCCAAAATCTGGTCTTTTTATTACTTTACTTGTTTTGTGCAGGTGTCATAAGTATAACGATTATCCAGCTTCATAGTTCTTGTCAATTTTGATATCTTTTGAGAATATTTTATTTTTCGACTCACTTGCTTGTAGGGTTTAATGTTGTCTCCATCCATGTGATGTGGTCCTTACATTTAGTCATTTATGTCGCTGCTAAGGTAAGTGGTCAGTGTTGTTGTTTTGAAAGGGTTTGTTATTTATTTGTTTAATTTTATTGTTTTTTTTAAATTATTGGCAAATAGTTTTTTGAAAGGGACTATACCCTTGAGTACAAAAGATGGCCTAGGAGCCAGAATAGGAATGAGAACCAGAGAGAAAAGGATCAGAATCCAAATGTGACAATGAAGCTCAAAGTAGCCAAAAAATAGCTACCCAAACAAGACAAAACAACAAAAATACTGCAAAAAATAGTAGAGAGACCACAAAAAATAGCATAAAAACATACAAGAATAGCTAAAGCATCTACAACTACTTTTTGGTAGCTTTGTCTATGCTGGTCTTGATATTCTTCTAGGAATGGAACATACCCAAAGTTGTCATGTGGGCAGCGTCAGTATTATCCAGCTGCTCAATGGTCCTTTTGCTTTCCTTATCATTACCCCAAAGTGTTGCCGAACTCACCGAGGTTGGAGACACTTTTGACATGTTGCTCAATGAACTCCTCAATTGCCCTAAAGATGGCCATGTTGTAATCATGTCAAGTTTTGGCCTTCCCTAAACGGGAGTCTAAGGAGTTCAGCTTCTTGTAGATATCATCAATTTGGTTGCTATCAATATCCACCTCCTCCTCCTTCTTCCTCTTACCTTTCTGTTTTGCCAAGTTCTTAACCTCATCCTTCAACAGCTTCATATCAACCTCTAAGGCTTCCAAATTTTTGAAGAGCTTTCCAAATGCACATCCCGGGACCGCACCGCTAATATTCGTGGAGGTCATGTGCAATTTCACTTTCATGAGGACCCTTCTCCACAAAGAAGAGTCTCAAGGTTAAGCTTTCTGTGGCCGTGGTAACCGGTTTGTTCGAGGTGGAGGCGAAGTGGGGGTGGGAGCAGCAGAGGGGAATGGAAGAAGAATCCTGACGGCCGACAAGGGGGAAACAAATAAGGTGGCAAAGGAGAATGGAGAAACAGGGCTGGCAGCAGCAGAACCCGACAGAGGGGGAACCGAGCTAGGAGAGGATGGGAGACCAAGATACTTAAGAAGACAACATTTATGTAGCAGCAAAATAAGCCCCTGGTGTAAAGGAACCACCTGGGTATGCTTTTGAAACTCCAAAATGGAGCGCTCAAGAGAGTTCAACAAGTAATGGGGAAACAAACCATGCGATTCCTACGGAAGTGGTTAAGAAAGATAAGGTGCTTAGCAGGTACAGTGACAAACCTTCCTTCCAAGGAGATGAACTATATCATCATGCAAGTAAACTCATCATAAGGCGAGGGATCGAGCTAACAAGCAGGCCCGGCCAGTAATGTAGATCAGCTTCTCGCATCCCTCCACAAATCTCCTTTCTTCAACATCTCTCGCTCGACCCTTTTTGTTAAAGAAACGGTGAGCCCTCCAAGCCAAGGCCGGTCCGCTTCAACAATAAGTTCTTCATTGACCAAGATCTTCTCGCCCCCATATTCGACATTCCGCTCCTTCCAATCCTTTGCAAAATGCACAGAGATGATTTGATCATGCCCCGAAACTTCTCCATGAAGTTGGTGATGTCACCCTTGCCGAGAATGCTCCATAGCTCAATATTATCCTTCCAAATCCGGTTCGCACTAGGCTCAATTTGACAAGGGGAACCCCATCTTCTCTCGTGCTTAATCTGCTTGCAACAAATTCCCAAATTCTTGTGAGCGCTGAAGCTGGTCCGCTTTTGCTATCAGAATCCGCACAATATTGGAAATGAGAGCCGTTGCTTTTCCCACGAACGGCTGCGTGTCTGCTGATCTGAGCCTATGGAAAATCGCATGTGGGAATAGCCCACTCCTTGTCATCAATCACATTACTACTGTCTTTGGTTTTCGTGGAGCTTTGTATCCGACTTTTAGCAGTCACAGTGCAGCCCGCATGCGCGATTTTCAAATCAATGTAACTCCACTTGGAATTCCCCATATTATTCACACTATCTTGATTATTTGACATGATTTGCATAATCATATTCTTTAAGTCAACACGTGTGGGAGTATTATTGATGCTGATCCACACCCAAAAATCATAACTCAGCTCTAGATATTACTTGCGTTTAATTTTATTGTTATTACTATTAAAAAAGATAATTAATATATATATATATATATAAGAGTAAATAAATAAATAAATGTTATTATTATCTTGACCTATCCCATCCCACCTATCCCCTAATTCGCTTAGCTCGACCAACTCGACCGGGATATTTACTCACCGACTTACTCCCCTTCCCGCCGACCTCACATCCCCATACTCACCTCGACCGAGCCATTCGACTCACCCTCCAGCCTTGTCATATCCCCAACTTACCCTTCACCTAACCTATGAACTAGCCCCTTGTCTCTCTACATAGCTCCTCCCCACCGAGATCTCATCCTTACTGCGCTCCCCCCCAACTCAGCCTCCTCGGTGAGCTATCCTCACCACGACCCAACCTAACCTATACTACCACTCGTCCCTTCCCGTCTCCCGAGCCCTCGGCTTCAACTTTCCCCCACTAAACTCACCTCATACCTAACGTCCCCTCTACGTATCTCTCACCTCGCTCCACGAATGCACCGAGCCACTTGGATTATAGCTCGCCTAACTTACGACTTTGTCCTTACCCGAGTTATGATATACCTCTTCAATGGTCCAAAATGCCATAATTATAACAACATACTCCACATCCAACAGATGAGACTTTCAAGGTGATGACACCCTAAAATTTCATAATCAAATTGCAAAGCTAAATAAGGAAGGCTAACACCATTTCCACCTAATAACTAAGGTTCTAAGTCTAGGAATGTAACATTAAGATAGAACCTTAAAAGAATGCTTAACTAGTATGAAAACAATACAAAATCTAACTAAATATGCCTACTAATATAATTGAATTACGTAACATGAGCCTAAATAGACCTAAGAGGGAAATCAAATGGTTATGGTTGCTACTCCAAACAAGGTGAAATGGCCTCTCCAAGTGACTACTTGGTCATTTTGGATATCCATCTACTAACCATGTTGAAGGCTTTAGGAAAGGATTGAACTTGGCTCTATATCATATTTATTATATGAGATACAAATCAAAGCATGGTGTAAAGTATAAAGGAATGAGGTGCACCCTTTTTATAGTTTTTATTTTGAGAAAAATTATATTTTGGTGCATGTGGGACTAAAATCCCAAATTAGATTAGAATTCCTTATCATGATTAGGACTTACTAATTACAATCAATGAATTACCAAGTGATTAAGAGGTGTAGAGTCTTAATCGACCGCTTAGGGTCAACTAGAGGCTAGGATAAGGTTTTAAAGCTTGTTGAGAAGTTATGGAGGTGAATGGGGTGATTTTGAGAGGTTGAAAGAGGGGTTTAAGCCAAGATCTTAGGGTATATTGACCAAAACAAGGGAAAATAGGTTTATTTAGCTTATAAACACTAATTGTCTATTTTGAAGAGGATTTTGACTTACAATTTGTTGTAAAGTGGCATCCTAAATGCAAAAGAGGTTTGGTGATCAATGAAGTTTTTGTTAACCAACCAAAGTGACAAGAAACGTTAGTTAATTAGTAAAGATCACTAATTATAACGGAATTGGGAAGAATAAGAGTGATTTGCGTGTGTTTTGGAAATAAGATTGCAAAAGCAGAATTTAGGTGTCTACATTTTCCCCTGTTTGAGGTGAAGTTAGTGAATTCACTTCAAACATAGTAGAAAAGTGTAAAATAGGTAAATTTTTGAAGAAAAATTAGTAGGATGAAGGATGCCCTCGAGTGTCAAGTGGGTGATAGAAGAAGTCAATCGACGATCGAAAATATGATTGAAATGGGTAGAAGTAAATAGGTTAGAATGGGCATGAAACCCTTAGGTATTGAGAAGGAATAAGGATGGGGATAAATGTGGTTATTTATTTCCCCGAGTGAGTTTGAGGAGAAAAATTAGTAATGATAATAAATGATAATGGAGAAGAAATGATTAATGGAGAAATATAGGTGTTGTCGCCCTCAAAATCCCCCTCATTTTCTAAGATAAATTCAAAATTTTGAGCTCACGCCTCCGTATGTTCAAGTAAAATTAGATGTATGAAAAGATAGAGAAATTCATGCTTTGAAGTTGTTTAAACTCTCCAATCTGCACATTTTGATAAATTTTCCGTTTTCTTGTCTAGACGCGTGAAAATTTTATTGTTGTCCTCATTTGAATGAAATTTTCAATCTTTCTATGGCCATGGATTGTCGAACCTTGTATTTTTTCAATTCCTTGGTTCATGAAAGAAATTTGAAAATCAGGCGCGAAATGGTGGAGTTTTCTTCTCTGCATTTTTCCACAGTCGTGAATGACGGGTGTTTTCTTCCCCGTCAAATTTTGGCTCCATTATCCACAGGTACATGGACATATCTAATTGGAAGTGGGTCAAAGAAAGAACTTTGAGGTTTTGAGCCTTTTTGTAAAAAGGGCTAAAAGTCATAAAGTGACCCAGCAGCCCCGATCATGCCAAGAAGAAAAAAGTCAAATGTTGAGCCCGCATCAAAAAGTCAAAGTGGGGAAGCAGGTCGGTGGAGCAATTTGTGTTTTTGAGCCTTGTTTTCATTAAAGGGGCTTAAAGTTAAAAAGTGACCCGCAGCCCCGCCAAACACAAAGGAAAAGTCAAATACTAAGCCTCGCATCGAAGGTCAAAGCAGAAAGTGGGCCAGTGGAATGATTTGTGTTTTTGAGCCTTTTTGTAAAAAGGGATAAAAGTCATAAAGCGAGTCATGATTCCTTCACCAATCAAGTGAGGCCACGTGTTAAGACCTTATCAAAAAGCGGGAGAGTGGGCCAAAATGTTCCAAAACGCCATTTCTCCAAAAGTCACAAAATGCAAAAGGCATCCTCCGCGCCCGCTCCAGTAAATTTCTCCCATGTGGACGGCTCTGGTTTAAAGTTTCAAAGGCAAGATGAATGGTTCAAATTCAAAGTTACAAAACGAGTGTAATGCCGCATTATGAAAATTCTGGTTTTTTCCGCCATTGGTGTTTCTTCACGAATCAAGAATCTGAATGGACACGAAGGATTGAAGAAGTTGTAACTGTTTCTTGCTAAAGAAGAAGAAGTTGTAACTATTTCTTGGAGGATATTTAATGGTTTCTTCACGCCATTATACGAGGTTGGAAATTGATCTTGTAAACTCATGAGTGCATTGTACTTAGAGAAAGCAAAGGAGATAGCCATTTTCTTCCAATTCTCAAATTTCTTCCATTCTCAAATTTATTCCATTCCCTCATTATGCACAACTTCTATTTAAGCATCAATAAAAAAATAAGGATTTTGTAGCCTCTTTTATGAGGAGATTTTAAAAACTTTGAGTTTGTAATCTTATCTTGTCTTGTTGCCATTTGCAGAGTTGTTTCTTCTCATGAATGCATGTGTTGGAATTTTTAACTAGTGCGTGTAGGAATATGATTTTCTACCTGCAACATTAGTTTCCCTATCTCATTTCTCACTCCCTTTCCCACCTTCAGACAAAGTATTCCCTAGCAAGAGATTTCTAGCTTTGTCGTAGGGTCAGTGGAGTGCCCCTGTTGATCCCCGGTCGAAAGGCCACCATAGAAATTCACCTTTTCATGCGCATGCATATATGACAGCTGCATCGGTTAAGTAGAGGGAATTAGATTCCTAGAGTGTTGGAAAGGAATTAAAATTTTTCCACCTGAAAAATTCCCTCGCCAACAATAGGAAAAGTCCAACCTTTCCATAAGCAATCGGGTTATATAATGTTTCCCCTAGGTCTACATCATCAACCTTTATTTAAAATAAACAAAAAGTGTAAGATAACATGAAAATCTAAATCAATAACAATTGTTTACTGCTAAAAATACATAACTCCATGTAATATACACTATATAATGCAATATGAGAAAGTAAAATGACGCTTAACTCCATGCAACATACAAAATGCAATGTAATATGTGAAAGTAAACCAAATTAACCTAACAGAAACATGCACAATCACATATACTTAAACAAACAACGTTCAAGACGGCGGTTGTACCAATTTTTTGGTTATCAAGCTTTAGTTCCTGAATATTTGTGTTGTAACGAAAAGGGAAAAGATTTAGTTCCTTTTTGAGTTTTTTAACTTTTGTGAGATAGCATGGGCTCCTGAGCACTTGTGATGGCCTCCTTTTTTATTTTTTTAATTGTTGTGAGGTAGCATGGGAACTTGAGCACCTGTGCTAGCCTTCTTTTTGAGCTTTTTGACTTTTGTGAGGCATCATGGGTTCCTGGGTGCTTGTGCTGGCATACAAGGGCACCTCGGCTCTTGTGCCTGACTACAAAGGCGCATGTGCAAGATCGAGTGCACCGCCTATCTTCCGAGGCCATAAATTTTGCTCCCAACCTCGAAACAACTCCATGTTTTTTGCGTTGGAAAGGTATCAAAGTGAACTATGTAATGGTAAGATAAATTTGGATTTTTGAATTTATATTTTGTGAAATTTGGACCAATCAATATCAATATGTGTGATAAGGAGCTCATGTGGAAGGGGAGATGTTTACATGAGAGAAAAGGATAAACGCAAGGGCACCTGGGTTCCTATGCATGATGTAAGGGTGACTAGGTGCCCAGTGTGCATGATACAAAGGTGCATGGGTGTCTGTGTGCATGATGCAAGGGTGCCATGTAACACTGAGTGCACTACCTATCTTCTGGAGGCCATAACTTTTGCTCCCAACCTCGAAACAACTCCATTTTTTTTTTTGCGTTGGAAAGGTATCAAAGCGAACTACGCAATGGTAAGATAAATTTGGGTTTTTGAATTTTTCTTACCAATTTTTTTGGGATTTTTAGTTTTCTTTACTAATTTGTTTGGGTTTTTGATGTTTATTTGGATGTTTTGACTTTTCCGACTAACATATTTGAATGTTTTTTATTTTCTAGAAGTTTTCTGAAGCTATGTATAGGAAACAAAGAAACATGGATGCCCCTAGTGATAAATGGGATGTACAAGGGTAGAATGCCACATGTATGCGCAAGAAAGTGAAGATGCGAAATTTCCTCAACGTTAGATGGGAATATTCAAAGGAAAACTCTTCACGCGCAAAAGTTGGATTAGGGCCAATATAGATAGGTTCAATGCGTTGATGAATGTAACCCAATGATGCGCTAGGAAGGAACAAGGATGAACCTAGTGTAAGATGACCAAGAAACACATGATAGAAATAAGTAGAATATTGTTTTTGTGAAAGGGGAAAAAGGTTCCCAACATAAGCATGAAAAAAGGAAATATTATACACATGGATGTTTTGAACGAAGTAGAAGAACGATGTGAATGTTGTGAATGTAGCTTAGAAGCCTCACGATGAAGAAGCGATTAGCCAAATGCATGGATCGTGAGACTAGATACAAAATAGAGTAAGAGTCTAGACAAGGTCCAAAAAAAGACACTTGGTAACATACTAATCCTATTTGCACATAGAGATTCAATCATGCATGTGGAAATTTATTACCTCTTGGAGGGGAGATTTGATAGAAAACAATTGAAGACACCTAGCCAAATGATGACACCCTAACCAATGTGTAGGAATGATTTATTTTTCAAAGTTGATTTGTTTTAATGGATTATGGAAGGAGAGCCGTACATTGCTCCGCTTCCAAATAGGCGGTCATATGCCCGACAGAGATGCATTCGATTATAAAAACAACATTTCTCTACTGCTAGTCGTGTGTCCATATCCCTAGTAGATATTATTATAAATACCACAAGAGAGAGAGTTATATATCAATTTGATTTTGCTTTTAGTGTTTGCTTTCAACTTTTTTCTTTTTGATTTGATCGATTATTTTTTTTCCGAATTTTTTTTTCAAATATCTTGTTTGACGAGGGTTAAGAACCACTAATGGCTTGATGGAAGGAGGTGGAAGTGATTGCAATGATGAAATTGGCTAGTGTAAACATATATATATATATATATATATATATATATATAATTTCTTATATAATATAACGTTTTTAGATGTTGATTGTGATAGGATCTCTAAGAGATCATTCATTCTTTAATTTACTAAGGTGATAAAATACCAAGGCAAAATGGATACCATAGAGATAAATGTTGCAAAATGCATGTGAATAGGCTAACCAAAATATCACTGAAGGGATGAAAATGGTAGGAAGACTTGTAGAAGAAGAACAAGAAAGGGAAGAAAGAACATCCATGTGTATGTAATACCTGATTGCAATGTGTGTTCGTTTACCTTATATTTTTTAAAATGTTTTCTCATTTTTTTGCATTTGTGATTTTTTTTGAAAAGTGGGACCGACAAGGTCACTTGACATGATAAGATCCAACAACAATGTTAGTGATTTCCTTGATAAGGAAGACTAGGCATGCTTTCTTATCAAGATTCATATTATCCCGATCTCGATGATCGTGGTGAGCTCATACTCAACAAATGATTGTGATTTATCTTGAAACGTGGATTTTGTGTGCAAGAGCTTGAGGTCCCTATCCAGAGGTTTCTACACTTTACGCCATACTTGATGGTTGCGTTGATGTGAATTTTTGAATTGCATTTGATTTTGAACTTTAAGATTGTTTGAATTGTTGGGAGCCTTGGAGCTCTTGGAAGTTTTAATCATAGTTGGATGAATGAACTGTTTTGGTTTTTTATAAGCTATAACGTGATTTGTCTGATCCCAAGAAGTGGGAGAAGAAAGTGGATGAATACAATTGATGTGAGAAATGATGGTAGGCTTGCCGCAATCACTTATAGAAGGAAAATATCATGTACACGAAGGATACAGTCTAAGAATTGAAGAGGATGGGCTACCAAGAGGTGTCCCATAGATTGAAGATAAAGGACTATAAGGATGTGGCCCTAAGATTGAAGATGAAGGACTTCTTGGAGGTGTCCCATATATAGAAGAAGATGGGCTACTAGGATGTGGCCCAAGAATCAAAGATGAGGGACTTCTAGGACATGGCCCTAGTATAGACGAAGATGGGCTGCCAGGAGGTGAGCCACATATAGAGGATGTGGGGCTACTTAGAGGTAGCCCCCATATAGAAGAAGATGATGGGCTACTAAGTGGTGACCCAAGGTAAGATTGTGATGGAGGAATCCTGATAGATAAATAATGATTAGGTAATGAGAAGATAGGTCATGGATCAATGCTAAACCCAGGCATTTCATCCCTCAATGAAGAATGTGGAGACAAAAGAATAAGAGGAGGATCATGTTTGATGATATTAGGGTCTTCCTCTATTTTCTGACAAAAGGCATCAATTTCTTCCTCCCAATACATGAACGTGATCTTAGGGTCTTCCTCTATTTTCTGACAAAAGGCATCAATCTCTTCCTCCCAATATGCGAATGTATCGAGGTATAAAGAGGTTTCTTGCTCGCAAAATTCTAGAGGAATGTATTCATGTACCCTCATAAATTCTCTAATGGCTTCTTCATTCTAAAATGAATTAATCGGTGTGGGTAGTTGTTCTACCACAAGAGGTTGATTGGATGAATGCGACATGGGAGTTGACGTAGATGATTGATTAGAAGGAATTTGAGTCGGAGAGCTCTTTGACTGGAAGAAGGGGTCATTGAGGTGACTAAGAAATGGGGTCTTGCAAAGGCAGGGAGGACTATGACTTAGGATTCATATTAGAGGAATAATTTAGATTAGAATATTTAGAAGAGTTAGAAGACTTAGGATCATTGGGATAAGAATCTTCGGAAGAATTAGAAGAATCATAATCATACCACGTACCATGAGTTGAAGATGGGGGAAGAGGTAAGTGAACGAGTTCTTTAGCGTGAAGAATCAAGAGAGGTTTAGTTGTGACAGGAATCCTTTGATGTGAATGTTGAAACCTAGGTTCCTTACTTTCATAAGTATGTGGAACTGCGTGATAATCGGTATTTGTCAAAGACATGCCTCAAGATAGATAGTGTAGGGAATATCATAGGGGTTATTGTGTTAAAATGTTCAATAGGTGTATCTACACAACCAATGAGAGAGCATCAACATTAGGTTTCATTTTAAGAGACCTATGGGAAATCAAAGGTGGAAAATCCTTTACGAATATCCCGAGAACCACTTTTGTGAAATAGGTGAATTTTTTGGGTTTTGTGTACAAAATTTTTGCCCAAAAAAAGATTTAATTTTCAAGTCATGTGAAGTGCATGGTACAATAGAAAGATTGCATTTTCACATGACAACAAGTTTGCATGTCATGTGACAACAAGTTTGCTATCGTGTGACAACAAATTTGTTGTCGTGCGACAACAAGGTTGTTTCCACACGTCAACAAAGTTGCTATTTATGTCTCAAGACAACAAATTTTTCGTCACATGATGGTAAAATTTCTATTGTGTGAATAAAAATATTGACTCTCTTGTCATGCGTCTGCAGCCTCCCATCGTGCGTCAATAAAACATTATTTTCACACAACAACATGTTGTCGTGTGACTGTAAATATCATGTTGTGTGTCTAAAGGCTCCCATCATGCATCAACAACACATTATTGTTGTGTGTCAACAACCTCCAGGCTCTTTTCGTGCATCAACAACTTCTTGCCATACATCAATAACCTCATGTCGTGCATAACCAACCTGCCCTACAAGTTCATGGTACTTGATATGAGTATACTACCCGGTGAATTACCTAGGTTTATATAGGAGTAATTTTCAATGGTAGGTGAAGCCGAACCCTAAAAAATTATACTGGAAATTTTAGGCAAACATTGCACTAGCCTGTTTTGAAAAATTCGCCATTTCAAATTTTCCAAAAATGGAATTTTCGCCAAATTACGAATATTCGCCACTAAAAAAATCCCTAATCAAAATGATTCTCCTCATTAGACACATAATTAGCATTCTTTTCCTGATTATGTTTAGGAAGAGTCTTCATATTGGGGGATTTCTTAGGAGTGGATGAATCCATCTCCACCTCACCACTTTCAATTAATTCCTAGATGCAATGTTGTAACTTCAAACACTTATCTGTTTTGTGACCTTTAACGTGGTGGAATTGGAAATATTCATTATCTCTAAACCATGATGGTTTAGGCATTTCATCCTCATAAGGTATAGTTTTAGGATATCTAACCATATTAACCGCCTCTAGCTATTTTAGTATTGATGACATTAATTCAGATAGAGGAGTGAAAGTACGACGCTTATACTCCATAGGTGGAGCTCCCTTTACAAGATTCAAAGGAGTGTTGTTTTGAACAACTTGTACTCACTTGGAGTCTACTATCCCATCACCAATGACGTTTTTGTTCTTATTATGAACAAAATTTGGTTTGTTGTTAGATTTGGAATCGTTTTGATCGTGGGAGAAAGGTTTTAGAGTCCCCTAGCTAACAATGTTTTTTCAATTTGACTCCCTTTTTCGATTACCTCTTCGAATGTGTTGCCATAATGCATTTGCAAGTGGAACGTAATGTCTGGATGGATTTTGGGAAAAAATATATAGATTATCTACTTTTTGGGTATGGTGCAAGGAAAACGGCTAGTTAATCCTCTCCATCGTTGTAAAAATGCAACGAAGTTTTTGTTATTTCGTTTCTTGGCATTACAAAGATCTAACATGGTAACGTCATTTTCTATATTGAAAGAGAAGTGTCGTATAAATCTTTCTTCTAGTTATGGCCATGTTGATATGGATCCCTTAGGGATATTCACAAACCATTCTAGTGCCATTGATCCTAAACTTTGTGGAAACAAGTGCATAAGATAATTTTTGCTATATGCAACCTCTTGACATGCCATATAAAAGTATTTTATATGATCACGAGGGTCACCTTTTCCCTTATATTTATCAAATTTTGGAAAATCAAAATGTCTTGGGAAAGGTACTTGTAGCATGGATTTTTCAAAAGGGTAGGGACATAACTCATCGAACTAGTATTTCTTGTTATTGTTACTGGTTTGGCCCTCTTGTAATGCTTGAAGGGCATTCTTCATAGTTGACCACTCTTGATTAAAAAGTGGATCTTGCATGGGTGGCATAGGCCTATATGAAGGATTAAATATAGGTGTATTCCCACCTCTATTTGTTGTGAGAATATCTTCATAAGGATCTCTTTGTGCCTCCCATCGAGGAGTGTTTATTGGGAACTCGTAAAATGAAGCTTTAGGTTTTACTTTTGGTATAACTTGTTTCAAAACTTTTGGTTGTTCCTTATGTATATGCGATGCCAAACTTTCCAATTGGCAAGTGAGGGCTTGGACCTGTTGTTCTAACGTCACCTCTTTAATAGGTATTTCATGATGATCTTCATTAGGAGGAGGTTGTGCATGATGAACATGGTCTTCATCATCTTCACAATGAACCCTAATTGTAGGTATGTGATAGTCCCCGTCATTTTCAAAAGGCACCTCTTCATTATTTCGTCGTCCAGAAGTAGAGGCATGACATGGGTTCAATATTTTGTTAAGAGTGTGACAAGGGCAGTCTACTTCTTCTTCTCCCCGAACCATGCCGACAATAAGAGAAGGGTCTAATGTGGAAGGTAATTTGGCCCCTAGTTCCACAACCCGCATAAGAAATTCATGTTTGTTATGAAAAATATAGTCACCAAAATGGGGGAATGAAGCTCTGCATCTACACAAGGAGAATATTTCTCTCCACCACTATTGTTAACGATGAGATTATCCTCTAAAAAAGGGTTTTCACCTCCTAATATATTGGCTTCTAAATTTCATGACCCCATACTCATAGTAGGCATTACTTAGAATAGAAGGTACAATATGAAATATTTCCACTAAGGTTTATTAACAAGGGACCCTAGTCAAATTTGTGCAACGTAATGACCCTAAGTCGTCAAAAATAATGGTGACTATAAAATAGCCACAAATTTAATAGGTCAATGTGAACCTAAGAATTAAAGAATAAGCTACCCTAGCAAGGTAATATATGACACAAGTTTTTATAGAACAATACGATGATGTATAGTACTCAAAATTTAGTCACAACAAATAGTCTATTCCCTAAATTTATCTAGATAGGTTTGAAACCAAATAGTGACAACACAATATCACCAGTTAGGTCAAGTTTGAAACAAACAAGGCCTAAATGATAAGAGAATGTTGACGCGACCTTCTAACAAGATATACTAAAAACAAGTTTCTAAACACTAGAAAATTCTAAGTCTTGTAAAATGGACGATACAAATGTGAGCAACGTAACAATGCTATTTGGACACGTAATCAAGATTTGCAAGAAAGCACAATTTTATTATCAAAATGGCGTTATAGTGATGCTAAAATAGTAACCTTAACACTTACAAAATTCAAGACAAGGCTAGGGTGTAAAAACTATGTCGATGTATAGCAAGGAATTATTAAGCGTGCGAGTAGCGTAACGATACAATTTAGAGATTTAAGCCAAGTTTCACAATGGAAATGAGACATAAATGTCACAAGTGTATGGCTATAATGTGGGCAACACAACTCTAGAGAAGACAATGATACGACAACCTAGCTACAATGATAGTAAGTATCAAATATGTGTTTTGAGACACAAGGGGTTACTAGATCATGAAGACATACCATTCACACTAACAAATCTTGCATTCCTGCCACAACATGGTCATGAAATAAGAATACAAAAGTGGTGGACATGATTATATCTAGTAGGTATCTGTGTATGTAACTCATTTTTTCTCAAAATTAGCAACAAGAAAATAAAGGGATAGACCAAATGGTGTTGAAATAAACTTGGTGTTATTTTGGCAGAGTTTTGCCTTGTCTTAGGACAAGTGAAAAACTAGGAAAAAATGACACTAAGTAAATTCCGTGATGAAATGTCACACGGTTTCAACTTTAAGAGATTCTTTCCCTTGTTCAAAAACAAGAGTTTGAATCTAACAAAGTTGTCACTTTGTGAGAGCACTCAAGTATACTATCTAAGACAAAAACAATGGCTCCAAGCCGGCAAGCTTCCTAGGTGGTTCTCTCTCTAGGTGTCACAAGATATCTAAGGCGAGCTTGATTTACCATGGTTTCCCAAGGAGTATCTCAACTTTAATTTACCCCTTTAGTATAATGAGCACCAAGTGCATTTAGTTATACTTTCATTGGGGTCGCAATACGAATATCTTTGACTCTAATCTCACCAAGGCATACTAGACAAGTTAGTAGTGTGGATCACTTTCTTGTTTCATTCACAAGGTTCCCTCTTGCGTGAAGTACTTTTGTGTTCTAGGACAAACCCCATTGTTGTAGCTTAAGGCTTATGCCAAAGGGGTTATGTCTGGTTATGTCCTAGTTAAGTGGACGAGCCATAGCTCTTAACCAAAACCTGCAAATACAATGTGATGATTGTGGTGTTTTTTTAAATTTTTTTTTATACTTTATGTGGTTTTTTTCGCATCCCTTTTGGAAACCTACAATCACACGTGTAGTTAGAAATATTTTTAGGTCCTCCTTTCTTTGACTAGTGTTAGGTCCTTCACACAAATGGTTAGTAGTTCCAAAAAGATTCACAATATCATAGGAAAATAAAGAATGAAAAATGCTTGTAAATCAACTAACTACCATCAAACTTTGCAAAAACAAGGTTTATTCCCAATTAATCCAAGTGCTTCTTAATGAAAGACTAAAATTTATTTTGATTCCCAAGATCACACTAGGTGCAAGGGAAGAACATACACAAATTTTAGCCTTGATTTCTTTATTAAGTGAAAAAGCTCTTAAACTAAAAGATTAAGCACATGCAAAAATGAAGGTTTATTCTCTTAAGCACAAAATGAATGATAATTATTCCTACTTACTCCCAAGAAGCAAAAATAATGGTTTAGAGGTGCTTTTGGTTCTCAAGATCACACTAGGTGCAAGAGAAGAGCATACACAACTCTATTCCAAACTCAATCAAAGTATGAAAACATAATCACTCCTCAAACCCTAACCCAATTTACTCAAAAATCCTTTATCAAACCCTAGGAAAATTTTGTTAGGAATATTGCTCTAAAATCAATAAATTGAAAACCGACAGAATCATAAAATTGAAATTCTGGAATTTGAGAAAATTTTACCTTGATGCATGGGCGCCCCTCTTAGTGCACACTCATGCATAAAGGCGCTCATAGTCATGCAAATATGCTCAAAATCATGCACATGTGCCCCTCTATCATTTTTCACACAGACCCCAATGATGTATGGGCGCTCACAAATGAATGCACATGCACACATATTTCCTATAGATGCTCAACCTATCTTCCCGAGGCCATAAATTTTTCTCCCGAGCTCGAAATGACTCCGTTTGTTTTGCATTGGAAATGTATTGAAGTGAAATATGCAATGTCAACATAAACTTGGAGAAAAAAATTTACCAAGAATTTAGGGTATTCATTTTTAGAAAACTAGTCCTTTTCTAACATATCTAAATGCTTTGATGAATGTTGTTTTGAGAATATTTCTTGAAAAAGGTCCAATATTTGGTATTTCTTGGGAATTTTGATAGGGCTTCGCCTCCTTATATCCTACAAAAAGTAAGAAAACACAACTTCTACCACTAATCTAGTTGAAACAACTTTTAAAAATGGAAATTGATCTAAAAATTTGAAAATTACTCTAAAACTTTGAAATTAATCTAAAACTTAAAAGTACACTAGAAAGCTTGAAATTAAACTAGAAAACTTGAAATTAATCTAGGAAACTTGAAACTAATCTAAAACTTTGAAATGAAAAAAATTGAAACTAAGTTAAAAACTTAAAAATTGAATGCAATGGGGTATTCTCCCACCAGGCGTGCCAAATGATGACACCCTAAACTTTCATAATCAAATTGCAAAGATAAACAAGGAAGGCTAACACCATTGCCACCTAATAGCTAAGGTTATAAGTCTAGGAATGTAACATTAAGATATAAGCTTAAAAGAATGCTTAACTAGTATGAAAACAATACAAAATCTAATTAAACATGCCTATTAATATGCTTGAATTACCTAACATGGGCCTAAATAGACCTAAGAGGGAAATCAAATAGTAATGGTTCTACTCCAAACAAGATGAAATGGCCTCTCCAAATGACTACTTGGTCATTTTGGATATCCATCTACTAACCTTGTTGAAGGCTTTAGGCAAGGATTGAACTTGGCTATATATCATATTTATTATATGAGATGCAAATCAAAGCATGGTGTAAAGTATAAAGGAATGAGGTGCACCACTTTCATAGTTTTCCTTTCAAGAAAAACTTGTATTTTGGTGCATGTGGGATTGAAAGGCCCAAATTAGATTAGAATTTCTAATCATGATTAGGCCTTGTTAATCACAATTAGTGAATTACCAAGTGATTAAGAGGTGTGGAGCCTTAATCGACCGCTTAGGGTCAACTAGGAGGCTAGGATAAGCTTTTGAAGCTTGCTTTGAGACGTTGTGGAGGTGAATGGAGATTTTGAGTGGTTGGAAGAGTGGTTTAAGCCAATACTAGGGTATATTGACCAAAACAAGGGAAAAATAGGCTTAATTGACTTATAAACACTAATTGTCTATTTTGAAGAGGATTTTGAATTATGATCCATCGTAAAGTGGCATCCTAAATGTGAAAGAGGTTTGGTGATCAAAGAAGTGCTTGTTAACCAACCAAAGTGGCAAGAAATGTTAGTTAATTAGTAAATAGCACTAATTATAACATAATTGGGAAGAATAAGAGTGATTTGCGTGTATTTTGGCAATAAGATTGCAAAAGCGAATTTAGGTGTCTACACAAGGAACCTATGATAGTCTTAGATTTCCTTTCAAGGACTGTAATTTAGAAGATCCACTTCCAAATTTAGTGCCTCCTTTCTAAACCATGTAATTTCAAGCTTGTGTTTGAAGAAATTGAGGTTGTTAAAAGCATTCTTTATGATTTGAATGAAAGGATGGAATGTTGCTTCACCATAGAGTTGCATGTGTTGTTTAAACCATTATGTGAGGTAATTTTGAATACCGCAACATCTTCTCCCGCAATCTCGTCTTGGTGAATGCAAATCACCTCATATCTCACTCACCGCATATAACCATATACGTCCCTACGACCTCAAGCCCATGACACCACTCCACTGAGATCACCTTGACCATCTCCAAATTTATCCACCACCCCTGTCTCCTACGTCAACGACCACCTCTATTGACCACGTATGACCACCATGACTTTCCATGTGGAGAAAGTGAATATCCATGCAAAATCACAAGATTTTGATGCTTGATGCTTCCAACTATTTCCAGATCAGCTTCAAATTCATGCAAGCTTTGTGGGTAGTGACTGTAAAGTATCTTTATAGCAATTGGCTTCCAATTCTCTACAACACATTTATAAACAATGTTTATAGCACCATAGCCAATTATATATTTCTCGTTTATATCTTATGTGATTCTCACTATGTCATCATACATGTGAAAAGCCATGTCCATGTGCAATATGACCCACCGACCCATTTGCTTTCACATTGACCAGTCACCCCCATTTCCACTACAAACCAACTCGACCAACCGATCAATTTTCAATCCAATTCAACCCACCAACCCATTTAACGACTTGTTTGACTTTCATTGTTTATATAGTTTGTCTTCTTTATCATTCGAGTAATAAAAAAACAAAACTATCTCATTTCATCGTTCACTCTATAGCTTTTAATTTCATATCAATTTATCATTCCACCGCTTTTCCAATCACTTCAAGTATTTAGTGATTTCTTTAATCATTTATTTCATAAAGTTATCGTTCCCTAGTTTATATATAGTCTATTAGTTTTCATATCTTAATTACTCTAATTTTGTTAATTAATTAGATTAATTATTTTTATTTTTACAACAACACTTTTTGTAAACAAAATATTTACGACATTTATACCATTTTTCTTAACTACATCAACTAAAGACATTTATTTTCTTTTGCATGTGAAATCTACGAACTCCACGAAGTTGCGACCACAACATTACGTTGTTAAAGATCAATTGCTAAACCATAAACCCGCTACAAGTCTCCTTTCACCGATCCCATCTGCAATCGTGAATGGTGCACTTTTAAGGTACCAGACGTTCTGATCTCCATCGACCATCACCTTCACATATGCCATTATCACGTATAATCAAATAACAGAGGAAATTGATATACAAGTATTCCTCGTTTTCCCTATTTTCTCCTTTTTGCATTGTAATTTCCCTTTCCTACGTATGTCCTCGTCGAAATTTCACACTTCGTTTTGGCTTAAAAAGAACCTTTCTTTTCTACATCCTACCTAATCACATAGCTTAAATAGGGGTTTAACCTTCTACATCTCACATTACCACACACTACCTAAAACTTCACAAAAAAATCAACACATCGAAACATTCCTTTCACTTAGTTCACTGATTAGGATTTGAACACCCAACAGAAACCGATTTTAGACATTTCCCTAGCCAAAACTACTTGAAACCAGCCTTAGACTACCATTTTTTAGGCACCTTCATCATCCAATTTTATTTTCATATCTCATAATTAATCATGATGATAAAAAACTTGTTGCTTGATTTGTTTGTTAACAAGCTTCATAAACAAATGTTTCTCTATTTCATGTCTATGGTCACTCTTACTCAAGACGAAACAAAACAACAATCTGCTACATCAAATGAAATCATTTCCCTAATTCTTTCTCCCAACAAGATTCTACACTTGAGACCATACCTTATGTTACCCAACCTCCAGTATCCATGGTCTCACCTCATGAGGACCATGTCATCCAAAATTTTCCCCACCTTGAAACCAATCCCCATGTCCCTCATCAACCTAACCTTCCTAGACTAACTACATCTCCACTCCATTAGAAACTCTTGGACCACCTTATAACCCCAATAATGACTTCATACTTTGTAAATCTCCCACAATTTCTCAATCCTATCAGTCTACTCATTTGGTGAATCCTATTCCACCCATGTTAGTTCATGTCAACTCTATTCCATCCACTACTAGTATGCCTGTCCAACCATCTCAACCTCTTCACACTTACATTCCTACCCATCATGCTCCAACCATCTCAATCCCTTTAACACTCATATCCCCACTCATCATTTACCACAACAACCTACCCAACTTCAACAAACACATCATGTCCCTATTGCTCAACATCAGCCTATGCAACAATCTCAACCCATGACACATGTTAATCCTTATCAAACAATTTCCCAAACACCCACACATCCAAAAATTAATCAACCATCTTATCAAATGATTCTGCAAACACCCACACATCTACAAATTTATCAACCACCTTATCAAACAATTCCCCAAACACCCCATCCACAATTTTATCAAATGATTCACCAAACACCTACACACCCATAAACTTATCCACAACTTAATACTTATCAAGCTACATTTCATGCCACATAACCAATCCAATCCCAACCTAACATCGCATCAAAAAATCCTATTCATGCTTTAATGAATAGGATGGCTAGTCTAGAAGCTGCTACCTTGGTGCATGTTACTTTATCTTACGAAAAATCAAGAACGAACTGATTCATCCATCGGTTCATATCAAACCTTACCCTCCTCATTGGGAGCTTCCCAAGTTAATTAAGTTCAACAACAAGGAAGATCCCCAATAACATCTATGAACATTTAAACACGCATGTTACCTTATTACACATGGTCAAGATCTAATCTTTCACACTTTCCCCATGTCCTTGACTCCCATGTGTTATACTAGAACAATAATATCCCGCAATATTATATATTCTCCTTCGCCTAACTTGCACAACTATTTTTAGAACACTTTTCAATTAACATTGTGCGTAAAATAACTATCAATGATCTATATGCCATCCGACAGTTTGAAGATGAGTCCATCGCAGAGTTTTTTGAACGATGGTATGGTGTTATAAACCAACTATCCTTTTCTCTTCTTCAAACCGAACTCATCGAAGTTCTTCTCACGTTCATGTGTAAAGCATACATCATCTACCTTGCAAATCCAATCATTCCAAACGCTTGACGAAGGCTTAAACATGGTTCAGAAACTTAAAACCCATGCCATTGAAAGCAATGTCATTTTAAAATTAGATTGACCAAACCTAAAATTGAATTTATTAAACCATCCACACATAATGACACATTTAAGGGTGCAACCAAATTCATGGTTATTAAGTCCTCATCCACACCTATGTCAAGCATGTGGCCTCAACAATAAGCCCCTAGACCATCTCCTAGCTATACCCCCTTAGGGAATCCTATAGTTCTATATTTGACAAGTTGATGGCAAGTACACTCCATCCAAATTCCTCCCATATGACCATGGATAACTCACAACCCAAGACTATTTGGTATCATGAAGCCCACTATTGTAAATATCATCGTCAAAGGTCACGACATTGAGAAGTGTCGTTCCTTCAAAGATCGTATCCAAAAACTTATAAATCAAGGGGATATCCAAATCAACAGCTCCACCACTTCACCTAGCAAACCCCTCGAACCAATCAACCAAACGAATCAAGATACCCCATTTACATCTCAATTATCAAATGCTTACGCCATTGACACCATCAATCAAGATTTCATCTCATCACCGAATCCACATGTTCCTACCTTAGACATTATTCCCACTCCTTATTTAGAACCTATCGTATCCACAACTATCACACCTATATCAATTTTTACTCCTTTCCTATACCTATACCTACTCCTACCCTTACCACATCCACATCAACTTTGACTATACCATCTACTTCATCCACTTCGATCATGCCCCAATCTACCACATCAGATTCATCCTTAGCACCTATTTTGACCCCATTGATATACACACCTATCCCTACATCTCTCACATCTATTCCTTCACCCACATCTACATCAAACAAACCTATCCATACATCCACACCTATAACATCAACCCCATTCACAAACATATCATTCTTACCCCTCGAAACATTTATGAAACAACCATTCCCACCTACTTCTACACCCGATATTACTCCTACATTTACTGCATTACCTATCATATCTACTCCATTGGTTACCACATCCCCTTCATTAGATTTGACTACCTTACCTACATCCATTCCACCTTTACCCATTATACCATCCTTAGAGTCAATCCCAATTCCTCCTTCCACACTTTTTTCGTACCAACCACACCAACTACCTTAACCACATCCACATCAAATTCAACTATACATACCACTTCATCCACACCTGCATGCCCCAACCTCATCATATTCAGCCCCTTAACCACATCTATATCAAACATACCCATAACCACATCAATTACATTTCCAAATGTTCCAATTATTCCTACGTCCATATCAATCCCAACTACCACTATATCTATCATATCAACAAATCCACTTACCCCTACCTTGAAATCTTCATCACCTATACCTATATCCTTGCCCATGACCACATCACCCATTTTATCCCAATATTATTTACTTAATCCTTCTATCACACTGACCAAATCCTCTTGATTGAAACTCTATCGATGATACCCCTTGAAAAATTTATAGAACAAACACCTCCACCTTGAGACAAACACAAGGGGGATCCGTTCTCCCTCTACAAAATCAATTATTTCCACATTGACCAAACCAAAACCTACACAATCCAAATCTCACATAGACCTTATTAATCGTATCATACAAATACCTCTTTCTCCATTAATATCCACACCTACATTGCAATCTTTAGATCCTCCAGTTGAGATTATTATCGTCCCCGCCAAAGGTAAATCTTCATGATCAAAATATAAGGCTTGTGGTAAACATCCCCAACATTCTCATGTGCATCCTCATAATAAGTCAGGTCTTCCCTCTTTTCAGCAATCCAATGTTACGACATCTATTTTAGGGTCAGTCCCTTCATCTAATACACCTTGTAACGATAAATCCCAATCCAAATGATCTACCCTCCTCTCAAAATTGATTCATCTTTTAAGACATCTAATTCACCTATCCGATATGTGTCCACTTCTTCCACTAACTCCAAGCCAAAATATTCTATCAAAACCCATAAGTGTTACCTTCCCCATGACACTTCGATTGGGTCCTACACAGACATCCTTCGACATTTAATTCAAATATCTGCCATCATGATTCCTCCCATTAAATATTTTAATTCCCATAGTCCAAATACATCGTGGTTCAATCCCAATTGTAGTTGCACTTATCATCGTACCCTAGGCCATGAAATTAAACATTATAAGGCCTTTCACAATCATCCATAACCTTATTGATAAATATGATTTCCTCATTCAAGGGGAACATCCTTCTCCATATACATCTAATCTAATTCGTATCCCATCCATTGGGTTTCCCATGACTCCTCCATCCACATCATCCCTTAACATCTCTCCCCGCCATGACATTCCTCACAAGGAAGGCCCTTCATTGTTCATCGAGTGCTCGTTTATCTTGCCGATCACCCTCATGGTCTCCCACCATTTATCCAATCCAAATCCAAAACAATCATATCTTAACTTCTTCGACATTAACTAATTCATCCACATCTAATATAATATCTCTCTCACTAGGGGGACATCCTCCCCTCGTCCCCAAACAACCTTCCACATTAATTCATCTCTTATCCATCCTTATAACTTCTTTGATGTTGGGGGACTTCACTTTTGACATCGTCTTATTTAATCTCATCCAATCTTAAATCCAAATTAATCTTGTCCAAATATTCATCTCTTTTTAAAGCCCAATTTTGTGGCCATATTCATCTCCCCCTTGAGGGACCATGTTTTTTAAGTCCACCATTATGGTCATACATGTCCCTTCCTTTGGGGCACCATATTTATTCCAAAGTCTACACTTGTGGCCATGATTTTATCTCAAAGTCCACCTTTGTGGCCATGCTTGTTTCTCCGTTGGGGGACCATTTATTTTCATCCTAAGCCCACTTTTGTGGCCATTTTTCATCTTACCAGGATGTATTTTTCTCACTTCCTCACTTTCGTAAGGCAACGTATGGTTTCCATCTTATCTATCTCACGACATCTTATCCAATCTTTTTCCCATTAGAAATCCACCCTTGTGGTCATATTTGTCCCTCTCTTGTGGGACCATCTACTCGTATCGTTAAGGACACATATGTTTGCTTCCTTAAGGGTAACACATAGTTTTTAATCTTCCCTCATCGACCTCGTCATCCTATCCAACTTTCATCTCATTTTGAACATGAATTTAATCAATACATTAAATTTGGCTTCCCTTGATGGTAAATCGGACACAAAACCTCTTAATACATTGCACTTGTGACCATTATACTGTTAACATACCTACCAATGAGCACTTAGTTATATCCTTAGATCATTCCTCCATCAATAACCTCTTCCATCTATCATTGTAATGATTTGGAATTATGTGGTTTTCCGTCACTTTCCTAGACATGTCCTTAAATATGGGCACCATGGCTCTATCCATAGCATTTTTCTTATGGATATGTTCTCCCTTCTTGGTGAGAACTCCATGATCATTACAATCATCACCTTCTTATTTACCTATTCAAACCAAATAAAGGGTTTAAGGGTGTCACTTGTATAATCATCATCCCCTCCTACGTGGTCTACCCGCTACACCCAGTTCTTCCCCATAAAATAAAAAATAAAAAGAAATAAAAGTAACAATTATGGATGCTCCTATCTCATGCTATCTTATCCAAAAACAAACTGATCCTCAAGTATAGCTATTCATAAAAACATAGACTGCTCTTTCGAAGGACAACTATCATACATATATTATCCTGCCATCTAAAAAAAAATTCAAAAATCCCAAAGAAAAAAAAAAGTAGACCATACCCTCGAAGGATGGCTACTCTCTTATCATGGTAGTGAAGGCTTCCTCTATTGATCAACCTTTTATATATCATAACATCCTAAGAAAACTTCCCGTATCGATTAGCTTTCTCATATGCATTGCAAACGTCCCACATTGCTCAGTTTACATATTCCCCCTTCCCAACGCTGGGCATAGTTCTAGGAACAACCACCTATGGAGAATCCTCTTCCCACATACAAGTTACATCTAAAATCCCTTTGTCGTGTCGACATTAGGTTTATGGGATTATTGCATCCATATTTCCCTCATGGTCATTTGGTATAACTCACTGTCGTTGGTTATGTATTAACACCCACTAATGGTTGTAAGTACAATGCCTTGAGTAGTTTCCTTTCTTATTTACCTCCAATCCGGTTCAAGAGGCATGGTTTACCCATATCCTCCTTGCTACAATTATGTGTTTATGTCATTTAAGGTCACCTTTTATCAAATTCACATTCTTCCATATCAAATTTCAACCCATGAAATATATATATATATATGTTTACCTTTAATTTTAGATGGCATATCTTACAATCATCCATAATTCCATGAATTCTATAACATCTATAAATGCTCTCGCTAATATACTTTCTCGGCTTGCCGATCCTACTTAACCACTCATGTGGCATGATGATCTTACTTAAGAGTCCCTCTTAAGGATGATATGTCATCTTGCACTCCCCCATCACTCCACATTCTCACCATCCACATTTTCTTGTCAGTCCCCATCATCACATCCTCTCACCTCCTCTTTCATTCTCACAAATACTACCTCTTGTTTTCCCACTTTTCATCTCCATCATCCCTCGCTTGGAAATCTTACTTAACCACTTCCATCTCATGGCAACATCACTTAAGGGTCCTTCTTAAGCTAAACTCATCATTATGGACTTCTCCCTCACCTCATTCTTCATTCCCTTTGTTGATCGTTTCTTCCTCCTGGTCTTCCCTACCAACCACATTTTCCTCCTACCATTATCCTTTCTCAACCTATCATATCATAGAGTGCGTATACAATATTACGCTTGTCATCACATTCCTTTCCCTATTTTCTCTTTCTTGATCCATCATCCTTTATACCGTTTCTTTCCATTCTTTCCATGTCCCATTTCCTCATCTTTACCTCTTTCATTCTCATCCACGACATCCTCTCCTCACCTTTGTCTTGGCACAAACTATTATCCCTCCTTTCTTTACCCTTTCCACTCCATATTCTTGAATTCTCCCACATATCTACCCCCATGCTTACACATCATTGTTGTTGGTATTTCCCTAACATTATTTCATCATCATCTTCATTTCCGTGTTTATAATTACTTGTGGACTTCTCCTTAAATTCACTCATCCCCATTGTGTGCAACACTATCCACTCTTTTTGACCTCCTCCATTCTATCTTCATTCCTTCCTTCCCGTATGCACACCAATAATTATCGGTGGACTTATCCTAATGTACTTTTGTTGGCATTACTTCCTACATCCTCCATTCTCATTTTTCCTCCCCACCTCTTAATCTTTGTCCTCCTACGAAAATCATTATTTGTGGGATCCTCCTAACGTCCCTTAACCGGCATTGATTCTTTTATCCCCTATCCTCTCTTCACTCCCTTTCCTTATCCCCACCTCCACCCTTTCTTGTCACTTCTTCCCCACCTCTCCATATTCCCTTTGCCCTCTTCAATATCTCTACTATCTTCATCATATACCCTCTCTCTATTTTCTCATCATCAACTTATCCACGAACTTATCTCCACATGCATCTCCACATCTTTTCCAATATGTGTTATTGATTTGTAAACTATCTACTTTGGAATTCGTTCAAAAAATCACAATTATATTGTTGTTCTACTTTCAAATAGAAAATGACAGTTGAGCTAGTGATTGAATTGTTTATGACTTAAAAATGAAATTTGCAAAGAGAAACAAATCAACACACACGCATACGCCAAGGATTTTTATCCTTAAAACATCCAATGGAGGAAAACTAGTCGTGAAGGGAAAACAAATCTTTCTTCCCTTTTTATCTTATTGGCCATTTAAAATATAAGAGATACATACTTTAGAATAAGTGTGAAAGGAAATTGAATATGTCTCACACTTCCTCCCAACTACATGACAAGTTGACTACTTTTTTCTCAAATTATTTTTTCTACAAACTCAAATTCTAGCACTTAGAACTCTTGCACTTGCTCCCATAAAATATCTTACTTCTAATAATAAAAAATATCCTTCCTACATGTATTTATAGCCTTTCTCATGTCCTCCCGTGCACTTTGAAGGATGAAAGGTCATGGAGGAGAAGAGATACAAATAACCTTTCCAATTCTAGGACTATTTGTTTTGAATTTTATTTTCTATCCGAAAGTGATAGGACTGCCGCCCAACGTAGACCGGTGATCACATGACCGCTGCCCTAGCTAGGCGGCGGTTATAGGACCACTGACCTAGTTGGGTGGTGGTTTTGTAGCCGCCACTCTATCTACGCAGTGGAGGTTCTATTAACATATAGACAGAACCTCTATTTCTTCATTTTCCTTCTTTGGTGTTAACTGATTTGATGAAGTAGAGTTATTTTAGATCCCTATGGATCACACCTCCCCTGTTTAGGAGGATTTTGGTCCCACAAAATCTTAGTGGGGAGTAGATGAGGAAATAATTCAACCACTTACTCCTTCGAGTACCACCGGCCTTGCCTTTGGTGTCTTCCCTTTCAGCCCAACTTGCCAAGACTCTTGCGGACCTCTTCTAGTCTCTCTGATCTTCTGTTGTAGCACTACATCCTCCTCCAATTCACCTCATGAGTCCAAGACGTAATCCTCAATGGAAGGTAATAACTATAATAATTCATCTTCATCTAGCATGGATGGCTCATATAGGTGCAATTTCTCACAATTTACTACTGAGTACATCCTCATAAATGGCGTAAAATCAAGTCGAAAGGCATTTTCTCCATCTTGCTCCAAATGGTGAAGGGTCCATATCGTAGTGGCTTGAGCTTCCATACTTGATCTTGTAGTCTCTCCTTGCTCAAGAAAATCCAAACTTTGTCTCTAACATGAAGCTTATGCTCTCTCCTTTGTGCTTGATCGTGGCTAGCCTTGTACTTGGCTTGAAATTTCTCTAGCTATTCTTTGACTTTGAGATGGATTTTATGGATCTTCTCAAGGAATTTGTTTGCTCTAGTCACATATGTGTCTCATGTCTCCTCCTCATCCTACTACTCAACTACTATGTCCAACATATTTTTAGGTGGATATCCCAAGCATGCTTCAAATGGTGACTCAATAGTGGATGTGTGTCTTTGTCCGAGATTGTAGGAATGTTGAATGTAGGCTAAGGACTCATCCCAAGTCCTTGGGTATTTACTATTATACCCTCTAATCAATCAGTATCAAATTCCTATTCACCACCTCTGTTTGTCCACTGTGTCTGTGGATGGAAAGTTATGCTCCTCTATAACATGGTATCCATCTTGTCCCACAACGTAGTCCAAAACTTCCCCAAGAACCTAGAATCCTGTCAAAAACAATAGAATTTGGCAAGCTAAAATGCACCCATACATTAGAAAAGAAAATATTTTCTACCTCATGTGCTTTTACTATCTTTTTACATGCCATAAGAATACACATCTTACTAAATCTATCAACAACAACATAAAGATAGTCATGGCCATGTTTAGACATAGGTAATCCTCCTATAAATTCCATAGAAATGTCCTCCCATGGACAAGTAGGTACTGGAAAAGGCATATACAAACCCTCCTTCCTAGTCTTAGGCTTATTGGTACAACAAAGTTTACATCCACGTATAAATTTTGATACTTCTTCTTGCATATTGGGCTAATACACGTACCTTTGCAAGTGGGATAGGGTCTTACCAACACCGAAATGTCCTGCTACTTTCAAGGTATGTGCTTCCCTCATCAATAGAATTATTTCTTTTCTCAACACACAAAAATTTCCCTATCGGTAGAGAAACTCATCCTTGAGATAACAATCTTTGATCCCCGTCCTTTCAGCCCCTTTGGACTGCAACTGCTGAAATGTCACCCCAAAGTCTCTATCCTTGGAATATGCCTCTTTGTAAGCTTCCTTTGTGAAGGTCTCGATCTAAGAGATAGTGACCAAGTAGGAGATTTTCTCCTATGTATGCAGCCTAGACAACATGTTCACCACCAGGTTTGTACTAGCTTTCTTGTATTTGATCACCAGATGGAATTGCTAAAGGAATCCCATCCATTTGTAGTGCCTTTCTTGCTGTAATTTAGACTATGTTTGTAAATACTGGAGAGGTTTGTGGTCAGTGTGCACAATAGTTTCTTTACCCAACAAATAATGCTTCCATTTTTTAATTTCCTGAACTAGTGCATACATTTCCTTATCATATACTTGAATATCCTTTAACTGTTGAAGTAAATTTTTTAGAATGATAGCATATGGGTTTACCTCCCTAAAGAAACACTATGCACCCATAGCATAATCACTGGCATTTGTCTCTACTTCAAAGGGATGCTGCAAATTAGGAAGAGCAAGTACGACGCGCATGACTAATCTTGTATTTCAATAACTCAAAGGATTTATCTTGTTCCTTACCCCAGTCAAAACCCTTACTCTTTGCGACCACTATGTGTAGAGGTGTTGCAATCGCGGAGAATCCCATAATGAACTTCCGCATGTACTGTACTGATCCCATAAAAATCCTAGTCTCGGTGGCTCTTGTTGGTGTTGGCTAGTTGGTGATGGCTTCCAACTTCTTTGATCCACTCATAGCTCTCCTCCTCCAACCATGTGCCCAAGATAGACAAGTGACTGTTTGGAAAATTCATATTACAAAGCAATTGTTTCTCCTTGAGAACTTGCAAGACTTACTACAAATGAGTTAGATGTTCCTCCCATGTGGCACTAAAAATCAAGATATCATCCAGATAAACAATGGCACATGAATCTATGAAATCCTTCAAGACATCATTCATCAATCTCATAAATGTAGCAGGTGCATTACACAAACCAAATGGAAGTAATAACCACTCATACAGCACTCGATTTTTCTTGAAGGCAATTTTCCATATATCCTCCTCCTTCATTCTCGACTTGGTGATAACCTAATGTGAGATCAAACTTAATGAATAATTTGGTATGTTGAAGCTGGTCCAAGAGATAATCTATGTGGGGAAGTGGATATATGTTCTTTATGGTGATCTTGTTCAAAGTGAAGTAGTCGATGCACATTATCCAAGAACCATTTTTCTTTGGCACCATCACAATAGGTGAACCGCACGGTGAGGTGGTCGGACGTATCACACCCTAGTCTAGTAGTTCCCGAAGTTGTTTCTTTACTTCAAGACTCTCGATAAGGATTTCGTGTACAACCCAATTTTTAGTAGAGGGGACTCGCAATAGTTGAATCTCATGCTCTACTTCTTGTTTTGGTGGTAAACCACTAGAGCCTAAAACTTCTTGAAAATACAGAATAATAATATCCAAATCTTGTTTTCCCCGGTTAGAAATCTTTGAAACTTCTACCACATCTTTTTTATCCTTTAACAAAAGTAAACAAAACGGATTATGATTTTCCTAAATAATTGATTTTCCTTGGTTAGGACTCACCATAATAACACATGACTTACGTTGGTGTGCCCGGATGTTATAGCTGATCCCATCCTTGACCCATTTGTATTGGTTCTCCCTTCTCATAAATATAGCATCCCTGATATACAAGTAAGTACTCCCAAAAAACAACATCAAATGCATCAAGTGGAATAACATTAGCCTCCAATACATCAATATACTGGGAATTTATCCCAAACTTGACCTTACATCTTTTTTTACCTAAATTTCAATACCCTTCTTCACCCAACCCAAAGGATAATGGTGTGGATTATCGTAAGTCTTAAGAACAACCTTCTTTACAACCGCTTCAAAATCAAGTTAGACCGAGAGCCGGTATCAACCAAAGCATTTACCTTAGTTATCTTGATCGGATTTAGATCTGGAATAGTCTACTCATCTCCTCTTCCTAGTTGTCCATGTTTTTGGTTGTGCATCCAAGCCTCTTTTCTACATTAGAGTCATCTTTGATTTCCACCTCCCTTTTGTCTTTATAGATGTTATGGAATTCTTTGAGTCCTTCATTCGGTTCTTCGAATGTAACTATGGATGAAACTTCCAACATGTAGCGCCAATATGACCATTGATATCATATTTCTTGAAAAATTCTTGGGATCTTTACAAGTATTTAAAGTAGTGACAACTTGTTTACCTTTTCCTTTCCACTTACCTTTGTTACTTGTTTTCCCATGTTCTTTCTTCTCGCTAATTTTTAGACTTCTTAGTATAGTCCTACACACTTTGACCACTACCTTATCTAAAATACTACAATTTAATCATTTGGTTAGTCTTGTGGCCAATGGGATAGAAGTTAGCTCTAAGTAATACTTTAAATTCTTGTCAAGATTTCACAATAGTGCATTTCTTCTTTTCACAAGTGGCTAGATGGGTTTCCCACCAAACCAGAGCATGTCCCTCCATCTTGAGATGTGAAAAGGTGATCCTTCATGACTCAGTGACATTATGGATGCTAAAGTAGACTTCCAATTGTTTTAACCATTTATCAAGAAATTATGCATCTACTTGTCCTTCAAAGCTTTTAATTTCAACTTTCATCTCAACTTTAAAAGGATAATGATAAGATTTTACCTTCTCTCTTGCATTTGAAATTTCTTCTTCACACTCTTCCCCATATTATTCCTCATGGTGGCTCCTTCCTATGCCAAATTTTTTGGCTAAGCCTCAAACCACTGAATCCATGGAGTATTGCTTAACAGAAGCCGTCTTCTGCAAATCTGCAAGGTCTTCTTGTCTTCTAAACATGTTATCCATCATGGTCTCTAGCATCTCGATTCTACAAACCAAGTTCTCTTCCTCCATTTGTCCTCAAATTCTCTGTTTCCACTTCTTTGTAGAAATATCTGGATCGCAAGGTAAAGCCTCTTTTCCTTTAGATCTTGTCATTGTCATAAAAATCCAAGAACAAATACCACAGTCCTAGATACTTGTTAGCTATGATACCAAAATGATCTGTAAACTATCTACTTCGAATTCGTTCACAAAATCACAGTTATACTGTTTTTCTACTTTCAAATAGAAAATGACAGGTTGAGATAGTGATTGAATTGTTTGTCTTAGAACTGAAATTTACAAAGAGAAATGAATTAACACACACACCTACGTTAAGGATTTTTATCCTGAAACCTCTAAGGAGAAAAATAGTTGGGAAGGTCAAAAAATATTTCTTCCCTTTTTATCTTATTGGCCAATTCAAATATAAGAGATACAAACTTTACAATAAGTGAGAAAGTAAATTGACAATGTCTCACACTTCCTCCCAACTACTTGACTACTCTATTTTCTAACTCTTTCTTCTACAAACTCAAATTCTAGCACTTAGAACTCTTATACTTACTCCCATGAAGTCTCTTACTTTTGATGATCAAAAATCTCCTTCCTACATGTATTTATAGCCTTTATCATGTCCTCCCATGCACTAGAGGATGGGAAAGGTCATGGAGGAGAAGAGACACATATAACCTTTCCAATTTTGGGACTGTTCATTTTGAATTTTATTTTCTATTTGAAAGTGACAGGACCACCGCCCCAACACAGATTGGCAATCACAAGACTGCCACCCTAGCTGGGCAACGGTTATAGGACCGCCGCCCTAGTTGGGCGGTGATTTTGTAACGTCCACTCTACACAGAGTGGTGGTCCTGTTAACATATAGACAAAACCTCTGTTTCTTCATGGTTCTTTTTTGGTGTTGACCGATTTGATGAAGTAGAGTGATTTTGGATCTCTATGGATCGGTCATTCCTCCCCTCCATCTTCTCTTTAAATTCCTAATACTTCTCACTCTTCATTGAGTATCTCCATTTTTGGTTTCCTTCCTTTTGCATCATTTTCTCAGTTTTCCTCCCCTCCTTTTTCCCCTCATCTTATTTCACTTCCTATGTATAATCTTCATCCCCTTTTTACTTTGTGTTTCCTTATTACTTCCTCGGTGATAACTTAGCTCTTTAGTGTTGTCCCATCTTTTTATCATCTCACCCTACACATGCATTTCCATGCGATCTGCTTCCATATTATTTACCTTGATTTACTGTCACGGTAACTGGGCCCTTTAATCTTCTCTCCATATCCACCTTCATTTCTTCCCATGTTATTTTTGTCTTCGAGGATACCATAATGGCCATCCACTACTACCTTTTCCCTCGCAAGTGCCTGCTCTACTTTTTGCTTGGAAAACTTCGATCATAATCTTCCCCACCATTTCCATGACTCAAAAGTATTAATCCCCTCACTTGGGGCATATTACCCTAGCATCCGTATTCCAACTCACCTTCTTAGTTTCTCTTCATTCCATGTGTTGGGGCATCATTATTTTTATCCTCGTCCCTTTTGCGGATGCATGATTTTTCGCTTGATTCCTCACATACAAAGGATTTTGCATACCTTTCGCATTTAGTTGCGCATACTTTGATGTTTACCTATGACCCATTGGTCATCATGGTTTACATCCATACTGTAGTGGTACTCACCCACTCAATGGTCCGTTGAACGTTGTCGCTCACCTCTGTTGAGACCACAATTGTCCTCTACCGATGTGATATTGGAGTCACTGCAATATTTTTCATTGTTGTCACGATCCTTTTTTCTTGGGTCATCTTGCCTTCGCTTCGCATTTCATCCATCTTTTCTTCACCCATCCGATCTTTACCATCTATCTCTTTCAAACTCATGATTGAATTCCTTTATGTTGTCAATCCCAAGTTTGAGGGGGAACACTCAATCAATAATATTTTCATCGTTTTTGTCTCGCGATTTTCCCAACACAAACCACTCATTAAAAAGGGGAAAATGTAGACACCGGTTTCTGGTATTGTTCATCCTCTTCACCCCACGTTTTCCCTCCTTTATTAGGCTCACCCATTCAAATCCATTTTCCCCCTCAATTTGAATAACTCCCATTTCCCACCAAAAATACATGTTCAATTAATCAATCTTAATTGATTAATTGATCCCCTTTTAAATACCTAAACCTCATTATCCAAATATTCCAATTAAGTCATATCATCCCACCTCATAATTAAATAATCCAAAAACTTCCAAATCATGTCCCCCACCATCAAATAATGAGCCCCAATCAATCAAATAAAATCTATTATTTCACCTAATCACTCAAATCATGTCCCCCCACTTAGTGACTAGGGTTGCTTTATCTAACCCGGTTACCTAATAGCCCCTAATCTAACCATATCTCCGCATATAATTACATGCCTCCCCTCTTTTAAAAATGATAAGCAAGATTGAGGTATTGAGGTTTTTAAGAGTGTCATTTTTTTAGAGGTTTTAGAAACAAGTTTTTAGAAGTTTGAAGAGTCTTGAGTTTTGAGGTTGGAAGTAAGTTTTGAAGTCAAGGAAAACCTCTGCCATTATAGCTCTCCTCCAAGTTTTGAAGTCATCCACATACCCTTGAAGTACCCTTGTCATCCCATTTACTTGGCATACTGTACTTCTCTGCTTCTACATGCTATCTACGGTTCATCATTTATTTCTATCTTTCTAGACACGGGGTTGACATCCTCTAAGGGAGTTAATAGCCTCTTGAACCGACATTGTTTGGGCACCCCCACATATATATGTCTAATCGTATTTGTTGTAGTTTTGTAGACATTATCACAGATCCATCTATTTGGCACCCATATATCTATATCCACATCTGAGGCACCTTAAGCCCTCCATACTTTGAAGTTGTTGGTGGATTTTAGTATCGGTGCATTCACCGCATGAGAATGAAGTCTCCTATCCAATAGAGAGAGACATGATAAAGTGTGGAGTGATAAAAATGTGAAGTGTGGAAGATAGAGAAGAGGAAGTGGAAAATGATGATGATGACCAAAGACAATGGTCAATTAGTACTTTTCTTGCTTAGAATCATACAAAAATGGTATGTGATTAGGACTAGAAATATACCCAAAATGCATGATTTAGTGTCTACATATCCATAATTTTAAAGGTTTCAAGACTAGAAAGATTGAAGTCAAGACTATATAAATTAGGTCATGACCATATAGTAGTTATATAGTCTTTCCCCTTATCATTTTCTAGTTCCAAGATTGGTACCAAATAATTTGTAGTCTTTGATCTGTATTTTTATCTATGTTGCACATTTGGATCATTCCTTCTCTTTCCTCTATAGTTATATTTCTCTCTCCTCTTGTGTATTTTCAAGAAATTACTTCATGTTTATCAAATGTTACAAGTTTGAACACATAATTCTAATTATGAATGGTTAATTTGGAAGGTAATTGATCAGAAGTTAATATTTATTTGTAAAGGAATAAAACATTTTTTTTCTATGACAGTTTTACATAATGTCATCACAGTGTTAGCTAACCGTTAATGTTTACTCACGGGTTATCTTACAATTTCTCGTAAATTTTCTAGAATGTGGCACTCTTTTGTTTGTCCTTCATATTATTTAGCAATTAATTTTTAGGAATTACAAGCTTTGATAGTTCTAAAACTAAGTGGACTTTCCTTATTGGTTCTTTATACTCTTCAAGTTCAGACGTAACAAGTTTTATCAGTTATGAGACTACGTGGAGCTTGTTGATTCATTCGCTATTCACAAATTGATAGGACAAGTACTTGCAAATTTAAAACCTTGAATTCTCTTCAAGAAAGGACACTATGTAGAAGTTATTCATTCATGTGTTATTCACATCATTACATCTTCAAAAGACTTATCAAGGACTGACATTACACTTTGCGAAACAACACATATATGTCTTATTGGCTCGCTTGTAATATTTCGACAAAGCCTTAGAAGATATTGGCTATGAAAAAGTAAAGTAACATGGAATATTAGTATTTGTTAAAAACCAACAAGGTTATCAAAGGATTGACATTGCGAATTATGAAGTAACTTGGAGATTTTTATTGGCTTGCACTTTGCAATGACCGAAATGACCTACAAAATAACTCATATTGCAAAAAAACTAGTATAAGCGTGGAGCTTTCTTATTTGATTCGTGATGACTAATAGAGGTTATGTAGAGTTTGACACTACAAAACCATACATATGTGGTGTTTTCTTATTGGTTCACACTTCACAATGAAACATACTGACAAGAAAGATTGTATAATGGAAATAGGGTAAGAATTGTACATATGTGGAGCCTTCTTATTGGCTCACCTTTTGCACTTTGACATGGTTCTTACAAAGGAAACAACATGCGAAGCTATCAAAGCTTGCCACATGGAATTAACAAGACTTAATTTTAAAGGTGAAAAGACTAGAAAAATCCATGGGAATACAAGATTCAAATAAGATGAAAAATTTTCATACTCAAGCACCTGATATTCGAGTTATTACAGAGATTTTGGAGTCCAAATTCAAGAAATTATGAAGCAAAACAAATTATTTATATTTTCGAGTTAAATAAATTTACATATCTACAATTGCTCAATTTTTTCAAATTTTATCATCAAGTATAAATAAGGAAAAATATATTATCGAAACAATGTACTGATTATTTGAACATTATATGAAAAAATTTATCATATATCTACAAAATGGAAGCTTCCAATGTATTGATGGTGGATCATTTAAATCATTTTCTTGACTAGGTCTCTGAATTTGTTGACAATCAACTAGTGCAATAGATCCATCCCCGTCTCCAATAGGGCCACCTATCATATTTATGGTATTGTTATCAACCCCTCCTTTCATTAATTGACTTCCATATTGACAAAAACCCTATAATAGGAAAATTATTCACTTCATACCATGATGTGTAAATTCTCAAACATTTTCTAAATTTTTGTCAAGCTTGTTTCGTAATTTTGACTTTATAAATGAAAAGGCACTAAAAATATCTCATCTTCAACTAAACCCAAAATCATTGTTTGACATAGATCATCCAATGAGAAAAACTTGTTCATGGTTTCCTATAAAATAGTACTTAATCCAATTCTTTTCCATAGGTTGGTTATTTCTCCACACTCAAAGGGATTATTTAAACATTTGAATTTCTCAATCATTATAGAGGCGAATTCATAGGATTGATAAAGAAAATTTTCTTGATTAAAATACCTAGAAAATTTATTCCATTGATATCAATAAGCTTACAAAAATGTTGAATCAATGTAGTCAATATCTTGTGGTAGTCTTCCTGCAATGATCTTTCATTTTGGACACTATTCCAATAGGTGGGATTTACTAAAGCCATTGCTTCAAGTAAAGCATCCCTACTAAAATGTTCCCTTATTTCTTAGGGAAATTAAACTTTCTCTTAGCCTTACCCTTGTTGATGATACAATGTTATCAAAGAACATCTCTATGATAATTACCTTCTCAACTTTACTCGCTACTATTCAAAGGAAGTGCATTGGTATCTCATATCCATGTATAGAAGCAAATAATTCTCTAAACAAGTTTAACCTCAAAAAGCTACTTGGATTTCTAATATTTATCAAATTATTCCAGCTATCAAACTTTGAACCTAAAATATTAGTCTCATTGAGAAAAAAATATTCTATTGCTAGACAAACATGTTTCCTCAAACTAGAAAAATTAGCAATATATAGTTCTTTCTTGAGATTTTTTAATTAAATGATGCATTTCATCCAACATGGGAAGGATACCACACAACATCAGTAATGTATCTATACTAGTCAAATGATGTATCAAATCTCGAGCCTTGTCCACTTCCATGTGATTCTCGCCACATTATATATAGTTCTTCTTGAGCTTGTTTAATTAAACGATGCTTTTTCATCCAACATGAGAAAGAGACCACACAACATCACTAATGTCTCTATAGCAGTAAAATGATGTATAAAATCATGAGCCTTGTCCACTTCCATGTGATCTGCCACATTATTCCCAATAAGGATTGATACTCATCATACACCCTACGAATCAGTTGATATAATGAGACCCACCTAGTGTTGACATCTTTTAATAGTTTATTCCCATTTGTCAATCCTTATACAAACATTTGTAACTCCAAAACCTTTTAAGATGATGACATAAATAAGCATGTACCTCTCGAACAAGTTCTTCAACTTTTGCTACATGTTTAAATTTATTGACTATTTTGTATGCTAGATTCATTTTATGAGCCATATAATGAATGAAAATCATTTATGGGAAATGAGATGTTTAGATTCTTACTCAAAAACCAATATGTGACCTTTTATTATAGATGTTCCATCTACCTCACATATACCAACTTTGTTGCAATTGTAGAATCATCCATGCCACGATCTCCTTCAAACTTCTTATTACTAGAGTTCACAAAGTTTTAAAATTGGAGTTCTCTCTTATCTTGTGAATAACAAGTGAGGTTGTCTCACATGAATCTCAATAGTTTAACCATGGATAAAAACCCAAGCAATATTATCTATTTCTATAACCTCATCAATAGACAAAAAGGTGCGTATCGTGTAGACTTAATTTTTTTTTCAAGTCTTCTTTCTCAACCATAGCTACACATTTTCCCAATCCCAACCACTAATTTTAAACCACTTAGAATGAGGAAAGTGTGGGACATGAAGAAAAACAACATCTTCTTATGTTAAGGAAAATCTATTATAAGACAACCTCTTTTCAGAATGTGAAAAACAATAGCTAGTTTAAATGTTTTACCTAAAAGACTATTTTGAATGACCTTGTTAAATTGAGATGTAATTGTACCTCCATTATCTACAACTATTATTTTAGTTATGTTGCGCTACTCAAATTATTTTTCATACCTAATATGTAAACAATCATCCATAATTTTCCATTTGACAACATTTGTCACAACTTCACCTACCGTTTGCTTTTCATATATCTTTCCTACGTGCTTCTCGATAGTATCCAATTTAAGTTGTTTTGTTTTGTCCGTACCCAATTTCCAGCTACACATTCTACATTTGCATTCTTTGGGAGGTTCAACTTTATTTTCATTTTCAAGGTTCAAATGGAAACTTGAAACTCACTCTAACATTAAACTCCTTCCCAAGTCCCATTTTCTTACCTTTCTCTTTCTTCTAGAAATATGTGTCCCCTGAGTATTTATCGTGGTGGGATTAAAAATTCATTGAATTTCAAAGTTTCATCTCCAACATTCAATTGGGAAGGTGAGTCTAAAAATTTCCTAACACTAGAGTAGAAATGTAAATCATCTAGTGATACAGTTTTAACTTCATTCAATGGATGTCTTCAAGGGAGGAATTTCATTGTCATTGTCATTGACAACGTCAATCATCAAATCATCAATGAAATCATTCTGAGTTTCATTTTGAATGCAATCATTATCCCTTGATTGTGTTGGTCCTGCTGAAAAGGATGAGATTCCGTATATGGTTTCTCAAAATAAGATGTGATTTTTGTATGTTAGTACTAGGAGGTGTTGCACTTTTTTTTTCCCTAAGGTTCCCTTTTTAGTTTCCATTTTTTGTAAGGACAATTTTTGAGTTGGTTGTGATGAGATGAAAATCGACTAAGGAATTGCAGTGTCACATGATGTGGAAACAAATGACACTAGTGATGATGCACAATGCACATATATTGGTGGTACCATAAAATAAAAAATGACATATTTTAATAGATTATAGAATTGCTAACAACCTAACTTATAAAATCAAATAAAGTAATGCGACATGATAGAAAATATGTTTTAAATTGGATCAATATTGAATAGACTTACTTGCACTAAGTTCTTGTATGATGTAAATTGTAACATATCAGAGCACAAGACCTTGATTTATTTTATTTTTGTAAGAAAAATACCGATTCATTTTCTACTACTTCAAAAATTTGTAAATCGGAAAAGATTAAAAAATGTTTGATTGATTAGTCTCTAGAATCCAGCTTCATGCATATATATGTATGTGTATGTGTGTGTGGGTGTGTGTGTGTGGCGCATTTAATCAAATTTCAAAATTTTCTCCCTAAAATGTTGGTGATTGAGACCAAAGGTTCCATAGAATTCTTGGCGATCCAAGAATGTTTTGAAATCCTATCCCATCAATTACACGATGATCCATTAAAAATAGCGGTGGGATTATAGTTCATTGGCTATTCACATAGGAAAAATTACCATTTTTGGATTTTTTTGGGTGAAATGTGGGTAGTGACATAGTCATCAAAATATCCAAATACATATTGTCACTAAATTCCTTCTATTCACCTAATTACAAAAAATTCGCCGCTAAATTTTCCCTGGTTTGTGGAACATCAACACGCCTATAAAAAATAAAGTTCAAGTGATGCTCAAAATATTTAAGGTCCATGAAAGTGTAGTTGTAAATGTTGCATGACATTTAAGGCATGACTATCTCATTTGATCTATTAGGAATGTTCTCCAAACATGAGTTGAGGTCCTTGAAATCTAGGTTTATAGGATATGTGTAAATGGATCCATAACCAACCTATGAAAATCCTTGTTTATCTTTAGGGATGGTTTCTCTCTTCTTTTAACTTGCTTCCATACTTGCATTATATTTTCAATAGAATAGAACTCAAATTTTAAGATCAATGCATTAAAATCAATTTAATATATCATTAAATCATAATGCAAGCATTTTTAAAATGAATTATGTACCAAGTTTAACGAACTATGAAAAAACCACCAAAATGCTTTATAGACATAAATGCTACATCCCACATAGTTTTGGATTGGCTCTTGGAGCTATAAGAGTGAAGCACTCGTGAAACTATTTTTTTCAAAAGAAAACAACCCTTGTAAATGTTACAAATCCTCTCCAAAATGAACAACCGACAAGTGTTTGTGACCAACCATTGTACATTTTTATCTCTTGAATGCACTCCTTGATACTTGGATATATTTGCGAGAATCAATAAATTTCAACTAATCAATTGTTTAATGCATTTTTGAAGCACGGTTGTTGGAGACACTTTGAAGAGTTGGTTGCAAGAGGAGACCACTTGACATAGCAAAACCGCTTATTGTCATATTTTTAACGCTATAGATCAATAAAATGAGTTCTATGGCCTCAAACCTCTTTATTCTTAAGTTGAAAATTGTGTACCATATTTTCAATATAATTTTTAAAGTGGATTTTTGTAATATAAAATTAATCAAAACGTGATATGTGTGTGTGTAAAATTTCAAATAGGCCACCATCATATGTGAAATTGTTTTGATTCTTTTTGGAATAAAAATGTGTTTTAAGTTATTATTATGCTTTTTATTTAAAAATAAAGAAAATTTATTTTTAAAATGATAAGATGAAAATGAATGTTAAATTTAAAGATGAAATTGCCCTATAATATTTAAATAGATTCCTAATTTTCAGTTGCCCATTAAATTTTAATAGCTTACAAATATTACAATCCACCACAACCACATACAATTACCATTGTAGGACACTTATTCCAATGATAAAATATTCTACAAGAATACAATACGTCTTGTAATATATGAATAAGCTCATGGTCTTTAGCCATTTTTAATTTTTAATTTAAAATATATCACTTAATTCACTCTCCAAAGAATATTCCAATTGAAATTTGATACTAAAAATAAACACTAAAGAATGGCCTCGAGGCATTAATAGTCTTTAAATTACATTATTTTATGACGCAATCATTATTAAGGACTTGAGTTAAAAAAATATCCTTAAACCATGGAACCCAAATTCACAATCACACATAATGAATCCTAAATAAACTGGAACACTACATCACTCTTTTAATTTGATTTTAAAAATATTACAATGTTTCCTGAATCCTCTATCCATATATAAATCTTAACTAAATTGAGATTACAATATCTACCCTTGAGGGGATATAACTCAACTCCGATTAAAAATGTATACATAAGTTTGTGCATGCTCCTAGAAAGTTACTCCTCGTGAGCTATTTTGAATTTCTCAAAAAGAACAATTACAAACTTCTTGATGTTTATCTATATTAGCTAGCCTTCTTTTTAAATGAGATAATTATTTTTATCTGTGTGTCGACTTATGAAAGCTACTCGGATGACACATATCATATCCTCTTCAAAAAAATCACCTACTCCTTATTGCGGTTATGGGAATTGTTTTCCATCATTTCGTTGATGTGTTGCACACCATTAGACACTTCTAAGTTGTAGAGAATGATATTCATTCCAGTTACACAAGATTCTGCCAAATTTACATAAATTTGGTAGGACTTGATGAATGCACACATTGCTATTGTGGCACATGTACATATAATTATAGATATCATCATAGAAACATGAATCATAACACTTAAGGATATGGTGTAGAGAGAAAAGTGGTATGTCACACAATACCAAAGAACCCCTTAAACACCTATGGTACCTTGCAATGTAGTAAAGGATCAAAATTGGAATATTTCACAAGTTTTTCTTTGCAACACCCCACCTCGCTAATCCTTTCCTTGACTTTGTAAGCAACATAAAATGTGAAAAAATATTAATTATAATTCTAAAACTATTTTTAGATGATGAAAGATTTTGTGTTAACTTGAATTCCCCTACATCATACTTCTCGTGCTTAAGTGAAATGAACTATGAAATTATACTTGTGAATATTTCGTAAACACATCAATGGATTTCTTACATTTTTATTTTTCCCATTTCATTAGATATTCATTTTTCCAAACCTCTTTAAAAATATGACATCAATTAGCTTATCAATTTCCTCCCTTACTTTTTAAGGAAACTATTTTCTCCTATCTACCTTCACATGGTCCAAGTCTACATTTTCACCACATATTTATCCCTCATGAAAAAAGTTTGAATCATCTATATTGAACAACGATCACCATCCAACCTACAAGATACAAGTCACATACATAATGCCACATACATGCCATATAAACCACCAATCATCCTTGTGGGTCCTACCTTACATATTGGTTATTTGTAAGCCGGTGGTGTAGTGCCCACTTCCCTTTGACACCTTTTGATACTGATCATGACACTGTCAACTATATTATGGACATTATTATAGTTTTGATTTAGTATGATGTTAGATATTTGATCATGGATTATTGTTGACTTTGATTCTTATATGATGCATGATGATTATTAGAGACACTTTATATGTTGATGATGTTATACTGTTGGACATGGTTATATGATGGATGTTGTTCGGACTTGTGATATTTGGATATTGTGAGTAGCCCTAGAAATGGAAAATTATTGGATGATGATATAGTTGTTGATAAAACTATAATGATATTGTTAGATTGCTTTGATGTTGTTGTGATTCATATATCTAGATGATTTTGGAAATTTAATTATATTTATATTATTTTGGATGTTTTGATATGGCCACGAGGCCGAAGGAGGTATTTTTGTTTTGCAGGTTAAAATATCACAAAAACATCGAGGTATTGAGACCAACCAATGTGGAATTCTAGATGAATTCAACAAGGTCACCATGGCAACTGTATTTGTGTGTGTGTGTTTGTTAGTGTTAGGGATTCCCATGGGGGGGATCACCTTTAAATGTGACCAAGGGATTTTATGTTTTTCTTTTATTTGGTCCCTTTTGTTTAATTTTTGCATGTGTTTTATGTGGTGCACTTACCCCTTTCATTATTTATTTAATGTGGTGTTAATATTGTGAGTAATCATATTGTTTAGTTAATTAATTAAAATATGTCATAAGAATGTAATTAATAGATTTGTTGGCCATGTTTTAAAGTGTTGTAAGAATGTGTAAGTAATGTGTAAGTGACCTTGTAAGTGATGTGTAAGTTAACTTTTGAGTGTGAAACACTCCACCTTCTTGGAAATTCGAATTTGTCCTTGGAGGTTGATTTTGGAGGCTTGTGGGACAAGTTAAACTTGTCCCATGTCTCTTAAATTTACATACCAACCTTGCCTATGGTTGGAGGGTTAAATTTAGACCTTTTTAATGTATTTTTGCAAGTCAAGTTGAATGCTGTAATTACACTTTTCTTACATGGATCAATTTCAGTCCTTATGGGGTATGGGCTTGTTTGAGTGTGTAAGTAAATATGTCATATTATTCACCCACTTATTGATTATGCATTGGAGAAAGAAGTTGAATTTTGGGGTTGGTGTTGAGGATGTGTGATGTGGCATCCTACATGGATCCACCTCATCCTCTTCTCTTCCCTCTTCTTTAAAATTCAAATTTCTTGCCTTGTTTTGGGTTGCTTCACTTTTATCACTTCATTTTGGGAGACTTCCTTTTGGTTTTGGAGAGCTCTTGCTTTTGGAGAAGTGGAGAAGTTTGTTGGATACTTGTGTTGGGATGATTTTTGGATTTCTTGCATTGGAAGGAGCTTGTTGTTTTGAACTTGGAACAAACTCCATCATGGAGAGGTAAGAGCTTGGCTCTTGGAAATGCTCTTTTTTTTCTCTCTCTTTTATGAATATGTAAATGCTGGTATGTTTGTTATTGTTGTGGGTTTTTGGGTAGATGGCTTAGGGATGGTGTAGGAGAAGACTATGGGGTACACTTGAGGGAGACATAAATGTTTTGGGGAGGTATAAGTGTGGAGGGAGTTGGGTTTTGGGTTCCACCTTGTAAAAAGAAATATATTGCATTTCTTTACTTGTTATGGGGTGCCATAAGAGGTTAGGGAGGCATAAGTAAATGTGAGGAATAAGGGGTACTTGGGGGAGGCATAAGGGTATGTCAGGGATTTGAATGATAAATATTTTTGCGGTTTTCTCTCAGGTGGTGATACCCATTTCCCCTTTGGGAGGCATAAGTAGCATCCCCCATAGTTTCTTGCTCCTTTGGCTTGCATGATGAAGCCTAAGTTTTGTGTGATGTCTTTCATGTGGTTGTAAAACTACTATTTTGTTTTGGACTGTGTTTTTAATTTGAAATGTGCATGTTGAAAGATTGCATTGTGATGTGGAAGCTTGTTGTTGCCATGAGTTGAAACACATTTCTTATTGCATTGTGGTTGGGGCTTGGGGGCCAATGAAGAAGGATGGCTTCTCCTTTCATTGGATGTCTTGGTTGGGTGGAGAGCGTTGCCTTTCCCCTGCCTTTGTTGTGATCAAAATTGGAGTATGATGGTTGGCATGTTGTTGCTTTCTAGAGCAAAGGAAAAGACAGTTGTGACAGTCCCTTGTGAGAGTTCTTTTTGTAAAGCCCTTGTTCCCACTTGAAGTGGATGATAATGTAATACATTTGGTGATGGAAAGATGCTTGTATTTGGTTATGAAAGTTGTAAATTGAAATGTAAAAGAGTTATACTCTGTTTTCTATTTTGGAAAGAATGTGAAAGAAAGATACGTGTTTTTGTAATGTTGCATTTTGGAATCAATAAAGGATTGTAATAATTTTCTCAAATTGCATTGTTGTATTGAATCTGATCATATCAATGTATTGAAATCTCTGTTTGAAAGGAAGAAATGCATGTGAGAAAAATACAGTATTTTTCTTTTTGGAATGTGAAAAATTTGAAATTAGGAATTGCATTTTGGTCTTGAATAGTTTGATTAAATCAACTAATGTGTTAGATTAGAATTGGAATGAATTTTAATACTTAGAAGATGAAAATGACAAATAGATCCTTTAAAATTTGATCCCTATTTTTGGTAATTTCAAACTGGCAATTATCTAAACCAAAAATGCACAGTTCGAACCTACAATAATAAAATAACAAATTAAATGATTAAATTGAAGTAGTAGGCCCTAAAAAAATCAATTAGACAAAAACACTTAAAGGAAATATTTCAAAACTTAGCCAAATCGGGCTCAACCATTTTACAGTCGTTTTGTTGTCAAAATGGTAAATTTTCAAATTGGAATTTAATCAAACAGATCTACCTCAAAAACTTATCCTAAATCCATCTAAGAACAATTCTCCATGTCTATTTGACATGTAGAGAGAGGAAGAAGATCAAATTGAATAAATCTCACAAGTTAAAATTTACCAATGCACTAAAAACGCTTGCAGGCCATTTTCTTAAAAGTGACCCCTTAAACTTTATAAAAATAAAAAATTAATGATCTTTATGCAAAGAGGACGTTGAGAGCTTTCCAAAAGTCCTTGTTTTCCCAAAACCGATCTCTCTATCAAAAGTTATGGCCCTCTGAAGTTTTTCTTCCTTGGCGTCAAAAGTTGGGAAAATTTTCCTTAGCGGGCCCACTGGCCCGAATTTTTCCTTAGAACTTAGGAAATTTTTTGGGAAAAATTTCCAAATTTTCCCTACCGGCCCACAGCCAATCAGAGGCTACCATGTGGCACCATGAGGTGTTAGTGGTGGGACAGATCTCCTTTTAACTTAGTGCTTTCGAAAAATTTTGTGAAAATTTTCCAAGTTTTCCTCACCGCCCCGCCGGCCCGCGACCAATCAGGTGATGCCATGTGGTGTCACGAGGCATCGGCGGTGGAGTGGGTCCCTTTGCCTTTTTGTGCTTCAAAAATTTTGGGAAAATTTTCCATGTTTTCCCCGCCGTCCCACTGGCCCGCAGCCAATCCGGAGCTGCCACGTGGCATCGCGAGGTGTCGGCGGAGGCACGGTCCTTGTTATCCTCTTAGCCCTTCAGGGCATTAAGAGAATTTTCTCCCGCCATTCCACTTTCCCCATGTTGGCTTAGGTGATGCCACGTGTCCCTTGCGGCTTGTAGACTTACAGGCGTAAGGTTGGCTTTTTGCCCAGTGCGGGAAATTTTTCAAAATATCTCCCGTCACCCCATTTCTCTCTCGTCTTTGGCTGAGAAGCGCCATGTGTCCTCTTGTGGATGCGGACCAGCGGCGCACAATCGCAAAGTCAGTTTTTCACCCCACGTGAAATGATCCAAAAGTCTCCCCGTGGTCCACCAAACCGCCTTTTGGGCAAATTTTCACCCCTAGGCCCGTAGGACCGCTCTTGGGGAAAATTTCACCCCAAGGCCCGCCGGCCCATAACTTGAGAAATATGAGGAGTTAGGAGGAATTCTTTATATAAATGGAAAGGTGAGGAACTTTTCTATCAAATGGGAATGATTTAGGGAATTTTTGAATGCATTGAGTCTATGAAAAATCAAGTTGAAACTTTAAGCCTGTTAGAGAGTGGGTATGGTGAGGAATTACCCTCTGAACCTAATTGAACCTTCTAACCCTAAATTTTGGATCTTATGACCTCTAATAATTGTTAATAAAATAAAAGTATGTTCTAGTGGGTTAGAATTATTCTGGAACTTGTTAGTGATAGTTGTTGCCTTGTAACCTAGTTGTAGACTCTTTTAAACAAAAAAATTATTCCATAATTTTTCCTAACTAATCCTAGGTTGTTTCTTGGGTCTCAAGTGGGTTGTTTTTAGTAGACGTTACGGTGGCTATCCATCCCGCAAGATATCATACCATATACATGTCATCTTGTACATTCCATATAAACCATCAATCATCCTAAGTCAGGTTTGTACCTTAAATATCTATTGTTTGTGAATGTATATAAATTATAAGGGGCACCATTTATAGAATTAATGTAACACATTTGGTAAAATTGTAGCCATACATAAGAGGTCACATGTTCAAATCACAAACATTTTGGCACAAGTTAATAAACACAAAACAATGATTAATAGATAGATAGGGTGTGATAAACACAATGTTTAAATTTTGTTTAAAAAAATTATGTATAAAAAGGTATGTTTATAAAAAAATGGTAGATTGGTATGAATGATAGGTGGGTGTATGGTCGGTAATATTCTACAGGATTTATAGGCGTCACCTATGGATGAAAGGAGGATGTATGTTTAGTACTATCCTATAATATGGTTAGACATGACCAAAATTTTATGGGGTGTCATTTAAATAATTAGTTAAACATAGTTGGTAAATCTATAGCCATACATAAGAGGCAAAGAGTTCAAATCACAAATATTTTAGTGCAAGTTAATAAACACACAATACAAATTGATAACCACTCGAATATGATAAACACAATATGTTTAACAAAAAAATCCAAATATAAATGAAAATAATAATTTATATACAAAAAAAGTTAATAGTTTAGATGACATGAAGATATATGATTAATACTATTCTATACTATAGATAGACATCGCCATATTGAACATTCTTGTATTAACTACTAAATTATAAATGATTAATACTATTCTATACAATAGATAGACATCATCATATTGAACATTACTTTATTAACCACTGAAATATCTCTACTTAATTCAAATTGAAACCTACAAATAACATTATTCCTTCTATCTTATGAGTTCTTATAACAAACTAGACTATAAGGTGTTTCCCATCAAATTGTAAAAGTTGTATAAAATAAATGGGAAAACAATAAATAACTCATCTTCGACAATGTAAGGCTGATATAGTTCAAGCAATGTAAGGTAGGGAGAAAGCACTAACACATGAGCACTGGAGATAGTTTGTCACAGAACAACAAACACATAACTATTGTAAATATAAAGAGAATAGGTACAATTAGTGCATGTCTTGAGGAATCAATACAAAATTCAATTCTATTTCAAATGGTATGCACATGACACCCTCTAGTGCATGTCTTGAGGAATCAATACAAAATTCAATTTTATTTCAAACGGTATGCACATGACACCCTCATATTACAATATTTTCCATTTACAATTCAATTGGCTTTTTATCAAATACGGGAAAACTTTTGTAATAAGGACTTTTTAATATATTTTTATAAGCCTTTGTATTTATTATTTTATAATCACATCTTATTCATGATGCGCTTCCATCTCATAAGATTAGAAAATATAGTCTTTTTATTGAAAATTAAGTATTTTTAATGAAGAATTAAAATACAAAGTTAATCTTAAACAAATAAGTTGGTATGTGAACACACCTTATAATTGACATCGAGATAACTCTAAAATTAAGGTTGATATTTAGGCCAAACTGTTAACAAAAATACAAATTATTAGAGATTGTTCAATCAAAAGGAAAATAAACAAAGAGCACTAACTATTAAACTACAATAGTAAATATGTGATGTAGATTTGGTGTCCTATCTTGTAAAGGCCATAACTTTTGATTCAGACCGAAATGAATTCGTTTTCTTTAACAAAAAGGTATGTAAAAGTTATATTCCATGTTAAGCTATGCTAGCTTAATATTGCACACTTTGACAATTTTCGGAGGCCTATATCATCCATCTAGAGTCCGAAAATTGAGTTCAAGTTTTTATTATTTTTTTAAATTTCAATCGTAACTTTGTAACCGTGAGTCAACTTGAATTACAACTTAAGAAATAAATTAGTTTAGGCACGTGGTTAATCTGCACAAATTCGTAGGATCTAGAAAGCAAAATTTAGAACTTACATTAAATAATTATTTCTATAAATAGTGAGTATTTTTAAAAATAGTAAGTTTAGTCAAGTTTGATTTAGAAGTCAAATTTAAGTAAGAGTCTTTTAGAATTTGAATAAAAAAGCATCTAATGTAAATGCAAAAATAGAGAATAAGGAGGATTACTTGAGTTTTGTTTGAAAAGTTGTATCTTTGTCTATTTTAATTTGGTTGTAGTTCGGCCTCATCAACATGGATCTTGGTGGTGGAGGCTTATTTGGTTTGCCACCCCAGATGCCAACTCCAAAAGGCTCTCGATCAGGATACCTTCCCATTCATTATGATTGTCATCTTTCTACTCTGGTTTGGAGGAGATAGTCAATCAAAGGTGAGGAAAGTTTCTTGAGGGGAGCTACCTAAATTGAAATGTAGTAGTCCTCTTGATATTGCATTGCTGATCTTGCTTGTGAATGCCCCAATGTAATGTTCGATACAAGAAAGACCGAGTACTAGTCATTAAATTAAAATTATTATCATATTATAATAACGATAATAATATTAGCTGAAATTTTAAATAAATTAAAGAAAAAGAATGTTTGAAAATGAAATTTAAATGGGAAAGAATGGCTAGTTAATTGGGGAGAGACAAGTCGGTGAGAATGGTTGGAGTGGGTGTTGATGGGAGGATGGTCGGTGGAATGTTAGGTGGGGTGGATGCCTCTCACAGAATGAGCATAGGGGAAAGCAATGTTTACAGTCTAATAGCATTAGCACCCACGGAAATTACCGAGAGAATGCAGTTACTAATTTACTAACAGGTATGAAAAGTGCAGAAGATTTGGAAGAGAACGATGTGAGGCAGTATGACGAGGAGCATGGAGAGTTTTGAGGATTTGGTTGTGCTAATGGAAAGGTCCAAGTAATATATCAAATCAATCATGATGGTGAGGTCAATGGAGCTCACTATATGTCACATTACCCTTTTATTATTGTTACTAAAAACGTCACTGCAGAAGATTTTAAGTTTGATTACAACAAGTATCCATCAAAACCACTACAATATGGTGGTTGTAACCCTTGTCTTAGATTGAGAGCTCACACTACAAAAGATACAATTTCTTATGAGTCTTTTTAAAAATGGTTATTTGTTAAGTTGTTGTGAGGATGCACAAATATGTTTGTGGGATATCAACATGCTTATGAAAAATAAAGTATGTGAAGCTCAACAAATATTTATGGTCCATGGCGGTGTAGTTGTAAATGTTGCATAACATTTAAGGCACGACTATCTCTTTTGATTTATTGGGGATGATCTGCAATTGATCATATGGGTTGAAGCCCTTTGAAATGCATGTTCGTAGGATATGTGCAAATGGAGCCCACAACCATCCTATGGCAATCCTCGTTTACCTATAGGCATGGTTTTCTCTTCTTCTTCTAACTTCATTCCATACTTGCATTCTATTTTGAGTACAATAGAACTCAAATTTTAAGAGAAAAGAATGAAAGTCAATTTAATATCATTAAATCATAATGTAAACCTTTTTATAATGTATTTTGTACCAAGTTCAACCAATATGAAAAGTAACGTCAAAAACACTTTGAAGACATAAAATATGACATCCCGCATAGTTCTGTATCGTCTCTTACAGTTTGTGATAGAGAAGCACTTGTGAAACTAATTTTTTTCCAAAATAAAATAACCCTTGTAAACGTTACAAATCCTCTGTGGAATCGACGTGTGAAAATCATATGTGACCAACTGTTAGAAAAATTGTGTTAGTATGAACATTATAATATATTATATTGTAATGTGAGTAGATAATATCAACGTGAAATTGTAACTCACCCTTAGAATAGGTATGAGAGATTTTAGGAAATATTATGAGCTGATTAGTAGGGATTTAGAGAGATATTAAGAGATTATTGATAGGCTTTGACTCCACCACCATAAGGAGAAAGCTATTATAAATGTTCGTAATCTCTCAATTGAATACAAGTTCCGAATTGAATATCAAATAGTAGATTGTTATTGTTCAGAGTTCTATTACTGAGCAGTCTAGTTTTTAAAAAGAAAACTCTGACCAAATTTTTCACCAACCACTGTACACTTTTATCTCTTGAACATATTCCTTAATACTTGGAGATATCTTCCCAATAAATAAAATTCACCCAAACAATTGTTTCATTCATTTATTAAGTGGGTTTTGGAGACACATTGAAGAGTTGGTGGGAAGAGGTGACCGCTTCACATTGCAAAAATGCTTTGGAGTTGCCCTGTTTATAATGCCTGCGAATCAATAAAAGAGTTCTACAGTCTCAAACATCTTTGTTCCTACATTGAAAATTTCATACTATATTTGGTTTCACCTTATTTTCTTGAGAAGCACTTTCTCCGTTCTAATTTTTGAGCCACCTTGGCTTAGGGTATTCAAACTTGAACTATTATATTTCACCAATTTTTTTGAAAAATGTGCCTCTTAAATGAGCTTTAGTTATCAGTTTTCCATTCCTTTAGTTTATTATCCTGCCGTCGGCAGTATATATAGGTTTCAAAAAACTAATTTTCACCTTTTTAATGACCAATCACAATAAAGCATATTACATTTTAGATCATTTGTACATGATTTTTTTAAAAATATGTATTTATTTGATTTTTTCAAAAAGTAGATTCTATTTTTCTATTGGCTGAAAATAAATTATAAGCATCTCAAGTTTTTTGATTAATAAAAACAAGAATTTTCAAGTTTTTTATATACTATACTTTAAACATTATAATTACAAAAATATTAAATTATTGTAATTAATGTATCAAGTACAACATTAAATTTTCACTTTTTTAATGACCAATCACAATAAAGCATATTACATTTTAGATCATTTGTATATAGTTTTTTTAAAAATATACTATACTTTAAACATTATAATTACAAAAATATTAAATTATTGTAATTAATGTATCAAGTACAACATTAAATTTTCACTTTTTTAATGACCAATCACAATAAAGCATATTACATTTTAGATCATTTGTATATAGTTTTTTAAAAAATATGTATTTATTTGATTTTTTCAAAAAGTAGATTCTATTTTTCTATTGGCTTAAAATAAATTATAAGCATCTCAAGTTTTTTTGATTAATAAAAACAAGAATTTTCAAGTTTTTTATATACTATACTTTAAACATTATAATATCACTTTATGATATTTTTTGCTTCCAATTTCTATTTATTACTATATTTACTCTACATGCATTCCAAATTGTTGCAAATATTGACATGCTACTACAATTTACATAGTAGTCTTCACAAAATGAAAGTGTGGTTATAAGCCTCCCACCATACATCAACATATAATTTGCAACTGTGAAGAAACGAACTAGGGACTTAACTATATTATATAACCAATTGTTCTATCATAACTTCTCGCCCGACTCTTTACGCATACTTGCCACCATAAATGCAATCGACCGCGTGGTCCACAAGCAACACCATAACCTCTTCCTCCACTAAAATGCACCTTCATCGGCAGGATTTGCCATTTCATGGCCTTGTTTACATTTTTACCATAATGGAGAATAGGTTGAAAGTGACAAATTCCTTGCTTCAGGTGCTATATGACTTTTTTCTAAGGCCATTTTGTATTGATGTAGATAGTTTGAATGGTAGTGTGATTAAGTCATGTTGATCAAAGTTTGATGGTTCAAGACACCGGAGGGTATGATTAAATTTGATATTGGGAATATGTTTAATAGATACAATTAATTGATTGAAACACCTCTAACCAAATGGTAAATACAAATTATGATCGAGTGAAAAATGCCATGCTCACTTCTTGAACCTTCTTGTGGCTACAATAATGAATGCTCTATGAAGAAATTGAAATCTCTTCTCTCTCAAACTCTAAAATCTGATTATAATATGAAATAGCGAGAAAACCTTGATTGTTATTTCTCCTAACTCGTACTTTATTATGCAAATAATTTTTTTCTTAGGTGAAGAAAATAAATATTGCTCTCTCTTTCTTTCATATCGAGAAAAGTGATTTTTAATAAGAAATATTGTGGAAGATAATGATTTCATTCTCTCTAAATTTTTGAATGTGATTGTATGATATCAGTGTTAGACTAGAGAAGTGGAATCTATGCCAATGTGTGTTGACCCCTTATTGATGTAGTTAGAAGGAGACGTGGAGAAAATGCAAATGATTAGTTTACTCAAATATTGAATTGTAAATCTCTCTCTTAAGAATTATATAATTCATTTAAAAGAAAGCAAACTAGGTTGTTGTTGAATTTGTGTGTTATTTTATTTGGTTAGTTATACTTATTGTATCAATTGCAAAGTATTGAAATTGTAAATCATCATGTATGTATGTAAAGTATGTTGTATTGATATGAATCTTCTATATCTTAGGAGTTACATTTCATCGTGTAGTTGTAACCTTATGAGGAAAAAAATACAACTAGAAATGAAATGGAGAAAACAAATAGATTGAGAATGAATTGTTCTTTAAACTTACCCTTGTACTATTTCTCCATCAGTTACGACCAAAGCTAACAAGTTAAACTCTTAAACCTATAGGAAACAACTTATGTAATTTCACAAAATAAATATTCACTTCAATGTGTAAGATGAGAATTGATATAATACCAAGATCTACAATCTAATAGTGAAACCTTGTTTTGTTGTTCCTTGGTGGGTATCTCGTAACTTTGATCTCTTTTTCATTTGTCACTCTAAAATGCTCATATTATTGTATGAGTTCTTGAAGGGATAGGGTCACATGGGATCCTTACTTGTAGCATGTATGTTCTCATCCTTGTGAGAATGGGTTGTTATCCTTCAAACCTTACTTATGGTCCCTAGAAGCATATTGGACCTAATGATTTGCTACTCTCAAGGAAATATGATCCTTTTGCCTAGATTCTCTCTCCCTCGTGTTTCCACTATAGTTGAGCTAAATTAGGAATTCTTGTGTTCCTTATTATTTCTAGTAAGAAATGAATGATCAATTAAATTGTGCAAGCTATATGAAATAAATATATTATGATAATCTTGGTGTTGATTTTGTTGTGGGTTTTAATTGTTGAAAATATGGAATGTATTCAACCCTAGGACCTCTTAGGAGGGAGCTTGTGGTTAGAACCTCGTAACTTATAACAATCGAATTGTGTTTTATAAGATTTAATTGAATGTTTAATTTGGATATAGAGTCGTTCCTCTACGAAACTTGGTGATAAAACTTTGGGATTTTAATAAAACTTAAGTGGGTCATTCATTGATGGAAACATGTTTAATTGGATATGGAAATTCATAATTTGAAAACATGTGGTTTGTGACTCTTATGTGCTTGAATAGTTATGCAAAATAATTGATTAAAGAAGGAATTTATCTCAGAATAATAGTGTACACTAATTTAAATCTATGTACATTTTGGACAATTCCTTCATTTACACCCAAGCTTTTCATTTAAATATGGTGTTTGAATCACTCCTTCGAGAAAGTGTTAAATTGAATTAATTGTTTTCAAGTTTTTGTATGTGCATGTCGGGGTGACACTAATTCATTTTTAAGTGGAGGTATAAGGGGCTATATTTGAAGGAAATAATAATGATTTTTGCTTTATTGTGTAGGAGGAACCAAGGGATTTGTGGATACTCTTAAAGGAAGTATAAGTGTCAAAATATTCATGGAGGCATAAGGGACTTTTTTATATGTGCATATGCTCATTGGAGGAACCAAAGGCTAGCCATGATTCCTTCATGGAGGAATAAGGGATAGTACATATGATTTCCTCTCCCCTTAAAATACTTATAGGAGGATATTAGTGTAATTGATTTCTCATTCATTGTTTTCTTGATCATATGATCATATTGATGGTAATATTGTTGCTCATGTGTGTGTGTGTAATTTTGTGTGTGTGTGTGGTAATTGTGTGTGTGTGTGTGTGTGTGAGTACTCTGTGTGTGTGTGTGTGTGTGTGTGTGTGTGTGTGTGTGTGTGTGTGTGTGTGTGTGTGTGTGTGTGTGTGTGTGTGTGTGTGTGTGTGTGTGTGTGTGTGTGTGATTAGTTATGTCATTGGTGGAGGTATAAGGGTGGAAATGAAGAGTGAGTTTATATGTATCTAAATGGAGGAAACAAAGGAACATTATACTAGTATTAGTGGAGGCATAAGTGTGAAAATATCAGTAGAGGAATAAATGAGTGTTTTATGTGTTTTTTCCCATTGGAAGAACCAAAGGCTAGTATCCCTTCCTTAGTAGAGATATAGGGGGTAGTAATGACATTCTCTTCCCCTTTTCTAGTCTTTTCTCTACTTGGGTTATGTGTTTATTTTCATTTGTGGTCAAAGGAAATACCTTATCTTTTACCCTCATAAACTTTAACTTCTCTTGTTTTGCAAATATTTGATGTATTCTATTTAATTTTTTAGGATTTTTTTTTATTGCAATAAGTGAGTTGAAGTGTTGTTGGAAAATAAAAAAATATTATCCTAGTTTTGGCTTGTGATTTTTATTTATGTTTTGTGGGTGTTACAAATGGTATCAAAGCAGAGGTAAAAATTCTAGAACATATGGGATATATTAATGAATTGATAGTTGAGTATGAGATGGTGGAGGAAATGGAAGTTTTATGTGTTGTTAAAAATATGTACTTTCGATGTTGCAGATGTACCTATGATATTATACCACCTGGTGTGGAGTTTTTAGCTATCAATGTGCTTTGTGATAGGATTAGTAACTTGTGAATTGAGGATGTTTGTAGATGTGTTGCCAGCATATTATGTGAAAATAATGGTCCTTTTGAATTGTGAATCTCTTATGGTGTTGTATCGCCCAGTTATATTGTATGTGTGATATCAACATGTTGTGCGATTTTTTTTTTTTCAGTGACTTGTTGAATTATTGTGATGTAGAATCATCATGTTTAATTATATTTGTGTTATTTGTATGTTATGTGATAAATTAAATTCCATGTTAATTGGGGAAATATCATGAGGTTATGAACCTTGTTATCTTGTACTGGAGATATCATTAAATCATGTGATGAATGTGTCATACTATGAGCTAAAAACATATGGTGATGTTATACCTAACCATGTGGAACCTATGTGTATGAATCCATTATTTTGATGTTGTGTAGTAAATCTATGTATCATTTATGTAGTTTTGCATCATGCTTTGTTACTCTACACCAATTTTCCCTACATGTAGAATTAATGTGTATGTTTTGAGTGAAGAAAAGTGAACAATTATCCATATTTTCTTAAACCAAGTACGAGATATGAAGTGGAGTCTTGTGTAGACCGAAAACCTAATTTTGTTTATTTGGTATGCATGAAATTTTATTAATAAGTGTCATGTATATTGTTTAGTGCACACACCTCGGGCTTAGTAAATGCCAACCTATAACTATTTTATCATTCCTTAACTAGTTGTCTTATAGATGGCTTTTGTGTATATACCAACTATGTTGAGCCTTGTGAGAGATTAGAGATGATGATTCTTGAAAATATGTTTGAATGTATTATTATTGTTGCTATTTTTTGAGTTGGAGTCTACGAGTACCCTCGGTGGTCATAAGAGGCCATGGTACTTGTAATGTTAATCTTTTTATCTCGTATTTTATTTGTATGCTTGACTTTAGTCATAAAAATACTTTTATCGAGATTCCTTTGTCTATTATTTTATTAAGGCTTATGATTAAATTTGATGTTGTAAATATGTTTACACCTTCCATGTGTTACACTGCTCCCCTTTTTTGTTCCTTCTTTATATTTTTACCCTCTTAATTCCTCTAAAACATAATTTTATATTGTGCACACTCCTCCAAACTCAAATATGCAAAATGTACCTCGGGATTCATGGTGGAGCCTGTTTTCATGTTAGAGTTTAGTACACCTTCCATGTGTTACACTCAGATATTTTTACGGTGGTCCCACTCTTAGGTGAGCGGGGGGTAAAGCCCCACGATGGGGGATCAGGCGAAGCCCCAAGAAAATTTTCATGGGTGGTTTATTAACCCATGGGTAATGGGTAACTCGTTATGGGCTGTTTTTGGGCCCATGGTTTTTCGGTACCCATTGTTTTGTAAAACCACCTCTTCAGCTACCTATTGATGTACTTATAAATAGATGGACATACAATAGGATTTATATGAGTGTGTTTTGTGAAGGTGAATAGTGTGTGTGAATTCAAGTGTGAATTCGGGAGGGTTTGTTGAGCGTAGCTCCAAACAAGATCTAATTATTGTAATTGTGAAGACTGTTGGCTTGTAATAAAATTTGAGCAAGTGTTCTTGGTGGATGTAGCCCACATTGGGTGAACCACGTTAAATATTGTCTTCGTGTTGTGCATTTTTCATTTCTGTAATTCTATTCATACTTCTTATTATTGCGATTCTGAGGAATTATTCCGCATTAGATATTATTAATTCCTAACAATTGGTATCAGAGCCTGGTTTGGTTTGCTAAAGTGTTGAATCGTAGGGAAAGTTTTTAGCTTGAGTGGGAGCTATGGTAGATGATGGAAGATCTAGGGTTGATAAATTCAATGGGCAGAATTTCAGTCTTTGGAAGATGCAGATGGAAGATTACCTTTATCAGAAGGATCTTTATACTCCGTTGTCTGAGAAGGTGAACAAACCCTCGAGCATGACAGATGTGGAATGGGATTTATTGATAGGAAGGCACTTGGGACAATCTGGCTGTGTCTTGCATCTTCGGTATTATTTAATGTTTCAAAGGAAAAGACTACAAAAGATCTAATGGATGCATTAGGGAAGTTATATGAAAAACCCTCTCGACTCTAACAAGATATTTTTAATGAAAAATTTGTTTAATATGAAGATGTCTAAGAATAGTTCAAGAGAGAGATCATTTAAATGATTTCAATACGGTTGTGAATATGCTAGCTTTTGTTACAATAGAATTTGATGAAGAAGTTAGGGATTTATTAATTCTATGCTTTTACCCGAAAGTTGGAATAGCCTCGGTAATGGTGGTAAGCAACTCGTTCCACTAACTCAAGTTGAAGTTTGAGGATGTCAGGGGTGATTCTAAGTGAGGAAATGTGAAGAAAAAGCTCCGTGAATCTTCTACTTCAGTGGAATGCTTGACAGTGGAAACTAGAGGGAGACAGAAGAATAGAGGAAACCATGGAAAATCAAAAGATCGGGCAAGGTCAAAATCCAAGAGCAAGATTGTATGTTGGAATTGTGGAAAGTCTGGGCACGCAAAGAAGGACTATTGGGAGCTTCGGGATAAGAAGAAACAATAGGAAGAAAACAAGGAGGCAAATGTGGCATCGGGTAATGTATGCCAGGATGCTTTGATTCTTTCTTTGCATAATATTACTGAATCTTGGGTTTTAGATTCAGGGGCTTCTTTTCATGCTACTCCACATAGGCATTATTTTGTTGATTATGTTCAAGGGGATTTTGGGCATGTTTTTCTTGGTGATGATGAGCCTCATAAAGATAGTTGAAAAGGTTCTGTTCAGTTAAGATGCGTAATGGGAATACATGGCTATTGAAGGATGTCGACATGTGCCTACATTAAGGAGAAATTTGATATCGGCGGACAATCGGGAAGTGATGGTTGACTCGTGATATTTACAACTGACTCTTGAAGGTTACCAAGGGTGCTCTTGTGGTGGCAAGAGGTAAGAAGGTTGAACCTTGTATTTATCCACTGATAGTACTAATGATTGTAATCTTGTGGCTTCAGATGCAGATACAACATTATGGCACTATAGGCTTGGTCATATGAGCCATAAGGGCATGGACATCATAAAGAAGAATTTTCCTGGATATACAGAAACATGTTTGGATTTCTGTGAGAACTGCATATATGGGAAACAAAAGTGAGTAAGGTTTCTCAAGGTTAGACCTACGAAGAAAGAGAGTAAGTTAGAGCTGGTACATTCTGATGTGTGGGGGCCGCTCAGGTATCATCTCTTGGGGGTTCAAGTTATTATGTTACTTTTATTGATGATGCAACAAGGAAAGTTTGGGTTTATTGTATTAGAAACAAATCTGATGTATTTGATACTTTTGTTAAATGGAAAGCCTTGGTAGAGAATGAAATAGGTCTTAAGTTAAAATGTCTCAAGGTCGATAATGGAGGGGAGTATTGTAGCAATGAATTTGATGATTATTGTTCTAAGAATGGAATCCATAGGAAAAAGATGGTTCCAGAACCCCGCAACAAAATGGGGTGTCAGAAAGGATGAACAAAACAATAATGGAACGTGCTAGGAGCATGAGGATACATGCAGACTACCTTTTTTTTTGGGTAGAAGTGTGAGCACAACTGTGTACTTGATAAACAGAGGACCCTCAAGTGCCTTGGATGGAGGCATACCTGAGGAGGCTTGGTACGGTAAGAAAGTCGATTACTCATTTCTTAGAGTCTTTGGATGTGAGGTGTTTGTTCATATTGACAAGGATGATAGGACCAAGCTAGAGGCTAAATCAAAAAATGCACTTTTATTGGTTATGGTGGTGATGAATTTGGATTTAAATGTTGGAGTATTAAGGACAAGAAAATCATTCGGTCTAGGGATGTGGTCTTTAATGAGAAAGTCATGTATAAGCAATAGTTGCAGGAAAATAGGGAAGAATCCAAGAAAGAATATGCAATGGTAGAGGATCTTCCGGATGGGATAGTGACCCATGAATCAGCCTTCAGAACCTACTCAACAGAACCCCAAACTCCTACAAAGGAGGAGGTCTTCTAGGGTAAGAAAAGAACCCGAACATTTTTCTCCTTCTCTTTATTATTTATTACTCACCGATAGTGGAGAGCCGTAGAGCTTTGATGAAGCAATGCAGTAGATGCCAGAAGAAGTGGGAGCAAGCCATGGATGAGGAGCATAAGTCTCTCATGGAGAACCGTGACTTGGGATTTGGTGAAGCTACCTAAGGAAAAAGAGCATTATAACAAGTGGGTGTACAGAGTTAAAGATGAAGAAGGAGGAAAGAAAAGATATAAGGCCCGGTTGGTGGTCAAGGGGTTTGCACAGAAACAAGGTATAGATTTTGATGAGATTTTTTCTCCTATAGTAAAAATGACTTCTATCAGAACTGTTCTTGGAATAGTGCAAAGCAGAAGACTTGCACTTAGAACAGTTAGATGTAAAGACTACATTTCTCCATGGTGATTTGGAGGAGGAGCTATATATGCAGCAGCCATAAGGATATGAAGTCAAAGGTAAAGAGGAGATGGTTTGTAAAATGAACAAGAGCTTGTATGGCCTAAAACAAGCTCCACGTCAATGGTATAAGAAGTTTGATAGCTTCATGATGGAGCAAGGTTATATTAGATGTCATTCTGACCATTACATGTATACAAAGAAATTTGAGGATGGAAGTTATATTATCCGTGTTTGTATGTTGATGACATGTTGGTCAGCAGTAAAAACATGCAGAAATAAAAGTACTCAAGAAACAACTAAGTGAATCCTTTGATATGAAGGATTTGGGGTAGCCAGACAAATCCTTGGTATGAGGATAACTCGGATAGGAAGGAATGGAAGCTGACTTTATCTCAGAAGAGTACATTAAGAAGGTATTGATAGGTTTAACATGCAGATGCTAAACCGGTTGGGACTCCTTTGCAGTGCCATTTTAAGTTATCAAAGGAGCAAAGTCCCAAGATAGAGTAGAAAGAAACCAGATGTCCAAGGTACCTTACTCATCAAAGCTGGTTGGGCGCTTTGATGTATGTTATGGTGTGCACTAGGCCTAATATTTCCCATGCAAAGGGGAGTCATGAGTAGATTTATGAGTGATCCAGTAAAGAGCATCGCAAGTAGTAAAGTGGATCCTTCGGTATTTGAGAGGGACCATGGGGACAGTTTTGTGCTACAATGGATCATACACCACTTTACATGGTTATGTAGATTCAGACATGGCTGGAGATGTAGACAGCAGGAGGAGCATGACAGGTTATATTTACACTATAGGTGGGACAACAAAGTGAGTTAGATTTCAATGACGACTACACAAGTAAGTTGGTGGCTTTGTCAACCACAGAGGCTGAGTATGTTGCTACCACAGAGGCAAGCAAAGAGATGATTTGGTTACAACAATTGCTTGAGGAGTTGGGGCATAAGCAGAAGGAATGTAAGCTGCATAGTGATAGTTAGAGTGTTATACACCTAGCTAAGAACTCTACTTTCCACTCCAGACAAAGCATATACAAATTGAGATATCACTTCATCAGACAACTTTGGAGGAAGATAAGTTGAAGTTGAGAAGATTCATACCAGTCAAATCCTCGACATGATGACCAAGGTGGTCACAAGGGATAAACTAAAGCTATGTTCAGATTTGGTTGGCCTTCATGGATGATAAAGAAGGGTTGAGAAGCTTCTCGGGGAAATCACCTCCAAGTGGGAGATTGTTATGTTTGTGGAGCCTGTTTTCATGTTAGAGTTTGGTACACCTTCCATGTGTTACACTCGGATATTTTTATATGGTCCCGCTCACCGGTGAGCGGGTCAAGGGGGTTCGGGGGTGAAGCCCCCGAAGCAAATTTTCATGGGTGGTTTATTAACCCATGGGTAATGGGTAACCATTATGGGCTGTTTTTGGGCCCATGGTTTTTCGGTACCCATTGTTTTGTAAAACGCCTCTTCTAGCTACCTATTGATGTACTTATAAATAGATGGACATACAATAGGATTTATATGAGTGTGTTTTGTGAAGGTGAATAGTGTGTGTGAATTCAAGTGAATTCGGGGGTTTGTTGAGCGCAACTCCAAACAAGATCTGATTATTGTAATTGTGAAGACTGTTGGCTTGTAATAAAAAATTTGAGCAAGTGTTCTTGGTGGATGTAGCCCACATTGGGTGAACCACGTTAAATATTGTCTTCGTGTTTTTTGTTTACGCATTTTTCATTTCCGCATTAGTAATTCTATTCATACTTATCTTATTATATAAATGTGATTCATGAGGAATTATTCTCTCATTTTCCAGATATTCTCACAATTCTATGAAATTTGCTCTCAAAGAAATATTTCAGTAAGTATGGATATTGCTTCACATTTATTACTCTCCTACTTTTCTATGGTTGGACCATGTTTCACACTTTATATGTTCCTAGATATCCCAAACTCTTTGAATTTATTGAAAATTTCTTTATGATTCCAATAACTCGACTAATCATCTTTGGTCCACAGGACCAATAATGTGTTATCATTCCTTCTATGTGATTGGGCCACATGTCATATTTTCCAAGTTATTGGATTCCTAGGACATCAAACCTTTGCTCAACCCTTTGAAATTTTCCTTCGCGGAAAGTGAATTTGTGTTATCAGCCTAATAGTACCCATGTGTGGTTACACAACATGGGTGTTATTAGGAGCCTTCATGTATCCATAGGTTTTGGCTACTTTTTGTGACTTTTCAACTTCCTAAACACTTGAGTTACGAAAACATGCCACATGTCCCTACCATTTATACAAAAAAACAAAGTATTTGACCCATCAAAGTAACTTTATATTAAATAAAACACAAAATCCATCAAATAAACCAATATAGAAATCCACCAAGTGTCATTCATTATGTGTTTTTAGGTTCACAATTTTTACAAGTTTAGACATGAAGGTGAAGTGACCTAGGAGAAAAAAACATCATTGTCTTATATTAAATTTGGTTTTTCATGTTGTTAAGTATATAAGGTAGGTACACATGTGTGATACAACTAAGGTCTTTTTTTAGAATTTAAATATGTGTTTTGAGACCCAATTTAATACTTGAGGGGAACCAAATTTTCACAAGTGTTTAATGTGAAGTTTTGTGTTTTTATCCTTGTGTTTTGATTTCAATTTCTCAAGAGGGTACCCACTTTCCATTCGAGAGAATAGGGGTGTTTTACACATAACATATATTCACGAATTTCCTTACATAGTGCATCATTACGATTACTAACAATATTTCTTTGTTACTTTTTGTGTAGTCAATGTAGTTACATTTTTTGCATTCCCTTCTACTATCCTCTTCTTTGATAACCATTTATGGTTAGCTACTTATCCGTCACAATATTCATAAACAATTTTTGTGTGAATTTTTCCCTTTTATTTTCTCCCTTCTTAACTTAAGTATCCTTGCACCCATACTTGGAATCAATTTTGTACTTCATTGTTTAGTCTCCCTCTTCATGGTGACCATATCCATAACATCAAAATTTAATGTTCTTTTGAATTGAATCTAAGCATTAGGTGATTTTTTTATAACCTTGTTAGGAAGGATATCTATCTTGGGAACCTATGAGGCTATGAAACCCCTCTTTAATACATTCATATATTTCCTCACATAGTATAAGAGTGATCCTTTAGGTGTTCAAGAACTATCAACCTTGATCACCCTTGGAACACACTTTTATATTTTCCTTCCGATCCAAAAATTAGGGGGTTTGGAATTGAAGGACCAAATAACAATTGTGCCAGATGTAAATAAAAAACTATCTATGAGAAGAGATGTATATTGCTCAAAATACTATGATTACAATAGCTATTTTGTAGGGGAGAGATGTGTGTCCTTACCTTGTGGGCTACATATACTTATATATTATTTTTAGAAATATGAAGAGACATATAGAAGAATGTGGAAGATCACCAATCTTGAGGGAAATGAGGTGGTTCATCTTCCGTGAATTACATATGCAACAGTTTCACAAAATTACTATTTTTATAATTTACTATTTTTAGATAACACTACAAAAATTGCATTTTGAGGCCTTTAGAATAAGGTTTCGGGGTCAAAATTTTCCAAACGAAGTTACATAATCTTTCACCATAATCTACACGTTCCAATATTTTTGACACATTTTGAACATAGTCAATTGAAGCTACGATGTAAAATTTATGCCCCCTAAAGTTGCCCCATTAGAACTTCCAACCGGGTCCTTATCTGGATCACCCTCCCCTCTTATTGATTACCCCCTTATAATGCTAAGTAGTCTGCTAGCTAGACTATATTTTTGAAACCTTATCACTCCTATGAAACCCCAACAAGTGATCTCATAGGAATCTTATAAAAATAAGCAATCGAAGATTGCAATCTCATCTTCTTCCTAGTCCCAATAAATATATTTCTTGGGTTATCAATTTGTAGAGATATATCTCCTCTTTTTCCTCTTGTATATTCTCCACATATATAAGCCTATGTTGTATATTTAAAAAAATCACAACTTTTAGTGGGTTAGCTAGTAAATAAGGGTAGAATAGTAAATTTAACTAGTCGGAAGGGTTATAGAGATGCATTATCCAAAGAGCCTAGTATGGTTCTATAGAATCTTAGTAGAGTATGCAAGATTAGTTAGATTAAGTTGTAGGATTTAAATTATTATGAAATTTTTATAGAATCATTTCGAAGACTATTAAAAATTTGGTTATGTGAATGTAATTGAGTGTGTAATATTTTACTCATATAAATAGAATATGTTCTTATTTTTTATTACAATCTATGATGGCATCATGCTTCAAAGAGATCTAACTCTAAGAACTAGGGGATACATGTTATAATGAATCCCTTAATTGGGACACATAACCATGATTGCATCATTTTATTATCTTGGTTTTGATCTTTGTGTACTCTCTTAGACTATTTGCATAGGGTAAATCCTAATACACATTATATCACAAATTTTATGTATGTTGGAATTTACACCTACACTTACACATTAACATCTCATGCAAGGCGTAGTAAATTAGAAAAACACACAAAATTTTATCATGGTTATAAAAAATTAAACCCTAACATTATCATCAACATGCATCAATCACATTATTAACCTCTAACATGACATTCTACCATAATTCCTGCATAAAGAATATTTTAATTTACACAAAAACACACTTCTCCAATTATTTCATCAAAGAATCTAACAATTGAATACAAAAAGAATAAGACATGAATCGATAACAATCATACGATATAAAAATACAATTCACACTCATTCCTTCTTGAAACCTTTACAATGTACAAATTATTCCCAAATGTTTCTAGAGCTCTCAAAGCCTAAAAGAATTTACATAAGGGGTCCTTAAACTCTAGCAAAAAGTTACATTGGTAAAAAAGAATGATGACATTGTTTACATGGCTCTGTATATTCCTTAAAATATTATTTAGATTCATTTTATGTATCCTTCTCATCTCTTGGTTATGGATTAGTTGGCATGCATATTCTCTCCTCGAGAACCTTCCTTTTGTGTTGATATTGATCACACAGCTTTTGAATAATTTGTTATTTGGCTCTTTTCTTGTGTCCCACTTGTCCTCTTATCTTCCTAGAATATTCTTAGTAAATCATTGCAATATTAGCTTATGCTTGAAATTTCTCATATGAACATGGACGTCTCACTCATGTGTCTTATAGGCTTAAATTCAAGAAATTTTTTTCCACCCACCAAAAATATGTAAGTTTTTTCTAATGGATTAATGTTGTATTTTTAAAAATAAAAATATTACATATTATTCATAAAAATGTTGGCATAACGTCATCATGCCTTTGAAGATTCATACTATGTCACATAACTTAGGAAAGTAGCAACATAAGAACTAAAAGTCACATAGAACAAATAAACTCTATAAAAGCATCAAAAACTAAAAAACTAAAAAATGGATAAAAGTGGTGGGTGGATTCTAATCATCGAGTTTCAAACTCCAACCAACATCATGAAACTTATCACCTTTAGTTATAGGATCCAAACTGTTATTTGCATTGTTTCATAGATTCACATTGTTTGTGTCATGGTTGGCATCAACTTGTTTTCTCGTGTGGATTTTATGTTATAGGGAGAAAAGGCTAATTCCACCCACAAAAAATTGTCATGGCGCTGTGATAGAGCCCATCCACTGTGATGAGCTAAAGGATGTGAATTATTTCATGATAAATACCATCTTTCATGGTGGTGATAACTTCTTAGAGACTAGGTAAAATGGTGGTCTATTCCCAAAATATTCCATCTCATAAAAGTGATGAAGAAGCCAAAAATAAATAGTGCAAGGCATGTTAACACAATGATTCAATACAATTTAGAGATAGAAAATCTTCATAACTAATTTATTCTAACCATCACTTGAATTTACATACTTATAATTTCTATAACCATATTTTTATAAGTAAGTAAATGTTTGTTAACTATATTGTTATAAAAATAGTTGAATGTTTAAATATTTCTAAATTAAAAACTACAAACAAAAATAGGTAGAAAAATATAAAAGAGACAAGCATGGGGCGTAAAGAGAATCACACTTTTGTCCTATCTTAACACGATTCAAAAAAACATAGTCATCCTATTTGGAGGGAAACCAAGACTAAGAAAATCTAGATCCTTCTCAAATTTTCACAAACCTTAGGCATGAGTCTAAGGAGTGTGGATATTATTCTTGTATGCATGAGATTATTTACTTTAAAAAAACTTAGGTTCATTCTTCACAGTTTATAAAACTACAAGAGTGATTGAAATTATTTCTTCCCAATTCAACCAATCCATTAAATAAATAACTTATCTTAAGATCACATAAGTAACAATCAATTCATACAAGTCTATACAAACTAATTATGGGCATCTAATGAATCATGCAAAAACTAATGATAAAATTAATTCTTAAACTACACAAACTAGCATATGATAAATTTATATTCATTAATTAAAAACAAGTTTATAATGATTTACTTCTTTAGTCAAAACCAAAGTATGACAGCTTATCGAAAAATCGAGGAGAAGAGAAGGTACTAAATTACCCAAATGAACACATTGAATGCAAGAAGACATTTACTTTCTCTTACAAAATCAAATCTCATTAATTGATAAAAAGGCCTCACAAAATATTTATTTAAGAATTCCATGGTAAGACATGCCTCAAGAAGTCTACAAGAAACTAACAAATTCAAATTCAGATCACCATTGGTTTCAACCGTATTTTAGACTCCCCTCCTTAATGTGCAAGACAAAATACACTAAGATCAAGAAGTCCTGTTTGGGAGCCAAATGCTAGATTGTAGATTAGATCCATGTTTCCCATCCTTCAAGTTGTAAGGATATTTCCATAACTTTGATATGGTGGATGAACATCAAATCTAGAATCTACTAACTACAACCACAAATAGGTAGTATTTTTCACAATTAAAGCTCGAAATTCCTTCTTTGTCTTCTTCTATGCCCTTTTTTCCACAAAAACATAATTTAATAATATGTACACTCCCCCAAACTCAAATAATTCCCAAAAATACCTATGAATTCCCAACTTAGGTTCACAATGAATAATGCATAAAAACATATCCTATCATTATAAACATGAACTAATCCTCACATGTGATACTAAACATCATGGGACCCGTATTAACTAAAATTGTTCTCCAAAATATTTCGAATGAGTATTGTCTCACACAATTCTAAACTTATTCATAAAAGATATGACATTTTAAAATTTCCATAGTCATTCCATATTTTTCGATATGTGTTTGGTGATCAAATTTAAATTGTTTCCTCATAGGACATTGCTTCACATTTCTTGATCTCCACTGTTAATGTGAAATCACAGCGACCCCAAATGAGTTATGGATCTCGCTTTTCTAAGGCGGGGTCATTTGGTGTGATTTACGTAACATTGGATCATTCCCAAGTGTGGGACTTGCAAATGGGAATGATCCTCCGTAGAAATCCTGGTTCCTCTTCCTAATCCTAGCACTAAACTACTTCTAAGGAAGGAAATGTGACTATCTACTCCTAATCTAAGAATTCCAAGGGACCAAGGAGAGAGAGAGCATGAAAATAAAGAAATCCTACACTACATAGGTGATAACACCGAGAAAAGGGAACGAGATATTTTGTTGAGGGAGAAAGAAACAGAGAAAATGGAGATAAGGGAGGCCAGACAAAAGTGACACGGACCCGATCTTCAAATTCACCATTAAAGTCCATGAAACATAACATCCTGCACCTGCAAATGTGAAATACATGCACGAAAAAAAAATCTGGAAGGGAGAGGCACAAAGAAACAACAAAACGATGTAAAGGGTTGAAGAACACCACAAAAACACATTTTTATTGCTCTAGAAGGTGCATAGACCATTACATTTCTGGAATAGAGGCACAAATACATTTTTCAGGCATGGGAGAAGGTTCATTGCTCAAAAATGGCATCAAGAAACAAATTTGACAGAGTTTCTCTATGCCCAGAATGTCTCTCCTTTTCAAAATGAGAAGTGTTACAATATATAGAAAGAATAGAGAGAGAGAGAAGAGGGAAAAAAATTGAATCCTGCTTCAACCACCCCAAGATATGCATCGAATCCTACTTTGAAAGCTCAACCATTGAATATCAATGCCTTCTACAAATTTTCCCACAATATGTCGCTTCTAGTTTCCCAGCGGATTGAATCAAATCAGATATGGTAGTTGAAGAGATTGGATTCTACATTAATGGCCTGGAATACTCTTCTTCATTTTTTACCTACCAGGTCCTAAAAAATGATTTTTAATCCTTTCATGGCATAGACAACGTCCGAGACGCTTCAACAAGTGTCGATTCACAATATTTCGAGCCCTGAGTCGAAAGATATGCCCCTTTAAAGTTTGTATTGGGTCCGTATACAGAGGGTGGGAAAACAACTTGAAAAATGGGTCCCCTTTGATATGGGACACGTGGCAGTCAGATTAGAGAAAAAATCGGGCTCATGGGTCCGTAATTTATCTTTTCCCCTTTTTATGAAACGCAAAACTCAAAAAACCCCCATGGCCCCGAAGCTCCACCTTTTGACTTTGCTTGACCATTTTCCCCTGCCTCCATTTCGTCTTGAGACATGTGGAGATGTGGCGCTTGTTTGAGATTCTCTTTTTTCTCACACAAGGTCATTTAAACTTTCACAGCCCCGCCATTCCATTGTAGAGTCTCCCTGTAACCTTGTTTGTCATCCTAGAATGTGAGCTTGTGGGTCTGAGTCATTTCCTTCATAATTTCCTTATGTGCAGGAGTTGTCTTGACCAAATTTTCCGGGGGGTGAATTTGGGATAACAATTTGGCAACTCACGGGAAATCTACCTGCTAGATGAAGAGGCTAGTGGCTTTGGAGTATCCATTGGGCATGGAGTCAAGAATGATGGCTTGATAATGACCCTTCTTATAAAATGGACTCCCCGACTCCCTACACTTTGTTGACCTCTGAATCACTTGGAAACCCATTGAAACTTGAAGTTGAACTTCACCAAAAGCCAACTAAATGCACTATGCAAGAGCAATACAATAGCACCAAAAACTATGTACAAACTGAAAATCATACATGCTCTAAATGGAACATGCAAAGTGTGAAAAAGTACTTCTTCTAATGAAAAAAAACCTACTTACTCTACTCTAACCAAGAGCAAAGGGAACTCAAACAAAACCTGCAACTGGCAGGAGAAATAGCTTCCCTTCCTCAAAAATGGCAGCCATGCAACTGATTTGGCACTGAACATGGCTGGTTGGATGAGTGAAAAACTAACTACAAGCTGATCTTCCACCCAAATCACCAAAGTATCAACTAAAGACAAAACCAATACCTCTTTTAGTTGCTCTGCATTTGGATTGAAGAGGTATGACAACTGATCCTTGGTGCTTTATAGCTCATCCTCATGCCCTGGAGTGGGCATGACTAGTTTTGGCTTCTCCCTTGGCTCTAATGAAGCCAAGTACCTAATTGGGCATGGTCTGATCCGATGGATGTGCCTGTTACTCTGAATTTCAACTCCAAGAATGGAGTCTTCCTACGGACCTTCTTGAGTGGATGGTGTGGGAGAGATGGGGTCTTCACTATTTCCTTCCTCCTCTTGAGAAGAACATGGAAGATTAAGATCCTCTAACCTTGGTTCTGAGGGCCATTGTGAGATACAGGTTGTTGTCCTTGGATGTTCTCCTTCATGACAGAAAGTTCGTGTAATTGGAAGGTTGAAGATGGAGGAAAAAATGATGTGATCTCCTCGGGCTCCTCTCCATCAAGACAATCCTCCAAGTCAGACAGATAATCTACCTCCTCGGGCTCCTGTTGTGTGTGTTCGACCTCCTCCATGGTGTCCTTTGAATCTGTAATTTTCTCACCATGGTTCCCCTCATCTTCAAACATGAAGTTTGAAAGCTCAAACTCTTCTTCGACATTAGATTTTGAAGGGGATGAAGTGGGAGGAAGAACTGAAGGTTCTTCTGTGGCTTGCTCTGCACTTGTTGCCTTTGAAACCATATGGTTCTCCTCTAGAACCACGCCCTCTGGAGCTAACTGATTTTTGTCTAGAATAGGAACCCATATGATTTCCTCTTCCCAATCGAGTTGTATGAGTCACGCCATTCTTCAACTATCCTACAGTTGTCAAACATGATGATGTTGGTTGGGAGGGCACGTTGGTAGGGGGTTGTTCATTTATGGTACAACTAGGTAGAGGGGACTTGGAAGAAAATGGGAGGATGGATGTAGAAGGGATGGAAGGCGTGCTAGATTTTTGAGCCTCCATTCCTTCCGCCCACTCTATAATCTGGGCAACATCTCAGTGATGAGGTGCAGCTTGTGTTGGGCGCTAAACCAGCCTGGTACATGGCCGACCCATGGACAAGGGGCCTTGTAGCCAACTTCAGTTGCCATTATGGAGCACTTGACTCTGAGCTGCATCATGTCCATCTCAATCTTTTGCATCTGCCTCTCAAAATCAGCTTTGGCCAAGGATTTTCCACCATCATCTACATAAACTTGTTCTTCATAAACATTTTGGTTAGAAAAAGGGGTTATATGCATTTTCGGGATAATGGGGCTTATAAAACTGATTTAGAGGAGGATTTTGAAACTGTGGGGATGGAGGGAAATAGTTTTGTTGCTACAAATGAGAGCTCCATGGTGGGAAAGAAGTCATGATTGCACAACTTCATGGGATTGAAGAAGATGAAGGAGATGAAAGAAAAAATGCATGAAAATGATTGGAAATGGATGGAAAAGGTTTGCAACTCAGAGGATGGGTTGTTGACCAGATGGAGTCGCCAGATGTGCCTGAAAGTGCCTCCAAAGGCTGAAATCTTCACCAAGAGCACATCGAACCTGATGAAGTGAAGTGGTAAGGTGCTTCATACCTGTCCCACCGAGCATGCCAAAATTATTAATGTGAAATCACAACACCCCCAAATGAGTTATGGATCTACTTTTCTAAGGTAGGGTCATTTGGTGTGATTTGCATAACATTGGATCATTCCCCAAGCTGTGGGACTTGCAAATGGGAATGATCCTCCAAAGAAGGTTGGTTCCTCTTCCTAATCCTAGCACTAAACTACTTCTAAGGAAGGAAATACGACTATCTACTCCTAATCTAACAATTCCAAGGGACTAAGGAGGAGAGAGAGCATGAAAATAAAGAAATCCTACACTACAGAGGTGATAGCACCAAAAAGGGAACGATATATTCTATTGAGGAGAAAGAAACAGAGAAATGGAGATGAGGAGTTCAAATAGAAGTGACACGACCTAGAGATCTTCAAATTCACCATTAAACTCCATGAAACATAACATCCTACACCTGCAAATGTGAAATACATGCACATAAAAAAAAATCTAGAAGGGAGATGCATGGAGAAACAACAAAACTATGCAAAGGGTTGAAGAACACCACAAAAACATGTTTTTATTGCTCTACAAGGTGCATAGACCATTAAATTTCTAGAATAGAGGCAAAAATACATTTGTTAGGCATGGAAGAAGGTTCAAACTCCTTAAAAATGGCGTCGAGAAACAAATTTGGTAGAGTTTCTCTATGCCCATAATGTCTCTCCTTTTCAAAATGAGAAGTGTTACAATATATAGAAAGAATAAGAGAGAGAGAGAGAGAGAGAGAGAGAGAAGAGGGAAAAATTGAATCCTACTTCAACCACCCCAAGATATGCATCGAATCCCACTTTGAAAGCTCAACCACTGAATATCAATGCCTTCTACAAATTCACCCACAATATGTCGCTTCTAGTTTCCCAGTGGATTGAATCGAATCAGATCTGGTAGTTGAAGAGATTGGATTCTACATTAATGGCCTGGAAGAATCTTCTTCATTTTTTCCTACCAGGGCCTGAAAAATGATTTTTAATCCTTTCATGGTGTAGAGGATGTCGAGACGCTTCCAACGGTGTCAGATTCGCAATATTTTGAGCCTTGAGTCGAAAGATATGCCCCTTCAAAGTTTGTATTGGGTTGCATAAGAGGGTGGGAAAACAACTTGAAAAATGGGTCCCCTTTGATATGGGACACGTGGTAGTTAGATTAGAGAAAAAATCAGGTTCGTGAATCCGTAATTTATCTTTCCCCTTTTCGCAAAACATAAAACTCAGAAAACCCCGCGGCCCCAAAGCTCTACCTTTTGACTCTACTTGACCATTTGCCCCTACCTCCGTTTCATCCTAAGACACGTGGAGATGTGGCACTTGTTTGAGCTTCTCTTTTTTCTCGCATAGGGTCGTTTAAACTTTCGCATGCCTTGTCATTCCATTGTAGAGTCTCCCTGCAACCTTGTTTGTCATCCTGGAATGTGAGCTCACGGGTCTGAGTCATTTCCTTCATAATTTCCTTATGTGCAGGAGTTGTCTTGACCAAATTTTTCGGTGGGGGCGAATTTGGGATAACACCTAATTTTTGTGGTTGGACCTTGTTTTACCATTTACATGTTCCCATCTACTCTAAAATATTTAACTTTAGTAACCTTTACTTTATGAATCCAAGAACATGGTTAACCATCATTCGGACCAATAATTTGTTCTCATTCCCATGTTTGAGCTTGGGCCACATGTCATTTTTTCCAATTTCTTGGATTCCTAAGACTTCAAACCTTTGCTTAACCCTTATAACTTGTCCTTCTCAGAGAGTGAAGTCTTGTGATTGTCCTAATAATACCCATGAGTGGTTCGAAAACATCTGTGTTGCTACACTTCGTGTTTCCGTGGGTTTTGACTCCTTTGTGTGACTTTTTGACTTCATGTACACACGAGTTGTGAGAAACATGCCACATTTCCATACCGGTTGTACAACACAAAAAAATGACCAATGAAAGTTCCTTTATATTAAATAAAACCCAAAATCAAATCAAACCAATCTCTAATCCACCAAGTTTCATTCATTATGTGTTTTCGGTTTCACATGTTTTTACAAATTTAAACACAAAGGGAATTAACCTAGGTGTTGGACATGGTGTTATTGGCGTTTTCATTGATGTCAAGTTAAATTTATGGAAAAGGGTGTATCAATGGCATATTTGTCTACATGAGGTGTCATTCATCAAGAATGATAAAGGTTGATTGGTAGTAAGGTGATTTGGTGTCATGCAAAGTTTTAGTTGCATGGTTTTTAGGTGTGTTTACATGTTCTTTGTGCATGTTTCTTACAAGCTAAGTGTGGTGTATGGGATGTAGAGGATTTACAAATGCTGTTATGGTGTCTTACATATTCAAGAAGTTATGTCGAGGTGTATTTGTGTCCACAAGGTAAAGAACATGCCAATTCATGAGAGTCATGTGTTGAAACAAGCCATTCTAGGCCTAGTCCTAGACCTAGTGTATGCATAACATGAATTATGCATATAAAGAAATCCAAGGAAATCAATATGATCATGTGTAAGGTGTTTTGAGGATGCATAACATGTGTGGAAGTAATATCAGGTCATAAATCATATGTTGAGTTCATTTGTATGGTCCTTTTGAAGCAAAGCATTGCAGACAAGTCTAGAAGGCATGGGAAAACCATGGTTATGTGATAAGTTTCAGAGGTGTAAAATCATGGATGATAATTGAGGTCATGAAAAAGGTCATTTCAGATGTGTGGACCAAGTTCAATGTCGGGAATTCAAAAGCAAAGAAAGAAAAAGTGTTTTTATCTCTACCAAGGTCTTAGAATGTCATTCCTAGCTTGATAGGTCACTTTCGAGATGATCACCCACACGTGTGTGCTTTGCATGGGTTTATGAGATTTTGGGTGATGTTAAGGAATAGAACCAAGAGGGTATATCAAGAAGAATGTTGTCAAATGGACTTCAGACATTTATGAACAATTGTTAAGAAGCAAAACAGTCAAAACCCTCCCAAAACCCTAGTTCTATTACGATAGGAAATATTTTATGTGTCTAATCTTAATATGACTTGGGAAAGATGGAATGAAGGTTTAAGGATGTATATAAATATTTAGAGCTCTTTTTGTTGGCATTCTCATGTTTCATGTGTTGATAAGTTGAAGAAAAACCTTTATTTTGAAGAGATTTGTATATAAAAGCATGTGTTGTAGGAGTCATGATGTAAATCCAATTATTTCGAATACAAGTATGGGATGTGTTATAAATTATCATGAAAATAATTTTTAGCTTCAATCTAAGAAATGAGTGAAACATGTATCATAAGATGACTTGTTGCTAAAGCCTAGAAGGTGCAAAACCAATCATGTAGGTATGAAATGGTGTTTGATGTTTTGCATAGTGTAATAGTATTAGATGGTCATGGATAGATGGTAGAGGTATTATATGATGTTTCAGATCCCTTGGTGTGATCATATAAGGTGGTGTCATGCTTAATCCCTAATGGCCAAATGATACCTATTAGGATTATCAAGAAGGTGTTTGGAACATGTATGGTAGTTTGGTTTTCTCCATGTGACATATGGATGTGAATGATTGAGGAGGTGTTTCAGGTTTCCCTTGAAGTTTTCCAAGAGGTGGAAGAGTTTGGAATTTTCCTTAGAGGTGTTTGAGAGAGTCCTCAAGACTGGTTGTTGAGACATTGAAGCATGTTGGAGAAGTTTCAAAGATGAAGATGTTTTTGGGTCTTGTGCCCCGACTTATGAGTTTCCATGAGTTTTTTGAGTTATAATAGGTCGATACCTTTCCAATTAGGTGCCTTATGAATCTTGAAAATATGTTTTTGTATGAGAAATTGGTCACTTTTTTATTGTAAATTAGGTACTTGAGACCTAATTGGTGGTGTTTGCAAATTGATGTGGTCCATGATGAAGATTGATGTTACAGAGGTTCTTGTGTATGGAGAAGGTGTCTTGGAGGTGTTTTTGATGTTTCCTAAGGTGTTAGATTATTTTTGGAGCTAGATTTTTCCCTTGGAGTTCTATTTGTGACTGTTGGAGATGACTAAGATGTTTTAGGCCTATTTGAGAAGCCATGTGCAAGGTTTTGTTTGTTAGGCCTATGCCGACCTAAATGGTCATGTTATATCATTTGAATATGTTTGTAAGGGTTTTTAATGTTGTGTATGACTGACCTTAATTTCCTTAGTCGACATGTGGTTTTTTAGGAGATGAGTCATGTATAAAGGTGAAGTGTATTTTATCATTTGAGCTAGTTAAGTAGAGAGAGGTGTGAGGTAGCTAAAGGAGAGTGTGAAAGAGGTGTGACGGATCTAGAGTAGAGATGAGAATAGTTGATAAGAGTAGAGGAGAATTTATTCAAGGTCATATGACCTAATCAACATATGTAGGTGCATGTTTGAGCGAAGAAGAAGAAGGTGTGTCTTGAAAAGGGTTTTGAGTAAAGAGAGCTGACAAAGTGATCATAACCAGTTGTTGGAGTAACAAGTACTCAGGTGATATTCATTTTCAGGTGGGTAGATTGGTGTTTAGTCATCTTAGGGGGTTTTATCCTCCTTTAGAGTTGGTGCTCCTTATAGGGTTAGGGCCCTACTAAACTAGGGGTGGTGCTCCTTGCAAGTGGGTTGATGCCTCACTAAAAAAATCCTTTGTGTTGTGTAATACATACAGAGGTTCAATGGGTTTTCTTCCCCTTGATGGTTTCCCACTTTATATCTTGTGTTCATGTGTTATATCTTGCTTCATTTTCTTGTGGATTATTGTATTACACTTAATAAGCTCACATTGGTTTATGAATGTTGAATGGATACTTTGGATGATGTATGTATGTTATGATAAATGAAGTAATTTATTTGAAAGGATAGATTCACCTGCCCTCTCAGTCATTATTATTCCAACATTTGGTATTAGAGAAAATTCCTTTTGAAATAATTTTAACCACTTAAAGGAGATCCTTGAAGCACAACAATGGGAAAATCATTTAATGTTGAAACACCATTAAAGAATATAAGAAAGAAGAATGAAATTTTGGAATTATTGGCCATGGGATTGGATGAACATATCATTTGTATGGATGTTGAACATAATTATTCCATCAAAGATTTAGAATCTCAATTCAGTTAGTGACAAAATCTCTCAAAGAAAAAGAAGAAGAATGTTGCACTTGTAGAATCCCTAAAATCAAAATAATAAGACAACATCAGGTATTAAGATGATATGAGGTCGATGTAGATAAAGTTGAGCAATCATTTAGTAGGTCGAAGACCTATGAGGAGTTAGAGAAGAGTTGTGTAGATAACAAGGCAGGTCCAAGTACCCATGAAGACATAAAGGAGAACAAGGAGAAATATTATAGAAGTTCTAACTCTATTAGAAAACCAAATGTAATGAGGTATGGTTACTCTTTCAATGGCTATTGTTATACATGCAATGAATTTGGTCATAGAGCTAGAGATTGCAAAAGGAAGTCCTCAAGGAATGAGTATTCATGGGATTATGAAAGTTATTTCAAAGGTCATTGTTATTCATGTTGTGAATATAGTCATATGGCTATGGATTGTAGTTGGAATCTCAGCTCATATCAGTTAAGAGGTAAGAATGGTGTCTTGTGCTACAACTATCATGAATCGAGATCACATTGCTAGATTTTTCTATCGAATGAATCCCGTGGTATAAAAGTTTGTTTTAAGCTTCTAAGGCAAGAAAGAAGAGTTTTCAACAAGAAGATCAATCCTAAAGATGATCCTAAGATAGCCAAGTTTGTTTCTATAAACAAGGAGGATTATCATAATTATGAGGTCAAGAAAGAAGATCCAAAATCGCTGATGCATAGATCATATCCATCTACCGAAAAGGAGGAATGTTTGTAAAAATTGTGTCCAAACCAGTTGATGAAGTGTCTTTGACTTATATTTATATAAAAGTGAGGTATCATGAGTGTTTCAAAAATCAAATTAGAATGATTGAATAACTCTCAAAAATATCCGTTCTTACAACAAGATGGAAAAAACACGAAATTTGTAAAAAATACTAAATCTTGAAAATTTAAAGAGAACTAGAATAATAAAATATCCGTTCAAAGAAAATTTAAAGAGAACAAGGAACACAAGGAAATATTTTTGAATTTTTCAGTCACTATATCGCTGCTTTAAAATTACAGCGTGCCTAAAATAGCTGGAAACTTCAAAATTAATATCTTTCCGAATACAAGTGCAAAAATGATGAAACTTGGGAAATAACATATATAAATATGGAAGATGACTTTCCAACCTTCGATCTAAAAATGGCCATTGAAAACCCTAGAAATTAGGGCTGCAATCTCCCAAACAAGTCGCCCCCTTGGTAGATGGCCAAAACCCTTGTGAAATCCTCTGTAGATGATGCCAAACCCTTCCTCTATGGCTGCCGTAGGTCTGATCCGAAAACCAGCTGAAAATCTTCACCAAAACTCACAAAAACCCTCAAACCCTAATTCTGAAAATCCTGAAAATGCCTTTGTAAAACAGCCCTGAAATCAGCTCCAAATGACAAGCTAGGGTAGATCTTTCACTACCGAAGAATGCCCTGCTAGCTAGGGATGGATCTCTCACCACCGAAGCTAGGGTTCCCGTGGGATCTTACTCCACAAGCTAAAAGTTGCAAACAACAGTTGCACCATGAAAAGAGATATAAGTGTATGTATGAATGATCTCTCCTTTCACCCCTCTTCTCCTTTTATAACCTTTTCCATGTCAAAGAAACCCTAAAACCCCCAAGGCGCACTTTCTCATAAAGAGGGCCCAATTAAAAATAACTTAAAGTTGCTTTTTCCATTCCTAGGCGCCTTGGCCCAAAAAGTGACCCCAACAAAGAAATATAACATTTAATGCAATACACATCCCCTCAAGTCGCCAAAAAGGTACTTTAAGTGGCCCCAACGAAGAAACATAACATTAAATGCCAAAAGTGTCCACTTAAGTGATCCCAACGACAAAAATAGAACACAAAGGGCCCATTAGACCCTCCCAACGCCTAAAATATAACAAAAACATAGTAGGAAATCAGACAACCATCCCCAATAACCTCCAAAGTCGTTAGTCCCTTGGGAATGACCAGGGCTAAGACCAACATAGGGCCGTTAGGCCAACTGCTCGGAATTGGGGACATTACAATCCTCCCCTCCCGAAAAATGCTTGACCCCAAGCATTATCCTCCTGTGTTGTAGAAACTGAATACCACAAAGTAAGTGCCTCCATCTCACCCTGCAGTCAATCAAAGATCGGTGTGATCCTAAGTGACCAAAACACCACATATAGTCATCATGCTCTCCATGCAGTGTAGACAACAATGTTGTCCCTGAAGTAGAATATTGCCCACCTCGACTCTCTACTGGTACCCATACTGAAACTGTCAATCTGTCCAATCCCTGCCACTGCAAAACTGTCATCATGTGATCACCCACTGTATCTCCTGTCGACTCCGTCCCTCGGCTAGCTAGCACATGCTCGTCATCCTCATAAGCAGTAAAACATATAGGAGTGTTATCCCCTATCAACTCCAGAAATAAGGAACATGCATACTCCGATTTGTCACCATGACAAACTACACATCCTTGCACAAAGTTGAGGATATCCTCCCTCAACCCATGCCATCTGACCCTTTCCCATATGAAGTTGAAGGTCTCATCAAAGCTCAAGTGTCCAGACATGGAAGAATAATGCACATGTCGCAATATCTCCATCCTCAACCATGAATCCGACACGAGGTACAATCTGTCCTGATAGAAGATCATCTCATCCTCCAATCTGTAGTTGTCATCCTGTATGTGACCATCCAGAATCTCACAAGTGTGTCGGTTCTTGGAGTACTCCACAAGCAAATGAGATCTCCAGTCTACCGAAACCTCAGACAACCAACATAATGATGAACTCGGATGATCTGCACCTGTAATCCCAATCTCCGTAACTGCCTTATGTGCAACACTACTGGTCACACCCACATCCATCATACTCCACATCGATCCGCAATGATAAAACCCCTCGTTATGCCGGAAAGTCCTCTCCATCCCCTCAGCTGCAACCACCCTAGGTGCTCCTGTCGATAATCCCCTCAAAGTCACATTCCTGCCTTCGGACTTAAACTTCAGCTCCATCGTCTGGAAGTTAGTCCGAAACTCACCAAGAGAGTGAAGCCACTGGACTCCCAATACTACGTGGGTCACTCCCATACCAACAATGTGGAAATCATCAGTAACTGTGTAGTTACCCATGGTAATGCTCAATTGTGGAACTTTCCGTGTGCATCTCATATACTCCCCATTGGCTACAACAATGTTGAAGCCCTCAAAGTCCCTCGTCTGCAAACCTTGTCTCTCCACCAATGATGCATCAATAAAGTTGTGGGTAGCCCCACTGTCAATGAGTACCACAACTCGCTGACCCTGCATAACTCCTCTAATCCTAAATGCCTTGTACATCGGAGTACTAGACAATGTGGCTATAATCTCCCGAGGGAAAGTCTCCTCCTCCTGCTCCGCATCAGCACTATCCATCGCAACTCCATCCCCATCATCCATCTCGTGAGTCTCCAACTCCTCACCTCTGTCATCCTCACTCTCCTCGAAGACCTCAATGAATTGGGCCTTCCCTCTACCTCTGCAATCATGTCCTGGAACCCAAGGTGTGCGGCAATCGAAACATAGTTTCTTTCGCCTCAACTCATCTCTGTCCTCTCGGGAAATGAATGGCTTCTTAGCCACCTCCTGCCTCGGTGGAGGCTCCCTCTGCTGAAGTTCGTCTGATCCAGATGGAGGTTCTCTTTGCTGAACGCGAGGTGGAACCCTCGACTTTGGAGTGGATAACTCCAAGTCTCGAGATCTCCTAATAGCCTCATGCAAAGAAGAAGGCTCAAATGCCTTCACAAATCCTGCTAAGGCATCAGTCAACCCTGCCATGAAGAGTGAAGTCAACCTCATCTCTGAAACATCAGATACCATAACTGATAACCTCTGAAAATCTGCAATGTACTGATCCAGAGAACCTGTCTGCCTCAAATGGGTCAATTCTCTGAAGTGCCTATCTGGGTCCCTCCTGTCGAACCTGCTCATCAATCTCTGTGTAAAATCTGCATACGTAGTGATATGCATGTGCCCCTGTGTGATCAATCCATGATGCCACCAGTCATGGGCATCTCCCTCGAGGTGTAAGATAGCAAACCTAATTGCGTCTTCTTCGCGCATGGGATTCAAGTCGAAGTAAGTCTTCAACTTCTGAATCCAAGACTGGGCGGTACACTTCTTAGAGCCATCGAAGTGCGGAATAGAGATTTGTCCCAATCTCCTCTGAAACTCAGGCACCTGCGGCTGGTAATCTTCCTGGGCCTGCTACCAATCTTCATTTTGCAATACTCCTGAAATGGCATGTTGTCCCGGAAACCCTCACTCAATGTCCGGTACTTCTCCCAGCAAGATTCTTCATCCACAATGTCTGCGGCCTGTCGTGTCTGCGAAACTTCCGGATCCTTCAAGAAGGAAGGCTCGTGGAGTCCCAAGGGCCTGGTAGATGCATGAGGGGACCCTTGTCCCGAATGTCCACTCTCACCTCTATTACCATGCTGTCCCATATTGCTGGCTTCTCCTTTCTCCGCATGAGCCTCAATCCTACCCTGTGCTAACCTCTCAGTAAGCTGGCTCAAATAGAGGTTGGTAGTCTCCTGCTGCTTCACCATATTGGTGAACAGTCGTTTCATCAGATCTACTCCCATTTCTTCACTGTCTGGTCTCTGTCTCCCATCTTTCAACTCCAACAGGCTGGAGGAACAACAGCTCTGATACCACTGAAATATCCCTGGTTGGGATCTTACAACAAAATGGACAAAACACAGAAATTTGCAGCAAATACTAAATCTGATTTTTCTGATTTTTATGCAGAAAATTACAGCTAGGGCAGCGAACAGTAAAATGTGAATAACTCTCAAAATATCCGTTCAAAACACTTGAAAATTTAAAGAGAACTAGATAATAATATAAAGAACACAAGGGAAATATTTTTGGAATTTTTCAGTCACTATATCGCTGCCAGAAAATTACAGCGTGCCTAAAATAGCTGGGAAACTTCGAAAATTAATATCTTTCCGAATACAAGTGCAAAAATGATGAAACTTGGGAAATAACATATATAAATATGGAAGATGACTTTCCAACCTTCAGATCTGAAAACGGCCAATGAAAACCCTAGAAATTAGGGCTGCAATCTCCCAAACAAGTCGCCCCCCTTGGTAGATGGCCAAAACCCTTGTGAAATCCTCTGTAGATGATGCCAAACCCTTCCTCTATGGCTGCCGTAGGTCTGATCCGAAAACCAGCTGAAAATCTTCACCAAAACTCACAAAAACCCTCAAACCCTAATTCTGAAAATCCTGAAAATGCCTCTGTAAAACAGCCCTGAAATCAGCTCCAAATGACAAGCTAGGGTAGATCTTTCACTACCGAAGAATGCCCTGCTAGCTAGGGATGGATCTCTCACCACCGAAGCTAGGGTTCCCATGGGATCTTACTCCACAAGCTAAAAGTTGCAAACAACAGTTGCACCATGAAAAGAAATATAAGTGTATGTATGAATGATCTATCCTTTCACCCCTCTTCTCCTTTTATAACCTTTTCCATGTCAAAGAAACCCTAAAACCCCCAAGGCGCACTTTCTCATAAAGAGGGCCCAATTAAAAATAACTTAAAGTTGCTTTTTCCCTTCCTAGGCGCCTTGGCCCAAAAAGTGACCCCAACGAAGAAATATAACATTTAATGCAATACATATCCCCTCAAGTCGCCAAAAAGGTACTTTAAGTGGCCCCAACGAAGAAACATAACATTAAATGCCAAAAGTGTCCACTTAAGTGATCCAACGACAAAATAGAACACAAAGGGCCCATTAGACCCCCAACGCCTAAAATATAACAAAAACATAGTAGGAAATCGCCATCCCTAATAACCTCCAAAGTCGTTAGTCCCTCGGGAATGACCAGGCTAAGACTGACATAGGGCCAGCCCCAAATCAGCTTCAAAATTGGGGACATTACAATTTCCATTGAGAAGAAGTTTTTAGAAAAAGGTATGATTTCCATTGAGAAAATAATTGCATTAATGAAACTTCACTTGTTAGAGAAATTATTCCACCAAGAGAAGAAATTTGTATATGCAAGTAAGGAAGATGTAATGGAAACTCTAAAAGGTGTGAGGTGGAATACCGTGAGCTAGAGCTGCTAAATTGATAGTTGCTCAAGCAAGACAACACCTACAAGAGTTCAAGGAAAAGATGTCTTCACTTAGTGGGCAAAGCAGGTATGAGGAATGTCATTTCTCAAGAGAGGGCAGCCGGAGCATGGAAATACCTTTCAAAGGAGGGCTAATTACATAGATTAAAGATGGTGTGGAAGAAAGTATGCCATCTCATTTATCGTAGCAGCTGATTTATGAAGAATTTCAGCTCATTGTAGACATTACTTAGATTTTGGGGCACCAAAGTCAAGACATTTTGAAGACCAAGATCCCTGAGGATGTTGGTGATATTCCAAGGTATAAAGAGCATACTAACGTGTCTTATTTATTGTTGCCTATTTATTTTCATCATGAGATGCATGCCAAAGTTTACATTATGGAGTTTGATGAACCATTGCTCCAAGTATATGTATGTGAGCATCTTGTGGATGATATATGGTGGCAAGTTTTAGTTCACTCAGCTCTTGGGATCACTTTTCAAAGATGTTTTGTCTCTTGTGCATGACACTTGGACAAAACAAGATCAGAATTGCTTGAGGGCAAGCAATTTTGGGAAGGGAGGATTGTAATATCCCCTTCCCATTCGAAGACCTTTGGCCTATTTTGTCAACCCGACGGCCAAAGGAAAAATATAAGGGTGGCTTAAGTTATATTTAATTATTATAAAGTGCCATTAATAAAATAAAAAAAATATAGAGCACTTATAATAATTTATATGACTTAATAATTATTAAATCAAGGATGGAAAAGGCCCAAATATAAATTGTTATCCATCCTAGGTGAAAAGGCGACTTGCCTTAGAAGGGGGAATGGGAACATAGAAAGGATAAATGCCCATTTTACTATGTATTTCCCCTAGAAAAATGCAACTTGCATTAGGAGGGAAAAAGTTGTTGGAAAAAACATTTAATATGGGAAAATATTAAATGCTTGCATAGGGAAAATCCTTGGGAACTAATTGGATATTGTAGAGGTTGTTTTGGGTCTCTTCTTCCTTTATAAGGAGAAGTCGACTTGAAGGGAAAATATTCCATACCATTTGATATTTTCTAATTTGTGTCTTAAGCTTGTAGCTTATGCATATTCTTTCATGTGCAACTGCTGTTTGCAAATATCCAACTTGTGGAGTAAGATCCCACGGAACCCTAGCTTTGGTGGTGAGATATCCATCCCTAGCTAGCAGGGCATTCTTCGGTAGTGAGAGATCTACCCTAGCTTGTCAATTTTGGAGCTGAATTGATGCCCTAAATGTGTTGGGTGACCTAATTTTTAGGGAAAATTAGGGTTTCGTGTTTTCTGTGTGAAAACTATTTTTGGAATATTATTCTTCATATTTTTGTGGCCCAAGATCCAAAGTTTCAGCTCATTTGGACTTCTCTAGCAAAAGATATTAATTTTAGAAGTTTTCAGTTGTTTAGGCACGCTGTAAATTTCTGGCAGCATTATGTTATTCGAAAATTCCAAAAACACTTCTATGATATCTGTTATTGTATTAGCAAGCTCCATTTAAAATTTCAAGAGATTTGAGCAAGTATTTTTGGAGTTATCCATTATTTTTGTTCGCTGCCCTAGATTTAATTTTCTGCAAAAATCAGATTTCTGTTTGGCTGCAATTTGTCTGTATTTTGCATATTTAAAGTTGGGATTGCCTAAAATCTGTTTAGGGGTAAAATAATGTCCATTGGGGACATTACATCATTATCCAAGCTAGTATAATGACATCTTGGTAGTATGTTGTTGTGTAAGGAGTGTTAGCATGTTGTTCAAAGATGGTTAGTATTTTTGTTGTTTCAAGTCATATAATTGTTCAAGATAGTCATAAGATCTGGTTTAGTGCTCTAAAGATCAAGAGATATGATGAATTAATCAAGAGGGTAGTTGACTATGTTGTGTTCCAAAAGAAGGATATGAACTCATGAATCAGCCATAAGTGTAATAGATGATTAGGTCTCGTGGTACAAAGGCGAGTCAGAGGACTCCAATATATGGTTGAAGATGAATATGGATGCCGGGTCTGTCATATTCATTGTGTTGAGCTAGGTTCAAAGGATGTGAAGGTATGCTCTATTTATGTGATGTTGATATCCTTATTAGTATGTGGTTGTAATTGAAGAGTGTTGTGTAGGCCATCAAAAAGTTTTTAGGAGTGCAAACAGAGGAGAATTCAATCTCAAAGGGTGTTGGTGGTGAAGGACTATTGTAAGGTGAGTATACATCAAGGAGTGCAGGTTTGATAACCGGAGATCAAGTTGTGCATGTTTGATATGTGTTCAAGACCTTGTTTAGGTTTGTATTGTCTATGTGAGAATGTTTTAAGGTTGAATATGGAATTATACATTGTATAAAGGTACAGGTAATGTGTTTCTCATATTGGAGACATCATGAAGACTGTTGAGAAGGAACAAGGACTGAGAATCAAGTATGAAGATGTTTTAATACCATGAATTTGTGTTGATTGGTCCGATAAGAACAATATGACCTTGTATAATTTGGGAGCTCTATGAAGGCAAGCCAAGTTGATTGATATGAAGGTGTATGGTATTTAGCTATGTGAGAAGTAAAATTAGAATATAAAAAAGGTATGATTAATTTAAGTAGAGTATGGTAAATTTTGGGTTTGCGGGACTATATACAGGTGAGAAAATGGTTTACGCTATGGTTTTGGATATCTATCAATGTCAAGTGGTTCACTATGGATTATACAAGATCTCTACTCTTTTTAGAACTATAACAATATCAACGTTGAAATATTGCTAAAGTTTAGGTCAAGTTGATGTTTCTTAAGATGTTATGTTAGGGTCAAAACATCAATGGGGAGAAATTAAATGTGTAATCTACTCCAAGAAGTTGTGAAAAATTTTCAAGTAAGGGGAAGAAGTGCAAAGGTATGTATTTATTGTTAATCTACTTTGTTAGTGTTTTTGAAGTTGCTCAAGATTATATGAATTATTCCAATGGGGATAAATTATGGTCTCAAGGTCTCAGAAAATGTTTGAATGTCATGAAGGTACTTTCTCATTCCTAAGAGGCAGGGAATCGGGTGACAAGATTGTAATGAATAAAGATAGTTGAAGAAGAGTATATTTCATTTTGTATGATGACTTGATCATACCATCAAATGCATGGAGTAATATTGGATGATGTTTGAAGGAGTGAGTTTCACATATGATTCAAGGTATGTTTGTGTCATTTGGATTCATAAGTTATGTCTAAGTCTTGGGTTCAAGTTGAAGGACAATTTTTAAGGTTAGTGTTTAGGCCTCTGTAAATGCTGTGAAGGAACAAAATATGTGTCGATATATGTAAAGGCGGAAAATCATGAAGGTTGTGCTTCGGTGGTTCCAAGTTGGTATGAATGTGTACACTATCTTAGGGAAAGGTATGAATATACTTTGTTGTTATCTCTTGAAGAGTTTACCGATTGGTTATTGTATGTACATTTGTTGTATGTTGAGTACATAGTCAAAAACTTATTTTGGGATACAAGTTGTGATTGAAGAATGATACAAGGTGTGTTTAAGAAGTTAAGTTAGTATGTATGATTTGCGGGGAGCTCTGTGCTCGAGTTTTTGATGGTATAAGTGATTGAGAAAGACCAAAAATGAAGATAAAAATGAGGTGTGTATCTGTTCAGGGGGGAGTCAAGAAGGTAGGAAGAAGAAGTATGCATTTATTCGGGGGGATCATTGAGAATGTTTGAAGGTGTTGTATAAGACCATGGATAGTCTACTATAATTAAGAAAGAGCTAAGAATGTGAGTACAAACTAAGGAGGAGAAAAAAGTAAGTTGTATGTATTATGTTTGGTATTTTCATGTCAAGTTGTTGTAGGATCCTTTTTCATAGATGTCAAAGGGGGAGAGTCAACTTAGAAACATGAAAAGAGGTTTGAAGGTTGTTTGAAGGTGCTTGCATGATATGGTTCCCTTCAATTGATGGTGGTTGTGTACGAAAGAAAATCAACAGGTGACCTTCTTCGCACCCGACTTCCCGAGTTCGTGATGAGACATCTCTTGTAGAATAGAAATGGATGTGTATGTGTGGTGGTGATGGATAATCTAATGTGGCAGCCTTATATCATTGACACGTAATAATGGGATTTGTGAATCTAAGGAAAATAATTCTCTCCTAACCTGAAGTGGCGTGACTGATCGATCCAATATGATAGCTACTCAGAGACTCCAGATAATATCGAGCTCTCATGATACTCTATTCAATGGTTGTTGAACATGAGTAAATTGACTTGCGGGTGCCTCGTATAGATTTCCAAAAAAGGTCATGGAAGTAAGAATGAGAGGCATAGTGAATCCACAGGACTATGGACAATCCTCTACTCTAGTCCAGGAAAGGTCTTAGCACGATCGATCGGCTACTATGTTCAATAATGAAAGTTGTGAAATGATATCGGGGAGGAAGTGGTGATGAACAAAATATTGATGTACGCAAACCGGTGTCACTATCAATAATATTATCCTATTATCAATTTTGTCCCAATTAGGTGTGGGACCAAGGGATCATAGATTATTTAATTAATTTTGATGTAATTAAATAATAATCCTATTATAATTATGCATAGTTAGATTATTTAATAATCAACCATATTTGTTTGTTAATCAACCATATTTGTTTGTATTCGATTGTTATATTGTTTTAAACAATATATTTGTCTTTTTCTAATTCCCGCTTCCTTGATGTTATCGAAGCTTATTCATTTTGGCATTTGGTTGCACCTGTGCAACTTATTCTCCTGTGTGTATTTGGCTGTGCAATATCTATAAATATTGCAGCCCATTCTCTGTAATTCTTTACTGATTGAGATTAATAAAATATCACAGGCTTCCGTCCCTGTTTCTCAATCGACATTTGGTACCAGAGCGAAATTCTGGCCCTGTGAAGGTGTGGAAGAGAGAGCAGCAGAGAAAGAGGAGATTGGAGACGTATTTGCAGCATTCGAGAGCCTGTGCAGCCTCGTGCAAACTCCCAGCCCCATCCCTGCCTCCCCCACATCCGCCTGTTCCTTCCAGGTACTTGGAAGGCAAATTTTTTTGCACTGGTGCACTCAGCACCAGGCAAAAATTGCTACAGGTATTGAATTTAAAAAAAAAAAAAAAAAAATTCCCCAATCAGGGTTTTGTTTTTACTGCATTTAGAGCTATATCTTGTTTTGGAGGATTGCTTTGCTGTGTATATGCACCTGCAGTGAACAAACAGAGCAAAGAAAATAAAAAAAAAAGAAGAGGCGCCCAAGCTGGAAAATATACAGTGGGAGGTAGGAAAAAAAGTTTTTTTTTGAGCATATGCGCCCATTCTCAGTCCCTGCGCGGCCTGCATTAGAAAAAATGTGTTTTTGGAGCTAAAAAAACGTCATTCTCCTCAAGCCCGCGCCCTTCTCCATCTGCCACGCCCTGCACATGCAAACAACAAGCAAATGAAGCTTAGATTGTAAAAAATACGGCCTGTACAATCAAAAACGCCTCCAGCATTAAAAAAATGCGCCCAACATTAAAAAAACGCCCAAAGATTAAAAAAACGCCCAAAGAATCAAAAAAACGCGCCTCAAGATTAAAAAAACGCGCCTGCGCTTGCTAAAAATGGAAAGGCAAAAAACGCGCCCAAACAAGCAAAAACAGTGCCCAGGCAGTCAAAAACGCGGCCTGTACAGTGAAAAACGTGGCCTGGCATTCAAACACGCGCCCAAGAAGAAAATACAGCAAAAAATACGGCTTGATCAGTGCGTGGGAAGGAGAAAATGAGGCCTGAGCAAGTAAATGCGGCCTGAGCAAAGAAATAAAGCCTCAGATCCGTTTTTTGGGCAAATAGAACCCTAAAAACGCCCCTTCACCAGCATGCGCCACGTGGCATTCATTTTTCAAGAGGTAAGTCAATTTATTTGACATTAAATACAAATTTCTTCCATTCATAGTCCAAGCGCCCCAAGTGGCCAAGTTGGTTATTGCATGTGCCTTAGGAGTGAGAGGTTTGAGGATCAAATCCCACAAAAACACTCAAAAACTCTCCTTTTGCATCTGGCGGAAATTCTGGCGGAACTGCTAAATTTAGCAGGCTTTTTTGAATTTAGTTACGACTAACTAAATTTAGCGGAGAATCCCTAATTTAGGTAAAAAAATTTTTTTCTCCTATTTGGTCTGTTTTCTCATTCCAGACATTTTTTGCAAAAGGAGACCCACCTAAAAATTGCATTTTCAGCTATTTTTTTGCAATTTTTAGCATTTTGGGTTCAGGAGGTCACCAGGACCCCGAAATTGTAAATTTTTGCCTGTCATTCAAATTGTATTGTATATTGTACTAATTTGCAGGTTGCCATAGTCAATCGCAAAACTTTGAATCGCTTTAAACCGCGTAATTGTAATCAAAAATAGTAAATTTGGTTCTCAGAACACTCACGAGATCCTAGATCTCATTCGCAGCTGCATCGTATATATACAAAGGCCTCCGGGAAGCGCTTACGGTAAAGCCGCCGCGACTACTACTACACTTAACGCCTAATATAGCTGCAACAACGCCATTCGGGCATCGTCCCTATAAATCGACGGGAGTAATAAGGTCACAAAGGCACACACTATGAACCATCCCATCCGTCTCGTGAACGATTGCGAAGACATAAATCCGGACCGAGAAATTATCCGAGTATATAGCGAAGTTACGCGCGCGTGAGGATATTTCTTTGAGCCGGTGTCAATAATCGCACGCACTCCATCAAGATCGCCTTGGTACCACGTATCGAATTCTTTCACGTACGTTAACGCCTCTTTCACGCACTCACCGGTATATAGAAAGGGCGAGCTTCTTCCACGTACCGACGGGTATATCGGAAGGGCGCGTATATGAAAGGTTCGGTATATCGATCGACGGTATATAGATTGGGAGACCTTATACCCGAGTGATAAGAGCCAAACCCCGCCGCTGATCTCTCGCAAAATGGGCACCAATGCCCCCAAATTTTTTTCTTCCGGATTCACAATTGCTCGAGGAAGCAACTATGCCGCTTGAAGACAAAAATAAAGACACAACTTGAGTTTGAAGAAATCTGGCTGTCAGGATCGGTACTCTAACCGTATCACCAACGGATGCAACACAACAACGACAATTTGATAGAGCAGATCGTAAAGCAAAGCTCATCATCTTGTTTGAGTATCCGACGATGTGCAAGTCCACATTCGAGATGCCACATCAGCAAAAAAGAAGCTTGGGATAAGCCGAGCACAATATATGAGGCCAAGAACAAGAATGTCATACTCAATTTGCAGAGTCGGGCTATATATACGTTGAAATTCAAACAGAATGAGAAAATCAAGCCTTCCTAAGAAGAGTCAGCAGAGTTGAGGGCTTCACTTCTAGCCCTAGGAGAAGAGGTCAAAGATGAGTCTCTCGTTCCCATTGTTCTGAGAGCTCTCCCTTCTTCTTACCGAATTTTTGTCACAACTCTAAACTTGTCAGATACGACAATTAGTTTTGACAAGTTAGTAAACCTACTGCAACAAGAGGAAGCAATGTACAACAAGGATGATGAAGAGGAGCAGGCACTGTCTTCACATCAAAAATGGAAAGGAAAAGGTAAAGGAAAACCTAAATCCTATCAGAAGTCCCCACATCAGAATCAGTATCATGGGGACAATCAATAGAAGAAGCGATGTCCCATTTGCAAAAGAGGACATGACTTGCAAGAATGTTGGTTTAACACATATAAGAAAGGTTCATCGAGCAATTCTGGACCACAACAACAACAAACTTACAAGGGACATTCAAACAATTATCACGGGCAGAAAAAGGGGAACTGGAAAAGAAGACCCCACCAGCAAGGTAATATTGCTGAGCAACAAGATCACCCGACAATGAAGACTTCTTGTTCACTGCTCGATCAAGTGAACCATCCACGTCATCTAGTGACGTCTGGTATGTTGATTCGGGAGCCACTCGACACATGACCGGCCACAGAGACTGGTTTATTTCAATGAGGGACACGCCATCGAAAAATCATGTTTCGTTGGGAGATGATTCTTCATATACAAGACAGGGATTGGAAACATTTCTCTACCCTTGGTTCACGCAAATGCAGAATATCAGATGTTCTATATGTCCCTCGGTCGACAAAGAACCTTCTTTCTTGGTCACCAACTCCTAGATCACAATTTGAAAATTGACTTTGATAGTCAATCCGGCAAGAAAATGTGTCTGATTCGAGATAAATCCAGAGGCTCGAAAATAATTGCAAAAGCCTCAAATGTGGGATGAATGTTTCAACTTGATTTTATTCACAAAAATGATCAAGCACTCGTGGCTAAAAACTCCACCTCAGCTCAGTTGTGGCATCGGAGATTTGGTCATGTAAGTTTCAAATATCTCGACACACTTCGCCGGTGTAATATGGTACATGGGCTACCATCTCTTCAGAAGGATACAGACAAGTGTCCTCACTGCTTAGCAGGGAAACAACACAGAGTTTCATTCCAAACAAGTACTTTTCGAGCTCATGGTAAACTTGACCTGGTTCATACCGATCTGTGCGGTCCAATGCAGCCAAGTCATTCAGGGTTCCAGTACTTCATGCTCTGTGTTGACGACTATTCACGCAAAATGTGGATTTTCCGTCTTCGCAAGAAAAGTGAAGCCTTTGAAACGCTTCAAAAAGTTCAAAGTGGCAATGAGAAAGAAACTGGTCGTCACATCGTAACTCTCCGCCGTATCGAGGGGGAATTCACCAAAGATGAGTTCAGAGACTATCTACAAACTCACGGGATTCGCCGACAAATGCCTCCTCCACACACACCACAAAAAAATGGTGTTGTCGAGAGAAAGAAATCGTACTATCATGGAAATGGTGCGATGCATGATCGATGATTCCGAACTTGCAAAGACATTTTGGGCAGAAGCAAAAAAAATAGTGTATTTGTTAAACAGAGCGCCCACAACTGCTCTTGATGGAATTACACCACAAGAAGCATGGTCAAAGAGGAAACCATCCATTGCACACCTCAGAGTATTCGGATGCAAAGCAAGCATGCACATACCCAAACAGAAATGAAAGAAATTGGACATGAAGTCACAAAATCTCATCTTCATTGGATACAGTGAAGAGACTCTTGGGTACAGACTGATGGATCCTAAGACCAGAAAAGTCTACACAAGCAGAGATGTTGAGTTTTTCGAGAAGAAGGAAGCAGAGACTCCTCCTCCGACTCGCAAGATGTAGATTTTTCACCAAATTGTAAAAATCAAGCAAATGTTCCCTCGTAAGATGAAAGTGATGATGGGGATGATGGTGTTGATCGATAGGACCACAACCCATGGGAACAGCTCAACGTATGCCTAAATGGTGTACAAGTACATTACGAGATGCAAGATTGGATGCTCCACCGATACATCCACCCTTGGACCACGGACTCACAGTAAAGCAAGAGAAGAAGTTAACTTTGCTTTGATGAGTAGAGTCAAATCGAGATGAGCCCTCTACACCCAGAAGCCCTACAATCAAAAGCTTGGAAAGATGCCATGGATTCTCGAATATCAATCGCTGATGAAGAATAACACTTGGCAGCTTGTCGATCTTCCACCAGTGAAGAAACCCATCGATGCGATGGATATTCAAAACTAAGTACAAAGCAGATGGGACAAAGGACAAGTGTAAAGCAAGACTTGAAGAAAGGGGTACGCATGCACGTAAAGAAGGTATTGACTATGAGGAGACATTTGCTCCCACAAATAAGATCAAAACGATCAGATGATCTTTGCTCTAAATGCTCGGGCTTGATGGAAAGTTCACCAGATGGACGTAAAAAGTGCCTTCCGAATGGAGATTTGCAAGAAGAAGTCTACATGACTCAACCTGAGGGATATGTAGTACCCGGTCAAGAAGAAAAGGTATGCAGACTCAGAAATCTCGTATGGCCTCAAATAGGCACCCCGGGCATGGTACATCAAGATTGATGAGCATCTCGCACAACATGGATTCATCAAATCCATACGATCCCAATCTCTACCTCAAAAAGCAAGGGGGAGATGGTGATTGTTGTAGTTTATGTCGATGATCTAGTCATCACCGGCGCTCAAAGTGAAGATGATTGATGAAACAAAGAAAGATCTTAAGCGATCATTCGACATGACAGATCTCGGCTTATGCACTACTATCTTGACTCGAAGTATGGCAGAAAGAGAATCACATCTTTGTTTCTCGATGAAATATACCAAGACAACGCTCGAGAAGTTTAGGATGATGGATTGCACACCAATTGCTACACCTATGGAGAACATATTACGCTTATCTCGCTCGATCCATCTCCCGAGGTAAGTGCCACTCTCTATCGGCAAATGATTGGGAGTCTCATTTACCCGACCTACACTAGACCGTATATCAGCTTTGTAGTAAGCTATCTATCCAGTTCATGTCAAGAACCCAAAGTTTGTCATCGAAAGCAAAGCAAAGCGCATTTTAAGATATCTCAAAGGATCAAGTGGATCTTGGTCTAGAATACAAGAAGAACGAAAACTTCTTCTTGACTCGATATTCGATTCGATCATGCAGTAACATTGATGATAGAAAATCCACTTCTGGATTTGTATTCTTTATGGGATCTAGACCAATATCATGGGGAAGTAAGAAACAACACTTTGTTTCTCGCTCTTCCACAGGCTTGTGTATCGCTCTCAGGAGAAGCTATCTGTGAAGCGATTTGGCTACGTCGCATACTGGAAGGACTTGGAATACCACAGGACAAACCAACCACCATGTATGTTGACAACGAAGGTGTTCTCAAACTTGTTCGCAATCCAGTTTTTCATGAGAGAACAAAGCACATTGAAGTTCAGGTTCATTTCATACGCGAACATGTATTGAAGCACAACATCCAGCTTCAATTTTGTCCAACAGCTGAACAACGAGCAGATATTTTCACAAAGTCACTTGCACGTGACAAGTTTGAGTTGTTCAGAGCATTTCTCTCCTCATCTCTCCAGACAATGCACAATTAAGGGGGGGAATGTTAGGATAAATAATATTATCCTATTATTAATTATGCATAGTTAGATTATTTAATTAATTTTATTAATTAAATAATAAATATACTGTTGTATGGTTAATCAACCATATTTGTTTGTATTCAGATTGTTATATTGTTTTAAACAATATATTTGTCTTTTTCTAATTCCTGCTTCCCGGATGTTATTGGAAGCTTATTCATTTTGGCATTTGGTTGCACACATGCGCACTTATTCTCTCCGTGTGTATTTGGCTGTGCAATATCTATAAATATTGCAGCCCATTCTCTGTAATTCTTTACTGATTGAGATTAATAAAATATCGCAGGCTTCCATCCCTGTTTCTCAATCGACATGATGGTCATACAAAATGAAATTGAAATGATCCCGATAAAACAAACTAACTATAAAAGGAAATCTAATCTATTTTTTTGGAGTTTTCATAATATATCAGAGAAAAATAATGAAAGTAAACTAATATAATAAAAGTAAATGTTTGTGATCTTTTCTAGTTTTTAAGCAATGCATTCTAATCTAATAAACAAACTAAAGACAATTAATCAACCTGGATGTAGCTGGTTACTTGTGCGAATATGTGAATCTAATCTAAAATAAATAACCTAATCTAATCAAAAACCTTCAAACCCTACCTTAGAGGTGAAAAACAAATCATGACCCTGAAAGAGCTATTGTTCCCCACAACTTCCCGGTAATGTCAAAGATTAAAATTTCTAATGATTTGATCTACTTGTAATTGTCTAATTAATTGAAATGAACAATTCTACTACTCTATTTGATATGCAATTGAAACCAATGATTCAAAATTGATAGTTTGACAAATGAAGTAAACAAACAAGTAATTCCAACCTCGATAAACAAGAGCTTTAGAAAATATAGTTGTCTCTATGTTTGTCCCCTCAGTTTGATCCTTTCTTTCTTTGTGTGTTCATATGATTCCAAGGAATTGGGAATGCAAGAACAACAACAGAAGAAGACACTTGAGAAATGGAAACTTGAAGGTAGTCTGGTTGTAATGCAAGTAGAAGAGAGATAGCACAAGAGATCTAAGCTTGGCTATGCAATTCCTAGCAGGATTGTGGCAGCAATACTATGCAAGATACACAAAAATTCTCAAGAATTTTTCTTGAACACAAGCATGGAATACATAGGAATTGGGACTGGGATGTGCCTTTATGCACAAGGCAAGAAGAGGCAGTTCCAACTTACTAAAGCACATCTAAAACTAAAAGAGGGAAGGAGAACCAAACAATCAAAACTATTTTTAGACAATTTGGCTCATGGAAACATCCTAAAAGTGAAGTTAAGTGAATCGTCACATGTTAAAAACATGCATGATGGAATCTAGAAAAATCTCTTATAACTGCCACCCTGCACATGGCGGTGGTCACAGGACTGTCGCCCTGCTTGGGCGGCGGTTTCAGGACCGCCACCCAAGTAGGGTGGCATTCCTAGCACTAAAGGCAAAAACATGCACATAAAGAAGCATGAAGCTAAAAAAGTGTGGGGAAGGCTAAGTAAGGATGTCTAGGCTATAAATATACATTGTATATTTGTTTATGAGCTTGAACATATTTTAAAAGGATGTGAACCATCATTGGGGACTTTTGTAACTATTTTCCAACAATGTAGCACATGTAATTTTGGGTTCATACATATTGCCCCCTCGAGAAGCGTCTTAGCCATGAAAAGGCGTAAAACATTGGGTCCAAGTATGGCGTTCCCAAAATGGGGAGGTAGAAGCTATACCTGACACACTCGTGTTTGAAACATCGTTGTCCAAGCTCTTGATACTGCAAGAGGGAAAGAAAACTCAAGTTTAGATAGAAAAAATGTCAAAAAATAAATACTAAATCAAAATTACAAGAGGACTTACCATTTTTGTAGGGATATAGAGATATACCCGCACCAACGCTCCACTCCTGTGAACACATACACTCAAAACGAGGTTAAAATAATGTATATATATAAAACAATCCCATTTTTTCAATTCATTTGTGCATTCTTGATTTGGTGAATTTGGAGCTCTGGACCCATGGTGACCATTTTCGATAAGAGTATAGATGAAAGTAAAGTCAAAATGACCATTATGAGATAGTGATCATGCCTCCACGAGCGGGAGATCGACCAACGTGTTCTAAGGTTGGTTTTTTTCACTTTTGTCTTTTCATACCTAAAATGCAAAAATGTTGAAAATTTTACCTAGGGGGATTATTTTAAAATTTGTTGTCTTAAATGCGTCTCTATGGGGGTGCCCATGGGGTAGTCTTTTATTTCGTCCAAAATGGTCTCTTTTTGTGTTTTTGAGCATTTTTAGGGTTAAAGACATTTTCGAAAATCGGGCCCAGGATCGTCTCCTAAGTAGGGAGGTAGTCACAGAGACCGCCGCCTACTGGGGTTTCGGTCCTAGAACCTGTCGCCTTGCGCAATAGGTGGTGGTTCTAGAAAATATGTCCAAAACACATGTTAATTTACTTTTTTGGATTTTCGATGTTTTGTCATGTTTTTGGTGAGCTTATCTTTTGATATACGTTACTAACTTGCTCTTTTTCTATGTTTTGGTGAATACATAAGGAGGAGGAGTACATATGTTGGAGTCATGAGAGGGAGTGTCATTGGCTCCTAGGGATTTTGGATCAGTTGACCCAAGGTGAGATGGACACTCTCCAGAGGGTAGGGATTTGGAAAATTGCATGAGTGCCCCATGTCACTGCTTTCTAAGTAACATACTGTGTGACTTATTTTCTTACTTGGATGAAGACCGAACACTTTCTCAGTTTTGCAAAGTGCCAAGGGTGAGTGGACCATCACCCTAGAGAATGTATACCGCATTCTCATTCTCCCAATACTTGGGAGGAGATTGACCCCAGACAAGCGGATCCGAGCCATGATGACTCTATGGGCTACTTATATGGGGGATGTCACGGTCTCTTTCGGTTTGAAGAAGGGGTCAAGGTTCGATCCATCCCCACTGCTCCCATCCCCACTATTTGCAAGGCCATCATGGGTATCTTGGCCTCGCGGTTAATCAAGGATAAGGGAGGTGACACACTACTGTATTGTTGGGCTCCCATTATTACTCAGATTAAGGCACATGGTCGTATTTATACCTGGGAGCAGACATATTGAGGACCACATATCATGACATATCCAAGGTTATTAGGCTACAGGGCCAATCATTGAGCCATCCTACCTTAGTCATGAGTTGGGTGTATGAGTGTATTGCCCCTTATGGAAGGGGAGTATCAGTGTTAGATCCATGGGTTTTTTGAGCAGCAAGGTGGATAGGGATGTTAGTACTTCAGACTCCACACTAGCCAGTGGTTTCTTTGATCATAAAAACATGGTTACCACACCCTACCATGACATGACAAGACTGTGGGGTAGGAGGTGACCATAGTGGTGGTTTCTCTACCACAGAAAAAGTTAGTTGACAAGGAAGGGAGAGTCGAGATCCATCCATTTGACCAAGTTCCCCAACAATTTGGCCTCCCTTATGTAATTATGCTTCCTCCATTGGCACCGGTATATAGGACTGCGGGGGAGGCACAGGAAGGGCCCTATAGGGGACCTTGGATGGACTGTGGTTACTTTTGGTGTGCCTATTGATGTTAGGCATGTGGTTCATGTTCGGCGGGTAGCTAGTGCTCCTCGAGCATCGTTACTCTAGATTGCATCCACTCCTGCTCACAGTGGAGAGGAGGATGATCCTATAGACGTAGAATCTAATTCTGAGGAACAAACATGATTCGAGACTCAAGAGGATTCATCGAGAGAGGAGATGGAGGATGAGGGGGTCGGTGATGGGGCTACCAAGGCAGCCCACATGGAGGAGGAGGAGAGTGATCCCAAGTGGCATGACACTCAGGATATTCTGAGAGCGGCACATGAGGAGGTGAGTGTGGAGAGAGAGACCTTGGTCTCGGAGACATCACTTCCTCGAGATGGAGAGGGAGATGACAAGTTTGTGATAGGACAACATCATGCCTCTGTCTTTGGGGAGGCATCGCAGCCACTAGCAACAAAAACCACTAATCTGACCTGGATGCCTGGAGATCCGAGTATGTTAACACTCTTCTCTTAACCTTGTTAGTTGGAAATGTCAATTGGTTTTGTTTTTACCTTGTTATTTTTTTGGAATTTTCTAATTCATCGTTTCTTATTTTTTCTTTCTTGCAATGACTACACAAGAGTGGTGAGAGCTTATTAGACAGGTGTGCATGGACACCTTGTTGATCCCTTAGGGAAGACTTGAGCCAAGCTGATTGAGGATTCAGGCCAGCCGCTAGTAGTCGATAGACATACTGATGTGTTTGCACCTATCTGGAGAGTAGCGGAGGTGATGACCTCCTTTATACTCAAGTGGTTGGGTATGAGGAAGCCAAGCGATTGATGAGGTGGAGCCACTATCGTAGCAAGATCACACCAACAACCATCATCACGAGCACTCACACCACTCGGTTCACTCACGTTGTCGTCATACCCGCAACAGAGTCCTAGACGCAGTTGTGCACCATCCGAGGGATCCCAGAGGGATTGACAGCTTCTTAGTATTTTATTACTTTGTCACGATTTTTTTGGTCGTTACAATTTTTTTGTATATTTTGGGCTTGTTGAGAGCATTTTGACCATTTTTTACAAAATTGTATATTTTGGGCTTGTTGAGAGCATTTTTAGACCACACTTTTCATAGTTTATGCGTGATGGCATAACAAAATGTATTTTACAAACATTGTGATGTTGACATTTACCATGATATATACAAACTCTTCTTTTTGATTCAAGTGAATGAATCCATCCTAATCTTAGATTGACTTCATTTGAAATTTGGCTTATCTTTTGACTTGTGGTACTCTATATGTTTAAATTTCCACTTTAAAATGTGATGCTTTTTTATAATTTATGTAGTGGATGTTGAATATTCGATAACAAAATAACTTTTTTTTATTTATGTTTCATTTTATAATTTTAAGCGTCAAATATACATACACCCCGCCCCATGATGTTGAAATTTAGTTTCACCATGGACACATTTTTTCTTTTCCCAACCCTACATCACTATTGTTTTGACAAAAATTTAATATTTATACATGGGTGATATCTGACAAGTGAATGAACTTTTTGAATGTTCTTATTTCCAAAGAGCTATATACGGGATAAATGCGCCACCATGAAGCTTCTAGAATGTACTATAGGAAAAGACACCTAATCTAGAAAGAGACTATAAAGCGAACCAAGTATGTAGGCCTTGGTATGGTTATAATCAAAACTTTGTATTATCATGTTTGGACCGATGGAATGATTCGGAAACAATTGATGAAACCATGAAATTTTGCGAGAGATATGATTTGAATGTTTTTCCATTGTTTTCAAAAGTTTTTAGGAGTTGTTATAAGAATAAGTCCCTTGATCACAAATTTTACAAAATGAATTGGTACATGAAAATTAAATTGCGAGATGCAGAATGTACATATGAAAATGCTAATGGATCATGCGTAATACCTCTTCAGTGAAGATAGTTCAAAGATTCGTTAAACTCCTCACCCTCTAGTGTACACAAGCAAAACCCCATTTTTGTAGTCTTATATTACTCGATATAGACCTAACCACCTGTCCAATTTCCTTCCTTCACCGGTCTTTTTGTCTATTCAGATTTGTCAAGTATTAGAACCAAATATCCATCATATATTTCACACTCATAGACTTTCTTGTTGTATCGCTAAGCGATTCGGTCAGCGTAAACGTTATATCATTGTTCAGCGTTGAGTATAGCCTCATCAAGAATTTCTAGCTAAGAGAGCCACACTTCTCGATAGCCTTCTTCTCCCAGAATTCCTTGCAACGATATATGGAGACTAGGTATCTCGACTTCGAGTGGTAAAACCAATTTTGCACCAAATACCAAAGAAAATGGGGTTTCCCACCGGCATTCTTACCAATGTCTGATAGGTCCACAAGGCCGAAAACAACATAACATCAAGTTCCCCAAGGAGTTTATGAATGTAGTTTTGTCCTGATCTTCCTCAAAGATTTTGATTTAATTATACCCCGAAAACCCATCCATGAGAGACAACTCAAAACCAATTGTTGTGTCGACAATAACATCAATGGCAGTAACGGAAATCATCCTTAGGACAAGCCTTGTTAATATCCTGAAATTATATACAAATACGAGATCTTTCCATTCTTTTTTTAAGATGGGGACGATATTAGACACCCACTATGAGTAGTCAACTAGGCTTGATGAACCCTACTTGGAGGAGTTTCATCACTTCTTCCTTCACCATGAGGGCCACCTTTGGCTTCATGGGCCTTGATTTTGCTTAATTGGCTTAGCATTTGGCTTGGTGACAAGATTGTGTCTTTGGAATGTGTGATGCAATTCCCATCTTTCCTTGTAGCTAAATGTGAAATATCTTTGATCTTTGTTTGAGGATACGGGTATGTATTTCAACTACCTCAAGAGTTAAAGAGGATCCTAGTTTTAAGATTTTGGTTCTTCCTCGGTCCGATGTTTATATCGATCGTTCCCTCGATTAAGGAGGCATTGCCTTCCTCAAACTCAGGTGGGGACAAAAGTAACTCTAAATCCCCTCTTATCCTACCTCATAAATTTTGAGTTCCTTCTTGGGGGAATATTCTATCATGGGATTTCCAAAATAGGAAGAAGAGTGTGGAATTAGGGAAAGATCAACCTTGTGATGAGTAAGATGCAATTCTGCAAGAGCGCGTTTAGATATCCCGAGTTTCTTTGTCAATTTCAACATGATTTGTAATGAACGACTCGCTCTAAGTTTATATGAATGTCAACATTAGAGTTATAGGCGTCTTACAAACCAAAGGCTCAAAGACGAACCGAGATCGTGAATTTTACATTTTCCAACTCACTTTGCTTGGAGAAAAGTGAGATGTGGAATTTGCTATTGAGTCTGCGAGGGGATTTTTCTCTCGTGGAATTTATTCAATCGATATGAATTCAAACCTCTTTGTTAGATTTAAAAATTTTGTTTTATAGAGTGGTAAATGCTCGGCTCTAGTCTCATATACCTCAGATATCTGATTTGTAATAAGTTATGAATCACCCAACACCTTAATATTAAGATCTCCCATTCTTTTGGCTACAATGAGACCAAGTAGAAGGGCTTCATATTCAGCCCCATTATTTGTACATTCAAAGTTTAACTTGAAGGAAAAAGGAAAAATCCTTCCCTTGGGAGAGGTAAGAATTACACCTACCCCAACACCAAAACGACACTTGGCTCCATCAAAATGGAGATTCCAACAGATTACTTGGAAAAATGGATGTTGGATCATCCTTTGCATCCTCTTCTTTTACCTCAGTTACTTCAACCATACAAACTTCATTTGTTGGAAGAGAATCAAGTCCTAAAGTATGTCCCATACCCATAGAATCAAAAGGAAGGAGGATAGGTAAATCCTTCTCCAATAGCTCGACAATATTCATTATGGTTCCCAATGACACTGTCTCTATGATGATGGTTTCATCTTTGACTACTAGAATGCCTTCGATCAAACCCATGACTTCTAATTCCATTGTAGGAACCAACTTTTCCTCTGGTATTGAGCTTGTAGGTTTATTTAACTGATTTTTAGGAAGCTCAAACTCGAGTGGACCCTTGGCCTCTTTTTCAAGTTAGCTAGGTGTATGTCGAATGGTTTTGGATCACCATGTGCCACAAAGACCTTCCCTAGATGCAAGAACTTGAATTATTGAAACAAAGTGGAGGGAATCACCTTCCTGTAATGAATCCAAGGACGACCTAGGATCATATTATAGTTGGTTTCCTGATCTATAATATAAATTTTTGTTAAAACCATCTTTGGCCCAAGGGTGACTAGCTACACTATAGTCCTGATGGATATTTCTTTGAGGCTATCATAGCCTCTCAGTGTGTTTCACGTTGAAGAGAAATTGGTCTCTCTCGTAACCTAAATTTTGAAGGAAATAGAAGGGGACTATGTTAACCGATGCCCCGTCATCAGGCATCACACACTTGACATAGTTGTTATAAATCCAAACTTGTAAAAATAATGCCGATCACCTCTACAAGCCATTTTAGTGTTTGTGGGCATCTTATTGATGTCAAATATGAATCCAACATCTCTTTCAGGATGCCCTGAGAGGATAGACATCAAAGTCCACATGGTTTATCTACACCTCTGAGGAGGGGTGACGTTAATCAAATAGCCAATACCTAGCGCTTCTAATAGAGTGACTCTGTGTGCAGGGGAATTCTTCAATAGATCCAAGAAATAAATGTGAGAGAAGGTCTTGGTTAGATCACTAATCAAATCATAAGATCCTACTGGATTTCCTAACGTATCATAGATGTCATTTGATATAGTGTGGTAGATTGGGATTAGCAGAGAAGAATAATATTTGGTTCTAGTGGCAGTGCTAATATGAGGTTTAGTGTCCAACTCCACCAACCCTACAATTTTCCATTTGTCGGTGACCATCCAAAGGAGGCACCACTTCCTGGGGTTTGATGAAGTTGAGAATTTACGATCATGGGTTCATATCACAATACCTTTGTTCAAACCATTAAGATATATTAGACCATCCTTTGGATGTGTGGGGAGAGGATTGTTAAAGATTCTGAGCGGTGTGTTCTGTGGGAGATACCGGTCCCATGTAGGTGTTCTGAGTTGGCATGTTGGGTTTTCCAAAAACATGTCAACAAATAACTGTCTTTGATCCTTTAGAAAATGTTGTAGAAACTTGTTACAATCGCGACATGTTCTTGTGTCATGCCATGAACCCTATGGAAACCGCAATATAAATTAGGATCATAATCTTGAGGCCTTTGGTTTGTGCCTTGTTGTGGTCCAAAACTATGGTTATTGTTCAATTGTTGATTGTTATAGTTAAAATTTGGGAACCCTTGCCCTTGGTTTTGGAATTGGTTTGATACCCAGTGTGGGTATTGGTTAGGGCCTTGGGTTTGCATTTGTCTTGATTATTGAGGTTATTATTGTTGTTGATGGTTAAAATCTACAGTGTTGACTGAGGGTGAGAAGTTATTGTTTCTCTTATTGTTGTCATTGTTTTTTATTGGTAGTATTCGTATTGGGAGGGATAACAACATTAGGCTTCTTGGGTTGGTCAAGACACTATCCTGTCATGACCCCATGGTTCTATTAAGGACCTTTGTCGGAACTTGATTATTGTTTATACTGTTGGAGTAACCAAGGTTATTTTGGTTAGGGGTGACTAACCTTCCATTATCTCCATAATTCTTATGACCATTGTCAATGGATACTTGGTAAATTCAAAGATAACCCTCTAAGACACTCTTTGTAGCTCCTTAACGAGAGCTTTTGAACTTCTTCCTTTGTCTCCCTATTGAGGGAGTGGAGGAAAAAATCACAATGCTCCGTCTAATCCATATTTGGAGTGTTTGCAGAGCAATAGAGAACCTGTCACCACCTTTGAATGAAGTGGACTACAAACTCATCATTGTGCTCTTGCTTGATATGAAGGAATTCCCTTATTCATGTTCTCAAAAGTTTGTTCATATCAAAATCCTTAGTAAGTTATGATACAAGTTGCTTGAAGGAGTGTATTAAAGCCTCCAGTATCCTATAGTACCAATCAAAAGCAATACCTTCTAGCATCTAAGGGAAAATCTTCGCAATAACTGCGTCCCATGAGAGAAGATCTCGAATGGCCATTACGTAAGCTTTGATGTGGGCATTAGGATTACCCTCCCCTTTGAATTTTAGAAGATCAGGAAAGGGTCTTGGGAGCATGACTATCTAGATGGAGAAGTCTAGAGGCTTCTTAAGATATTCAGAATAGGTTCCCATTGCATACGTTTCCACCATTAAAGATCCTTGTTGGAGAGGTGAAGGTTATAACGGTTCTTGAAATGGAACATCGTCATTTTTTTTTGGGTGTATAGTATCCCCTCGTGGTTGTTCATACGGACTAGGTAAGTGTAGATATCCCCCTACGAAGATTTAGAATACATGTGTATGTAGGGAGGTTGATTACTTTGATATGGAATCGAAGGCACGGCCAGGAACTTTGCATTTCTAATTGGTATGGCGCGTTTAAGAACGCACTTTCGGCTGGTGCCTATTGAGATGTCCATATGTGGTGTGAGGGGGCATACCTAAGGTGCCCGTCCCCAAGAAGAAAATCTCCACCCTTATAAACTGGAGGATTTTGCACATTAGGTATTTTTCCATAATTTTACATTAATAGGGAGAAGTTCTTGCTTTCGCCCTATGTATGAATTTTGAGCATTTTGGGCAAGCTCTAACTCCTTGAATTTTTCTACCAATGCCAAGATGACTTCACCCGATGATGGGGTGGTGCTTTGTTTGCTTAGGTGCTTTTGTTGAATTCTTGGAGGTTGTTGAGGAGTGTGGTATCCTGCTATGAATTGTTCACTATGTTTCCACCGCTTGTTGCAATATTTTCAACAAAGTGGAGGGGTAACGTGATTGGTTTGGATTAGAACATCACCTTGTCCTTACAACCTATTGAAAGATTCATTCATATTCTAGAAGTGTTGTTCACTCCTAGCATATTGTGTTAATTATTCCACATCTAGATGTGGGAGTTGGTCATATTGCATGCTAACGGGTTGTTGAAACAATAGCGAGGAGATGAACTTGCTTCCCCAGTGAAATGTATGTTGTTTGAACTTGATTTTTTGTGAGGATATGTCTGTGTAATTTGGTCAAGTTCCTCAATACATACAAAGGAACCAACATTGGTTCCCTGAAGAAGAAGGTTTTGAGCAGTTGAGCGGTTATCTGCCCATGTTGAGAGTGAAGGTGATTGTTATGGTATACCTATTTGGTAGTTGTACATGTCAAAACACACGGGATGGGTGGACCGTACTTGTTATATCCCAACATATTCGGGGGTATAAGAATACCCATAGAATAAAGGATGGACGAAGAAAGTGGAAACATTTAGAGACTAGCTCTTCATGTCGGGTTCACCAATTTGTATGAAAGAAAATCAACATGTGACCTTCTTCGCACTGACTTCCCAAGGTCATGCCAAGACAAGCGGTGTAGAATTGAAACACATGTGTATGTGTTCTGGTGATGGATAATATAATGTGGTAGCCTTATATATTTGACATGTAATAGTAGGATTTGTGAATCTAAGGAAAAGAATGCTCTCCTAACCTGAAGTGGTGTGATTGATCAATCCAATATGATAGCTTCTCGGAGACTCCAATTAATATCAAGATCTGCCGAGATTCTATTCACTGGTTGTTAAACACGTAGAAATTGACTGTGGGCGCCTCATATAGATTTCCATATAAGGTCATGGAAGTAAGAATGAGAGGCGTAGTGAAGCCGCAGGGACTATGGATGATTCTATGGTCTAGTCCAGAAGGTCTTAGCCTGATCGGTTGTTCAATAATGAAAGTTGTGCAATGATATCGGGTGGAAGTGGTGATTACTAAATACTTGATACATGTAAACCAAAGGTCGACATCTAATTGGTTAGCAGACCCGTTGGGTTATGGGACCTGAGGATCATAATCGAAAACTCATGGAGGTTGTGGCCCTGTTATGGTCATGCACGTAATCAAACCCTATTTCCAGGTGAAGCCCAATAATCGTAGGCTTGATTAGCAACGATGTTTAACGTGTTTAGTTTTTCTATTTTATCGTGAGAATGTATCAGATGTGCCTAAGAATGTCAAACGTAAACTTGTATCAATGTCATCTATCAATTCTGGCATGTTGGGTTGTGGTACCAAGAGATCTCAACTGTACAGATTTTCTTGTTGTGGGCCATTAATGGTCATACATAATGAAATTGAAATGATCCTAATAAAATAAACTAACTATAAAGGGAAATATAATCTATGTTTTTGGCATTTTACAATATATCAGGGAAAAATAATGAATGCAAACTAATCTAATAAAAGTAAATGTTTTTGATCTTTTCTAGTTTTTAAGCAATGTGTTCTAATCTAATAAAGAAACTAAAGACAAGTAATCAACTGGATGTAGCTGGTTACTTGTGTGAATATAATCTAAAACAAATAATCTAATATAATCAAAACCCTTCAAACCCTACCTCAAAGGTGAAAAACAAATCATGACCCTGAAAGAGCTATTGTTCCCCACAAGTTCCCTTGTAATTTCAAAGAGTAAAATTTCTAATGATTTGATCTACTTGTAATTTCCTAATCAATTGAAATGAACAATTTTACTACTCTATTTGATATGCAATTGAAACTAATGATTCAAAATTGAAAATTTAGCAAATGAAGCAAACAAACAAGTAATTCCAACCTGGATAAACAAGAGCTTTGGAAAATCCAATTGTATCTATGTCGATCCCCTCAGTTTGATCCTTTCTTTATTTGTGTGTTCATATGATTCCAAGGAATTGGGAATGCAAGAACAATAGAAGAATAAAATGCATGAGCAATGGCAACTTGAAGGCGCTGAAGTCATGCAATGCAAGTAGAAGAGAGATATCACAAGAGATCTCGAGCTTGGCTATACAATTCCTAGCAGGATTGTTGCAGACAATACTATGCAAGATGCACAAAAATTCTTAGGTATTTTACTTGAACATAAGCATGGAATATATAGGAATTTGGGTTGGGATGTGCCTTCATGCACAAGGCAAGATGAGGCGCTTCTAACTAACTAAAGCACATGCAAAAATAGAAGAGGGAGGGAGAACCAAGCAATAAAAACTATTTTTAGACAATTTGGCTCACTGACGCATCCTAAAATTGAATTTGATTGGATCGTCGCATGTTAAAAACATGCATGATGGAATCTAGAAAATTTGATCGACCGCCGCCAAGACATGGTGGAGGTCCCGACACTAAAGGCGAAAACATGCACGAAAAGAAGTAGGAAGCTTAAAAAAGTGTGAGAAGCCTAAGTAGGGATGTTTAGGCTACAAATATACACTACATATGGGTTTTGGGGCTCCATCTTCTGAAAGGATGTGAGTCATCATTGGGGACTTTTGTAACCATTTTCTGACAATGTAGCACATGCAATTTTGGTGTGTACGGGTTTCTATCAATGACAAAGGGGGATATTTTTGGACATGGTGTCATTCATGTCAAGTTGCATTGATGGAAACGGGTGTCTTGATGGCATAAGTGTCTTTATGAGGTGTCATTCATGAATAAGGATGAAGGCTGATTGGTAGGAAGGTGATTTGGTGTCATTAAGTGTTGTATTTGCATGGTGTCTATGTGTGTTTGCATGTTCTTGGTGTATGGTTCTTACAAGCTAAGTTTGGTATGGTGTCTCACATATTCAAGAAGTTGTTTTAGAGGTGTATTGGTGTCCATAAGGTGAAGAACATGTCAGTTCATATGATTCATGTGTTTAAACAAGCCATTCTAGGCCTAGTCGTAGACGTAGTGTATGCATAAATTGAAGTATGGAGTAGAGAAACACAAGGTAAGTCAAGGTATGATCATGTGCAAGTTGTTGTGAGGATGCATAATAGGTGTGAAAGGAATATCAGGTGTTGAGTGCATGTTTAAGGTAATTTTGAAGAAAAATATTGAAGACAAGGCTAGACGGCATGGGAAAATCATGGCGCATGAAAAGTTTCAAAGGTCGAAGATCATGGATGAGTATTGAGGTCATGAAAATTTCATCGTAGAGGTATGGACCAAGTTTTAGGTTAGTAATCTGAAGGAAAGAAAGAAAAAGTGTTTTGAGCTCCACGGAGATCTCAAAATGCCATTCTCAACTCAATAGGTCGGGCTTTTAGATGCTCACCCACACGTGTGCAATTTTTATGGGTGTCTAAGATTTTGGGGAAAGTTAGGGCAGGGAACCAAGAAGTTATAGTAAGATGAATGAGGTCAAATGGACGTCAAACATTTTTGAACGATTTTTAAGAAGTAGAACATGTCAAAACCCTCCCAAAACCCTAGTTCTAGAGCGATATGAAATATTTGATGTGTATTATCTTAAAATGAATTTCACAAGTTAGTATGAGGGTATAGGGATGTAGAGGACTCTTCAGATCTCCTGTTGGTTACATTATCATGTTCCATGTGTGTTTGTAAGTTGAAGAAAAAACTCTGTTTTGAATATATTTTCATATAGAAACATGTGTTGTAGGAGTCATGATGTAAATTTAATTGTTCTATATACCTTGGTTTATTTTATAAATGTTCATTAAGATAATAGGTCATGTTCAGTGAAATAAATGAGTGAAATGGGTCTCACAAGATGACCTACCACCCAAACCTCAAAGGTGCAAAACCAATCATGTAGGTATGAAATGGTGTTTGATTTTTTTATGGTGTAATAGCATTAGATGGTCATGGATAACTGGTAGATGTCATATATGATGTTTTGGAGCCATTGGTGTGATCAAATAAGATGGTGTCGTGCTTAAGCCCCAAAGTGGCCTAATCATCCCCGTTAGGCTTGTTAAGAAGGTATTTGGAACATGTATGGTAGTTTTGTTTTCTCCATGTGGCATGTGGATGTGAGTGTTTGAGGAGGTTTTTCAATTTTCCCTTGAAGTGTTCCAAGTAGTGGAAGAGTTTCAAGTTTCCTTAGAGGTGTTAGAGATCGATTCCTCAAGAATGGTTCTTGAGACATTGAATCAGTTGGATCACTTTCAAAGATGAAGATGTTTTGGGGTCTTGTTCTCTGACTTGTGATTTTCCATGATTTGTTTCAGTTAGAAAATATCAAGACCTTTCCAATGAGTTTCCTTATGATTCTTGATGATGTTTTGGTATGAGAAGTTGGTCACTTTTGTTGGATCAGAAATTAGGTACTTGAGATCTAATTGGAGGTGTTTGTAAATTGGTGTGGTACATGATGAAGATTTATGTCATGGAGGTTCTTATGTATGGAGAAGGTGTCTTGGAGGTGTTGCTGATGTGTGCTAGGGTGTTTAAGTCTTAGTGAAGCTGGCTTATACCCTTGGAGTTCTATTTGTGACCATTGGAGATGACTAGTATGTTTTAGGCTTATTTGAGAAGCCTTGTGCAAGTTTGTGTTTGTAAGGCCTATGCCGACCTAAAGGTTCATGCTATATCATTTGAATACATTTTAAAGGGTGTTTTAATGTTGTGTATGACCGACCTTAATGGTCTTAGCCGACCCATGGTTGCTTAGGAAATGATTCATGTATAAAGGTGAAGTGTATTTTCTCATTTGAGCTAGTTGAGTAGAGAGATGTGTGAGCGAGCTAAAAGAGAGTGTGAAAGAGGTGTCATGGCTCTAGAGAAGAGCTAAGAAGAGTCATGAATAGTTGATAAGAGTAGAGAAGCAGGTGTTCAAGGTCATATGACCTAATTAGCACATGTAGGTGCATGTTTGAGCGAAGAAGAAGAAGGTGTGTCTCAAGAAGGGTTTTGAGCAATGAGATATGACAAAGTGATCACAATCAGTTCTTAGAGAAAGAATTACTCAGTTGATCTCCATTTTTAGGTGGATAGGTGGGTGCTTAGTCATCTTAGGTGGCTATAACCTTCTTGTAGAGTTGATGCTCTACTAAACTAGGGGTTGGTACTCCTTGTAGGGTTGGTGTCATACTAAACTAGGGGTTGGTGCTCCTTGTGGGGTTGGTGCCTCACTAAAAAAATCATGTGTTGTTTAATATATGCAGAGGTTTGGTGGATTTTCTTCCCCTTGAGGGTTTCCCACTTTATATCTTGTGTTCATGTGTTCTATCTTGCTTCATATTCTTGTGGGTTATCAGATCACACTTAATAATCCCACATTGGTTTATGAATGTTGAATGGATGCTTTGGATGATGTATGCATGCTATTATAACTGAAGTAAAAGTTTTTAAAATACTGATTCACACCCCCAATAATTGTGATTTCAATACCAGGGAGAAAAAAATGTCACTTTCTTGAATTAAATTGAGTTTTTCATGATGTTAAGTATATAAGGGAGGTTACCAAGTGTGATATAACCAAGTTCATTTTGTGGAATTTAAATATGTGTTTTGAGACCCGAGTTTATACCAATGAGGGCCATTTTTTCACAAGTGTTTAAGGAGAAGTTATTTGTTTTTATTCTTATGTTTTGATTTCAATTTCTTAAGAGGGTCCCCACTTTCCATTGAGAGAGTATGGATATTTTGCACACGACATATATTTATACCTTTCCTTTACATAGTGCATCATTAGGCTACTGACATTATTTATTTTTAATTATTTTGCAATCAATGTAGTTACCTTTTTTTGCATTCCCTTATAATAACCTCTTCTTTAACAATTGTCTATGTTTGGCTACCTTATCCATCACAATCTTCATGAACCCTTTTTGTGTAGAGTTTGTCCCTTTAGTTTATGCCTTCTTAACTCAAGTATCCTTGCACCCATATTTGGAATCAAATTTGTGCTTCATTGTTTATTCTCCCTCTTCATGGTGACCGTATCCATAACATCAAAATTTAATGTTCTTCTGACTTGATTCTAAATAGTATGTGATTTTTGTATAACCTCATTAAGAAGGATATCTATCTTGGGATCCTATGAATCTCTCTTTAACATTTTCATATCTTTCCTCACCTAGCGTAAGAGTGATACTTTAGGTGTTTGAGAACTATCAACCTTGATCACCCTTGAACACACTTTTATATTATCCTTCCCCTCTTGTTGATTGCCCACTTACTATGCTAAGTAGTATGCTCACTAGACTATATTTTTGACATCTTCTCACTCCTATGAAACCTTGACCGGTGATGTCATAGGCATTTTATACAAAATTAAGCAATCGAAGATCGCAAACTCGCCTTCTTCATGGTCTCAATAAATATCTTTCTTGGGTTATCAATTTGTAGAGATCTATCTCCTCTTTTTCCTCTTGTATATTCTCCACATATATGGGCCTATGTTGTATATTCAATGGAATCACAATCATAGAGGTTGGCTATTATAGAATGCTAGATTATTAAATTTAACTAGTGGGAAGTGTTATAGAGATCCATTATCCAAGGATCCTAGTATGGTTCTATAGAATCTTAGCAGAGTTTTCAAGCTTAGCTAGGATAAGTCGTAGGATTAAATATATTATGAAAATTTTAAAGAATCATTTCACAAGACTATGGAAAAGTGGGTTATGTGAATGTACTTTAGTGTGTAATATTTTCCTCATATTAACAAAATAGGTTCTTATTTTTCTTACAAGCTATGATATGATCATGCTTTAGTGAGATCTAACTCTAAGAACTATGGGATAAATGCTTTAAGGAATATCTTAATTGGGACCCATAACCATGACGACATCATTTTCTTAGCCTAGTTTTGATGTTTGTGCACTCTCTTAGACTATTTGCATAGGTTAAATCCCAATGCACATTGTAGCACAAATTGTATCTACATGTTGGAATTTACACCTACACTTACACATGAGCATCTCATCCAAAGTGCAAAATTAGATTAACACACAACAATTTATCATGGCTATAAAAAATTAAACCCTAACATTATCATCAACATGCATCAATCACATTATTAACCTCTAACATGGCATTCTACCAATATTCATGCATAAATCATGTATAAAGAATCTTTTGATTTACATAAAAACACATCTCTCTAATTATTTCATCAAAGAATCTTACAATTTAATACACAAAATTAAGAATAAGACACAAATCTATAACAATCATACAATATACAACTCCAAGTCCCACTCATTTCTTCTCGAGACCCTTACAATGTAAAAATTATTCCCAAATGTTTGTAGAGCTCACAAAGCCTAAAAGTATTTACATACGAGATCCTTAAAATCTAGCAAAAAGTTACACCACAAAGAATGATGACATTGTTTACATGGCTCTATTTACTCCTTGGAACATTATTTAGATTCATTTTTGTATCCTTCTCCTTGCTTGGTTATGGCTTAGTTGGCATGCATATTCTCTCTTCCGTAATCTTCCTTTGGTCCTAATATCGATCGCATAGTTCTCAAATCATCCACTCTTTGGCTCTTTTCTTGCGTGTCATGTGTCCTCTTATCTTCCCGGAATATTCTAGGTATATTGTTGCACTATTAGCGTGTGCCTCGCAATTTCTCATGTGAACATGCATGTCTCACTCATGTGGCTTGTAGGCTTGAATGCAAGAAGCCATTTTCCACCCACTTTAACAATATTTAAGTTTTTTTTTTTTTTTCTAGTGGAGTAGTATTGTATTTTTTTAAAATTAAAATATTACATATTATTCATAAAAAGTGTTGGCAAAAGGTCATCATGCCTTTGAAGAATCATACTAGGTCACATAACCTACGAAAGTAGCAATATAAAAAGTCACATAGAACACATAGACTCTATAAAGCATCACAAACTAAGCAACTAAAGAATGGAGATAAGTGGTGGGTGGATTATGATCATCAAGTTTGAAACTCCAACCAACATCATGCAAGTTATGACCTTTAGTTATGGGATCTAAACTAGTATTTGTATTGTTTCATATATTCACATTATCTCGTGTCATGTTGGGCATCAACTTGCTATCCATGCATATTTTATGTTCTTTGTAAGAATAAAAGGCTAAGTCCCTTCTCATGACGTTGTGATAGAGTCCATCCACTATATTAAGCTAAAGGAGGTGAATTCTTTCGTGATAATGATCATCTTGTATGGTGGTGAGAAAGTTGTAGAGACTAGGTACAATTGTGGTCCATTTACCACAAAATTCCATATCATAAAAATGACAAAGAAAACACGTAGAAATAATACAAGGCATGTGAACACAATAATCAAACACACTTTAGAGATAAAAACCTTCATAACCACTTTATTCTAACTGTCCTTTGAATCTTCATACTTATATTTTCTATAACCATAACTTTGTTATAAATAAATAAATGTTTATCAACCATATAATTGTTATCAAAATTAGCTGAATTTCTATATTTCTAAATTCGAGAAAAAAATCTCTAATAATATATAAATTTGTGAAATTATTCTAAATAACAAAAGCCGATCCCTAAGAGAAACAAATTTACCTTCAAAATAAGAGCAAAACACACACTAATAATTTTAATGTTTCAATCTAGCCAACTACTAATTAAATTATTTTATTTCCATACACACAATATGACAACAATTAAACCATTTATCAATGTTACGCATTTTTTCCATCTTTTTCCTCACAAGATTCCAATCTTTTTGTTTCCCAAGCAATCCCTTCCGTGTTCAAGTCAAAATAGAAAATTCATAAGCTATACTCCACCAAAGAATTAAGACTTCCGTATGAATAAGGGTAGTAGATATTTCAACATGGAAAGGTTGGCACAATTAGGGTATATATATATATAAAATAAATAATTAGTATTTTTAAAATGTTAAAAAAAAATGTAAATGAATTTTTAAAAGTTTTTACATATTTTTTAAGTTAAATATAAATTAGTATAATTAATTTTAATATATTTATTTAATAAATGTTGATAGATATTAATTCATTTCTATTATATATATATAGTATTGATTAATAAGTTAATTTTTTTGTTTTTGATTTTTTTGGTTTAGGTTATTTAGGAGAGGACCCTAATACATTGTGGCATCACCAACCCACATGGGTCGTGGAAACATGTAAGGATGGAAGTTTTAAGTGGCCTACCACCAGGGTATCCAAATCGATATTAGTAGGTCTGCCCGTCCTAACACGGAGCCGATATTTGAACCTTGGACCTCCCAATCACTAAGAGACTCAAGAACCGTCACACCACTACCCGTTGGATTTTCTAATTTTTGTATTAATTGGTTATAAATAAAATCAATTTAAATATATTAATGTGTTAGGTTTGGAAAAACATTTTCAATCACTTTTTTGAAAATCCATTCTTTGGTCAAAATATTACAAATTTTCAATTAATTTCTCGATATAAAAAGAGGAAAAAACTTTTAAATAACAATAAAATAAACATAAAATTTTAAACTAAATTATAACGGGCAACATCATACTACCACCATTGAATATTAAAATAAAAAATAACCTTTCAATTATATTATTTGATGATCAAATTAAATTTTTATTTTTTTGAGGTCATGATCCTAATTTGATTCCGAAAGTTAAAATTGTCCTAAAGGGAATATGAATAATGAAAGAAAGTGATTTGAGAAAAAACAATTAGTAAATGTTTTGAACCGGTTCCACTACAAGACGAGAGAACCAAAATCAAATGGAATCCTTACTGAAAATGACTATAACATGGAGACAAAGTGTTGCCATTGAAATTTTGTATTAAGTGGCGAGGGTTTGTTTTTCCAACATAAATTATGTGGGGAATAAATACCCTTTTGATTGACATGTGATAGTGACTCTAGTAGCAATTATGGCTGTCCATGACCCTTTGAAAATGAGATATTTGAACTTAAATCCTGAATTTTCATGGAACATAATTAATGAGTATTTTTCAATTTTCATAATGTTATTAAATTTTATTGAAGGATAAATATTGTAATCTTTTGAATAATAATTATATGAAATCGGTGCATATAATAATTTGTGTTTTTAATGTTTAATGTTAAGGAATGAGGGATATCGATTTGATTAAATTCGTCAAATAAATTTATTAATGGATTGACTTATTTTAAATTAAATTGGTATTATTCCCAAAGTTTGGCAATTAGTCGAGATATCTTAAATACATTTATTTCAAAAATGTCAAGAATATTAATCTCAAGGTACTTTCTTAGTTTACTCACATCCCACATTGATTAATAGCTCCATTCCTTTTTCATAAATTTTCCACTAATTTGTGACAAACAAGTTCAATTTGACGACACCATTATCTCAAGTTAAAAAACTTTTGAGAAAAAATGGGCTCCAAATTCCAATGTAGGGCCATTTTTATTTACAATTTTGCAATTCATTTCTCTAAGAAAAAGGAAAAGCTTTTAAGTGACAGAAAAATGGAATCAAACTGAAGGTATAAACTACCTTGTAATGGTCTATGAATGTCAAATTCAAAGTCAAACATTTGTTAACAACACATAAAAATTACAATCCACCACTACTCCCATGATTTCCATCATAGAATGCTTATCAAGATAACAAAGATCAATATAGTCTAAAAGGGAAGCACAAGTGATTATGGAATGCAATAAAAAAGAGAAGGTTATGGGTTTGATTCTATGTGACCCCTATCTCATGATTATTGAGGAGAAACAAATAATTACCATTAAAACATGATAGGAATCTATGTAATCAAGACACCTAATCTTAGTTTGGGACCCGATTAATCACTATGGTGTTAACATATTTCTTTTTATTGATTATTGTTCCAAGTTAGGCTCGTTTTGGTGCATGTTTTCATGTTGTTCAACCGTCGACTAGTTTCCTTGTGTGTAGTGTGAATTTTTTAATTTATGAATGTTATTCCTATTGTCGACTCTTTGTCTCTTCACGTTCTTCCATACTTTATTGAAAATTTTCTTTTCTTTCCTATAATCTCTCTCCTTCCCTATTTTCCCGATGTTCGGAATTTTTCCATAATTGTAATTGTAGAGTTCTATTTCCTAAATTTGTGGACCCTTATATCCCTAGTTTGTCAATTCCTCAAGGTTTTTTGTGCCTTTTTGGCTTTTTCCAATTGTTTCTTAGCTTACACACCATTAGATCCTAATTTGAAATTAATAAGTTTATCAATACAAGTGTTAAACAAGTTTCCTTGCTACCTATTTTCAAATTAGTGAAAATCGTAACAAGAAGACAAACAACTCCAAGTATGAAAGGGTTTGAAGTACCTCTAGATGAGATGACGATGAATACAGTGGAAATGAGAGAACTTCTCCTCGCATCAAGCTAGATGACTTGCACAACAAAGAGAGTTAAACATGAAAAATGGATTAGTAGATAGATGGGTGGGTTGCCTGACAATGTCAGTCCTGAGAAGTGAAAACTTCCTAGGATGGATGTCAACCCACATTTTTGATAAAGATAAGATAAAATAATGATTGATAAATTGGATGTAGTAGATAACCTGAACTAGAAACGAAACCTAAAATGTAATAAAGATGATAAAATGTAGATCTGATCTAAGCAAATCAAATCAAACCTATGTAGGTCGACACGACCCAACATGCAGAGCCTAGTCAAAGGTGACTAGGGTAGACCAGTGGAGCAACGATAGAAAAATCAAATCAAGTCCTTGGAGGCGATCTGGAACTAGTGATGGGGCTAAGATGAAGAATAGGAACCTGCAAGAGATCTGGAACTAGATTTGATAGAAAGGATGCAAGAAAATTATGAAATCTGATGGTGGATGCAACGTGAAGTCTGTCCGATCGACAAGGTGACTGGCCGAGTCGATGACAATCGGAGCTAACATAATAGATCTGAAGTGGCAAAAGAGAATAATAACAAGATCTAAGATCTACATGACTGTGAGATAAAAAAGGAGAGGTCGAAAAAGGGTAGAAATCTGGAAAAGAGGGGAACTACATAGTGGATCGACGGAGATCGGGGCAGGTCGGCGGCAACTGGGACATATCTAAGATTTGATTAGGTCAAAAATGGAAAGAAACTTAAGATGAAGAAGGTTGAATGAGGAACGAGGCAATGACAGAGGTCGAAGGTGACTACTGAACGCACAAGATTGCAACACAAGAGAAGAGAAGAATCAAAAGGGGTTCCACACAAGCTCAAAGTATCTTCAAATCTCCAAAATGATGAAAGGGGTCTTCAAAAGGAAAATCCAAGATGACAACAACTTGATGAGAAGATAAGAAACTTCTAAAAACAAATCCAAAACTGAATAATACCCATAGTTTCATCCATTTACAAGGAGGGGTAGGGGTAGATTTATAGGTCGACGGTGACCGGATGGGTCACCCCGATTAGAGATTCGTCCATTTGGGCGGTGGAAGGGTGACGAGCTCGAGGCAATGAGCCCTTATGAGGTGGGATTAGGGTTTTGAGAGGTGAGGACGAGTTAGGGTTGCTTAGGATGGATAAATGGGTAGGTGGGAGGTGAAAAATATTAAATAAAGGAAAGAGGGAGGTGAATTTATTAAATGTGGGCATAAAAAGGAAAAAATAGAGGATTTAGGGAGAGTAAATGAATTAGATGGGTATTTATGATAAATTAAAGATGATTAGGGATGATTAATGGATGATTAATTAACGGTGTGATTGATATGGGAAATAATGATAAGTGGGATAAATTAAATTTAGGAGGCAAAAGGGAATTTGAATGGGAAGAGAGGTATATATGTCAAAAAATACGACGAAGAGTGAATGCGGGATGAGGGGTAATGATACCAAAAATTGGTTTCTACATTTTCCCCTTTTTTGTCGAGTGGTTTGCATTGGGTGCCATGAGACAAAAATGAGAAGAGATAAAATATGTATGATGAGGTGTCCCCCTCAAACTAGGGATCGATAACACAAAGGTAATTGAGTCACGAGTCCGAAAGAGATAGATGGAGGAAGAAAGAGTGGAAAGGATGAGAAAAAGAAGATGATGACATAAGATGACCCAGACGAGGATAAATAAAAAATAAAAAAATAAACAAAAGTATGGCGGTGATTTGGGAATTACATCGGAAGTGAACAAAGAATGACCTCAATGGAGACGACAAAAATGTCCTACGGGCCTATGAGTTAGAAAAAACCACTACGAGATAGAGGGAACCCAAGGAAATCCGCTCAAATGGATGTGCAAATCCATGGGACCAACGGGTCAAAGGAAAACATCAAATATGCGCAAACAAGTGTGAAAATGGTCGAGACAAAAAAATTGATAGGGGAAAAATCGAATGTGATATCCTTCCTATATGAGGATGTTGAAAATATCCGTCTAGGTGGGACGACGAGAAAAAGAGTAAAATAATGGTGCCCCAATAAGGAACACAGAGATGGCCACAAAGGTGAGATGTAAAAAAAAAGCAGAAGCCATGCAAAGTGAGCAAGATTGTGCCATGGGTGACACACATGAAATAAGAGTGGAAGAAAAGATAATTTGAAAGGAAGGATTGATCAAAAGAGGTAAATAAGGAACATTGATCCAAAAGTAAGGCCAAGTCGACGGTGACCGAGCACAGTTGGCGATGACTAGGGCTGAAGCGGAGGTGACCGTGGTTGGTGGGCTATATAAGCCCTTGGCTCAGCCGACTAAGCTCATTTGCATTTTACAAAGTTGATGATTGAGAGCTCTGAGTGAAAAGGAGAGTTGAGAATTAGAACGAGATGGAGGTTAGTGGATCAGTGAGGAAGTGCCAGAGGACTCGGAGGATGGTAAGTGCCTAATCCCTAACCTAATTTTAAAGCATTTTTATTTTTTTAATCTTTTTTTCATTTTTTTATTTTTAGGGTCAACGCCAAAGGCGGTCGCCGTCGATCGGGAATGCTAAGGCATCGACCTAAGTTAAAGGCGTCGACCCATTCGGGGTCAACGTCAACCTAGGATTAGAGGTGAAATTTTTATTTTGAAGATGATTTGTGCATATACGAAGGCCATAGATACCTTGTACCTTAGAGTGTTGGCCTTATATGATTAGATTAGATGTGATGTGACCAATGCAAAATGGGACCACTTAGCCGTAATAGGGTAGGGTGGATTTCAACATTATCAAAATATTTTGAGAGATGAGGGATTGATGATTACGTTGGTGGATAGATGGGATGTGTGTACTAGCACATTTTGGTTGAGGACTAGAGAGATGACAATCACACTTGAGGATGTATACCACATATTGAGGGCTTTGTCAATATAGGGGAGCCGATAGAGCCAATCATTGTTGATAGTAGATTGGGGGTTTTGACATGGCTATTTACATCGATGCCCCACATATTAATTTTATATCTAGGGCCTTTCAATATGAGGATAGATATGAGCTTGGAATGATGAGGAGTAGATTGATATGTGTAGCTATGATGGCTATCTCATGTTATGAACTTCCTAATTCTAGTGGCACATTATTTCCATGGACATTAGGAGAGAGTACGGGTGGATATTGTGGAGCATTGGAGAGTATTTGCTTTTGGGCCTACCTTGCTAGTGCAGTATATCATGAATTATGGATATATGTGACCGAGAGGAGGTTGGGATTAGATGTGGGGTTCTTATTACATTGTTGGGATTAAAAGCATATTGTGAAGCAATCGTGCTGCCAGGGATTCCATGGATCACAAGGGACCATATTGAGCTATCAATTGGATTTTTGAGATGGTGAACCGATCAGGCTCATAGAGACAGGGGGAGAGAGGATAGGGAGTGGTACACGAGAGATTGCGAGAGATGGATGTAGATCGGGTCGATGGCGACCATACTAGCGTGGGGTAGATGTGGATTTTGTGGGGATGGGGAGGATTAGATGGGTGTAGGGGAGGAGATCGACATGGTGGAGGCGGTGTAGTTTCCATGAGTTATGCGGTAATTTAGGGTAGAGAAAATAGTACTCGAAGAGCCGATTAGATATAGACGAGATGAGGTAGAGAGGGAATTGGCTAGTCCCATGATGGAAGATCCACTAGTGGAGGAAGGAACTCCATGGGATGCAAATGATTATGTAGGAGTCGAGGTTGTATTTTCTTATTGAATGATGAAGACATGGGTGGCCCAGTGGTGGAGGAGAGGGTCAAGCTAAGAAAGAATGATGATGGGGAGGAGGAGGTGCCAACAGAGGAGGGTATAATTCCTATAGGTGATGAGGGTGGAGATGGAGGGGCAAAAATAGAGACGGCTTGACTACGCATGAAGTGGGATACAACCCGATAGGAGATGAATGCAACATGCGCTAGGAAAGAGGTAGTAGCATGTCAATAGGCTATAGTATTGCGTTAGGAGAGGTACCTATCCATTCAACAATTCTATACATATATAAGAGGCGAGATAGATAGCATCCATGGCCAAATTTGAAGACCTCGGTCCTATATTAGTAGTAGAGTTAGAGAGTGGGATGCCAAAGGTGTCACAGGAGCTGGTCGATATAGTTCTATTGGGTATTGTTCCTTTATAGCACTACATGGCATTATCATGTAAAGGCATGCTATTATGATCACATTGTGATGTTAAGGCAGCCAAGAGTGCAGAGATACACAACATATCTTGAAGAGTAGAGGGTGTTGGTGTGTGTGACTATCCAGTCATTGTCCACATCACCTAGGTGAGTCATCTCGCCTTGCGAGAGTCATAGGTCTTAGGAAGTCAAATGACAAGTGTCAGATTCTGTCATAGAATCTGACATTGTCATTTGTGTCAATGCGTCATAGGAGTTACATTCCTTATTTGGAATTGTAACTCCTCTTCTAGTGGCATCATATGTGTCAGTCAACATCATATGCATCAGTGGCGTCATTGAGTTTCTTTCCATGTTTAGGCATGGGGGTTACACAGCACCCCTATTTGTACTTCCTATTTTCGATCTATGAGCATGAGTAGACCCATTCTTCTTACTTGCAATCTTCTTTCCATTGTTTCAAATCTTGCATATTGCGTTGGCTTGAGGTTACCATCGGAGTGCAACTTCGTTGTGGTGCATCACTTTTCGACATCGGTTCTCGTGAATCCCTCTTTCATGGTACCAGAGCTGGTTTTGGTAAACGTGCACTCTTCGTTTCTCAGTTGTTTATTACTTCTGGTTTCTTCTCATTTCCTCGTGTGTAAGTTTTTTTCGATTATCATTTTGGAATTATTGCTCACCTCGTATTGAGGTTTCAGCAGTTGCAAGTTAAGGTATTTGGTTGGTTTGCTTATCAGCTGAGTTCATATTTGGATATTTCTAGATCTTTGTGGCTGTTGTTTCTGGGTTATTTCTTGCTGGTTGTGTTCAGATTCAGCTGCAGGGTAAAAGAAGAGCTCGTTTTTTGGAGTGGACCTGTGATTACTGGTTGGAATCGTTGTTTTTTCTTCACCGGTGTATACTCAGACTATTCCGATCTTTTTCCTCATCGTTGTGGTTCCTTGCTGTCTCGAAATTACCTCTGCCTGGTCTCAACGTTTTTGCATTTTTGCCTATCCTCGGGCATTTTTCTCCCTAGGCCGTGTTTTATCCTTTGTTCCGTGTTTTTCTATCACCTGCTACATTTTCAATCTGCTCCAGTGTTTTTTAACCGTCCCTAAGGCATTTTTCTCCTTTCCTGTGTTTTTGCACGTTGTTCTGGCGTTTTTGGACTGTTGAGGCATTTTTTTGGACTGGTAAGGCATTTTTTCCTTCAGCTGATTTTTTGGACTGTTCTGGCATTTACTGACAGTGGACAGTCACTACATTATCTATTTTTACCTGCCTTTCATCCCCACGTGGCTTTCTCAGTCCGCTGCCAGGTAATATCTCTCTAAAAATACGTTTTTTATTCACTTTTCTTAAAAAACGTGGTTGCATTCTTTTTATCTTATCACTCTTCTAAAAAACGTGTTGTTTCATTATTTTTAAAAGGTATAAGGTAAAAACATTACATTTTATTGGCATTGTAAGTTTTTTGGCTTGTTTTATTAACCTTCCGTCGAGTGCCGAAGACGAAGGGTGAGGTCCGGGATTGGCAGGTGGCTAATCCCCCCTCGCAATACAAACAAACCCTATCTCAAATTCCATGCCATTTCCAACGAGCATACATACGACACCTTTTGCATGCGTTTAGGGCACTTTTTTAATCCGTTTGCAGGCTTATTGGCTTTTTCCTCATCAGTTGCGGGAATTGGTTTTTGCTATAACTTTTGACTCGTTGCTCGGTTTTGAGCACTTCTTTAGTCAAAGTTGCATGTTTTTTTACACTCTAGATGATGGGATCATTAGTTTTGTAAATGCACTAATTTTATAAAGTGCCGCATTCTGGGGGGTGTCTTTGTATTGCTTAATTCAGCTCATTTTTTCTTGAGCTTTGTATTCCTTTTTTGTGGACTTGTGAGCGCGTCCGCCACAGTCTTACAACAAAGGGATTCTTTTGTGCGATGTGAGACATTGTTTCTCACAAAGCTCTTTCTTCCCCCTCTTGCTTCTCTCTTTCTGTGCTTGCTTGCAGTGTTGATCTGTTGTGCCCTACGAACCTTGATTGTTGTCTCCACCATTGCGCGTTATTACGCTAATTGCAAGGTGAGTGACAAACTGGTTCTCGGAACACAGTCGCATCTGGTTGTAATCAACGCACTGAATTATAAAGTGCCAAACTCGGGGGGGTGTAATTTTGTTCTGGGGTGGTTGTTTCCTTTCTCTCTCCTTCCTTCTGCATTCCTTGGTTCTATCTCTTCATTATGGATATCTCTAAAGTACCAGTGCTCACACCTTTTAATTTCTTCGAATGGAAATCTAAAATTATATTGGTTTTGCGAAGTAAAGGGTTATACCGAGTTACCATGGGGTTAGAGACCGAACCTACTGATGAACCCAAAAAATCTAAATGGTTCAACCGTTGTGATGAAGCCTTAGGTCTTATCTGTATGTCCGTCTCTCCCGACTTGCTCTTCCACATCGAAACTTCCTCAACACCCGATCAAGCGTGGAAAACACTCGATGATATGTTTGGGAAGCAAGATGACATGAGAGCGCATGAGTTGGAGAATGAACTACTAGGGTTAAACCCTAGTGACTTTGAAAACCTACAGGCCTTCTTCTCAAAATTTGTCCGCACTAGAATGCTTCTAAAGGAATGTAAAGTGGATAAGAAAGACTCTCAATTGATCTTGTCGATTCTTTCTAAGTTAGGTCCTGAATACTCTGTTTTTGTTTCAACTTTTCACGCCACGAAAGCCGCCTTGGGTAGTACTTGGACTATGCCCTCCTTTGATAGTTTTTCATCCCAACTCATTCGAGAACATGACAAACTCATTCAAATGGGGACTCTAAAATCCAAGTCACATGCCCTTGTGGCGAATAAGGGTAAGAAAAATGAAAAGAAAGAAACCAACCTAAGAAAGAAACTAAGACCAACCAACCCCCAGTTAAGCCCATCACTCATACTTCGACTTCCAGAGCCTAAAGCAAAGAAGGAAAAGTATAAATGCTCCTATTGTAAGAATACTGGCCATGACGAGCAACATTGTTTTCGGAAACAAATTGATCACTTAACTCATTTACTTGAGAAGAATAAAATAAGTGTTCCTGAATCCGTTAAACAAAATGCTCAGAAAGGTGAGTCTTCTAATGCAAAGGAGACTAAAAATGAAAAGAAGAAAGGTAAGGCCCTCGTAGCTAGATCAGCTCCATCATCAACTTGGATTATCGATTTTGGTGCCTCGCACCACATGGCTTCTTCAGAGGTTGAATTCTCTAGCATTGAACCATGTGGCATGTCCCAAATCACGTTGGGTGATGACACTCATGTGTCGGTTTCCGGTAGTGGATCGGTAGAGATTGAAGGTGGAACATTTAACCAAGTGTTGAGTGTTCCCAATCTCTCTACCAATCTCCTATCAGTTTACCAAATCACCCACCTTGGTGAAGGAATGCGAGTGGAATTTGGTCCTAACTCGGTGATTATTCGTGAGCTTAACTCTGACTGCACTGTGGCTGAGGGAAAGGCAGATCACCATTCACGGTTGTATACCTTTTCCCACTTCTCTTCTGATTCGACACCCAATGCCTTGCTCACTCATGCAAATGAGGTTAGCAAGTTATGGCATGAGCGTTTTGGGCATCTAAATTATCGTTACCTTGAACAATTGAGCCAAAATGAAATGGTCAATGGGCTACCCCGAGTTAAGTTTTCTAAGGGTCTTTGTGAGGGTTGTACCCTTGGAAAGCACCCTGAAAAAAGCTTTGACAAGGGAAAATCCTAGAGAGCTACTCATCCCTTGGATCTTGTTCATAGTGACGTTTCTGGCCCTTTTCCATCTCCTTCTTTTACTAGAGCTCTATATATACTAACCTTCATTGATGACTTTTCACGTTATACTTGGGTATATTTTCTTAAGCTTAAGTCTAAGTTTTGAGCATTTTCAAAACTTTAAGGCTCTTCTTTGAGAAACAAGTAGAATGGTCTATCAAGGTTCTTCGAACCGATAATGGAGGTGAGTATGTGAGCAACAGTTTGAGGATTTCTACACTTCGAGGGATTGCTTTGCACAGCATACAGTTGGCTTACAACCCTTCCCAAAATGGAGTTGCAGAAAGAAAGAACCGAACTTTAAAGGAGATGGCTACTTGTATGGTTCACTCAAATCTCTTCCTCCACAGTATTGGGCTGAAGCAGTGAATTGTGCTTGTTATATTCAGAACCGTGTCCCACACAAGGCAGTAAGAGGATGACACCCTTTGAAGCCTGGTTTGGACACAAGCCTGATGTCGAGCACTTTCAAGTCTTTAGATCCAAGGCTATGGCTCGGATTCCCAAAAAGAAATGCAAGGCATTGGATCCACAATCCAAACCTTGTATCTTTGTCGGTATCCTAATGGCGTGAAGGGATATCGATTGTTGAACCCTACCACCCATGAGCTTTATATTGAGAGGAGTGTGAAGTTTGATGAGTCATCCTTGACTTCAACTTCCACTGAGGTCCTTTTGCCCACTGATTCAGATTCTGACTCTTCAGATGATGATGTTGTTGAGCGAGTTCCACCTCTCCCTGCTCCTCCCGATCCTCAAACTTCTGAGTCTTCTGATTCTGACAGTAGTGATGATGAGGACTATGTCCCTTCTCACTCAAGTGAAGAATCTTCCGACTCGAGCCTGAGCCGAGCCGGGACCTCTTTGGGCCAGGAAAACTTTACAGAGTGCTGGAGATTTAGTTGGAGATCCTTTGGATGAGAGACGTACTCACTCAGACTTCACTGGACCTCACTCCTTCTTCGCCTCTGCTTCTGATCCACCATCCTTCCACGAAGCTTCTGGGATTCCTGAGTGGGATTCTGCCATGGATGAGGAGTATTCCTCACTCATAAAGAATGACACTTGGGATCTTACCCTTCTTCCGAAAGGAAGAAAAATCATTCGGTGTAGGTGGGTATATCGAACAAAGTATGGAGCTGATGGAAAAGTTGAGAAGTATAAAGCGCGACTTGTAGCTAAGGGTTTCTCCCAGGTAGCTGGGGTTGATTACTCAGAAACCTTTGCTCCGGTTGCGAAGATGACTTCCATTCGACTGACCCTTGCCATCGCTGCCGCTAATAGATGGGAAGTCCACCAGATGGACGTTAAGAGTGCCTTCCTTCATGGGGACCTAGAGGAGGAGATCTATATGGAACAACCTCCAGGTTATGTCCATGATCCATCCCTCATTTACAAATTAAAGAAGTCTCTCTATGGCCTTAAATAAGCCCCTCGGGCTTGGTATGCCAAGATGGACTCCTTTTTACTTGCATCAGGGTTCACTCGGTGTCACTCTGACCCAAATGTGTATATTCTACGATAGGATGACTCCATGCTTATTCTTGTTCTCTATGTTGATGACTTGTTGATCACGGTAGCTCTTCCTCTATCATTGATTCTGTGAAGATCTCCTTGGCCAACAAGTTCTCCATGTCTGACTTAGGATTGCTTCATTACTTTCTTGGGATCTAGATTTCACAATCTGACTCAGGAATTATGATCTCATAGCCTAAGTACTCTCTTGATTTGCTTTCTCGGTTTCACATGTCCGATTGCAAGTCCTCACCTACTCCTTTTCTTTCCGGGATTAAGTTGGTTTCTAATTGCTCTTCCCCCTTGGTTGACGGTACCCTTTATCGACAGTTGGTGGGAAGCTTGATCTACCTTACTCACACTCGGCCAGATCTATCGTATGCCGTCGGGATCGTGTCCAGATTTATGCAGGAGCCTCATGAGCTGCACTTAAAAGTAGAAAAGCGGATCCTTCACTATGTTCGTGGCACTCACACAGATGGTATTCATTACTTAGGAGGGACTGAGATTGACTTGGTTGGATTTATAGACTCAGATTGGGCCGGTGATCTAGATCATCGAAGTCTACCTCAGGCTACAGTTTCACTCTTGGTTCAGGTCCTGTCAGTTGGTCCAAGAAATAGAACACCATTGCCATATCATCGACAGAAGCAGAATACAGAGGAGTAGTTAACGCTGCCACAGAAGTTGTTTGGTTACAGGGTATTATGACAGAGTTTGGCATCCACTTTCGGCGGCCTACCATTATCTACTGTGACAACATGAGCACTATCTCGATTTGTAGAAATCCAGTTCAGCATCAAAGACGAAGCACATTGAGATTCATATGCACTTCATATGGGAGCTGATACATGAAAACATCATCGACATATAGTATGTTCAGACAGACTGATCAGGTTGCAAACATTTTCACCAAGCCCTTCACTGAGGTGAAGTTTCTTCACTTGTGGTCTCTTCTTGGGGTGAGGTCTGCTTGCAGCCACCCATCTTCTTCGGGCTATATAGTCCTCCTTCTTGTCCTCTTCTTCTTTCTAGAAAGATGTTTTTTGTACATGGGCACCTTATCAGGCCTTTAGTTTCCTGGGGCCCATTGACACATCTTTCTTAGTTGTCTAGGGGAGTCTTCTTTTTTGTTCTTTAGCTTACCTTGACCTCTTCCTCGGCTTTGATGAAGGGGGTGTTGGTGTGTGTGACTGTCCAGTCATCGTCCACATCACCTAGGTGAGTCATCTCACCTTGTGAGAGTCATAGGTCTTAGGAAGTCAAATGACAAGTGTCAGATTCTGTCATAGAATCTGACATTGTCATTTGCGTCAATGCGTCATAGGAGTTACATTCCTTATTTGGAATTGTAACTCCTCTTCTAGTGGCGTCATATGTGTCAGTGGCGTCATTGAGTTTCTTTCCATGTTTAGGCATGGGGGTTACACAACACCCCTATTTTTACTTCCTATTTTTCGATCTATGAGCATGAGTAGACCCATTCTTCTTACTTGCAATCTTCTTTCCATTGTTTTGAATCTTGCATATTGCGTTGGCTTGAGGTTACCATCGAGTGCAACTTTGTGGTGCATCACTTTTTGACATCGGTTCTCGCAAATCCCTCTTTCGAGAGGAGAGCATGGGCACAACACAAATGACATCGTCTAGGAGCACAACGAGCGTGGTGTGGTTGAGGCAAGGTTCAAGCCCTAATGGAGGAGATAAGGGTTAGAGAGATGTATAGGCACCTGCCCCAAGGGGCAAGATTTGAGATTATCAGATGTACAATTTACATATTTTGATTATATATCAGCTTTGAGATAGGACCCTTAGTGGCCTATCATGGATGTATTGATATATTTGGATGATGATGATATATATAGTTTGTTATCATGATTTATCATGTGTTATGTGTTGATTTATGGATTTGATTATGTTTATTGTTGTATGATGATTATGGATTCGATTAGATGTCATTTTATGATTTTTGAGATAAAATGTGGATGTGATTTGATGTTTCGTGATGGATATATAGATGATAAATAGATGTGATTGGGAATGGATAGATAGTTGTTAAACATGATTATGACAGATAAATGATGTGATGGATTTAAATATATTAGACATAGATGTATGGCATACATAAACATGGTGGATGTCAATTAGAAAATTTATAATGGATTTTTAAATATACATAAACATAGTCACATATGAGATGGTTAGACTAGGGAGAGCATGATATGGATGGGATTGGGTTTAAAGCGAAGAATAACAAATAAATGATAGGATAAAATTAGATATGAGAGAGAGGACTCGAATTTGATAGAAGGTGAACAAAAAGAGATAAATGATACTTGATCATAGTAAGGAGCACACGAAGAAATGATACTTCGAATCGGATTGGAGGTAAACAATAAAAGGAGACAATTAAGGCAATGCACTTGTAACCAATAACAAGTGATAACACATATCCATCAAGAGTTATTAATCTTAAGGGTCACAAGGGAAAGTATGGGAGGTGAACTTATAGACCTAATGTTGACATGAAATAAGGGGTTTAGATGCAACTCGTACGTGGGAAAATAGGTTCTCATTAGGTGGGTGTTCCTAGGTCTATGCCCTATCTCTAAGATGTATGGTGCAAACCGATCGATGTAGGAAGTTTTCCATGGAAGAGAAATTTTATTGATGCGAGAAGATTTCTTAGGATGCTTTATGTTGACGTTTATACTTTTACTTTGAATAGATAGAAAGATGATCAATGCGGGAATCCTTCACTGCTAGGATATGAGATGGTAGCCATCCTTCAAGGGAGTGGTCTACATTTTTGTTTTTGCTTTTTGGATTTTTGGATTTTTCTTTTATAAAAAGTAGGATATATTATGCATGATAGTTTTCCTTTGAGGGATCAGTCTATTTTTTTATTTTTAATTTATGAACAATTGTCCTTTGTGGGAGCAATCTATTTTTTAGTAAGATATATTTTGAAATGAGCATCCAATTTTTTTGGATTTTTATGGAAGAGCTGGAGATAGCTAGGTAGACCACGTAGGAGGGGATGAATAATGTACAAGTGATGTCTATGAACCCTTAGCGTGGTTCCAATAGGAAAATAAGAAGGAGGTTGATGTAGTTATTGTGGGGTCCCCACCTAGAAGGAGGAACTTGTCCTTAAGGAATATGTTATGAGAATAATCATTTGCCCTACCTGCTCTATATTGTATTGGTATTTCCCGCTAGGAAAGGAAAACCCTCGAGACCCCAACTCTTATATGGTTGTTTTGTAAGGCCTGGCAGGATAGGATAGATATATTACCTGGACCTATCTCTATGTGGTCATATATAGGAAAGTGACGATAGACCACATTATTCTAAATCATTACAAATGAAATATAGAAAAGGATACCGATGGATGGATGACCAATGAGATGACTAAGTTCATGTTAGTAAGTATGTTAAAAATAGAAAGTCCGTAAGTGTAATGCATTAAGAGGTTTCGTTTTAGGTTTACCACCAAGAGATGTCAAACGATAGGCTCCAGACATATACTTATGCGTTATAACATAAGCTCCAATCTATTTAGGAGCAAAATTTCCACGTTGATACCTTTATAGAGTAGTGGCATTATGATTTTATGTAAGGAAAAGGTCATTGATTTAAATTTATGTTCCTTGAGATGTTTATTAAAAGCACATTTAATGCAATCTTGATAGAAATGATGATGTTCAAGAGCAAGAAGAGATGTTCGTCTAAAAGTTCAAGTTGTGCTAGATGTACACATGATAATCTTTGACAAAAAAAAGTCGTGAAGATAAAACAAAAAATATGGGACTTGGACTTCAAGAGAAAGGATGACCTTAGAGTCATAGGCAAGATAGAAAGAAGTAGCGCCCATAGAGGTGCGATTCTAGTCCGATAGGCCCAAAGAGTGAAATGGATATGAAGATGCCAATTACGACCTGATTTATCAATAGTCTTGGTAAGAATATTATGAAGGGTTTTGTTAGTGGCTTTGGCTTGGCCATTATCTTGAGGATAGTATGGAGAAGAGAATCTAAGATTAATATTAAATGATTCACAAAGCTTCTTGAGATTTTTTTTTTCAACAAATTTCTGTTGTCTGTGATGATTTTGTGGGGAATGCCAAGTGGAAAATGATATGTTGATATATGAAATTAACGATATGATTATCTTTAGTCGATGTGAGTGGAATTTCTTCCACCCATTTGGTGAAATACTCAATAGTAGTGATGATAGAATGATGGCACTAAGAAGAACACAGATTGATGAGGCCAATGAGGTTAAGTCCCCATTGTGAAAAAGGGCAAGGATCTGAAAGTGGCTATAAGGCCTAAATAGAAATGTCAATAAGATTGGAATGTTGTTGGAATTTGACTCATTTCTTAACATACTCACAACATTCTTGATTGCAGTAAGGCCAATAATATCCCATGCGAAAGGGCACACTTGGCAACAACCAAACCACTAAAATAACCACCAAAAATATTGTCGTGGACTTCTTAGATAGCTCGAGTGGATTCATGGGACTTAAAGAAACGAAGAAAGATGTCATTGAAGCAACACTTATAGAGGATTTAGCCAAGGATGACATAGCGGTTATCACATTGAAGAAAGGACCTCCTACTATTTTTGGATAATTTGGAGGGGATGATGGATTGAGAAATATAGTCGAAGGTTTGAAAGTAACAAATATCAAAAGGATTAGATTCAATAAGATTGACATTAGGGATCTCGCTAAAGAGGTTTGGTTTTTCAATGCAATGAATGATGAGGAGGAGTTTAGAATATTCTGTAGACCAAGGGATAAGATATGTGAGAGATGCCATAGTGTTTGTAAAGTGATTAGATGACCAAGGGATGATTTAAAGGGTATAGAAATCGAATGCTCCAAGAAGGAAGTTGACAATGTCCTTGTACTTTTGAAGGATCTCATTTTTACATTGATATATAATCCTTTGAATTGATTAATGATGAGTTGAGAATCCCCGTAGATATCTAGGATTTGGATACCAACTAAGAAAGCGGTTTGAAGGCCTAAGATTATTTTTTGATACTCAAATATATATTGTTTGTGCATTCAAAACTAAGCTTATAGGTGATAGGAATGGGAGTGTCCCAAGGAAGAATGATAATGACGCCAATGCCTCCCCCTTTTTGACACTTAGATCCATCAAAGAAGAGCGTCATCTTAAGGGGAGAGAAATCATGATCAATGGTATTAATAGATTCATCTAGAAATTTCTCGTGAGGAAGGTGATTATAAGGAAGAGGGCATTAGCTAATTGATCTGTGATAACTTGGCCCTTGATTGATTTATGAGAGATGAACTCTAGGTCAAACTCAGTCATGAGCATGAGCCATCGAGTGATGTAATCACTATGATAAGGCTTAGAATGCATGGTCTTGAGAAGATGAAATCTAGTGATGACATAGGTCTTATGATTGAGAATATAATGGTGAAGCTTGGAGGTGGAAAAGAAAAGAGCACACCAAAACTTTTTATCTCCAGTGTAGTGAGTATCATACTTGTGAAGGGTGTGACTGGTGTAGAAATGACCTTATCCCTTCCTTTCTTGTCATTATGTGCCAACATGGAACCCAAAGCATGATCAGAGGTAGAAACATAGAGGTAGAAAGGATCCCCCTCACGTGGATGTGTAAGAAAAGGTGGGGATAAGAGATACTACTTGAGATCATCAAATTATTTTTGGAAGTTATCATCCCACTTGAAGTTATTGTCTTTGCGAAGGAGATGGTGAAAAGATTGGAAACGGTCAGAGAGTTGTGAGATGAAATGTCGAACTACTTAAAGTCAGCCTTGAAGACTATTAATCTACTTTATATTAGAAGGAGGAGTAATCTCTAGGATGGATTTGATTTTGGTGGGGTCAACTTCAATACCCTTGATAGAAATGAGAAAGTCAAGGAGTTTTCAATTTAACATTTCAAACACACACTTGGCTAGATTGAGACAGAGAAAGAAGTGGATAAGGCACTCGAAAAGAAATTTAAGGACGGAAAGGTGGTAGTGTCAATGCTTGGATTTACCCAAAATTTCATCAACGTAGTCCTCTATAGTATTATGGATGAGATCATGAAAGATGTAAGTCATGGCTTATTGATAGGTGGCTTCGATGTTTTTCAAACCGAAGGACAGAATGCGGTAATGAAAATATCCCCATGAATGATGAAAGAAGTCTTATGTTGTTCTTCTGGTGTGATGAGAATATGATTGTATCCATAAAAACCATCCATAAGAGAGAGAATCTCATGGTTTGTGATAATATCTGCGAGTTGATCAATGTTATAAAGGGGAAAATATACTTTACGAAAGTGAGTTTAAGATATCGAAAGGAAGTGCAGATGCAGAGCTTTCTAAGGCTTTGAAAATGGGTAGAAAATTGGAAACCCATTTCCGATAGTCCATCAATATGATAAAATTAGTTGAAAGAAGGCATTGTAACTCCTCTTTGACAAGGATGAAAACTCGAGGATGCATACGTGAAGCTTCTACTTAACCGACTTAGTGTTAGTAAAGGTAACAATGTTATGGAAAATAATGGAAGGATCGAGGACCAGAATTTTAGTGTACAACCATGCGACATCTTGACTATGTCAAGAAAGGAAGGTGGTGAAATAATCAATCTCATGTGGATCAAGGGATTGACCCACTTTGAGGTATGGTTCTTACGGAGTCCCTATGTTAATGTCGATGGTGGATTTGTTAAGAAGGGTGGATGTATCGGGTGGTAAGGTATTATGAAGATATGTGTCTTCCCCTATGTAGGAAAGGATGGAGTCATTTTTTGAACACCGAAGAATATCAATGGTGAGGGAATATTCCTCTATCATATCTAGGTTTTGAAGACAGAGGGACCTAGTTTCACCTTCACACTGATAAATGACCGGTCCCAAGGTGATGGTGGAGATTAAAAAAATTCCAGAGGGGATGGACACGTGTCATCTATATCCATAACCTTTTGGGATGGAGAAGATGGAGGGTCGATGTCCATGAGAGCTAAGAGGGTTGGTAGATTGTTCTTTAAATCCCAATATGAACTTTTCATGGGGCTTACGAGATTGGTCAATGACAAGGTCATGCATGCCTTGTTCATAACGACCCATTCCAAATCCTTTATATGCAAAGGATATTTTGTAAAGAAATTCAAACCCATTGGTATATGGTTTTGTGTGCGGTTGAATGTTAATGTGGGAGGAAGGGAAATCGATGCCACCATAGATGATATTAGTGCGAGGATGGGGTGCAATGAAAGGAATGATATCCCCGATTTCAAGTTATACATTGGATCCTTAGCATTTCCACTGATTTTATTAGGTGTGGGAAGAGCATTAAGTGTGAGAAGAAGATATTCCCCGTGAGGATTAATCCATCACTTCATCTAAAGAATCATCATTGGGAAGCTTGGATGGGGAGATGAATGAGCTAGTGAATGCTTCATAAGAATTTTGTTTGAGGATGATCATGTCATTAGGTCGATAAGTCATGTAACATGCTTGGAATGGAGGAATTTCCATGGGGAGAGTTAATATATTCCCCTTGTGTTCATACTTGATGCATCAATGAAGGGTGGAAGGAACACAATGTATGGTGTGAATCCATGGTCATCCAAGTAGGATATTATATTGAAAATCCCCTTTATGATATATAAGAGCTCATGGAGGAGTTTTTCATCAACACGGATAGGAAGAATAATTGTACCCAAAGCAAGGGAAACAACATCACTTGGATGCATGAATAACCATGAGTGATTGGGTGAAAATTAAATTAGGAGCTTGACCTGATCAAAGGTATGGGCTAAGATGATGTTTAGTCTAGCTTTATTGTCTATCATAGAATGAAAAATGAATGTGTCATTAATAAGCACAATGATGAAAAGAGGAAGGTCATGTTCTTCAGGTGATATAAATTTTTGGTATTGTCAAAAGATATGGAGGCGAGAAGTAGCAAGTACACCAACAACAGATACAAAGGATTGATCCTCATTGCTAGGAGTAGGGATGCATTTGAGAGATTTGGTGAGGGATTGCATATGGTATAGGGGAGCTTTGGATGAGCTCATAAAGTGACATATTAACTAGGGCATGATGAAGTTGTTTCATAACACTCTATTTAATAGCAATAGGCTAAGGGGAAGCTAAGATAAACACTTTCGGTTTTGATGAAGAAGGGGGTGGAGCAAGCTCATTAGAAGGAGCGGTGACAACGACTTTAGATTTTGATTGAGTAGGTGGTTGGAATTCATGGGGGTGGGAATGGGTCATGATCCAAATAACATTGATAAAGAAAGGAGGACCCTCTTTGGGAGAGGTTGTGGCTATAGGAGGGATGACAACGAAAGTTTTGGATGAGTGAGGAGATTTAGATATCTTGGTGGATGAAGGTTAGGATGAAGAATCAAGATTGGTAGATGGAAGAGGGTGATCCCCGATCATCCTCATCGATAATATTATGGAAAATAGTTTGGAGAGCCTTACAATGTTTGGTATCATGTCCTGTGCATGATGGTATACACAAATGAGGTTAGATTTGAACCATGAAGGTCTTGGGCCACAAGGATAAAAATGTTTGATAGGTTGGAGAGTGATTGTAGATGCTTGAAGTAGGTGTTGAAATATTTCTATGTAAGAACCGATGGGGGTGTTTGAAGAAGGGGTTTTATATGGAATAGTTTTGAGAATGGTAGATGAAGGTAAGTGGGACGGTTTTCTTTGGGGAGGTTTTATGGGAGCCTTTTATTCTATATTGGACTTAGAAGAAGAAGAAATTGGTTGCGTCTTGGTTTCATTTTTGATTGGTGGTGACTTAGATGGTTTAGATTCTGATTTGGGAATTGAGGATGTGGATGGTTTTGAAGGGAGATCATATTTGGGGAGAATTATACTGCTTTCGATTTGTTGATGATGGGGTCTTGGATGAAGGGCTTGACCCTAAAATGGAAGGAGATGAACCTAAGAGTGATGATGTGACATTAGATTTCTTAGGAGGGTTAACCTTGGGAGGGGGAGCTCCAAATTTTTGTATGGATGTGAGGGATTTTGGATGGGCATACCGAGGTTCTTTGAATTTGATTACGAGGATTTACCTTTGGCAGGAATGATGACGATTTCAACTAGGGGATCTATGGAGGTAATACTAGGTAGTGTATATTGTGTTGTAGATGCGGATATTGAAGGTGGAAGTGGTTTTTGTATGATGCACTTGACGATATCTAAAGGGGTGGTAGATTATATAGGTTTAGGATTTGTTGGTGTAGGAATGATTGGAGTTGTAGGTTGGGTGATATTATCATTTGTAGTTATGTTGGATGTCTACTTAGTAGATGTGGACATAGATTCAGATGTTGATGTGGGTATACTTATAGATGTGATTGATGTGGAAGTGAGTGTATATGTAGGGTTGTAAGATAAAGATGTTAAGGTAGATTTTGGAATAGATATAGGAAGGAAAGATGTGATAGATGAGGATGTGGTAGATATGGATGGATAAGTGGGTGTAATTGGGATTGATGTGGATGTTGTAGTTGTAGACGTAGTCGACGTAGATGTAATAAGTGTAGAAATAGGTGTAAATGTTGATGAAATCATAAGCATGGAAGAAGAGTATTAGATAGGCGTGGATGCAACAGATGATGAGATGATGGGCATAGGTGATAGTGTCAATTCGTGATTTATAGTATTGATTGAATGAGGAATTAGGTACTTGTGATGTGGAGGGTGGAGTTTGATTATTGGGAAAAGGTTTTTAAAGACGTCGAGAGGCTGATTAGGTGTTGCAATAGAATTATACACTCGAAGGTCACCATATTCTATGAGTTTTTGGACGAGGTATTTAAAATTGTGAGAATTCTCAATATTGTGACCACGGACTTGATGATACTTACAGTAATTCTCCTCACGATAGTATACCAGTTTGGGTCGCGATTCATCAAAGTTTCGGATGGGAGGAAGTCGAATAAGATGGACTAACATTAACTCGTCGAATATTTTACTATAAGATTCCTCAAGAGGGGTATAGTTAAGAGTAAATCTAGGAGATATTTATGGAGGATCCATATGAGAAGTGGATGTAGACGAGGATTTAACCACGATGGCATTATCGACGTTCTTATATTTGTCACCATGTATGGAGGATTTAGTGAATTCGAGACTTGGGTTTGTTTGATTGAAGTTTAAGATGGCCTTTCTCAAGGGCATAGAGTTCAAGTTTACAAGCCATGATAAATGCCTCTTCAAATGTTTGGAATGATTGAATTTGAAGAGTAGAGGAAATATGCTTCACATAAGACCGTGAGAAGAGTTTGATTAATTTAGTCTGTGGAAGGGATAATGATAGTTGGTTGATTATTCTACATCATCGTGCAATGAAATCTACGATAGATTCATCATCATACTATTCAATGGAATAGAGGTCTATAATAGTGATCTTACGTGCACTATTGATCAGAAATTTTCTAGGAATAATTGTGCAAGTTGGGTGAAGGAAAATAATGAATGTTGTGCTCATGTATAAATTATTATGCTATTGAAAATAAGCTAAAACATATAGCCTCAAAAGAATGAACCTAATCTATATTAAACCATCATGATAAGAGATAAGCAAGAGCACTTATATCATTGTTTGAACTTAGATTAACTCTAAAATAACATACATATGCTACTCTCTACTCTTTAAATCACTAATTAAGAATTGAACCTAAGGATATCAACTTAGAAATCAAAGGGGTTGATTTTTGTTTACTTCAAAGAGGTGAATGAATCTCACTAAAATGACTACAAGGCCAAGTTTAGCTATTTCATTACTAACCTATGAAGAAATGGAGGATTATGAAGCTCTTTCAATGGAGGAAGGTAAGCTTTATATCAAATGTATAATTAGCTTAAAGCTAATATAAATGAGATCTTAGCTTTCTTAGGATTTTTAGATATAAATTTGCATAAAGTTGTAAGGTTGAATGGGAAGGCCTAGCCTTGTATTTATAGTTTTCTCTTTGGAAGAGATTTGAAACTTTGGTGCATGTGAGACAAAAGATAATCCAAAAGCACTTTATTATTAGAAGTGGTAAACATTATTTGGACTAGTTAAGATAGGTTTAGGCTACTTAAACTTGATTAGCAAGTTATTAGAGACTAATTGAGAGTTGAGAAGAGTCTGATTAACCAAATGTGATTGATAGATAGCCTAGGAATCCTATAGAACTGATCCAAAGGGAAATAGGAAGATGTTTAGCTAATAAAAGGGGGTTTATTAGCACAATGGGTTGAATATAAGAGGAATACAACCAAAAAGTAGTCGTAAATGGGCATCTGAGAATGGAGCAAAGAGTAGCTAATTGATGAAGTGTCATAAATTGGTTGACTTGGAGGAAATACTAAGTGTAAGTGTATTTTAGGTGTCTACATTTTCCCCTCTTTGGGGTGGCTTAAGTGACATCACTTCAAAGATAGTAGACAAGCATAAACAAGTAAAATTTTTGAAGGGGATGGGAGAAAAAAAAAATAGAATGAAGGATGCCCCCTCAAGTGTCCATGGGGTGATGAAAGAGGTCGATTGATGATCGAAAAGATGAAGGAAATAGATAGAAGATGAAGGGAAGAAAGGGAATATAGAAGAAAATGAGGATGAGGAAGGGGGAATGAGCTAACATCCATCCAGTGCCTTGTAAACAACTTATTTTTCATCATATTGCTAATGATCTTCATCATCGTTCCTTATTAAAAAAGAATGAACAAAAGTGTAGTATGACATGAAAATCCATATACGAACAAATGTCCATTGCTAAAAACAACTCCATGCAACATACAAAATTTAATGCAATACAAGAAAGTAAAACAATGACTAACTCCATACAATATACATAATGTAATGCAATACAAGAAATTAAACAAGCTAACATAATAGGGAAACATAATGCAATGTTTTTGTTATCGAGCTTCAGTTCCGACCTGTGTGAATTAATGACAAGGGTTAAAAATGGTGCCCCAAACAAGGATATATGCAAAGAGAATAACAGAGAGGACACTTGGGTCCTATGAAAAGTAATTGTGCACTATGAAACAATACCGAGAAACTTGTTGTGCCCCAAAGTACAAACATAGTAAGAAAACCAACTTTGTTAATGGAGGTAGATCCAGATGATCCTTAAGTCTCACATGTGAACAGTGAGATCTAAAGAGTGATGTTTTGTAGGATAATTTTTTATTTTTAAAAGTTTTCTTAAACATATTTGATTGTTTTTGTGATTTTGAAATTTTTCCGAATCTATGTACAAGAAGACAAAGAAGTGTGGATGCCCCAATGATAAATGAGATGTACAAGGGCGAGTAATACCATGTGTATGCACAATAAACTCAAGATGTAAAAATTCCCAAAGTTAGGTGGGAGTATTCAAAGGCAAACTCTTCACGCGTAGAGGCTTGATCAAGGCCAATATGCATAGTTTCAATCATGATGATGAATGTAAACTAATGACATGCTGGGAAGGAGCAAGGATGCCTCCAACATAAGATGGCCAAGAACACATGATAGAAATGAATTAGGAGATTGCTTTTGTGAAAGGGACAAAGGTGTCTCGAAATCATGGAAAAATTTAATCCTATACACATGAATGTTCTTAACGAAGTAAAAGAACGGTGTGAATGATAATAATGTAGCTTAGAAGCCTCACGATGAAGAAGTGATTAGCCAAAGGCACAAATCGTGAGACAAGATATGGACTAGGTCTAGAAAAAAAAAGACACTTGGGAACATACTAATCATGTTCACTCATAGAGATCCAGTGTGTGTACATGGAAATTAATTACCTCTTAAAGTGAAGATTTGATAGACAACAAGTGAAGCCATGCTATCCAATGTGTAGGAATGATTGATTTTCAAAGTTGATCTATGAATGGATTGTGGAAGGAGATTCGTACATTGCTCCACCGTCACCATGTGTCCATAGGCTCGACGGAGATGCATTTAATTCTCATCACAACATTTCTCTACTACTAGTCAAGCATCCATATCCCCAGTAGAGATTATTGGAAATACCCCAAGAGAGAGTTATATATCAATTTGATTTTGTTTTGTAGCTTTTGGATTTTGATTTTTGATTGATTCTTATGCTTTCTAAAACATATTTTAGCTCTCTTGATTTAACAAAGGGTTAAGAACCACTGATGCCTTGATGATAGGAGGTAGAATTTCTTGTGATGATGACATTGGCTACTATTAACAAATATATCCAAAATTTCTTTGCAACAAGTTTAGATGTTGAGTGTGATAAGATCTCTAAGAGGTTAGTCGTTCTTTAAATTAATGAGGTGATAAAAGACCAAGGTTAAACATATACCATAGAGATAAAGCCGCAAAATACATGTGAATAGACCAACCAAAATATCATCAAAGAGATGAACATGGTAGGAAGACTTGTAGAAGAATGGAAATAAAGGGAAGAAAGAACATCCCCGTGTGTGTAATACCCGATTACATTGTTCGATCTTTGTACCACCGATCTTGTTTTTGTTGTATGTTTTTCTTTGTTTTTGCATTTTGTATTTTAATTGATTTTTATTTTTTGATGGTTTTAGGAGGTTAGGACAAACAATGTCACTCTATGTGATAAGATCCAATAATTATGTTCATGATTTCCTCGATAAGGAAGACTAGGCATGTTTGCTTATCAAGAGTCATATTATCCCCAATCTCGATGACAAAGTGGCAAGTCTTAAATTCGGTTTGAGTTTATGCACCAGGAGAACCGAATTAACATAGAGAAAGTAAAAACAAAGTATGATAATATATTCAGTATGACAATACAAGTAATACAAAGGCTATTAAATAGCCATGGAGGTAGGAAAACTACCTCCTACAAAATAGGAACTACAAACCCATTTTAATATTACGGTACAACCATATAACTATGGAATATATTGTTATTATAACAATATATTCTATTAACCTACTAACATTTACTAATTACTAACAAGTAAATATTGTTTTACCACACAGTAAAACACTAAAAATATGTGAACACTAACAATGATTTCCTAACATTCCCCCTTAGTGTTTACATGGGAAGAAACACATCTGAAAAAACTAGAAATCAGAATTATATGCCTCTGCATACTTTTAGGTCTGTATACTACTTGCCACTTGGATCTTGATGCACATGATATCCTCTTTAGTTCACTTGCTAATCATGATCACCTCTCCGTGTGAATCTATTCATCGGTTGATCGTCTTCCAATGAAGTACAACAATAAGAGGACCATACGACAGTCAGAGGATCGCTGCGATTAGTTGCCCTCCTATATAATTGTTATGCACACCCTTTGCATTTCAATCATAGAAAGGGAATGAAACCACACACCACTCGAAGAAAACAATTGAAATATAGAAAATAATTCACAACATATTCTATAAGAATCACAATGTTCTTAATTGTAGCCATTGTTGTCGATCGCTGCCACTCAATCTCAAACAACATAGGAAACTACCACTACCACTGGAAGTTGCCCTTGACTTTAGTCATTTTAGGCGCATAATGGAAATGGAACATTGGTGTTATGTCCCCCCCACAATGTGAAATTTCCATTTATTCACACAACCAGAAGACAGAAAAAGAAAATCAAATCAAACTAAAAAGAGATGCCACCATACCAAAATGCGACCCCATCATTGGCGACTGATGAGAGGCGTTGATCGCCCTCCTTCCTCCATTGCCTCGACCTCCAATGAATGACACTGCTAACTCAGCATAATGTGAACATGTTGCTCAATAATTTCCACTGGACATCGGGTAACACCGAAAATGCATCTGTGAGGAAAATTTTTACAATTTTTGACATTGACATGATGAGGCTCAAAAAAGAGGGTATTTTTCAAAATTAGATTTTTTTAATGAAATTAGAACCAGTGCGACGGGAATGAAAAACTAATAAATTTTGCAAAAAACGGTGCTTGATTTTGAGATATTGTGCAAAAGTTATTGAGGATACAATTTCCCATAAAATGGCCTAATTTAAATAAAATTGACACAATGATTAAATGTTTTCTCAAAATGGCAAGAAAATTAATCATGTGACTACTTGTTGGAATCGGGAGGAAATGAGGATTCCAAAAATACCAAAAATTTAGAGAACTAGGCACCGAAAATATATTAATTTGGCAAAAAAATGTATTAATTGCCCTCAATTTGCAATTATTTAAGCAAAAACTATAGATTTTTTTCCAAACTATAGTTTTGCAAAAATATAAAATAATCAGCCAATCAGAAATAGTTGTGAGAAGGCAAGTAACTCACGTTGATTTTGAGTTGAAGAGACCTGCAATGATTTGTTCATAACTTGAGAACCAGATCTCTGATTTACAAACTATTTAATGTGTCGAAAGCTTATTTCCAGAGCTTCGCAATGGTACTAATTTTGTTTGATTTGATTGTGTTACTTGAAATATGTTCTTGACTGAGTTTGACGCCCACACCAGCTAAAAAATCATGTTTTATTTTCTTCTGACAACTGCAAGAATTTATACGTGGCCAAATTCTTCTCTTGACTGCTAGAGATATGAACTCACAAAACTATTCCAAAATCATTTAATAGGAGACAAAATGTAGGAAACAAAACTATTCCAAAATCATTTAATAGAAATTGCATACACATGAGCAAGTACAACACTGCTCCCTTGGTTACACTCAAAAAACCATCACGGAGAGAGGATTAGAACGCTCTGATACCAAATCTTAAATTCTATCTGATTCTGATGCACCAAGAGAACCGAATTAACACAGAGAAAGTAAAAACAAAGTATAATAATATATTTAGCATGATAATACAAGCAATACAAAGGCTATTAAATAGCCATGGAGGTAGGAAAACTACCTCCTACAAAATAGGAACTACAAACCCATTTTAATATTACAGGTACAACCATATAACTATGGAATATATTGTTATTATAACAATATATTCTATTAACCTACTAACATTTACTAATTACTAACAATTAAATACTATTTTACCACATGGTAAAACACTAACAATATGTGAACACTAACAATGATTTCCTAATAGTGAGCTCGTACTCAATAAATGAATGTGATTTAGCTTTAAACATGGATTTCCTATGTGGTAGATTGAGTTCCCTATCCGAGAGGTTTATGCACTCTGCACTATACTTAATTATTGTGTTGATTCACATTCTTGAATCATGTTTGATGTTTAGCCTAGGTTTCTTATAAGCGATTATGTGACATGTCCGATCCCGAGAAGTGGGAGGCGAAAGTGGACGTTTATGATTGATGTGAGGAAAAGGATACAATCCAATAATTGAAGAGGATGGGCTACCCGGAGGTGACCCACAAGTAGAAAATGGAGGGCTACTAGGATGTGGTCCAAGTATAGAAGACGAGGATGAAGGGCTATTATGACACGGCCCAAGAATTGATGGTAATGGGCTACCCCAAGGTAACTCATAAATAGAAAATAATGGAGTGCTACTAGGACGTGGCCTAAGAATTGAAGACAAGGGGCTACTAGTACATGCCCCAAATATAGAAGCAAACAATGGGCTACCAGGTGGTGATCCAATGAGATGTTGTGATTGAGGAATTATGATATGTAAAGAATGATTGAGAGATGAAAGGATAGGCCATGAATTGACAACTGAACCAGACATGTTGTCATGTGATGAGGGACGTGAAGATGGATGAATAAGAGGAGGATCAAGTTCAATGGTCTTAGGATCTTCCTCTATTTTCTGACAAAAATAATCAATTTCTTCCTCCCAATACGCGAGCACATCGAAGTCAAAATTGAATCCTTTCTCGTGATCCTCTAGGGGAATGTCATCATGTGACCCCAGAATTCTTTGATCACTTCTTCATTCTGAAATGAATCAATCGGTATGGGTTGTTATTCTTTGACCATGGGAGATTAACTTGAACAAACGGGTCCAAATGGTGTGGAAGATTGAGAAGATGATGACTCAAGAGATGAAGTAGATTTGTATTGAGATGTCTCACGAGTAGAAGAAGATGGCATGGGCTTACCTATAAGATGATATAGTGCCATTGGTAGACCAATAGGATCATGCATCTAGTTAGTGGTTTTGATGTAGGAGTCGACTTAGAAGGTTACGATGTGGGAGTCATCTTAGAAGAATGTGACATGGGATTCAAATTAGAGTATTGACTAGAAGAAATTTGAGTCACATGGATCTTTAGTGGAGGAAGACGTCATTTAGGTGTTGGATAAAGGGGTCCTATGAAGGAAGGGAGGACTGCAACATAGGGAGTCACTTTAGATGTTTGATGAAGAAGGTCTGCCGCGAGGAAGGGAGGACCGTGACATAGGAGTTGCTTCATATGTTTGATGAAGAACGTCCCGAGAGGAAGGGAGGACTATGACATATGAGTCACATCTAAATAATAGTTCAAATTAGAATCGAAGACAAGTGGGGTGAACCCAAATAATAATTTGGATCAATAGCATCCAAACCATACCACCAACTATGAGATGAAGGTGGGGAACAAGGTACCCAAACGGTTTTACCACGAGGAGCTAACCAAGTTTTGGTCATGTTGGGCACTTCTTGAGGTGAATGCCTAAACTTAGGTTCCCTATTTTCGTAAATGTGATGAACCGTGTGATATTCAGTCATTATTGGTGTTTGTTTAAGTATAAATTCCTAGACCTAGATAGTATGATGGAACTCCTTCAAAGGGAAGGAAGTGACATGTATATTTGGGGAGAAATAGTGACACCCAACTAGACATTTTGAAAAGTATGAATTTCCTCAAAAGATAGATCAATATGATGAACAAACACAAGGAACAATCACACAAGTCTAGTAATCCAATCCAAACTAAAAGAATCTACTCTTTATGCTAAATGCACTATCAAATGGTAGGTTAGGCATAAATAGTGACAACACGATATCACCACTTAGGTCAAGTTTGAAATAAACAAGGCCTAAGTGCTAAGAAGGTGTTGACATGCTCTCCCAACAAGGTATACTAAAGTAAGTTTTAGAAACAAATAAAGTTCAAGTCTTTTTAAAGTGGAAGTTACCAATGCAAGAAGAAGTGTAACAACACAATTTTGAATCTGTGAACCAAGTTTGTGATGAAAACAAGATTTTTAGTATCAAAATGATGTTATTGCGATGCGAACACCATAATAGCAACACTCTCAAGAAACCTAAGGTGATGGTGGTATAAAAAACTAAGTCAAGTATATTGAGAAGCTACTATGTATGCGATCATCATAACGATACAAGTTAGAGACTTAGATAAAGTTTCATAAAGGAAACAAGACATAAGTATCAAAATTTTGTGGATATAATATGAGAAACATAGCAACCTAAAGGAATTCAATGATGAGACAATCCTAACTATGATGATGATCTTGAAATCAAGATCAAGTGGTTATCAAGATGTAAAAACGTACCCACACACTTTAGATGTTTAACAACTTAGCCACAAACATGGATGAGCGTAAATAGACATAAAAGTGGTGAACACAATCTATTGATAACACTCACAAAACATGCCTTCCCTTGTCCCAAATGGGCAACAAGAATGCAAAGGAATAGACCAAGTGGTGGTGAAACAAGCTAGCACAACTTTGGCAGAGTTTCACCTTGCCTTAGGGAAAGTGAAGAACTAAGCAAAAGTGGTATGTTGCGAGTTTCGTGATGAATATCACTAGACTCCAACTTTGATGGGCTCTCCCTTGTTCGTCTAACAAGGTTTTGACCCAAATAAGTTAGCATTTCATGATGGATCTTGACTCGATGATGGACTAGTAAAGTGGGCTCTAAGACAATATGGCTTCCCTAAGTGTTTCACTCATCTAGGTGTCACAAGTTTATCTATTGCAAGCTCGATTTTCTAAGAAATTTGCAATGACTAATCTTTGTTTATCTCGGATTTACTTTAACCCCTTCAAATACGATGATCAATGAATGTGTTCACATGTATTCTCACTTTGGGGTTGCGATATGGATAACTTTGACTCTAACTCACAAAAGGAAAATCTAGTCAAGTGGGTGTACGGAGCACTTCCTATTTTGTCCACGAGGTTACTCAATGGTGGACTACTTTAGGGTTCCTAGAACCACCCCCATTGTTGTAGCTTAAGGCATTATGCCAAAGGGTTACGTTCTAGTTAAGCGGATAGGGACATAACCTTTTTCGAACATGCATTTACAATGTGTTGAGTGTGGTGTATTTTTGATCTTTTTAGGATTAGTGAGGTTTTACACGCCATTGACAACCTACATCAAACACGTTAGTATTTTTAGCCTCCGATTCTTTGACACATGATTTTGGTCCTACATACCAAGATTAGTAATTTTCCAATAACATCATATAAAGGGGATAATATGTTGCTTTTGATTTCCCAGATCATCCTAGGACACAAGGAAAGAGCATACACAACAAAATATCTCACTCAATCTTTGCAAAATGGAAAATACTTAAGTAAATCGCAAAAAATGAGTTCCTTTTAGCCAAATTTGAAGTTCTTTCTCGTTTAAAAACTTAATTAAAGTTTTTGGAAAGCATAAAGAAGGTATTTGAAATTTTTGATTCCCAAGATCACCTAAAAGGTGCAAGGGAAGAGCATACGCGTTTCAAAAAACCTCTACTAATGAAAATGCAACACTTAACTAAGTTAGCACAAAATAATGATCAAAAGAACCTACAAACTACTTGTTAGAAACCTACAAGAATGTCGAAAAACCCAAAATATCAATTATACAACTGCGATAGAACTTAAATTCCAACAAGGATTCTGTGTGCCCTTCTTGATGTGTACGTGTGGATTTGGGTATGTATGCGCCCTTTATGGTAAGTGCACATGTATGTAAAAAATGACAGAGGGTATTTATGCCTATGTGTCCAAAATGATGCATGCGTGGGATTTTAATGTGTACACACCACCGAATATGTGTACGTGCCTTGAGTAAAAATTTCAAATAACACAGAGGATGGATTTATAGGTACGTGTCCAGAATGGTGTGTACGGGTGATTTTAATGCACACGTGCATGTTTGGATAAGTACGTGGCTCTAGTTCAATCAATAGGGTCAAGGCCACTTTTTTTATGTGTGCGTGATAGTTTAAATAAGTACGAATCATTTTCACGTGTACGCGCCCTCTCTCGATTCCTACACGTGGCCTTGAAAAATCACAAAAATCACGAGATCCAGAATTTTAGAAATGCAAATAGGTTTGATTTCTACCCTTTAAATCAATTTTCAACCTAAACCCACTAACTTTGCATGAAAAAGGGACATTTACCCCACCCAAATCTAGAAAACTAATCAAAGCTAAGCTATTTAACCCTAAAAATCATGAAGAAAGGTTAGAAATTGAAAGAAAGCTTGAAAAACTTCTAAAAATACCATGGAAAAGGTCCCACCAAGTGTGCCAAATGTGTTCATGTATAAATTAGTATGCTATTGAAAAAAGCTAAAACATATAACCTCAAAAGTATGAACCTAATCTATACTAAACCATTATCATAAGAGATAAACAAGAGCACTTATATCATTTTATGAACTTAGATTAACTCTAAACTAACATACATATGCTACTCTCTACTCTTTAGATAACTAATTAAGTATTGAACCTAAGGACATCAACTTAGCAATCAAAGGGGTTGATTTGTTGTTTACTTCAAAGAGGTGAACGAATCTCACTAAAATCGCTACAAGGCCAAGTTTATCTATTTCATTACTAACCTATGATTAAATGAAGGATTATGAATCTCTTTCAATGGAGGAAGGTAAGCTTTAGATCAAATGTCTAATTAGCTTAAATCTAATACAAATGAAATCTTAGCTTTCTTAGGCTTTTTAGAGATATAAAGTTGTAAGGTTGAATGGGAAGGCCTAGCCTTGTATTTATAGTTTTCTCTTTGGAAGAGATTTGAAACTTTGGTGCATGTGGGACAAAAGCTAATCCAAAATCACTTTATGATTAGGAGTGGTAAACATGCTTTGGACTAGTTAAGCTAGGTTTAGGCTAGTTAAACTTGATTAACAAGTGATTAGAGACTCATTGAGAGTTGAGGGGAGTCTGATTAACCAAATGTGATTGATAGATAGCCTAGGAATCCTATAAAAGTGATCTAGAGGGAAATATGAAGATGTTTAGCTAATAAAAGGGGTTTATTAACCAAATGGGTTGAATATAGGAGGAATACGACCAAGAAGGTGTCGTAAATGGGCATCCGAGAATGGAGCGAAGAGTAGCTAATTGATGAAGTGTCGTCAATCAGTTGAATTGGAGGAAATGCTAAGTGTAAGCATATTTTAGGTATCTAAAAATGTTGTGGGATGTCATTATACCAATCCAATGCAAGTCCATCTTATGACATGGGGAACTTATGAAGCATAAGGTCTTGGTCATGAGCGATGAGATAACATGAATTTATAAAAGCGCGTGTTGTTGTGGGTCCTCCTTGTCATTGAACTTAGATGATTTTTGGTAATTCCCAATGAGGAGGATAAGGATTTATGGGGACTGATGGATTGATAGGTTCGTTACAAATTTGTTCATAGGAAAATGTGGTCTTGGATCCCAAGGTAGCGGCCTCAAGATTAGCCATTCTACTCAAAAACACCTGCATGGGATCGTTAGATGGATGGGGTTGAGAAGTTGAAGGATGAGATTGTGATGCATATGAAGTAGATGGATTAGGTTTTTGATAAGGTTGGTATGTTTAAGGATGAGTAGGTGTTGGTGGAAGTGGTTGATAAGGGGAATGTAATTGAGGGGTTGCGATTGAATGGGTTGAGATAAAGGTTGTTGTTGGGAGATGGGGATGTGATAAGATTGGTGGGATTGCGTTGGTTTTTGAGATATGGGGACATTTTATTGGTTTGATATAGGATGAGTTTTAATGTAAGTAATATGTGGTTGGGATACTTGAGTTGATTGATTGGGAAGTATGTAGCGAAAAGCACCATAAGGAGGAGGCTGATGGAGTGGGTTTATTCAGAGTGGTGGGGCTCAAGTGATCAAATTTACATGAAAATGGGAATTAGAAATAAGGGGTAGAGTTGGATTATGATGTTTGGGTCAAAGAGGAATAAAGTGACACTCTTGAGATGATTTGATAGGGGCATAAATGAATGTAGTAGATGATGAGGTGATGGGGATAGAAGAGGTGATAATAGTGTTAACATGAGGCAAATTAGGGGAATGGGGACCACTAATTGAGTATTTTGATGATTGTGAGGGATTTAGGAAGAGTATTGGTGAGGATCAAGCTCATGTTGGGCCATGGAAAGTTTATCCATAGCTCTAGGAAATAATACATCAAGTTATGATGTGAGGACTTGAGTGGACTCGGGATGGGAATGGTAGGCATAAATTTGTTGAAGAGGGGGTCCATCAATGGGGAGGTTGGTATAATTATGAAGGATATAGTCATGAAGAGAAACTGGATTAGCATCGAGAAGCTCTTGGAATTCTACACACCCACGAGGGATGATAAGAGGCCCAAAAGATTCATGAGGAGGTGACAGAGAAGGGTGTTCTTTGGTATAGATGGGATGGAATGATGATAAAGAAAGGGATTGGTTTCAAAATGGGTGTTAGGTTGGATGATGCGATACTCTTGAAAGGAGGAAATGTAAACCATTGGTTGGGTAATCACAAAATAAGTGACCAAAGGGGTGAATGTAATGATAGAAAGTGCAAAATTTTGTTGGGAGGCAATAGTGGAAATAGGAATGTTGTTAGACGACATGTTTTATTCTATATTTATTGCTTGGGAGTGTGTAATAACTGACATGAAACAAAAATAAAACAAAAATATGGTGATCTTTAATTAGTTCAAATAAGTCATGTACCATATTTTTTATTATCTTGATTATTAAAGATGTGAAAAGAAATGAAAAATGGGCTTGAAGGGAGCCTTGGAAATGGCCAAACTATGGATGGTTTCAGTAGTTTTGGATGGAATCCTCGATATAACCAAAGGTATGTGAGGCACAAATTAGTGATGACTATTGATATGGGGCTTGGTATTGAGGCCTACCCCCTCACTTCATGGTACCACGTGATAAAGGAGTCGGTGTTTAGCCAATATATTGATAGCCAAAAAACATTTAATGGGGAAAAAACACTGTGATAGGGCTCCCCAAAGAGATATATTATATCGTTGGGTGCCCCATCCCCATATCATATCTTATTATAGGGGTCAATCTATATCCGTTATATAGATGGAAGATCCATATAGATCTATAGGGATCCCATAGAGAGTATGATAATGCTCGGGAGATCTATTTGGTTGTCGGCATAAATGACCTCATCAAGTTAGTTTAGGTCGTTGTCATACCATATGGAGAGTTTAGGGTCGATCCCCCTCCACCCCATATAGACAAGTTAACTGTCGGGCATAAATTTTCTTCCCTCAGCCTCATCCCTCGTGAATTCACTATTGGGTGGTGAAACCCCAATAGTTCCACCTAGGAGGAGATGTTTAGATGTGTTTTGATGTGTGTGTTTTGGATGTGTGTGATAAGAGTGTATGCAAAGGATTAACCTCCTAATTAGACTAGATTTCAAAGTAGATATGAAGGTTCTTTTTAGATCTAAAATTAAATTTTATGTTCAATGAAGGCAATCAAGAAAGAAAGGAAAGAACAATGCAAAAGGAAAAAATAGAGGAAAAAGAGGAATACCTAGATAATGATTTTCCTTTTTAATTATTTTTTTAAGCAAGTAAGTAAATCCTAGCAAAGCAACCCATGTACATAAGAAAGAAAGAAACACTCCTTCCTGCAAGGTTTGTAGAATATTGATAGAGGAAAATAGAAATGAAAGACAAATAACAAGACTCACTAAAGAAGGGTGGGTCCCACTGAGTGTGCTAGAATGTTGAACAATTTTCCTCGTGACCTATTTAAGATTAGTGAAATCGTAACAATAAGACAAAAAACTCCAAGCATGAGAGGGTTTAGTTACCTCTATATGGGATGACGATGAATACGGGCGCAAATGAGATAACTCCTCCTCACAATAAGCTAGATGACCTACACAAAAAGAGAAATCAACACAAAAATGAATTAGTAGATAGATGGGTGGGTTGCCTAACAATGTTAGTCCCGAGAAGTGAAAAAATCCTAGGATTGATGTCAACCCACATTTTTGATAAAGATAAGGTAAAATAATGATTGATAAATTGGATGTACTAGATAACTGAACTAAAACAAAAACTTGAAATGCAAATAAAGATGATAAAATGCATATATGATCTAAGAAAATCAAATAAAATATGTGTAGGTTGACAAAGTGAGCCGAGACCAGTAAATCCCAATCAACGAGAGACTGGGCATACCAAGTGGAACAACAAAAAAATGTAGAGCTTAAGGCCTTTGAGGCATATATGGAACTAGCCATGAGGATGAGATGAAGAACAAGAACTTGTAAGAGATCTGAACTATATTTGATAGAAAGGATGTAAGAAAATTATGAAATCTGATGGTGGATGTAATGAAGATTGATTTAGTCGATGGCGACTTGGCTAATTCGACGGTGACTAGAGCTAATAGAAAAAATAAGAAGTTTTAGAAAGGGAAGAATAACAAGATCTAAGATCTGGATGACCGTGAGATAAAAAATTAGAGGTGGAAAAAGGGTAGAAAGTTAGATAAGAGGAGAACTACAAAGTGGATCGGTGGAGATTGGGGCAGGTCGAAAAGGACTAGGACAAATCTAAGATTTGATAAGATGAAAAAAATGGACGAAAACAACAGATGAAGAAGGTTTAATGAGGAATAAGGCAATGATAGATTTCCAAGGTGACTACTAAACCTATGAGACTAACACAAGAGAAGAAAAGAAGAAAAAGGGGGTTATACACAAGCTCAAGGTATCTTTAATTCTCCACAATGATGAAAGGTGTATTTAAAAGGAAAATCCAAGATGACAACAACTTTTGGTGAGAAGATAAGAAACATGTAAAAACAAAGACAAAGCCAAAGAATACCCAAATTTTCATCCATTTACAAGGAGGGGTAGAGGCGGCTTTATAGGGTTAGGCGTCGGCCGGATGGGTCATAGCCGATTAAGGAGGTCCATCAATTTGAGAAGTGGAAGGGTGACGAACTCGAGTTAGTGAGACCTTATGAGGTGGGATTGTGGTTTTGAGAGGTGAGGACGAGTTAGGGTTTCTTAGGATGGATAAATAGGTAGGTGAGGAGGTGGAAAATATTAAATAAAGGCAAGGGGAGGTGAATTTATTAAATGCAGGGCGTAGGAAGGATAAAATGGAGGATTTAGGGAGAGTAAATGAATTAGATGGGGATTTGGGATTAATTAAAGATGATTAGGGGTGATTAATGGATGATTAATTAAGGGTGTGATTAAGATGGGAAATAATGATAAGTGGGATAAATTGAATTTAGGAGGGAAAATGGAATTTGAATGGGAAGAGATATATGTATGTAGAAAATTATGACGGAGAATGAACGTGGGATGATGTGTTTCAATACAAAAAAATTGGTGTCTACAACAAGAGTGAAATAGTGTGTTTAGGATAATCATACAATAAATGAATGATTCATAAATACCCAAATATTAATGTCTCAAGAGCATCCGCGTACCAAAATAAGATTAAAATATTTAGGAAGCATTATAACAATTTACTACTTGTTGTATCCATTTAAAAAAATAAGATCTCGAGACACTTGCATGCACTAAACTACTTATTGACTTGCATCAAGTGTTGATTTTAACATTTTTTCCTTATAGGGGGTTGATTGAGAAATGACCTAAATCTTAAAAAAACATTTTACAAGGTGTTAATGTTTGATTATGGCCTACATCAAGGAGAATAGTTTCCCAATGATTTTTCAAAAATTTACGGAAAAAGTAATGATAATGGAGCCCATAACCAAAGGATCATATTGGCCAGGTCATATTTACATACTCCTAGATTTCTAGTATGGTTTTAGTTAGGGATGTTGATTTTCTTTATTTTTATGCGTGTTCCACCTTAGGATATAATTTGTTATGTTTATAAGGATTGTCTCTAATTTGAGAACTTGAGTACTATCGTATGAAACTATAAATCGATTATAATTTTAATAATGTTATAAATTCTTGTATATTTAAATTTTACTATGTTCTAGATCAGTTCATATTTATATAATTAGGTTCATTGTTGCAAATGTATATGGTAGGTGTAGTACATTATAAGGCAACAATCACTTTCTACATCTCGGTTTGATGGAACAACTTACGTTAAACATATAACCCTTAAAGATTTCCATTTTTATGAGCTTGACTCAAGTTTCACCCAACCTAGGGTTTATCATTTGATAAATATGTAGTGCATGTAAAATTATAGGACTAACTCGAGGAAAATTTTACTAGCGAATATATGAACATTAAGAAATCTTGCAAATTGTGACCTTAAATTTTGGATATTTTTATGTGATATTTTACCAACCAAGCACTCCTAGGAATTTATAAAAATTTAGAAATCCCACATTAAATTCTAAAAATTTATATAAAATTATATTTCTATAGAAACCTAAATTTAGTTGTTGACACTCTCAACATCATTATATCATTTGATTACACATTTATATTATTTTACATATATCTAACTCTTGAGAATATTTTCCTCATATCCATTTACTCATTCAATGTATTAGCCACCTCTAATTTCCATTCAAAATTATACATGATCAAATTAGTCCATATAATAAAATCTTATAATCCTAGGAAAATATTCTCCAACTCAAGATTTATGTTCTCATCCACCGACACTAGTATCAAACCTAGAAATTTGTCATAAGTATCCTCTTCTACTTTTACTATCTAGTTGTGGCTGATGACTATTTTTCAAATGTGGGAATACTCATTACCTATATGTCTAGAAAGATTTCATGGGTCAACTATGGATGTGATTAAACTAAAATGGAAAATGGAGATATATTCTAGTTTAATTTGATGATATGGAAAGCAAAGATATAAAAGATAAATAAATACTGAAATACACCCAAGAAACTAAGTAAATAAAAATGTGAAACCCTAATGTGCAAGAAGGGTTAGAAAGGCCTTAGCTGATTTTTCGAGCTTGCGGGACTACGTCGTGGTGGAAACTAGCTAGAAAGGAGGAATAAACGGTCCATAGGGACTCGAGAAAAATGCATATCCGAGTTGTCTGCAGCCGTACTAAGACGCCTAGAGAAGGATAAGGGTGCTTGGCGCACCCTGGTTTGAGATCTTGGCACCTTGGTCTCATGCGAAATGACCAAGAAACCTCCTTTGAGGTGTTGTTTAATGATCACATGTGTTCACTTCCTATCATGTGAATGTTGTTAAACCTTGTTGGATGTCGCTGCAAATCAAAGATAGAGAAAACACCTACAAAAACCCAAACAAAGCATCAAAACCATAAAAAAGAAAAATGCATATAAAGGGGTTGGATTATCCTCAGTTGTCAAATGGATGGAATTATCACTAAGCATTGCACTACATCTCATACCCAATGTAGTTCTAGGTGTGTGTGTGTGTGTGTGTGTGTAAATCGTGCCCTAGGTGCTCTTGTGTTGGTCATACTTTTTAGTAGTGGGCATTAACTAGATGTAGAATGTAAGTGGATAGTGCATGGAATAGAATAAACTCCCCTCCTATGAAGTGTGATGTAGAAAACCATACTTGTGTCCCTTGTGATGGAGCTAGATGGATGCAAATGGGATAATAGAAGCCTTTGATAGATGTAACCTTAGGTGATGGTACTAGTGCTTAGTGCTTGGTCCCTCATTATGGTCTCATAACTTTATATTTATATGGTTCTCTTGATCTAATTTTATAATTAACCCGAAAAGGCCAACCACCAAAAAGATAGAAAGCTCAAACGGATAGAAAGTGCCCAAAAGATGAGAGTAAAGTGCAAAGAGGATTAGGACGCCCCAGAGGGGTTAAGGACACATGGGGAACCTTAGTCCCGTTGGGTGCCTCGGTCAGAGTGGGAAAATCACAATGTGACATAACCAACTAGGAAAATAAAGGTAACAGATCAAAAATGATGATAGAAAGAAAACTAAAATGGCCAAAGACATGGGGTAATTAGTACTCTTTTTCACTCAAAACCATATGAATAGTATTATGAGACTGGGACTAAATAATTTCCCAAAGTGCATGATTTAATGACTACATTTACCCCCACTTTATGTTGGTGAGAAGAAATCTCGTAATATTAAGTAGATAGAGATGCGTATTCGATATTCATGTAGAGTGCTTATAGAAAATGTTCAAATGGACTAGATAAAGTGTGGAATGACAAAAAAAATATAGAGTGTGGAGACTAAAGATGTAAAAGTGTAAACAAGTGATAAGAGTGAACATAGGGCCAAAGTGCGTGTGTAGATGCCAATGTGTGTGATGTACCTACATGTTAGTTTGTTCTGTGTGGTGTTGTAATTGACACCTTTATTATTGACGCTTGTTTCCCATACGTATTAGACAGACACTGGAAAGGAGAAGACGATCAAGTAGTCAAATATGTATGTATATGTAAATCAAGAATTTCCATGCTTGTTTAAACACAAAAACCCTGAAAAACTCAAATGAAATCAATACCTAATAGATAAGACAAGATCCGAAGATGTAGGTGGAAAAGAAAGCCGATGTAGACAAAATGGGCGCACACGAGCAATCTTGCAAAGTAGATCCGAGAAACCTGCGAGACACAGATACTTGACAGAAAAAGACAACGTTAAAAGATATTTGGGTGGACTGCCCAAAAGCGGGTCCAGAAGCGATAAGCTCCCTCGGTGTATGTCAATCCACGTTTTCAATTAAAGAAAGAAGCATACATGATAAAAGATGTAAGTAAATGTCTAGATTTTCTAGATTAAAAATGACAGACATAATGTAAACAACAGATAAAAGCAACAAAAAACAAGAAACTCAAAAACAATGCTTGGATTTGTGTTACCCGAGTTCTTTTACCTATCTACAGCCGATCGGCGTTGATTGGGTGAATCGGCGTCGATTAGGATAAATCGGCGCGATCGGGATCGGGATCGCCGGCGTCGACTAGGGGAAAATTGTAGGAAGATTGAGAAATGGACAATGAAGGCTAGATCGTCAATGTTTCATTGGATCTGCAGGAGCCGTAGGGATACTAACAAAGCTCCACCTTCACTAGATGCAGGAGCAGAGTCACCAAGAGATCGATGGAGGCTCACGATGTCGATGTCAGAGGAGAGTAAATGATACTCCTCTCAGGGATTGATCTGGATAGAATTCACTTTCACTTGATAGATGATGCTCGGGATTGATGCTCAAAACTCTCTGTCATTCTTTCTATCTAACTAGAACTAAATTCTGGCCCTGTATTTGTAATCGCGCCGACCGAGGTATAATCGGCCATTCAAAAATCGGCATCGACCGAGTACCAATCGGCGCCGATCAGGGAATAGACTCCCAAAATGGCCAAAAAGGATGTTTTGGAAAGATGAAAGTGATCCTTCCGACTCAAATATGGGAAATATCCCACTGCACGGTTTGGGGGAGGAGAAATAGGGGGATAGATGGATAGAATTGATATGGGAGGTTAGGAATTGATATGGGGTAGATAAGCGGTTAAGATACATGTAAAAAGTATAATTAAATAGTTAATATTTAATTATCCATGGGTAAAACACAATGGGGTATAATAAACTTAGGATAGATGTTTAAATCAAATATTTAAATAATACCCTAAGGGAGAAGTGGTGATATAAAGGTGCCCTAGGTTACCCGAGAGGATAAATGAACCCAGGGGACACTAAATTGGGTAACCAATTTTAGGTGTCTACATTCTGCCCCTTTTTGTTGAGTAACTTATGATAAGCAAAGTTGCAAGACAAAAACAAGGAGTTGGAAGAAGTGAAGAACAATGATGATGTGATCCCCCCTCAAACTAGGGATGGGATGAGTCCCAAAAGAACAACCGATCCCAAGTTTGAAAAAGGTAGATGAAAACGCAGGATGCCCCAGCTAGATGTCTGGAGTAGATCTGATCATTGATGACGCACGTAAAAAAAAAAAAAAAAGGCAAAGCAACCTAAGGAGCTCACATTGTTAGGGAAAACTAGATGGTCTTCAAATGAGATGACGTTAGTACCTATAGACCCGTGAGTGGAAGGAAGGCTGCAAGATAGTAGCAACTAAAGAGTGACACATTGGTAGGGACAACTAGATGGTCTGCATAATGAAGCAGATGACGCGTTAGTGCCTACAGACCCACTATCTTTAAGCTGCCACAAATGTGAGTGACCCATGTGTAGGGAACAGACTCAAAATGGGTGATAATACCAAAAATATGTGCCAAAAGGCAACACCCAGGTGATAATAATGATCAGATAAACAAGCCAAGCATCAACACTATGGCAAAAAGATGAGGAGATGGAAGAAAGAGATGTGGAAAGGCAAAATTGCAACCAATCGGCAACAATGATGGCCTCAATCGGCGTCGATCAAGCCAAAATCAACGTTGACTAAACCAATCGGTGCCGACCATAAAAATCGGCGCCGACCGTACCGAACCCATATAAATATGAGAAAGGAAAACGTGAACGATTTATTTACACCGTGACGATTGATTTAGAGAGAGTCAAAAATTGATTTTGAGCAACATGGAAGCCTCTGGGAGCAAAAGTGTGGAAGAGGACACGACTTGGGGTAAGTGGATCTACCTTAGTCTCATGTATATGTTTACCATTAAATAACATACTAGGATGCTAGTTTTTAGGAAAAAAGGGAATAAGTGGGAGGCCAGAGTGTTTTGGGCACTCTACCTCCCAATCGGCGTCGATTGGAAAAATCGACGCCGATTAGGTTCAATCGGTGCCGATTGGAATTTCAATCGACGTCGACTAAATTAGATCGACGTCGATTGAACTCAATCGATGCCGATTGGAGTGATTAGACTGAGAAAGGGTAGAATGTGTTTTTGATGTTTCAATTTGATTTGGATAAATGAGAAGCTAACACCACTCTTGATGTCATGGATGCAGGCACGAGAGGCGTTACATATGCGGGATGTTATTCCCGAGCTTTTGGAGACCATTCTCCCTAATGTGATAGATGTTGATTGGCGTCACCTAGAGCTAGCCGGCTCTGGGGGCTTCCATTACTACCGATGGGTGCCTCGAGATGTAGAGTTGATGTGAGCACTGATACGGTGATGGGACAACAGGACATGCACTTTCTGGTTTAGGATGGGTGAGATGACCATCACCCATGAGGATATATATAGGATCCTGAGGCTCCGATCACCGGGGACCCGATAGAGACCACTCCACGAGAGCAGAGAGAGAGGGCCCTGGGATGATTGTATGGAGATAGGGCAGATGATTCAGAGATAGTGTCCAGGTGGTGAGGATAGCCTCACATTATAGATAGGATGACGCCAGGAGCAGATAGATAGTGCTGATTCAGATGGTGATTTCTTATTTTGCTCTACTAGATTCAGGAGGTGGGAGATTTCCATTGTTGTTACTAGACTATGTTTGTGACATCCTGGAGTTTAGGCAGGTGTTCACATTTGCTGATGCCCTAGTAGCACAGATATATCATGAGCTATGGATGTACACCACAGGTAGGTGGACAAGTATCGATGTTAGCTTTGTGCTCCATTGCTTGGGCATATGAGCATATAGCAGTGATCAGGCCATCAGGGCTTCCATGGATGCCAGTAGTAGAGGGGGCCCTTGATTATGGATTCCAGGCAATGGTGGGCAGACATGGCCCCGGAGATACAGGGAGATCTAGCAGAGTGGTATACTAAGCGATTCAGGACGCTGACACCAGAGCAGGTCATTTGGAGACCATATCGGTCTACCCGACATGGGCTAGTCAAGATGCTCACCTGGTGGAGCTGAGACGGAGCAGGGTGGTTAGGGGCCAGCAGGCCAGATATGTGGGAGCACGTCCCATTTATACGGGTGCTGAGGTAGTTTGGTTTAGTACAGATGGTCCCGACCACATATATGCCATACAGTGAGACAACAGAGAGACCGATCTACCGATTTTGATCCCGACAGATCCATTAAGGGAGGCCCCACCTTCCATAGATAGTGATGATGATGCAGAGTAGATGATGGCTACGTGGCATGGTACTCCACAGAGCTACCACGACACCTCCCAACATCCATAGATGCAGATGAGGAGGACATAGCTATAGTGCTGGAGAGACTGGAGGGAGAGCATGCTACCTGACACATGCACACCAGGCTGCCCTCGAGGAGATTAGAGCTCTGACGGAGGAGAGGGATGCACTGATATTAGAGAGAGATACAACACGTCAGGAGTGGGATATAGTGATTCAACAGAGGGATCACTACCATCGGCATAGAGAGGCCCTCAGGGCCAAATACGGTGATACAAGCACCACTTCAGAGTCCGGGTCACAGGGTGCGGCATCGGAGAGGCCACCACCAGTAGCAGCAGCAACGCCATTACGAGCACCCGGTATGGTGAGTCTGAGCACCTATCAGGCTCTCCTCACCGAGGTGAGATACTATGAGGACACCTTGGCACAACATGCCCCTGATGTGCCTCGTTATGGTGCGAGGAGGAGATCAACGACAACCGTAGCTAGTGGTGCATCGGAGGGTGGGAGCACCGGGAGAGATCGAGGTGGCGGCGGGCCCTAATAGCAGGTGCTTCTAGCTTGATAGGAGGTGGCCAGGAGAGACAACCTGGGCCAGAGGAGGGTGGAGGAGATAGTGTCTTCCACCTATCTGATTTTACGATATAGATATGTTATTTTTGTATCGATATACTGATGTAGCCTCGATTTGAAGGCATTTTTGATGTATGATATAGATGGCTTGATTGAAAGCCATCCATTCTTTTTTGTATAGACACTCATGTATATATATTCATCATTTTGTGTTATATGATTGTACTCATGCATTTAATTTTGATAAATATAGATAGATGTAGTCTAATTTTGATGGACATAGATAAATGTTTTTAGAGGATAGATGGATAGATGTGATGTGATTTGATGTGATTGATAGATTGATAAAATAAACATGTTTAAGATGTTAATTTAATTTTAAATGAAATAGATAGATAGATTCACATGTGTTTGTAATACATGCTTTGATATGTTTTTAGACAAAGTAGATAAGATGAGTATAGATAGATGATAGATTTGACTAAATTAACATGTTAAATGTCAATTTAATTGGATGAATAACAAATAATAATGGGAAATGTTCCTTGTGACAGCAAAGGATGTAATGATATTATCTTAGTTTAGAAGATAAAAAGCAATACACCTAGATAGGAAAAAGAATGATAAGTTAGGCCCCTAACCAACCATAAATAGAGACTTTGATAGAAACCAAAGACGATGCACATAAGGCCATAGACACAGATAAAATGAACCTGACACTAGTTAGTCACAAACCAGATCTAAGAGATAGATGGAACGAGAAGTAAGTATGTATCTCGTCAAAATATACGAAGGACAGAATACGTGCTCATATTGGGAAAATAGGGTCTCCATATGATCGAAAAAGGTCTTATATCTCAGCTTCATGATTTTTGTTTTGATAGAAGAGCAAACTGATCAATGCGGGAAGTTTTCTAGACATAGAAAGACTGATCGATACAGGAAGTCTTTCAATGATGCTAAAAAGTGAACAAACTGGCCGAAGAGGAAGTCTGTTACTGCAAAGGCTGATTAATGCGAGAAGCCTTGAAAATTCCATGAAATAAATAGTCATCCTTCAAGGGAGCGGTCATATTTTGAATTTGATGATAGCCATCCTTCAAGGGAATGGTCTATACTTTTTGATTTATTTGATAAGGCATGGATAGCTGTCCTTCGAGGGATCAGTCTATCTTTTGGAATTTTAGGATAGCATCTTTTTTTTTTTTTTTTTTTGAGCTTTGAAAGAAGTTGAGTTTAGACCAAATAGATCAGAGAGAGGGGAAGAAAACGTATATAAACACGTACTTATGCCCCGAGTAGATTCGATTAAGATAAACACTTAGGACAGATGAAGTAGTGATTAAGGTGTTCCTACCATGAGGAGGAACATATCCATAAGAAAAATGCCATGAGTAGAGCCGCGGTACTCATATTTAAGGTAGAAAAAGACATAACGTGGAGAACCACATAGTTCCAAATCACTACAAAATATATGACCGGTTGTAGATGGATGAAAGATCTGTTTTGCGACCAAGATCGTGTAAGATAGATTTTAATAGTAAAAGGGCCTTAGATGCAAAGCATTAAGAGGTTCCATTTCAGGTACACCATCCATGGAAGATAGATGATAAGCCCTGACCCATATTTATGAGTGACTACGTATGGACCCATCCAGTTAGGAGCAAACTTACCACACTGACTCCTTTCTAGTGTAGTGACATTTTGGTTTTCTTTAAGAACAAGATCACCAATTTTGAAGTCACGGTGTTGCAAGTGCTTGTTATAAGCATATTTGACATGCTCAAGATAGACTTGATGATGCTCAAGAGCATTGAGACGCCACTCATCGAGCAATCAAGCTGCGCTAGATGATTTTGATGATAGTCCTCATCAGAGACAAATTCTCTGAGAGAGACACGAAGAGATGGGATCTGGACTTCCAAAGGAAGGACAACCTCAAACCCATAGACAGAGAGAAGGGAGTAGCACCAGTAGGAGTACGAATGCTAGTCCGATAAGCCCAGAGAGAAAAAGGGATATGTAAATGCCAATCCCTACCAGCTCGACTAGTTACCTTTGTGAGGATATTACGTAAAGTTTTATTGGAAGCCTCAGCTTGGCCGTTAGCTTGGGGATAGTATGGAGAAGAAAAGCTGAGTTTGATATTGAAAGCATCACAAAGGTTCTCAAATCGATGTTTTTGAAAGATTTACCATTGTCTGTGATGAGTTTGTGTGGGACACCAAAGCGACAAATGATGTGTTGATAGACAAAATCAACAATGGGTTTAGCTTTAGTCGATGAAAGAGGAATAGCTTCCACCCACTTAGTGAAGTATTATGTGGCAGTAATGATAGAATGATGATGCATTGTGAAGAGCGGGGATTGATGAGACCGATGAGATCAAGACCCCATTGTGAAAAAGGCCACAAATCCGTTGCAGGTTGCAAAGCCTGACTAGGGACATGTGTAAGATTGGAATGTTGTTGACACTTGACACATTTCTTAGTGTATTCACAATAGTCTTGATTAAGAGAAGGCCAATAATAACCTAAACGTAAGATGCATTTAGCTACGGCCAAGCCACTAAAATGTCCACCACATATACCATCATGGACTTCCTGGATAGCTTTAGATGATTCAGGGGTTTTGAGGCACCAAGAAAAATACCATCAAAACCACGTTTGTAGAGGATTCCACCTAATAGTATAGCGATTAGCGCGTAGGATAAAAGATCTTCTGCCATTGGAAGTCAGATCTGAGGGAGCACTGAATGGGATAGATAATCAAAATGTGTTGATACCACTCATCTTGAGTGTTGGTGTGACAACGTTGATTGAAGTCAACTTCCCGAGATGAGAGGGTTGGTCTAAACGCTGCACAACCACATAAAGTCACGAGTCTTCGTAAAAGGTGGAATAAGTGAGGCTAAAGAAGCCATTGTATCTGCGAATCGGTTCAGTAGTGCGAGGAATAGCTTGGATAGTAAATTTATCAAAAGATTGAAGTTGAAAGAGAACGATATCACGATATTTTTGAAGGATATCATTTTTGCATTGATAGACACCAGTGACTTGATTAATGATAAGCTCAGAATCACCAAAGATGTCGATATGATGAGTGCCAAGATTAATGGCATTTTGAAGACCTAAAACAAGAGCTTCATATTCAGCCATATTATTGGTACACTCAAAGTTAAGCTTGTGTGCGACCGGGATAGGTGCACCCCAAGGAGGAATCATGACGAAACCTACACCTCCCCCTTGCTGACATTTGGACCCATCAAAGAAGAGTTTTATTTTAAATGGAGACAAACCAAATCGATTTGTTGGATGTACTCATCTGGGAATTGAGCAAGGGGGACTTGAGTGTCTGGAGAGGAGTATCAACTAATTGATCCGCAATGACCTGACCCTTGATAGATTTTTGTGAGATGAACTCGAGATCAAACTCTGTCATGAGCATGAGCCAACGAGTGATACGATCATTGTGATAGGGCTTCACATGCATTGTCTTGAGTGGATTGACACTTGTAACAATATAAGTTTTGTGATTAAGGAGGTAGTGATGAAGTTTAGAAGTCACGAAGAAGAGAGCACAACACAATTTTTTAGCTTCAGAATAGCGTGTTTCATACTCATGAAGAGTGCAACTGATGTAATAGATGGCTTGTTCTTTACCGCTAGCATCCCGATGTAGATCATGGCTCCAAAAGCATGATCAGTCACAAAAATATAAAGATAGAATGGCTCCCCCTCGCGTGGAGGTGTAAGCACAGGTGGAGAAAGAAGATAAGCTTTGAGATCATCAAAGGCCTTTTGGCAATGCTCATCCCATTCAAAATGAACATTCTTACGGAGGAGATGATGAAAAGGTTGACAACGGTCTGATAGTTGTGAGATAAAATGACACACTGATTGAAGGTGTCCTTGAAGACCGTGGAGCTGCTTTTAAGTTAGAAGGGGGAGGCATCTCAAGGATAGCCTTTATTTTTGTGGATCAACTTCAATGCCCCTAATAGAAATGATAAAGCCTAAGAGTTTACTAGTGAGAATGCCAAACACGCATTTAGATGGATTTAGGTGAAGACAAAAATGAATGAGCCTCTCAAAGAGAGGTGCAAGAATGAAAAGATGATCCTGATGGTGTTTGGATTTACCGAGGAGATCATCAACATAATCTTCCATAGTTTTTGTGTAAGAGATCATGGAAGATGTAGGTCATTACTCATTGATAGGTTGCTCCTACGCATTCTTAAGACCGAAAGGCATGACACGATAACAAAAAGTCCCCCAAGGAGTTATGAAGGAAGTCTTATGCTGGTCCTCTGGTGATGATGAGAATTTGATTATATCCCGAGAAACCATCCATAAGAGAAAGCATCTCGTGACCTGCAGTTAAATCCACGAGTTGGTCGATATTAGGTAGAGGAAAATCATCTTTCGAGACAAGCGAGATTAAGATCCCGGAAGTCGGTGAAAAATTCAAATTTTCCCAGTAGCTTTGGTTACTAGTACTACATTTGAAACCCATTGTGGATAGTCAATGGGTTGGATGAAGTTAGCGGAAAGCAAGCGCTGCAACTCTTCTTTAACAAGAAGGGCTACACGAGGGTGCATTTTACGCAATTTTTGTTTAACCGGTTTGATGTCTGGAAGAGTAACGATATTGTGGACCACAATATCAGGATCGAGTCCTGGCATATCTTCATATGACCAAGAAAAATCTTGGCGATGGTTGGAAAGAAAGGTGGTGAAGTCTCCTAACTCCTGTGGATTAAGAGATTGGCCGACCTTAATGATGCGAGGGTCTTTAGAAGTCCCTATATTAAGGTCGACAATGGCTTCATTGAGAAGCGTAGATGTATCAGAAGGAATGGTTTTAGGAAGATAGGAATCCTCTACCCCCAGATAGGTGAGGACCGAATCATCATCCACACAGTGGATAGTGTTGATAGTGGGAGAGTCGTCTCCAACTATTTCAGGGAAGACTAATGGTATGGAAGTGGATTCACCATTAGTTTTATAGGTCAATGGACCTATGGAAATGGTATTGACTAAAAAAAAAAGTTAGGCGGATGGAAATGGTGTCATCCACATCAAGTGATGCTTCTGACCTGGCGGGAGAAGATGGTTCCTCAATGGAAGGAGGCTCATCGAGAATGGTGATGGTGGCTTTTGAGAGAGGTTTAAATCCTAAACCAAATTTTTGATGTGGTTTAAGAGTTGGAATGGACGCGAGGTCATGCACACCCTGTTCATACTTTCCCAGGCCAAAGCCCTTCCACGCGCATCGATATAAATAAGTTTTTGTGAATGCGGGATTCTGTAAACAATCAAACCCTACTGAATAGGGTTTGGCCCTAGGGGAGAATCTGGTGATAGTGAGGTGTATCAAGACCACCGTAAATGAAGTTAGTCTGATTGATTGGGCAGACCAATGGTGACGATGTGACCAAGACCTGGCTGATATTCAGGTTGTTTTCTGGTCTACCATACTCATTAGGTTTGAGATGGGTGTCAAAAGAGAGAAGAGGAAGCTCTCCTAGTGAAAAACACTGCAACGTCTCTTCCAGATTTTGTAAATTTGGTAGTTTTGTTGCAGGTATGGAAGAGGATGAAGCCTCATCAGGAGAACAAGCATTCTCCTTTAGAGGGGCAGACCCTGTGGTCATGTCGCATTGTGCGGAAGGAAAAGGATCTCCTGATGAGTATAGATTTTTCCCTCATACTGATATTTTAAGCATCGATGGAGGGTTGATGGGACACAATGCATTGTATGAATCCAGGAGCATCCGAGGATCATATTGTAGTGGAATTTCCTTCAACAATGTAAAAATCTCGTGAAGCAGTTTCTTACCTACCCGAATGGGCAGGACCACAGTCCCTAAAGTAACCGCCAGCTGATCGTTAAATGATCGAAGGGTAAAGGTGGTGGTGACACTACGTTCTTTGGTAACTTAAGTTGCTTGAATGTGTGAGAGGAAATGATGTTGAGTGCAGCACCACTGTCGATCATAGTGCGCTTTAACGTAGTGTTGTTGATTTGAACTGTGATAAAGAGGGGAGCCTCTAGATCCTCAGAAGAAAGGGGAGGAATTTCATAATCCTCAAAGGAAATGGCGGTTGATGGTCTATTCAACCCAAAAACCATCTCAAAAGGTGAGGCTCATCTGAATTCACCGCGATATGACGCAGATTATCAATCGAGCCTGCATGATGCTTTGTGGAGATGATTGAATGAGGTCAAAAAGAGACATTTTGACCGGAGCATGGGTAAGTTGTTTCATAACACTTTCCTCAACTGATACGGGAATCTGAGCCCGAGGTGAAGCACGAATAGAGACCCGAGGTCTCGAGGTCTGATGAGGAAGGAGGAACTCCTTCAGGGGCTATAAAAATGACAACCCGTGGCCGAGATGTAGATGATGATAGATTATCATACTGTTGTGCTCTAGTGGCGATATGAATTGTGTCGATTTGAGAAGGTGGAAGATCATCCGAGAGTGGAATTAATAGAATTAGAGGTCTGGGTAGACCGTTTAGGCTCAGATGTAGTTGAGATGACAGAGATACTTGTTCCTCCTCCTCTTCCAACAGAAGATCACTTTCTTCCAAAAGACTACTCACGATAGATTGGAGGGCTTTACATCCCTCGGTGTCATGTCCTGGAGTGTGGTGGTAAGCACAAATCAAATCAGAGTTGAACCAGGAAGGTTTTACTCCTTTAGGATTATAGGGTTTGATAGGAGGAAGAGATATGGATGAAGATTGGATAAGTTGGTGAAGAATTTCAGTATAGAATCCGTAGACAAAGATGAGGACAAGAGATGACGAAGGTGCCTCTTTCACCTTAGCAGACTGTCGAGGTAAAAGAATCTACATGTCTGGTTTGATAGTCTTTTTAGGGATCATTTTTCTTTTCTAGACATCGGGAGAAGCAGCCTTGGGTGCCTGAGATGGAAGTAAGTGAGGCAAGATTGATTTTGGTGGAGGAGGAGCTCCTAAGATAGATTTTGAAGAAGACGAAGATGTGACAAGTGTTGTGGTCTTCAGAGATGAAGAAGGCTGCTTGGTCAAAACAAATGATGATTTAGATAAGACTGACTTAGATGAGGGAGGAGCTCCCAAAATAGGTCTGATAGGAGGAACAAAGGGTGCCTTGGCTTTTGGTGACGAAGATGATGGTCCTGATAAAAGAGGTGACACCTTTCTAATGGGTAAATCCACTTTACGAGACACCGGTGAAGAAGGTGTTGTAGAAGAAGATGATGGTTTTGATGGTGTTGTAGAAGAAGACACCTTCTCAGTGGATAAATCCAATCTTCTATGAGGCATGGAGAGAGATTTTGAGGGAAAGCACCAAGAGTCTTAATAGTCTGAAATATTGGTTTTCCTTTTTCGGGATGGTGACAACTTCAACCGCATAAGGTGATTGTAACCTTTTCGGGGAAGGAGATGGTGAGGTACTGATGATGCAACGTTAGACTTTAGTTGTCTTGGTTTAAGTTCAGGAACCAAAAGTGTAGGTGCCGGTGCTATTTCTTTAGATTTTTCCTTAATAGGCAAGGCAACGTCGGTGATGGAAGAAGTGGATGATGAAGAAGTGGTTCCTCTGTGAGGAAGATACTTTTGGTACAGTAATTGTGGGTGTAACTACTGTAGGAAAGGAAATGGGAAGAGTCAAAATCAAGATGCTTCCATTGGTAGAGAAGTTGGTACGACTATAGGTATGTTTACCAATGGCATAGTCACGGAAAAAATGGGAGAAACAGAAGTAGATGTATTCGTAGTGGAAACTTGAAGGGATGTAAATGCCTCAAGCATCGAAAGAATGTCTGACGACGAGACAAATGAGGATGACACTGTCTCTCGGCATGGATGGAAGATCAGATAAAGAGGTAGAGAGAGATGAATCCATCTCTAACAATGGAGGAAATTTTAAAGATGAATTGTCTGAAGATGGTGGAATCTCATAGAGATTAACGTAGTGGGGGAAGTTCCGATTCGGTCGACGTGTTTGTAGATGGCTCAGATTTAGAAGAAGATTCTTCAGTAGAAATGAAGCTGATAGTATGAGTGTTTGGTTTTTGAGACCCTGAAGCATCATTGTTTGGGGAATGATTGGGAAAAGGTTGTTTAAAGACATCAAGTGCCTGATTTGGGGGAGCATTTGGGTTATCCAGAATGAGCTCACCTTTATCAATGAATTTTTGGACAAGATTTTTGAAGGTCTGACATCATTCAATGTCATGGCCTTTGGTTCTATGATAATGACAGAAGTCATTTTCCCTATACCAGAATGGTCATTCTTGGCTCTCATCAAAATTTCTAATAGGGGGAAGTTCGATCATGTGAACTTCCAACATTTTTTCTAAGATAGACGCATATGATTCCCCCAACGAAGTAAAAGATCGAGATGACGAGGGTCCTTTTCGAGAAGATGAAAGTCTCTCCGTGGTGTTTGATTAGAAGTGTTATCAGCTCGTGATGTTTTTAATACAATAGCGTTGGTGGACCCCTGATTCTTGTCTTTGTTAGAAGTGGAAGGGTTTGATTTTGTAAACCAAGAAAAATCTGGTTTAGATTTAGAGTAAAGTTTTAACTTCCCTTGTTCAATGGCACGGGACTCAAGTTTGCGTGCCATCGTAAAGGCTTCTTCAAATGTGTGAAAGGTTTGGATCCTTAAAGTGGAAGAAATATGATTAGCACAAGATCGAGTAAACAACTCGATCTGTTGAGATTGAGGGAGGGAGAAAGACAATTGATTTATTATACCTCTCCAATGAGCGAAAAAGTTTGCAATAGACTCGTCATCGAATTGATGAATGTTATAAAGATCTGTAATCGAGATCTTATGTGTGATATTTATTGAAAAGTTTTCAACAAACATCTGAGCTAATTGAGAGAAAGAAAACAAGGAGTGTTGGGGAATGTTATTGTACTAGTCTAAGCAGGCCTCTATAGAGAGACATAGGGAAAGTATGGAGCATAAGCTCCTGATCCTGACTATAAGGTAGCAAGCATGCTTGAACGCTCACAGTGTTGTTTGAGGATCCTCCCGACTATGAAATTTTGAGAACTTAGGAAGTTCCCATTGGGGAGGATAAGGCTTAAAAGCCACTGATGGATGAATCGGTTCATTACACACTTCTTCAAAAGAGTATGAAGGGTGAGCCCCTTTGGTGGAGGCTTCTAGGTCTCATGATTTTCTTGAAAATAATTTGGATGACGTCAGATTGAGGAGGAGGCATGTTGGTATGTCCTGCATAAGAAGCAAATGGTAGATTTTGTTGAGGCGTTAACGGGGATTCATCTACTGATTAACAGGATGATAAGAGGAATAACCAGGCATTCAGGTGATGCCTGGTGAGGTATTTGTTGTGAAGGAGCCTACGTATAAATAGGTTGTGAGATGACAAGTGGTTGAGAGAAAGGTGGTTGAATGAAAGATGGAGCCTTGTGATTGGTGGGCTCCTACACTTGTCGACTGAATCGGAATGGATTGAGGAACATGGGTGTTGATTTGATTGGACATGGTGGGGAACAAAGTCTGAATGAGGCTTTTGACTACCGGATTGGTTATTAAGGGCACCGACGCCAGAGGATGGGTAAAGGTCACTATCGTTGGAGCATTGAAGAAAGACCAACTAGAGGACGAGAAGAAGGAACCAACTGACTCATAGAAGGGGGTTGATTCATAGAGAGGTACTGACCCTGAGACGCAATAGATGACATAGAAGAATTAACAACAATCTGTGAGAGCGCGGATGCACCCATCATAGCTAAAGAAGAGGGCCTCTCAAAAGTAGGTTGTGGAGTAGCCGAGGTAGCCACGACACTAGGGATAGGCAAGATCATTTGGGAACCAATCGACATGGTCAGTGGAAGAGAAAAAGGAGGCATAGATGTGCCACCCTCTTCCATGGTTCGAGGTGAGAAAAAAGTATGCTAACTATTCTATAAAAGCTTGGATGGTTCATGAGAATAATCATAAACTTGCTTGGATTGGTGGTCCCTGATCAGATATTCGAACAGACTTATGCACTAGATAGTCCATAAGGGCTACCGGATTGCGATCAAGGAGCACCTAAAATTCAGGATCTCCATGAGGAACATACTCTATATCAGAAGCAGATGATACCTCTGAAGGACTGGGGGAAGCTGGACGTGATGGGATCGCTTTAGGATGATAGAAAGGATTATATGACCAAGATGGGGAACCAACTAACAGTGGTCCCGAGGAAGACCCGAGGGGTGCCAAACATCCACATTAGTGGTGATCTCGGATGAAGAAGGGGCCAGTTGAGCCATTTTTCTAGATTGTAACCGGTGATGACCGTCATAAACAAGCAGAAATATAGAAAAAAAGGAGATTGTCCTAACTAATGCACAGACAATTCAAGCAGCGTGGGTGATTATCTCTTTTAAGTTTTCATGCTTTTAAGAAAGAAAATATTAGGGAAGGCTTTTTAGAATAGGAACTACTCAGATAGCCAAACTAAGGATGGTTTGGGGAATGTTTTGGTGAGGAGTCCCGAAGGCACTTTAGTAAAAGACCGTACGTGGCTTGATATAGGGGCCTACCCCACACTTCACACACCGCTGCGATAAGGGAGTCGGGTGCTTTGCCAATATATACTAGAACTTCCGTGAATTTATAGCGCGGCCCGAGTACCGTGTAGGCTCTTCCTCTTGGATGTCACTTCCAAGTAGGTGAGGCCAGGGAAGGAATTTTTGTTTAAATGCTTAATACCTAGTGATTTTGGCTTTGTGTGCAAGGGTGAAAAATAAAAATCAAATAGTGTCACTACCGATTTTGATCAATTTTCCAACCTATTTAGAAAACTAGATGAAGAACATACAACATAAAAATGACAAAGAAGAAGTTCTTTTTAAGCACTAAAAATGAAGTGTTTGATTTCGATGAAGACAAGTCAAACAAGTTCTTTCCCAAATGTGATTAAATTCTTTTTAAGCACCAAAATCAAAATGTTTGAATGTGATAGAAAACAAACAAACAAGTTCTTTTTAAGTTCTTAAAAAGGAGAAAACACCGTAAAAGAGGAATACCTGTAGATTTAGCTCTCCAAGGTGTGTGGACTTCAAAAATCACGTTGTTGAGCTCTTCCCCTCGAACAATCCCACGAACAAGCAAAGTGCTCCACAAGAAAAGGTTAAGCAAACACACAAACAAATCCAGAAAGATATATCCAGATAATAGTAGAATGAAAATTTCTATTTTAGGAACTAGAAAACTTTCAAGGAAATAACAATTTTGCATAAAGAGATGAATCAAAAATGCAATCTTGAAATCAAATGAAAGATTTACTAATCTTTGAAATAGAAATTGGGATTTAGATTTGCAAGAAAGAAAAAAATTTGACTTTGCAAATTACAAATGAAAGAAGCAAGACCAAAATGAAGGAAGGAAATGCTTAAGGAAAACTGATGAAAAGTCAATGAAGAAAAAGAACAAAAGCTCAAAACTGAAAAGAAATGAACTTACCAATAGGGGACTTTGGTTGGGTCCCACCGCGTGCTGAATGTAGATCAAGAATTTCCACGCTTGTTACCTATCCAAGTTAATGTACCAAACTAAACACAAAAACCTTAAAAACTCAAATGAAATCAATACCTGATAGATAAGACAAGATCCGAAGATGTAGGTGGAAAAGAAAGCCGATGTAGACAAAATGGGTGCACACGAGAAATCTTGCAAAGTAGATCCGAGAAACCTATGAGACACAGATACTTGACAGAAAAAGACAACGTTAAAAGATATTTGGGTGGACTACCCGAGAAGCGGGTCCAGGAAGTGATAAGCTCCCTCGGCGGATGTCAGTCCATGTTTTCAATTAAAGAAAGAAGCATACATGATAAAATATGTAAGTAAATGTCTAGATTTTCTATTAAAAATGATGACATAAAATGTAAACAGCAGACAAAAAGCAACAGAAAAATAGGAAACTATGAAAACAATGCTTGGATTTGTGTTACCTGAGTTCTTTTACCTATCTGCAGGCCGATTAACGCATCGATTGGGTGAATCGGCATCGATTAGGATCAATCGGTGTCGACTGGGATCGGTCGGCGTCGACTAGGGGAAAATTGTAGGAAGATTGAGAAATGGACAATGAAGGCTAGATCGTCAATGTCCACTGGATCTCAGGGGAGCCGTAGGGATACTGACAAAGCTCCACCTTCACTAGATGCAGGAGCAGAGTCACCAAGAGATCGATGGAGGCTCACGATGTTGATGTTGTAGGAGCAGAGTAACGGTACTCCTCTCAGGGATTGATCTGGATAGAATTCACTTTCACTTGATAGATGATGCTCAGGATTGATGCTCAAAACTCTCTCATTCTTTTTGTCTAACCAGAACTAAATTCTAGCCCTGTATTTGTAATCGGCGCCGACCGGGGTATAATTGGCGCCATTCCAAAAAATCAGCGTCGACCGAGTACCAGTCGGCACCGATCAGGGAACAGACTCCCAAAATGGCCAAAAAGGATGTTTTGGAAAGATGAAAGTGATCCTTCCGACTCAAATACGGGAAATATCCCACGCACGTGGTTTGGGGGAGGAGAAATAGGGGGATAGATGGATAGAATTGATATGGGAGGTTAGGAATTGATATGGGGTAGATAAGCGGTTAAGATACATGTAAAAGTATAAAATAGATAATATTTAATTATCCATGTAAAAGTATAATAAACTAGGATATAGTTAATATTTAATTATCCATGGTGATAAAACACAATAAATGTGGGGGGGATAATAAACTTAGGATAGATATGTTTAAATCAAATATTTAAATAAAGTATGAAAATGGAAAAGGAACATGTGCCCATAATGAGAGAAGTGGTGATATTGAAGTAGTGTAGAGATGAAAGTATTTTGTATCCTCTAGCCTTTGTAACTTATCCCCATAATGCTAAGGAAAACTTGTCTGTAAAATCCGTTGTGTATCAAAGTTCTATATACTTGTATGAACCCACTCATTATATAGCCCACTTGTGTCATGGACATAAAAGCTGAGCAAACCTGAACTATATCGGTATTGTGTTGTGTAGTTTTTAAACCCCAAATGATGGGACCCCTCTTTGGGGGCACATGTGATGTTGTGGATAAGAGAATGCAACCCCAAAAGAGGACCAACCACATAAACAATAACTCTACCCTACAGGGGAAGGGAATACGCTTGGTAAAAACAAAGGCACATGCAAACATGTGGCTAGAAAATAAGTGTTAGTATAAACAAACATGCATGTAGAAGACAAGTGTAATCGACCAAAACAATGTGTAAGCTATAATAGAAGTAAACACACAAGAAACCAAACATATGTCGTGAAAAACATGGGACGCCACTCATGATTTTTCAAGACACTCAAGGCCATAGTAGCCACGAAAAACAAGAAAGTGTGCACAAAAACAAAATGGAAATTCCCATAAACAATAGCAAACAGAGAAAAGAAATTACAAATAACAAATATCTATGGTAACAAGTAATCCTACAAAACAAATGTTGCACATGAAGCACCCATTAGCATGTTAGATAGATAACCCATATGTCACAAGCGTGTACAACCAATAAATTAAAGTGCTAAGTAAAAAATGAAACAATAACACCAGTAATGGAGGAAAGTGGATGTCCTCGAACTAGTTGTGGGACTGGTAGTAGCTGAGCATCCATGTTGCATGTAAGAGACCTATATCTTCGATCACAACTAGAAAAGAACTTGAACGCGCATGTGTGTATTTAAACATAATGACATACAATAAATCTATCTAGCATGTGTAATAAAGTGAATATGTACATGTAAATGCAAAAAGCGTAAAAGTAACCAAGATATGCAATATGTTGTGAGTGTGAATGGAATGGAATGCAAAATGTATGATAGGAGCTGCGTGCCCCCTGAGTGAATGGAGTTATATGCAGTGAGTTTCATTTGTTTATGCCCCCTCAAGATTCAAGAATGAATCGTAAATGAGAGCACATCATCGGGAAATGGTCGAAGTGTGTGTTGTGTGTAGCGCGCTATGGTGAATGTAATGCAAGAACATGCAACCTAGAGATGAAGATGTATGTGACCCTGTAGCCTAAGCATATATCACGAAAATATGAACAATGGAGTGATGATTTATCCTAAAGAATATATCACTAAATGATGATTATAACAAGTGATGGTGATGTTAGATTAGGTGATGATGTATCCTATGACATATATTACTAGAAGTGGTGTTATAGCCTAAGGCGTATACCACTAAGTGATGTAAGCGGAAGTGACGATGTAGCCTATGGCTTTTATCACTAAACTAGGAATGTTGCATGATAGAAGGGTGAAGGATGAAAGTGTGAATGTGATGAGGTCCATTTTTGATGTATACCCTCAACAGTCTAGTATGGACCGTGAGACTAGAGTGCGTCATCAAGTAGTGAATGTAGTGTGTAAAAGGATATGTGTATAGTATATGCAATGATGAAATATGACCATGTGATGTGTATAATACACAAGGTGTAGTGTCTATTTTGTAGTGTGTGGGGGTCATGTGTGTAGGAATCCCTCAACATTCAAGTGTGAACTGAAGCACAAGAGTGTGTCATCGTAGTGAGTGCAGCGCGTACAAGTAGATGTGTGTAGTATATGTGATGATGAGAGACAACCACATGATTTGTAAAATACGTAGTATGGATAAGGATGATAAGATGTAACACATGATTTGTAATGTTTATGGTAGGAGGTTAATAATGTGAGTGTGAGACATGTGTCGATGTTAGGATGGGTGGAATGTGAGAATGCTATGCCCCGAAGTGTGTGGTGGTGAATAGAATCATGTGACACTATCTAAAAGATCATCATTATCATGATTGAAATCTACTGAAGCAACATTGGAGACATGATAAGAAATAAAATGAGGTGGATTATATAAATATCCTTTGTGACGTAGTTTTTATAAGCTTATTGCATATTAATTTACACCGAAAGGGGGTGGTGGAGAGTCTTGTGTATACCAATGAGACATATTTAGAGAATAAGTGGGAGATGAGTCATTACTGATAGAAACATTTCTGAATGGCATAAGAAACATGAGAGAAGTGTGGTCTATGTCTAAAGTCTTCACAATATAATCGAGCCAAGATTTCCCAAGTGTAGATGGAGAAGTGCGAGGGGCACGTGTAAATGAATATCGTCAAATGAAACACATGAAGGCCATAGGTGGCTGTAATGTGACAATAACCATGATAAAGATGAGGTGAGTGAATCGGTGGTAAGATATCATTAAGTGTCAAACCAAGCCTAGTTAATCCCTCAAGTGTGAAAATAGTATCTAAATAAGTATGATCGATCGTGATATTGTGCCAAAAAGAAGTTGATGAATAGTTTACTTGTGAAAGGAGGTGGTGGAGATGTAGATTGCGTATGAGGAGATGAAACAACATCTAAAGTTTTAACAGATCCCTGATAAAGTATCATAGCATTGGTAGGAGGGGTCTTAAATTTATATTCACCTAGGCCATCAACCACAAAGGTGTCTTCAAAGTAAGAATCATCTACATCGATAGGTGTAAAATTCAGTTGGCCTAATGTTTCATCGGTGAGCTCAACAAAGTAAACTTTGTCATCTAAGCCCTCAGAATCATATGTGTAAACATTATCATGTTGTATAGCTTTCTCAAGTATATTTTTAGGAGTTTTAATAGATGGAGAAGTGGGAGGTTTTGTGACAGCAGAGAAGAAGTGCTCATCGGAACGGGTATGGTGGGTGAGATAATTGTCACAAAGTGAGTAGAAATAGTCAAAGTAGTTAGAGTAGTAGAAGGATGTGAAGCACTAGATTGACCAATGTCATATGTATCAATACTACTATATGGAATGCACTACATAGGAGGTATTGGCATAGTAGTAACATGGTCTATGTGAGAAAATTTGAAGGGTTCAGGGTCTGCAGTAATTGTATGTTCATATCCATCATGTAAGAATTTGACACATTGATGTACAATAGATGGAACTGCTTGCATTTCCTGAATCCAAGGTCTTCCTAGTAAGAGGTTGAATTACAATGATGTATTTATAACATAAAATTCAGTGAGAATGGTCTTAGGCCCAACCCGAATGTGTAATGAGATAGTCCCTAAACATGTGTGAGTGGTAGAATCATAACCCCAAATAAGAGTGGAATTCTTAGAAATTACATCATCATTAATACCCAATTGTTTTAAAAGAGAATGAGCACATAGGTTGATGGATGACCCATTATCAATAAGTACTCATTTAATGCAAGTGGTGCTAATGACATCGAGTAATGAGTAAGGGTGCACATGGATTGATTTTAGCAAAAGGTGATAGATCCTCATCAGTGAAGGATATAACATGTGGAAAATTTCAGAGAGATTATATGAGGTGTGTAAAGGCCACCACAAAATTATCACTTTCTATATGAATAGCATAGAAGGGATGCCTCTATCACTTGAATGAAAATCGGTGCTTTACACAACAAGTCATAAAGATAAATCTTAGCGAGTGTATTTTTAAGTTGTTCAATGATGTCATAACCCTTAGAATCAGTAGGAGGAGTTGACAAAGTGATGGGTGGAGGAATAGAATTGGGTATAGCCGCACGAGGAGGACGAGTACGACGAGAGTAGTTACAACATTTATAAAAGGATCGGCCCTAGGCGTAATAAAACGAGGAGGATACTAAGTATGCACTTGCATGAAATCAACAACATTAGTGATTATACCAGAGACTTTAGTTGGTGTGAAATAAGGATAAGATGATTTAACCATGACTTGATAAGGAATAGACATGTGGAGAAGGAAGGAGTTGATCGATCGGGTTCACCAAAATTATTAAACTAAAATGGAAAATGGAGATCTATTCTAGTTTAATCTGATGCTATGGAAAGAAGTAAATAACAGATAAATAAATACTGAAATACACCCAATAAACTAAGTAAATAAAAATTTGAAACCCTAATGTGCAAGAAGGGTTAGATATTCCTCAGCTAATTTTCCGAGCTTGCCGGGCTATGTCGCAGTGAGACCGGTTGGACATGAGGAAGAAATGGTCACATAGGGACTCAAAAATGCATATCCAAGTTGTTTGGATAGATTTGGGTGATCGGAGAAGGATAAGGGTGCCTAGAGTTCCCGGTCCGAGATCTGACACCCTGGTCTACAAAAATAACCCTGAAACCTCCTCGAGTGTCACTGAATGATCACCTGTGTTTGCTTCCTATCACGTGAATGTCATTGAACCTTGTTAGATGTCACTGCAAATCAGATATGGAGAAAACACCAGCAAAACCCCAAGAAAAACATCAAAACCCTAAAAACGAAAGATACATATGAAGGGGTGGAACTATCCTCGGCTTCTAAATGGATGGACTTATCATTGAGTGTTGCACTACATCTCAGAACCAATGTAGTTATAAGGTGTGTGTGTGTGTGTGTGTGTAAATCATGCCCTAGGTGATCTTGTGTCAGTCACACTTTGTGAGTAGCGAGAAATAACTAGATGTAGAATGTAAGTAGATGGTGCATGGAATAGAATTAACTCCCCTCTTATGAAGTGTGATGCAAAAAACCAGCCTTGTGTCCCTTGTGATGGAGCTAGATGGATGCAAATGGAGTAATAGAATCCTTTGATGGATGTAACCTTAGGTGATGGTACTAGTGCTTAGTGTTTGGTCCCTCATTATGGTCTCATAACTTTATATTTATATGGTTCTCTTGATCTAATTTCGTAATTAACCCCGAAAAGGCCGACCACCAAAAAGATAGAAAGCTCAAATGGATAGAAAGTTCCCAAAAGATGAGAGTAAAGTGTGAAGAGGATCAGGGTTCCCCAAAGGGGATAAGGGGAAAATACTAGAAATATATTTAGAATAATGACAACAAGCAAAGTAAAATGGCCAAAAACATGAGTTAATTAGTACTCTTTTCACCTAAAACCATATGAATAGTATATGAGACTGGACTAAATAATTTCCTAAAGTGTTTGATTTAGTGACTACAGGATGAAAATTAATGAAGATTCATCTATATACAAAGGACCCCATAGTTCATTCCTCACCTCATATCATCTTGAAGCACCCCTATTTAAGGAACTTTCACAAATCTTGGATATCATTACACTAAAGTGATAAACACATATAAAATCTTTGAGGAGCATCCATGAAGTAGTCCATTGAGATAAATTTAAAAGATGAGAGGTCAATGGTACATGATGATAAGTTTTAAGATTGAAAGGAAGAATCGCATCTAGCTTGTACATGTTTTTCATATATCTATTCATGAAGGTGGGAGATTAGAGTAGTGACATGTAAATAATGCTTACCCATCATTTGGGTGTGTTGATTTCACGCCAACCCCAAATGCTAAGTTCATTTTAGGTTGATTCATTGTCAAGAACACATTGGAGGGGTCTGGATAAAGAGAGATTGCATGGGATTCACCACATTAAATTAGAGTACCAAAACACATCAAATCCAATTTTTAGATATATGAAAAATTCTCTAGCTAGTTATGCATACCTATAAAACCACCCTAAACATTAGTAGTATACCCATATAAAAATATTAGATGGATATTTATAGCTTTGATGATAGTGTTTAGACAACTCATCTACATTTTATTATTACTTTAAACCTTGAAGACACATTCTTAAATCAATTCCAAGAAACTTTATCCTTCACACACAATTCTTTTAGGTATACATAGGCTATATCTTTCCACTATGTACATATAATTTTGGCTAAGAAATGGAAATAAAATAAACATTTTTTTTTACTACTTTCCCACAACACATAAAATCGTCAAATAGGGAAAAAAATGAGAGAAAGATGTATCCAACCTAGAGTAGTAGTAGTGAGGGGGTAGAATGTTGTAAGTAAAAATAAGGATAATTGTGACAGAGATATAAGATTTAAATGAGTAGTAATATTAGTCTTATAGGTGTTTGAGAAATATATTATGAGAATAAGAAGTATTTTCAATCCTTAGAAGAGAGTGGAATAATGTGCTTGAGAAATGTTCCCGTGCATAAGTCATGATTAAGGGATATAAGCCATATAAATGTTTTCAAGCACCTAATTACCAAATTTAGGTATCTACATTCCCCTTTTGAAGAAAAAAACTGAAATTTTCTATCTTTAAAAGAAAAATGTGCCAAAATATGTAAACACACTTTGTCTTTGCTTGATTGTTTGATTGTTTTAATGGATTCAAGGTGCTCCAATAGTGAAATCCATAATGCAAGAGTGTATTCAACATCAGTATAATGAAAATAAAAAACTTTGAATTTAAATATATTGAAATTGAATTTCAAAATTTACAAAATGATAAAGACAATGGAAGGAATACGCATGTATGTTTACTTTGCAAGAACATCCAAGGCCCAAATCAATCATGCACAATTTTTACTAAGTGTGCGTGCACACCAAGGATAGAGAGAGAAATTAAAGAAGATAGAAAACATGGAAGAGTCAAGCATTGGTTGTGTGGAAGTGTTTGGAGAATTTACACAATTGTTATGGAAAAAGAGTGTAGTGCACATTTATTTTGTAGTAGAAGAGGTCACATAATGGTGTGTAAAAGTTTTGGAAATGTGTATCGTTGAGTTAAGCACATTAGTGTTTTCAAAGAAGACAAAGATAGAAGAGAGGAACAAAAGAATAATATGCAATGATTGTGCATAGGAATTTTGGGAGTGCACTAGAGTTATGGACTAACCTAGTTGATTGGAGTCACCCAAGAAGCTTGAGAGAGTGTGGAGTTTTGTATAATAGTGTTGGCTCATGGAGTGTGTAATATAATTAAGGAAAAGTTTTCATAATGACTTAGATTGCGAAGGAGGTGCGTAAATGTTTTAATAAGAGACATAAGCCTAGTAGTGCATGAGGACCAAGGTGAAGGTAAAATTGAGCATAAGAATTATCAACAATTGAGAAAAGAGGAATGGAAAAATATTGAAGAATATGATTGCAAGGTAGAATTGGTAGTTGGTATAAAAATTAGGAAAATAGTTAGAAAGCATCTAATAAAGGTAGTTAATGACGATTCAATAGTCAAATGATCCCAACTACTAAAATGGCATGCCACGACACAAGGAAAGCATTAAATGTGATGAGTTCAAATTTAAATGTGAGTGGGAAAATCGGGAAAGATCTAGAAGGGATGATGTTTCTATTGTCATGTGAATTGACTAACCCAAAAATATAAAACTTACACCATGACAACTAAGCCACAATTTGAAACCTCGCTTCTAAACCTCTTTAAATCCCTCTCCCGGTCATCCTACCTCCTATTTCATGGTAACATTTCCCCTAAAATTATTCCTATTACATTGGGTGAACATGTACAAGTTTTCAAAATGATGTGATAATGTCAATTCTTTCATTCAGTAAAGTGCATAGAAGACTAGTTTTCTGGCAGGCCAAGAAAGGCCAATTTTGGCCATTTCTAGGCATGTGTGTATCCTAAAAGAGGGTTATGAAAAGTTCATAAACATCTGGAGGTTGTTTTAGAGATAATTTAAGGCATTGTAATTATTTTAGGAATATTTGGAAAATATTTGGTGATTCAGAAATCATGCAAAAGCGGGTTTTCGTGTAAGGAATGAATAGTCAAATTGTGAACCTAAACTTCTCTAGATGATTCCAAGAGATCCGTAAGGATTTATAAGGGAAAAATTATGAAATGGAAATCTTGAATGATCCTATACATTTTGGCACTATCAAATTTTATCCAAGGCCTGATGATTTCTTGAGGCAATTCAAACTTTGCAGGTTTACCTTGTTGTCCCGATAAAAAAAGGTGTCAGCTTTTGGATTTTAAGGAAGAATTAATGTCTTAAACATGTTCAATTAGTCTTAAAATTTCGTTTTTAGTCATATTGATATAAAATTTTACCTCAAAATACCATCCTAAGCCCGTAGGGTGAAGATTTCATCCTTTCAGGCTATTTCGGGTAAGCCAATGCAAAACTTGGCTCTCCAAATGGGGTAAGGAAAAGTTATGTGTCCCTATTGACCCTTTGTTCCCAAGGGGATATTAAATTTCATCCCATTACCTCATTTTAACTCTCCAAACACCCATTTGCAGTCAAGATAACATAGGTTGAGTCTTAGCTGAGTTAGGTTAGTGAAATCACATACTTAGTCAATTTTCCATTGTGCCACATATCACCACCTTGCTTCAAGATGTGATTTTGTGTCCCTCTTGTTAATTTTTCCCAAATGGGATATAGGGAAAATAAAATTGACCTCATACCCATTTTTATCCTCGGAAACTCACATGACCCCGCCCGGGCTTCACAAGCTCATTTTTCATCTCTCGTGCTCAACCACTTAGCCCCTCATGCTCCAACTTGCTTCCATGTTTTTTCTTGGGTGAAATTTTTGTCCTCAATGTCCCTACTATCTATGGGTACAAGAGGGACAATAACATTCACCTATTCCCAAGCCCTATCTCCTGATTACTCACATGACCTCTCACAGCTTCATAGGGTGTTTTCCGGCTCATCCATCTCACTCACATTCACTCAAATGCTGCCACTTGTCTTCATCTTGATCAAAGGTACATTTGATAGACCTTACTGACCCTTGTGTCCCCATTTCACCATGAAAACCATATTTAAACCTCACATTAACCCTCCTCTAACTTGGGGTTAAACCACAGTTAGCAAGATGATACAAAAGTGAAATAAAACACATTAAAACACCATTTTTGCTCATTCCTTCTACATAGGATTCCATTCCTCCATTGTTTCTGATATCACACCTTCCAACCTCCATTAATGGATTCCATGCCATAGCAATGAAAATAGACAACGAGACCCTTCTTCATTTCCCGAAGATCCGACGGGTGAAATCACTTGAAAATTAGAGCAAACGATCATAAAAATTCTACTTTCACGCAAGCCAATTTTTGCACCATGAAAAAGTTGATTTTTAGGATATTGAGGAATATTTTTCTTGTCAAAATTCTACCCTCCTCGAAGAATTTTTCACTTTCCCGAAGATCTAGTGGGTGAAAATCTCTTAAATTTGGAGAGAAGGATTCGCAAAAAATCGAGTTTCGTCTGAGACATTTCTTACACAGTGGGGTTGCTAATTTTTCAATATATAGAGGATTGATTTTTCCTCAGTATTCTACCCTATAATATGAACCAAAAAAAATCACTCATCTAGACAAAGGAATCATCTAAAATTTGGAGCAGGGAATCCTGGAATAAAACCCATAATTTCAACAGGGGTATTATGTCAAATCATGTTATCACATGTGTTTCAACCATTTTTACTAATCAATTTCCCTTTGGATTTGTATACACTTTTTGGCATGCATAATATTATTTTCCATGCTTACACATGTTTTTCATGTGTATTATTCTCTTACATAATTACCCCTATTTGGTATGCATAATATTTTGACATGATTACTCGTATATGGCATGCATACTCATATTTGGTGTGAATTCTCTTTTTGGTGTACTTACTCATGTTCTTCGAACATGTTTTATGTACCTCAATATGTTTCTTCTATTTAATCTAGGCTCGGGGTTATTCATTATTGTATGTTCTTCTATATGATTGATGAGTATTCATTCTTTGAATTTATTACTCGATCATTGGTGTCTTTGAGTTAGTTCTATATATGTTGCATGTTTTATATGCCACTTATATTTGTCTTGTATTATATATTCTCAAGGTTTCTTCATTTGATTTCTTAGTGCTTGATGCGTATTCACTTTGTGTGTTATATAATTATCATTTTTATCTTTGTGATATATGATTTTTGTTCCTGATATATATTTTGTGTCTTCTATACACATAACATATATCTATTATGCTTATATTTATCATTATTTTTCTCTATCTTTTCAACCTTGGTTAATTATTCTATTTTGAGATTATATTGGTATGTATTTCTCATAATTGGGGTAGTATCCTTATTAGAGTAGGTATTTACCTTAGCTCATGTTCACCTAGGTACTTTATTTACCTTCTCTTTTATTTATCCTCACCCGCTTATGTGTGGATATTTATTTTATCTTATTTAGATATTATGAATATATTATATAGTTGTTAGGTATAGTTCTTTCCTTGATCTATGGTATTGACTAGTTATTTCCCGAATCTATGGTCTTTATCTACGACCTTGATTTTTTTAGATTGATCTTCCTTGCCTATATAAGTAAGGCCCTTTCTCATTGTACTTCATAGAGTTCCATAATAATATATGATATTGTTTCTCATTTGTTTGCAAAGGTTTTTGTAAAGTTATTCTAGTGAATTGATTTCATCTTATTGAGCATGGTGTTTAATTATCATTTGAGTTATTTATGGCTTGGAACGATCTATTTATCATTCTTTTATGGTATCAAAGTGAGAGATTATTATTGAAATTCGTCTGTAAGTTTCATTTTGCAAACAAGGTTTTTATATTCATATATTCATAATTTTTTTATATGTAAACGATTTTGACCAAAGCTATGAACTGGAATACAAACACCAAGAAGGGGAAAATAAACCGCCTAACACAACAAATAAACCAAACAAACAGGAGTGCAATAAAACAAATCCCCAACAAAGATTACTCCTCAAGCGAGGGATAATAATCAAGCAGATTTACAAACCACTCCTTTTTGCCTTTTTTATTTCTGACCTCTTGCCACTGACCCAAATAAGAGGCAACCACCAACAAAATATTATTTAAATCTAATAAGGACTCAAAGCTACCATAACCTTTCTCCTAATCTGAGTATGATTTATCGATTCATGGCCCCTCTTCACCCGACTGTTGTTTTTGGATTGCCCCCACCTATTCATGAAGACCTTATTGTTAATTCACTCAAATATTTTATCTAAATCTATTTGAAAAGTCATTATGGGGTCTGTCATTGGATCTGCCTCAAGTTCCTAAACCGGGAGGGATTGTCTCATCTCGCTTTGACAATGAGTTATTTCTCCTTTAGGAAATATTCTTTTTCCTTGTGGGTAAGACACTGCAAGTGACCAAGAGTCCTATAAATATGACACCAAAATGTTGTATTCTTATAGCCTATGGATTAGACATGTTGAGAGTTCCCTAATTTTAGTAAAATTTTATCAAGAAGACCTTTACTTAAATTTATCTCTATGCAAAATATGGAAAAGGTACAGAGACCTGCCCGCTGCCCGACGACACAATCCACCTTTAATAGTTTACCCAAAAATTACCAATATCCTCGAGAGCGTGCCAAAAATGCAGTAGAAGGTTTGGGAGCCAAACCCACAGTATTTTTGAAATGGATAATGTATTCCTATCATATTTTGGGAACTAAGGTGTGAGAAATAATCCTACATTTCCCCAAAACCACAGACCATCCAATAAGAATTTTGGTATTCTTCTACCTCCTTAAACTGCACTACAAAGAAACCCTTAGAGAAAAAGGAGATTTCACAACTTTTAGACTAGTTTTCAAAGACCTAAAGAAATAGGATCGAGGAAGCCGACAAAAATATTTTAAATCTTCCAATGACCGTTAATTGAGACATGGATTGGAGATGGACATCCACAACAGGGGTTATCTAAACTTAACAATAGTATCTCCTCGACTAGATCGACAATATATGCTTCAAAGTTATTCATTATAAGATATTTTTGTTACACAACATCCTTAAAGGAAATGAATTTGGAGGTGGTTTCTTTAGAAGGATCCTCTCCACCACTATGATTACCATGGGAAGTACTACCCCCTCTAGAGAATCCCATTCTTGTACCACCGTTTGAAATCGAGGAGACCTCCTTACTTTCAATGATGAGTATAAGACTAGGGTAAGGGTTTCGTGGCTCTTGGATACGGCTCAATAGACCTTTAGCCTTCAATTTATTTACATATTACAACCGATCCTCCTTACTCATGGAGGAGAAGGCATGAAGGGCATCCCACTCCACCCTATCGCATGTGACGGTCACATCTCCTCTCCTTATTATGTGGATATCCCTTCTCTATTTTTTGCCTCCTTTTTGTGAGCCTCTGGTGCCACCGCCTAAGCCGTTATTATAGCCAAATCGATCCCATCAACACTCTCCCTCCGGTGAAATATATATTCATAATTTCTTAGTATTTTTCAGTAGCACACATTTTTATGCAAAGCAAAGGCCTCCATTAGATTCGGAAGGTGAGAAAAACCTAAGAATGAATGTAAACTTGGCTGGTAATAAAGCCAACAAAAAATGAGTTGTTTTGTTTTTGTAGAGGTATATGCACACACATATCTCGCTTTGGAATCCATGTCATCATGGAAGTAGACCCAAAAAAATGGTTTTTGGGTTTTCTTGGGTTTTTTGAGATTCAAACCGGGTTACTAGTGGGTGCTTAACTTTAGCCCCTTTGATTTTATTTTTGTGGTGAAGGAAAGAAAATTTATTTTTTTATAGTGCACACTAAAATAGACAATAGAGCATAAACTTCAAAAGATTGTATCTTTTGATCGGTAACTCGATTTGTGTGTTGGTTTTTGCAAAAGAGATTTTTTTGTGTTTGTTCCATTAGAACTATTTATTTTGAGAAATTCAATAAAATTATAAAGTTTCATATTGTAACACGCACTCAATTATAAAGTGTCAAATCTAGGGGGTCTTGTTGCATTGTTTGATTCTTGCATTTTTGGTGATTTTTGAGAATGGCGTCTTTATCTACTTACTGTACTAGATCAAATTGAGCCATTAACAACACATAATTACCACACATGGAAACCAAGAATTGAAACAATCATTAAATACAAAGGATTATGGGCTTTAAATTCTTCAGAACAACCATTGTTCATTAGATAATATGATAAATTTCAGTATCAATGCAAATTTGATGAGTGGATGGGATTGATAGGAACTTATGTAACTAATAGTCTTTTGTTTCATTTGAAAAATGTGACTCTCCTTTCAAAATATGGGAGAAATTTGATAATTTATCTATTAAGGTGGATCACATGAGAGTCATGCAACATGAAATTGAGATCACCTCTCTTAATCCTGAAGATTTTCCATCAATTATAGACTATCTTACCAAGTTTAAGCATTTTTGATATAATTGAAGGGGAGTGGAAGATATAAGAAAGATGAAGAGTGTGTTTACTTAATTCTATCCAAGTTGAGAGGACCATTCCAAATATTTTCTTCTACCTTTTTCTCTAGCATGGATGCCTTAGGTGACACATTCCAAATGCCTAACTTAGAAACATTTTGTGAAAGACTTACTAGGGAAGAATCCAAATTGTCTAACCTTGAGTCTTCCACCTCTCAAAAGGCATTAGTAACATCTAATCCTAAGGGAAAGGGAAAACTAAAAGGTAAATCCAAATTCACCCCTTCTCCATCTTAAAGTGATCCCAAACCCAAAGAAAACAACTCTAAACCCAAGGAGTCTTCTAAATCCAAGAATAAGTCTAGCATTTCATGCTCTTTTTGTGGGGGTAGTGGTCATGAAGAACATAGGTGTTATAAATGAATGAAATCCTTAGCGGATGTAGTCAAGAAACAAAAAAATTCTATCTCCACTCCACCTCATTCTAATCAACATGACAAAACACTTAATGTTGTCGGAGATCTCAATCGCCACTTACACGGATAGTTGGGTTATAGATTCGGTGCTTCTCATCGCATGACTTCTTCCAAAGAATCTTTTGTATCTCTAGGTTTGAGTTCTACTTCGAAGTTGAGGTTGGATATTCTTCCTTCCTTTTTGTTAATGGAATAGGTGACATACACCTTAATGGTGGTAGTATCCAAAACGCACCATATGTTCCTAACATCACTACAAATTTGCTTTCTCAGTATATCAAATTTTTCATTCAAGTCAAGGTAAAACAATAACTTTTACACCACAAGGGGTAGAAGTACGAACTTTGTTAGAGCCCCATTCACTTTTTTCTCAAGGTATTGTTGATCATGGTTCTAGACTATATGACTTTGACGGTTTTTGACACTTCCTTTATAGGGATAGGATTGGTTTCTCATGTAGATTCAGATATTAAGATTTGGCATGAGATATTTGGACATCTCAATTAAATATATTTGAAGGAGTTGAGAACTCATGGTATGGTTGATGATATTCCTAGAGTTTCTTGTCTTGAGGGAGTTTCTTTGGCTATGCATTAGGAAAAGAACACCAAGATTCATTCCCTAAGAATTTTTCCAATAGAGCTTCTTCACCACTTGAGCTTGTGCATAATGACTTGATGTTTTTTCCAACCCCCTTTTTCAATAGAATTAAGTATGCACTTACCTCAAGTTGTACTTGGGTTTATTTTCTCAAGTACAAAAGTGATGTATTTTCACACGTCCAAGTCTTCAAGGCTTTGGTCGAGAAACAATCTTCTAGTTGCATAAAGAACCTTCGAACTGATAATGGGGGGGAGTACTTCAACAAATGTTTTTATGATTTTTTGGAAACTCATGGAATTATTCACTAGCATTATTTTCCTCATACTCCATAACAAAATGGCTTAGCAGAAATAGAAGAACTGGACTTTGAAGGAAATGGCTAACTGCATGATGCATTCTAGATATTTACCTCCTACATACTAAGTGTCATACCCGCCTCAGATAACGGAATCAAAACCTGATATTTCTAAAAATTTGGGATAAATTTTTTATTTGAAAGTGGCCTATAATTACTAATGCTCTACTTAACCCTTTTTCGTTAATATTGATGAGTGCATAGTTTGGCTCATTAATATCATTTCTTCGACTCAAATACACTTCGTGATATGACTTATTTGTATATGGGGATGTTTCATATAGTCATGTCTTAGTAGGTTGATGCATTTTTCCTTGCTATTATTTATGAAAATTTTTATCACATGACCTCCTACTAACTGTTTTTATGAGATCAAATGTGATGATGTGTACGGGAATGATGGAGGTTACTAGTGGATAAGTTGTCGAAGTTCGATGCATGCAACAAGACTATTTCCAAATTGACCTATTAGCTTGGGCTTGACTCTAATGGCCCATAAGAATCTAAGAGTTTTAATTGATATTTGATGAAACAGTGTTTAATGCCACCTGATATGGAGGATCTTGTAACAAACATTATCTATATGAAGACTTTGTCTTCAGAACTAGTGGTACCACTTTTTGATCGTAAAAAAAGAAGATTATCTGCATACTGTTTTGTTCTAGATTTTTTCTTTTTAGATATGTTATGAACTCATTTGGAAGTTAATGAAATCTACGGCATTTTGAGAATCAAAATTTTTGATCACTCTATCCCAAGAAGAGCAAGGGCCCACTCAACCGAGGAGATACGAGGTTATTTTTTAGTTTTACATGCATATAATATTTTGATTAGTTTTACTACGATTTGTCATTTGATGAGTTTCACATGCATGTTTTGATTAACTATATTTTTTTTCTCCATTATCGCTTTCACTTGGAATTTATACTTTTGATATGTGAATCTAGTTCATGAATAGTCTTGCTTTCTGCTAAAAATCCAGCTTATTGAGCTGTGATTTAATTTGTTAAGAATAAGTGTGTGCGTGTTTTACTTTACAATAGAAGATTAGTTGTTGAAATCCATTTCATTGCACATAGTTGAATTTCGTAGATTTGTATTTGATTTCCGTATATTTTAACTGCACTTTCGTAGAATAGTCATTGAAACTGAGTAACCCCCAACAAACTCAACGTATAATTGGTTCTCCTAGACTCTATTGCATATTGCCTTAGACACAGCCCGGTTTAAGAATGACACTGACCAAGATTATGTTAGTTAAATGATTGGAAGAATACAATGACCCATCATTTTTGGCACCGTTGCTAGGGAATTACATAACCATAAGCTCCATTATTTTATTCCATATGTTATGGGTGTTAATAGAGTTCATATAGGAAACCAGTAGTTCTCTCGGACCTCAATTTAAACCAACCAACCTAGATGCATAGGTCACGAGATAACCAAGGGAGATTTATAGCACACAATATTCAATAAATCTCTTTAGACACTTCACAAGAGAGAAACACTGAGAGTGATACAGATTCCAATTCCACGCCTAGAACCTTTTCTAAGCATTTTGTATCCTCTTCACATCATTCTGCAATGGGGGATCTTGGGAATGCTGAAGAACAACCTTTAGGATGAACATTTACATACCCCATTGTCCTCGATGCAGATGAGGATGCACCCATGAAAAACATCTCACCATCCATCCTCCCCTCTTTCAAGGAATGACCAAAGAATACCCCGATCGATTTGCTTTGAATTTAAAATCATGTGCTAGACATATGATTACCGAACTGACAATCAAAAACTCAAATTATTTTGCTCCACTCTCAAATATTCTGCTATGAGATGGTTTATGGGGTTACCATATAACTCCATTAATTCCTGGGAAGCCATGGAAACAACCTTCCTGGATAAATACCAAGACTATTGTAGAGGAAGGGATAGAAAGGAGGAATTCTTCCAAATATAGCAAAAGGAAGATGAGAATCTAGAATATTATCTGGATAGATTCCTTTTTCTCCATTAATTTAGTGAGTATGAGTTACATGCAAACATCACTAAAACAGTCTTTCTGAAAGGACTGGATGAGGAAACCAAGGATTCTCTCCATCTCATGGGAGGTGGAGACGTGCACAAGCTTACCATGGAACAAATTATTGAGCTATGTAGAAGATATTCTAGAACACGTGGAGGAATAAGAAGGAAACAAACATCCAAGTCTTTGGGTACCTCTAAACTTCTAGAAGAAATGGCCAACATGAAAATCAACATTCAGTTGCAATTAACATCCACCATATATGGACTCAAGGCAAAATCCACTCCTTCTAAAGAACCATTGGACATGTATTGCCCTAAATGTCGGAAGAGACACCCCTAGAGAGAATTTCCTTTGGATGTCACGAATATGTGCTTAATCTACAAAGTTACTGACCATGACACTAAACATTGCACACTTTTACCACAATTGAAGGGAGGCTTGAATGCCATCTCTCAATCAAGTGCTGAATTAAATTTTTTCCAAATACTAAACAATCAGGGTGGATTCCCATCTAGACCAACTCAGAATCCCCGGAGAATGCCATGGCCAAATCAGCCTCTCGGTCTTCTAGGGGACAACCTAAGTGGGAAAACTCAAACTAGATGACTTATCCATATCCACCACCGTGGATAAATCCCTACACTCGCCGGGGTTGGGCTCCACCACCCGCAGCCAATCCTTGACACAATCGCGGTGGGGTCCTCAATAAAATTTTAGCCAAAATCACCTGGCACCACCACAAAATAGTAATCAACAACATAAATTCCAGCAGCCACAGTAAGCTTTAATGCCTCCACCTCAAGCCTACCAAAATCAAGGACAAAAACACAAACACAACTTCTCGCTCAAATGCAGAGCCAATCCTAAAAATCAACAGACAGCTTTGATTGATGACACAGATGCAGGTAACACCATGCAGGTTAACACTATTGGTAATTTACGATTACGATCTGCAAAATATTGAACCCTCCTGTTGTTATCATAGAACTTCCTGATGATGCCAATAAGGAAGAAAAACTTGAGGGTAACACTTGGTTCTTCACCAATGCCAGATAAATAGGATGATCAAATACCCACACCGACTACAACCCCTTTTCCTGAGTGATTAGAGGACACTCAGATTGCAGATGAAACAAAACTAGTTCAGGAATTGAAAAAAGTGCATATTGAGGTTCCACTGCTGCGTGCAATAAGGGACATCCCTGAACTAAACCAAACCATTAGAAACAAATGTATAAAGACACCAGAAGGAAAAATAAATACCCAAAGACTGTCAGAGTTGAAGGGAATTTGGCTGATTTAGTTGTTGGCACCCTCATCTCACCAAAATATGGGGATCCTGGGAGCCCTGTCATTACTATTTGTATAAACAACCAATCAATATCTAATGTTTTGGTGGATCTTGGTGCTGCTATTAATGTTATCACAATAGAAATTTTTAACCTACTATCCTTGACAGGACTTCAACCAACCAACACTATTCTGCAGTTAGCAAATCAATCCATTGTTGTACCTGATGGTGTGGTTGAAGATATAATGGTCATTAGTTGAATCATGGGAGTACCCAGTTGATTTCATGGTTTTGCAGCCTAAAGCTCAGAATTTGGGATATCCAGTCATCTTGGGAAGACCTTGGATGGCTACGGTTGCTACTTACATTGACTATAGGTTAGAAACATGACAATTCTAAATGGGCAGAAATCCAAACACATTTCATTATATCCTCCTGCCCAACCTTATACGAACAATTGTGACCAAGTATGGGTGGATTCTTTGGATGCTAACTCTTTAAATTCTTCTTTTCTAGCCACTATTGTAGTACACAATCATATGACGGAAGCTGCAGAGTCTTATGTGTTGACTGATTCTAAGAACTCTGTAACTACGGAAATTAGCACTACTTCTACGGAATTTGGAATATCGGTAAAGACATTACCTCTACTGATTATGGTAGGAAACTCTATGCTTATAATTCCGAACATTTAGTTCCTGATTTCTATTGTCCTTTAACCACGGTTCTATCTTTTGATAACATATCTATCCTGCACATGCTTCAGCCCCATGTTTTCCCATTGAATTCTTTTATCACTAGTACAGAGCTTGCTCTTGCAGATGATACTAAGCAGGTGCTTGTCAGTATGGGTAGAGAACTGACTATAGGAGGTGACTTAGAGGTTAATCAAGAAGCTAGGGTGCTTGAGGTTCTAAAGAAACATTCTCATTCTTTTGCTTGGGATTACACTCGATATGAAAGCAATTCATCCTAACATTTATACACATCATATTTACACCGATGACGTCAAACCTATAACGCAACCGCAACGAAAGAATCAATCCAGCATTGAGAGACATAGTCAAAATTGAGATTGAAAAGCTCCTAAAGGTAGGTTTCATCTATCCTATATCTGATAGTCAGTGGGTTTCCCCATTAGTTATTGTTCCCAAGAAGAATGGTAAGTGGCGAATATGTGTTGATTACAGGGAACTTAACAAAGCCACCAAGAAAGATTATTTTCCCCTACCTTTCATTGAGAAGGTCCTGGACAATTTGGCTGGTAAGAAATATTTCTCTTTCTTAGATGGGTTTAGTGGGTATACTCAAATTAGTATTGCCCCTACTGATCAAGATAAGACTACTTTTATGTACCCTTGGGGTACATTCACGAGTAGTCTTACCTTTTGGGCTTTGTAATTCCCTGCCACATTTTAGCGGGCAATCTTGGCCATTTTTACGCAGATCTTGCTAACGAATATGTTGAGGTTTACATGAATGATTTCACCGTCCATGGATCCACTTTTGAAGAATCTCTCGAATAATCTTGAGAAAGTACTCAGTCGATGTGAACAACACCAACTATCTCTGAGTCATGAAAAATTTCTGATGATGGTTGATCAAGGAATTATCTTAGGACATCATGTTTCACCCAAGGTATAAAGGTGGATCCCAAAAATATATCACCATCACCCAATTACCTATACCGGCTAATTAGACTGACATCAAAAGTTTCCTTGGCCATGTAGGTTATTACCGCTGATTCATAAAAGATTTTAGCAAAATTGATGCCCCAATGTTTTCATTACTAACCAAAGATTGTGTTTTTGAATGGTCTTCTCAGTGTCAACAGGCATTTGACTCTATCAAAGAAAAGTTGACAACAACCCCTGTCTTACGTGGCCTTGACTGGGACAACCTTTCCATATCCACATTGATGCTTCTAATACAACCATGGGCGCTGTCCTTGGACAAAAAGACTCAAAAGATCATATGTATGCAATTTATTTTATCAAAGAAAATCGACTCCTACGGAAAACAATTACACTACTACGGAAAAAAGTTTTTGGTTTGTGGTTTATGCTTTGAATAAATTTCATCATTACATTACTTGGATATAAAAATTTGTTTACATTGACCACTCTACCATTCGATATTTGATGAACAAACCAGTGGTTGGCGGAAGGCTCATTTGCTGGTTACTCTTGTTGCAAGAATTCAATCTCACTATTATAGATAAGCCTGGGAAATCTAATGTTGTTGCTAACTTTCTTTCCAGAATAAATGTTTCAGGTGATGACGAAGCGATCGAGATCAATTTCCTGATGAACACTTGTTTGCTATCTCCACTAAGACTCCTTGGTTCACTGATCTCACAAATTATTTAACAACAGGGAAGTTTCCTACTTATTTTACTCATAAGGAAAGAAGGTGATTGGTTAGAAATAGTGCAACATATAAATGGTGTAACGGATTCTTATTTAAATGTTGTCCTGACATGGTTCTTCGCAGGTGTGTTCGAGAGGATGAGGTACATGACATACTGCAAGCATGTCATGATGAGCCAAGAGGTGGACATTATTCAATGAAACGAACAATTCACAAGATCCTTGGAGCAGGGTACTATTGGCCTTCCCTCCATAAGACTGTCAAAAAGTATGTGTGGCAGTGTGATGCATGCCAACGAATGGGAAAACCTACACTTTCTATGGAAATGCCTCTGAACCCTCAGTTGGTTCTAGGACCATTTGAGAAATGGGGTATTGATTTTGTTGGACCATTTGATCCTCCATCTTTCGGAAGGAGTATCTCTTGGTATGCACAAACTATGTCACCAAATGGGCTGAAGTTCAAGCATTGGCATCTGCCAATGAAGATGTTGTTGCTGATTTTCTCTACAACCAGATATTGCTATGATTTGGAGCACCTAGGGCCATTATATCTAATCAAGGTCCTCAATTTGTTTCAAATATGATTGAAGCTTTCTTAGGAATCTACAGAATCAGGCACCAAAAATCATCACCATATCACCCTCAATCCAATGGGCAAGTGGAGGTAACCAATCGAGAGATCGAGAATATTTTGACTAAGGTGGTTAATGCCGACAGAAAGAATTGGGTACCAAAGCTTCCTGAGGCCGTCTGGGCCTACAACACGACCTGGAAAACAACTATTGGTTTCTCTCCCTATGAGCTGGTCTTTGGGAAGAAGCCACAGTTACCTGTTGAGTTCGAGTTGCGCACCTGGAAAATAGCATTGAAAGTTGGGATCAATTTGGATGAAGCACAGCGTGAACAAGTGTTGCAGTTGAATGAACTAGATGAAATACGGATGGAGGCATAACAGTAAACTGAAATTCTACAAAGACATCGGCGAAAACTTGGCATGATGCTCACATCAAAAAAAGGATATTTTATGAAGGACAGTGGGTTTTACTCTTTGATTCCCACTATTAATAGTTTAAAGGAAAGTTGCGTATGCGTTGGTTAGGTCCCTATCAAGTGCATCAAGTGTTTGATAATGGCTCTGTTCGATTGATACCGATTGATGGAGACAAACAAACTCTTCTTGTGAGGGCATAGGCTCTGAGTTTATCACCAACCACTAGATAAGCAGACCTTCACCGATGACATTCTGTTACAAACGGATATGCATGCTGAGGAGGCTCTTTGCCTCTCACACATGGAGTAATTAATATTTTTCAAATTTGATAAAGGAAGATGATCCTTCATTCGATCTTCTTCCCTTAGCGCTTTTATTGTAATTTCCAATAAATGCGGAATTTCCATTATTTCTCTACCGCCGCTAATCATGTTTCATCCCAAAATTACAAGGCGTAGGAATCTATAGATATTGATCGATTAAATGTGGCATGGGTAAGTGCATTTTCACCTATAAATGATATTTCTATGCGAAAAATTCCCCATGTGTCCATTTTTCATTATAACACCGTCATCAAATGATTACTATGGTCATCTTAGGTCTCCTTCCAAATCTGGCTTTATAAATGACGGCATAAAAGGAGTAATGGTTCATAAATCACCACATGCTTTGATGTGTCGCACTCTCCAACATCAGGACAGGTGGCACATGCTCCTTAACCATGGGATATGTGCCGCCATAAAAATATTAATCTCACGCGAGTGGCCGGTCTCATCACTATTTTTCCGCCATCACCCTCACTTGATGTGCGCTACCCAAGGAATTTGGTGTCATTTGAAATTTAATGCTCTGTAACCGCTTCTTCTCGTTCTAGTATGCCCATCAATCATGACTGGTTTTATTGGACACTAGACAGGAAGTTGAAGGGATGCTCACTCGGTTTTTTTTGCTACCATGTATTTCTCACTTTTTGGCTCAGCATGGGACCGCGAAAGACATCAGAACCTACTTCACCTAATGCCTTGCTCCAAATGTCATCCTTTCGCAGTATTTCATGATTTCGGATGGTTAGATTTCATTCGGCAATTTGAAGGTTTTGATGAGAGCATTGTGGAAGAGTTCTTGAACAATTTTGAGTCCACATGCTCGCAAGTTGGTGGACGAAGAGTTGAAATTACTAGTCAGGTCATTTCTAACCTGTCTGGCCTTCCAAATTTCGGTCTAAAGGTTATGATGAATTCCCTTTGCAAAAGTCTGATTGCTTAGTTCCATGACGAAGGAGAGGCACTCCCGGAGGTCATCCTGACTCCATTGGGTGTCCAGAAGGGTGTTAAGCGGAAAAGTTTGCCTGGAATCTAGGGTGAGATTGCTAAATGGGTCAACAGGTATTTTATATGCGACGGCCAGGCCTCTATTCTGGGTGGTGATGTGCTCAAAATGCTCATTCACCTTAAAAAGGGACATGTCAACCAAGCCCTTTAGGTCAATTTTCTAGAGTACCTTGTTGATTCTATCATTGAGGTATGCCAGAAACACCGGTCCAGTGGGGGAAAGTCCATGCTTAAGCACCCGGGTTGATTCATCTGTTGTGTTCACACCAAGTTTTCTTTCACCCAAAGCGGAGGCTCGAGGGACATGTTGGTGGCAAAGGGTCTAGGCCTAAGCAATTAAAATCTGCCTCTCTTCTGCACCTCGGTCTACCCTTGCATCGGGCCCTTCACATAGTCAAGCAGAGGCAGTTGGCATTCCTGGGCACGCCGACATGGTTGGTACTCCTGAGGGACCATTCCTGTCCATTTTTAATTCAAAAGAAAAGTGTCCCATGGCCCCATCTTCCTCCATGAAACTATGGTTCTGGTGGCTTAGCTCATGTTTGTAGACAGGTGGTTTCCAATCGGAGTCCTTGCCTGATGACACCGCCCACATTCGGGAGGAATTGCATATGGAGGATGTCCCGGCCGCTCCATCATTTGTTGTTCCGTCATCTACAAAAATTCACACTAGAGCTCTAGAAATGCTTGACATCCAAGTGGAGCCTTCTCACAGCTATCTGGAGGAAATTGCATTGCTAAAATCTTAGTTACAAGGTATGGAAGAGTCCACCCTTTTATTACAAGCTGAATTTACACAAAAGACAGAGAAATAATTCAGAGATTTCGCCCTACAAAGATGAAGTGAGTTGTCTAAAGCGACAACGTGATAAGGGTCTTACCCTCTTGAATAATTTCCAACAGTTGTCCCTTCAGGATAGGGAATTGTGGAAATAAAATCAAAAATTAAAAAAGGAAAAAGAATCTTTGGAAGAGGAAAAACAATAGTTAACATCTATCTTAGACTTTGTTTGTCCTTTAGCCATCAACCTATTGTCTGTAGGAAACCCTCCTCTATCTACAGCATGAATGTCCAGGAGCAATTTTATTCTTGGGAGTTATTTCAATTGTATTCTCAAGCCCCTCATGAAATTCCCGATGGACCTAGTTTTTTTATCACCACTACAAGAACAACACTCCAGAAATTCAAAATTTGCTCTATGAATTTTATCTACATAACATGATAGTGACCAATGTCCCTAATTTCTTGATCAACCTATTTGTGGGGGATTTTCAAATTAAAGCATTTTAGTCTGTATTGAGGAATTAGATAACTTGGAGAAAACAAATGCAGACGATTCTGATAACACTCGCTCGAGTCAATCGGATTTTACATTCGCCCAACCCATCACACAGATGTCACCCTGCGGAAGAAATTTAGATCATTATATTACCAGGCAAGGGATTGGGGTGCATACTTCTCAGATTTTGCTTCAGTGTATTATTGATTTTGAAAATTATAGTTAGGAGAATTTTGGGGCTGCTTGGAAAGCTTGCGATAGGAGATGGGATACTTTAAGCCTGCCTTTAAAATGTAGGGAGGTCCTCTCTCCTCAGAATTTGAGCTGGAGCATGCGAAGGGGTGATGCCCTCATCGCCATTATTAGACAAACTACAGAAAAGACCAGCCAGCAATACACTGATGAATGGGCTGGCCTTCAAGTACGGCCTCCACTCCTCTTGAGCCCTCTCACAACATGGCAGAACAATGCAGCACAGTCCCATGACAGTTTCACCGCTGGGTGGAAATTACCTCAATACTCGGGGTTGTCAATGCTGCAAGAATACCACAAAGAAATACGTTGATCAATTCGAGGAGTATGACATGGCTGAACAACTTGGAAGGCGAGTAGGATGCAAATGAGTTGCATTGGGACATGCAACAGGTAAAGTCAGGGGGAATGATGAGTGCATAGTTTGGCTCATTAATATCATTTCTTCAAACCAGAAATACTCTTCGTGATATGACTTATTTGTATATGGGGATGTTTTGTATAGTCATGTCTTAGTAGGTTGATGCATTTTTCCTTGCTATTATTTATGAAAACCGTTTATCACATGACCTCCTACTAACTATTTTTATGAGATCAAATGTGATGATGTGTGCAGGGAATGATGGAGGTTACTGGTGGATAAGTTGCTTGAGTTCGATGCATGCGGCTGAAGATTGTTTCCAAATTGACCTATTAGCTTGGGCTTGACTCTAACGGCCCATAGGAATCTAAGAGTTTTAATTGATATTTGATGAAACAGTGTTTAATGCCACCTGATATGGTGGATCTTGTAACAAACATTATCTATATGAAGACTTTGTCTTGAACTGGTGGTACCACTTTTTGATCGTAAAAAAAGAAGATTATCTGCATACTGTTCTGTTTTGGATTTTGTCTTTTTAGATATGTTATGAACTCATTTGGAAGTTAATGAAATCTATGGCATTTTGAGAATCAGAAGTTGTTGATCACTCTATCCCGAGGAAGAGCAAGGGCCCACTCAACCGAGGAGATACGAGGTTACTTTGAGTTTTACATGCATACAGTCTTTCGATTAGTTTTACTACAGTTGTCATTTGATGAGTTTCACATGCATGTTTTGATTAACTATCTTTGTTTTCTCCATTATCACTTTCACTTGGAATAGATACTTTTGATATGCGAATCTAGTTCATGAATAGTCTTGCTTTCTGCTAAAAATTCCAGTTATTCAGCTTTGTGATTTAATTTGTTAAGAATAAGTGTGTGCGTGTTTTACTTTATAGTAGAAGATTAGTTGTTGAAATCCATTTCATTGCACATAGTTGAATTCCATAGATTTGTATTTAATTTCCGTAGATTTTAACTGCACTTCCGTAGAATAGTCATTGAAACTGAGCAACCCCCAACAAACTCAACGTATAACTGGTTCTCCTAGACTCTATTGCATATTGCCTTGGACACAGCCCTGGTTTAAGAATGACACTGACCAAGATTATGTCAGTTAAATGATTGGAAGAATACAACGACCCATCAAATATTTCATTCATAATAATTATTAATTTCCCCGAAAATGCAAAAACCTTAGCCCAACACAATCTGGTTATTTTATTCTACTAAGTCTATAAAACCTTTTTAAATTTGATTAGTATCCCCTTTTATTTAATTGCCCACATACCCCTTTTTAATTTGTTTTCTCACTCCCATAAAAATCTCATGACTAAAAGAAGGTGTGTAGGGTCACTTATGGACCCTAGGATTGAACCAATCTTGGCCCTTGATCTCCTTTTTGCCCTAATTTTCTCTATGTGATTTCCCTTTCTTTTCTTTACCTTATTCTCTCCTTTTTGATTTTATCTTGCTCTCTTATTTGCGGGTGGTTTGGAGGAGCTACGGATTTTCTCTTTTCTTTTTGTTTTAAAAACCCTTATTGTATTTTGATGAGCATTTCATACAAACAAGAAATGTATTATTTTCTCTCCATTTTTTTATCTTCATATTTTTTTGTGAGTAGGGAAGAAGGGCGGCGGATCATAAGGGAGGGAGAGTGTGTGTGGGTGGGAGGACAGGGGTTGAGGCTGCAGTAGGGGCGGGCGCGCGCAGTGAGGGAGGTCGGGCCGGGGGCGGGTCTTTGTGTGGGGGTCGGCGTGTGTGTGGCAGCGGCGTGGTGAGGGGGTTTGGGACAGCGGCGAAGGGTGGAGGGAGGTGCGGGACAAGGTGGAGAACAGGTGTGGATATTGGCGCGAGCAGCCATAAGGAGGAGCAGTCACAAGAATGGGGAGGGTCCCTTGTGCGGGGGGCATGGTGGTGGCACTCGGGATGGCCACGACGGATGAGGGAGGTTCAACCTCCCCAAAACCTTTCAATAATTTTTTTTTATTTATAAAAAAACTATAACTCATTATATTCTTACATGTTGAAATGTATATGTATATAGCATATTATATATATATATATATATATATATATATATATATATATATATATATATATTTCGTATAAAAGAATTTATAAATTCTTTTATCATATAAAATTGATAACCTTCATTTTAACTATATATATAAAATGAAATAAAAGTATAAAGGCTAAAGTTATTGCACCAAAAAAAAAAGGCTAGTTTTTAAATCTATAAATCTACAATGCTTATTTGCAATAATAACCCAAGAAAATATAAATTAATATGAGTTTAATTTATTTTATCATTCTTTTGACAAATATCAAAAATGACCATATTCACAATAAATCCACTTTCCTTTGAACACAAATAATCAAATTTCTAAAACCATATAGTGGAAGAAATAAATTTCTCTTTAAAAAAAAAAAAAACTAGTTTTCCTTAATACCTAGATATATGATACTTTTTCAAAGGGATGTACATTTCAAAATGATAATAATTTCTTCCAATGTTAAATACCAAACTTCATGTAAACAAAAAAATTCCTTTCCAATGCAAGGCAAATTTAAGATTTTCATATTTGCACACACAAGCAAGATCTCCAATAATTATTATATTTTCTTTTGAAGGGACATGCTTTCAAAATCAACTTCTCATTTCAAAAGAAGAGTTACCACAAATTTCATTTACAATGGACTCAAATTCAATGTTCAATATGTTTTTCACAAAATACATAACTACTCATTAAATGAGTTACAAGCCTCTTACAAGATGTTAAGGAGATTGCTAAATCAATAATGACTCAAGTTTACAAGAATGCAAATTACAAAATAAGGGTTTTACAAGAAATACTAGTTTCCACAAAGCCATATCCTTAGAGTTACAAGGAGAGATCAAGAAGTCACAAACTCCAACTATCACCAAACTTCCAACTTCAAATGCCTTCAAGGAATCCATGCAAGGAGAAGAAGCTTGTTTTGCCACCCAACCATAGGCATCATTACATGCCTCTCCCAAGATTGGGATGCATGCTAGCCTCCCCCAAGCCCATGGGAAAGAGGACAACTATCCACAACTATGCACAAGAGTGAGGGTGACAAACAACATTACATTCATACAAAAATAAGGCAAAGACTAAGACAAGACTCCAAATTTTACAAAGATGAACAAGAGGAGAAACCATGTTCTACCTCAAAAATGGGGAAGAGAAAATAAAGTTCTCTAAAAGTTTGCAACCATCATTATTTGTACAAAACAAGATCTCCATACCCTCCTTATTTCTCCAATTTCATTCAAGCCCTCCTTATTCATCCACCCTTTCACCAATCCTTCTTGGAAGGATTTTCAAACCCCAAAGGGGTTTCCTTACCAAGAATGGGGAGGAGATTCATGCCGAATGTCCCACCTTCCCCACCTCAACCATTTGACGAGAGTAACTAATTCCTACAAGATTGCCCATCAAGCCTATAAGGATTGAGAGGGAAAATTCCCCTCTCTTCCCACAACTCCAAAACTCCATCATGTCATATGATGGAGAGAGAAAAATCAAATAACAACAACAAGATCTTCATGCAACAACAACATTTCCAAGTAAACAACTAATTTCAAGCATGATATAACAAACACAATAAAGTTCAAGAAACCTACCTCAAATAAAAACTCTCCAAACTTCAATCTCTTCCACTTCTTGACCTAAGCAAACTCTAGCTCCAAATCCCCAAGACTCCAAGCAATAACTCCAAAAAAAAAATTCTTCTTTTCCCATAAGGGGGAATTTGAAGAGGAGCAAGAAAAAATCCTCACAAATGAGGGGTGACATGTGTCACCCCTCTCCTCCCTCAAGGTCAAAGATGCCAAAGATAAATGAGACAAAGGATAAAATGACTTTTAGCCCTCTTCTCCCAAATTATTTTAAATGATAACAAAACAATTCTTGTGCAACTTTTAACAAGCACACTAATCCATACCCCTTACATAGATGTGACCAAAGGAAAGGCAAAAAGGAGGGAAAACTCCCTCTAGCCTTGGAAATAAGCCCCCCTACCTATTAGGTAGGGTCCAAGGGTCATTTTCATGTTAAGGGAACTCCCAAACTAAAAAGGGGTTCCTAAAAATGCCCAAAATAACCCAATTTCGAGTTTGGAAAATTTGGCACAAGGTAAGAGGGTGTGGGCCCACCCAAGGGTTCACATGTGACCCTAAACCCTCTAGATTAAGTACATCATTAAACTAATTCAAAACTTAATGCAAGTGGGGTCATTAATTATCCAAAACAAGTTTGCAACACAAACTAAACACCCTAAGCAAAATTAATAATTACAAGACATATTTCATTACAAGTGAGGGTCAACCATGGTGCCCCAAAACAATAATTCTAACGCTAAGGCCTCAAGCAATAAACACAGCTAGGACTTAGCCCCGTGGGCTGCTTGTGCAAAGTTACGTAGCTGGCCTGAGCCCCACATTCTCCTATGACCTGTCACTTGCACACTCATTGCACACATTAAACGCACATGTCCGATAAAATGTGAATTAACTACTAAATAAGATATCAATGAATTCTAAACTAACATATCATCTCTCTAGAAACAGAAATGCGACAACGTACACAATTATACACAATTTCACCATAGGTTAGTCATAATGATAAAGTGACATGTATCCATAGAATCCCAACATGCAACAAACTGAGTATCCATCAATATAATTACGTTCCAAAACAACATCATATCAATTGGTATCCATGACATCATAAGATAATGCAAACAACATAGTAATCAAGCTAAATTGGCATTATATGCCTAAATGTCCATACATGCCTAATCGATCAAATCTCCTAATGTAATGTCCAAAATACAACAAATCCTGTCAAAACACGTCCTAATAGTAAGAGGAACATCAAGTAACTAAGTTATAAAAATGTGGGCACTACACTAGGCGAAGAAATTAATTGTGCTAACTACATTCAAAATCACACACCACACAGATCACTTGAGCATTTGACTCCAGAGGAAGCTTGGTCCAAAACTAAGCCCAATGTCTCATTTTTTTTAGTTTTTGGGAGCCATGATTGGGCATTTGTGCCTAAGAAGAAAAGGAAGGCCTTGGATAAGAATAACAAACCCTTGATCTTTGTAGGGTATTCTGAGGACATGAGAGGTTATTGATGTTTAGATCCTGATACTCATAAGGTCATTTTTTGAACACATGTTCAGTTTGATGAGCGGTTCTCTCCTCATGATTCTTCATCTTCTTCCATGCCTACTTCTTCTTTATCTCATCTTGAGTATCCCTTATTTGAGGATGTTATAGATTTCGAGAAGGATCCTTTCCCACCGATATTGTCACTATGCCTAAGTGAACTTGTACTATAGTTTCTAAGGTAACCCCTTTCATAGAGGATCTTCCACCCACTAGGCATCATCACGCACATTCTAAAGGTGTGGAATTTTGTGTCATGTAGTTTTGAGGATCCACAGTCTTTTCACAGGCTCATGGGATACAAGAGTGGGATGATGCAATGACAATTTGTATTCTTCTTTGATGAATAATAACACTGGGATTTGGTATCTCTTCCTAGATGAGGAAATATGGTTAGGTGTAAGTGGGTATACTTGAACCAAATACGTAGTTGATGGGTCCATTGAAAAGTATAAGGCTCATCTTATTGTAAAAATTTTTTTCACAAGTTGAAGGTATTGTTTACTTTGAGAATTTTACACCCATTTCCAAGATGGATTTTATATGCCTTGTACTTTTATTATCGCATCACGGGGTGGATCGTATACCGGATGGATGTCAAAAGTTCCTTAATACATGAAGATTTATAATAGGAAATATACATGGAGCAACCTATTGGATTTTTTCATGACTCTTCTCTTTTTGTAGACTCCAATGGTCTCTCTACGCTTTTAAACATGCCCCTCGGACTTGCTTTGAGAAGATGGATTCTTTTCTTCTATCTACTGGTTTTTTTCTTCCACTTCGATCCTACAATATATCTCCAACATGTTGGTGATCCTATTGTGATACTTATCTTGTATGTTAATGATATTCTACTTACTTAGAAGCTCCTCTTCCCACATTCGGACTATTTATGGGGCTCTTTCCACGTAGTTTGACATGATAGATATTGGGTTATTGCAATATTTCCTTGGTTTGCAGATTTCTCATATAGATTTAGGGATTCATTTAAGTCAAAAAAAGTACACCCATGATCTTCTTCAACATTTTGATATGGCTGATTACAATCCAAGTCCATCTCCTTTTCAGTCCAGGGTTACTCTTACTTCCACATGTACCACTCCACTTTGTGATCCTACATTGTATAGGTAGTTGGTTAGAAGTGTCATGTACTTAACCCATGCTTGCCTTGATATTTATTTTACAGTAGAGATTATATCTCAATTTTCCCATTCTCCTCATACTAGTCACTGACAGGATGCTAAAATGATTTTGCGCTATTTGCAGGGCACTTCCCACTTTGGACTACACTATACTAGGGGTTCTACTCTACTTGGTTGGTTGGATATATGATTCGATTGGGTAGGTTATATTGATGACATGCATTCCACTTATGGATACCTTTTTTAATCTTGGTTCTATTAGGTTGTGGAGCTTGTTTTCATGTGTGAAAGTATTGAAGACTGTACACTAAGAGTATTGTACACTTTCCACAGTTGTCTTGTTAGGGGTGAAAAAAAATTGGCCTCGAAAAACATGCTTGATATACCAGAAATGTGATTTTCTCATATGGGTGGGATTTTTGACCCATAGGTTTATGGGATGGTTTTGGCCCATGGTTTGGATACACATGGTTTTGTAAAATTGCTTAGCGATTGTTTACTTATGTGGTTTTGAGCATATAGTAGGGTTGATGTAACATTGCGGATGTGTTTGAATTCGGGTGTGAATTGTTGAGAAAGACTCCAAATAGATATGTGTATTGTATTGAGAGAGCGGTGGCTTGTAATAAAATATGAGCAAGTGATTCTTGGTGGAAATAGCCCAAATTAGGTGAACCACGTTAAATATTGTCTCTTTGTGTTGTTCTTTTATTATTCTCGCACTTTTATTTCAGATCTGAATATTTTCTGCATATTATTTTCTACCGTGGTGATTCTCGTGAGGGATTATTCTACATATTTTATCCCTTATTTCCTAACAATTGGTATCATAACCTGCTTTGGTTTGTTAAAGTGTTGAATTACAGGGAAATTTTTAGATTTAGTGAGAGCTATGATAGATGATGGAAGATCAAGGGTTGATAAATTCAATGGCCGTAAATTTAGTCTTTGGAAGATGCGAGATGGAAGATTACCTTTATCAGAAGGATCTTTATATTTCATTGTTTGAGAAGGTGAACAAACCCTCGAGCATGACAGAGATATAGAATGGGATTTCTGGATAGGAAGGCACTTGGGAAATTTTGGTTGTGTCTTGCATCTTTGGTATTATTTAATGTTTTAAAGGAAAAGACTACAAAAGAACTGATGGATGCAAGGAAGTTGTATGAAAAACCCTCTACCTCTAACAAGATATTTTTAATAAAAAAGTTGTTAAATATGAATATGTCGAGAATGGTTCAAGATAGCAAATCATTTAAATGATTTTAATATGGTTGTAAATATGCTAGCTTCAGTTACAATAAAATTTGATGAAGAAGTTAGGGCTTTATTAATTTTGTGCTCTTTACCCGAGACTTGAATAGCACAGTAATGGTGGTAAGTAACTCGGTTCCAGGATAACTCAAAGTTGAAGTTTGAGGATGTTGTAGGGGTGGTTCTAAGTGAGGAAATGTGAAGAAAAAGCTCTGGGGAATCTTCTACTTTAGGGAATGATTTGAGAGTGGAAACTAGAGGGAGACATAAGAATAGAGGAAGCCGTGGAAAATCGAAGGATTGAGAAAGGTCAAAATCCAAAAGCAAGATAGTATGTTGGCATTGTGGAAAATTACAGGCATGCAAAGAAGGACTATTGGGAGATTCGGGAAAAGAAGAAGCAAGAAGAAAACAAGGAGATAAATGTGGCAACGGGTAATGTATGTCAGGATGCTTTGATTCTTTCTTTGCATAATATTGTTGAATCTTGGGTTTTAGATTCGGGGGCTTCTTTCCATGCTTCTCAATATAGGCATTATTTTGTTGATTATGTTCAAGGGGATTTTGGGCATGTTTTTCTTGGTGGTGATGAGCCTTGCAGTATAGTTGGAAAATGTTTTGTTCGGGTTAAGGTGCAGAATGGGAATACATGGCTATTGAAGGATGTTAGACATGTGCCTACTTTAGAATAAAATTTGATATAGGCGGGCCAGTTGGGAAGTGATGGTTGTATTGTGATATTTATAGCAGACTCTTCGAAGGTTACCAAGGGTGCTCTTGTGGTGGAAAGAGGTAAGAAGGTTGGAACCTTGTATTTAACCACTTATAACACTAATTTTTGTAATCTTGTGGCTTCGTATTAGATACAACATTTTAGCACTATAAGATTGGTCATATGAGCCATAAGGGCATGGAGATCATAAAGAATGATTTACCAAGATATATAGAAACGGGTTTGAAGTTTGTGAAGACTACATATATGGGAATTAGAAGTGAGTAAGGTTTCTCAAGGTTGGACCTACAAAGAAAGAGATTAAGTTAGAGTGGTGTATTATGATGTGTGGGGGTCACTCGGGTATCATATCTTAGGGGTTCAAGTTATTATGTTACTTTTATTGATGATGCAATAAGGAAATTTTGGGTTCATTGTATAAGAAAAAAATCTATGTATTTGACACTTTTGTTAAATGGAAAGCCTTGGTAGGGAATGAAACAAGAATTAAGCTAAAATGTCTCGGTCGAGAAAATAGAGGGGAGTATTGCAGCAATGAATTTAAACATTAATGTTCTACGAATGGAATAAGTAGGAAAAAGGCGATTCTAGGAACTCCGCAACAAAATGGGGTGTCGAAAATGATGAACGAATAATAATAGAACATGCTAGGAGCACGAGGTTACATGCAAGATTGCCTCTTTCTTTTTGGGTAGAAGTGGTGAGCACAGGTTATGTACTTGATAAATAGAGGACCCTCAAGTTCCTTGGATGGAGGCATACCCGAGGAGGATTGGTATGGTAAGAAATTTTATTATTCATTTCTTAGAGTCTTTGGATGTGAGTTTTTGTCCATATAGACAATGATGATAGGACCAAGCTAGAGGCTAAATCAGAAAAAATGTACTTGTATTGGTTATGGTGGTGATGAATTTAGTTATAAATTTTGATTAATAAGGACAAGAAAATCATTCGATCTACGGATGTGGTCTTTAATGAGAAAGTCATGTATAATCAACGATTACATGAAAACAAGGAAGAATCCAAGAAATAATATGTAGTGGTAGAGGATATTTCAGATGGGAAAGTGACAAATGAATCAGTTCAAGAACCTCCTCAATAGGAACCCCAAAATCCTATATTGAGGAGGTCTTCTAGGTAAGAAGAGAACCCAAACATTTTTCTCCTTCTCTTTATTATTTATTACTCACTGACAATGGAGAGCCATAGAAATTTGATGAAGCAATGCGGGTAGATGTCGGGAAGAAGTGGGAGCAAGCCATGGATGAGGAGTATTAGGCTCTCATGGAGAGCCAAACATGGGTTTGGTAAAGCTACCCGAAGGCAAAAGATCATTACAAAACAATTTGGTGTACAAATTCAAAGAGGAAGAAGGAAGAAAGAAAAGATACAAGGCACGGTTGGTTGTCAAGGGGTTTGCATAGAAAAAAGATATAGATTTTGATGAGATTTTTTTCTCCTATAGTAAAAATGAATTCTATTAGAAATGTTCTTGGAATAGTTTCATCATAAGACTTACACTTAGAGAATCTTGATGTAAAGACTACATTTCTCCATGGTGATTTGGATATATATATGCAACAGCCATAGGGCTATGAGGTCAAAGGTAAAAAGGAGATGGTGTGTAAACTCGAAGGAGAGCTTGTATGGCTTGAAACAAGCTCCACATCAATGGTATAAGAAATTTGATAGCTTCATGATGGAGCAAGGTTATATTAGATGTCATTCGACCATTGTGTGTATACAAAGAAATTTGAGGATGACAACTATATTATCTTATGCACGTATGTGGATGACATGTTGGTTGCGAGTAAAAACATGCAGGAAATAAAAGTACTCAAGAAGCGACTAAGTGAATCTTTTCTTTATGAAGGATTTGGGAGCAGCCAAACAAATCCTTTTTATGAGGATATCTCGGGATAGGAAGGAATGAAAGCTTACTTTATCTTAGGAAGAGTACATTAATAAAGTCTTGGAGAGGTTTAATATGCAGGATTCTAAACCAGTTTGGACTCATTTGGCGAGCCATTTCAAGTTATCAAAGGAGCAATGTCCCAAGACAAAGCAGGAGAGAAACCAGATGTCCAAGGTACCTTACTCATCAGTGATTGATAGTTTGATGTATGCCATGGTGTGCACTAGGCATGATATTGCCCATGCAGTGGGAGCGGTGAGTATATTCATGTTTGATCTAGGTAGAGATCATTGGTAGGTAGTAAAGTGGATCCTTTGGTATTTGAGAGGGACCATGGGGACATTTTTGTGCTACAGTGGATCAGACACCACTTTACATGGTTATGTAGATTCAGATATGGCTGGAGATGTAGAAAATAGGAGGAGCATGGCAGGTTATATTTACAATGTAGGTGGGACAAAAATGAGTTAGATTTCACGACTACATAAGCTGGTGGATTTTCAACCATAGAGGTTGAGTATGTTGTTTCCACGAGAGGAAAGTAAAGAGATAATTTATCTACAAAAATTACTTGAGGAGTTGGAACATAAACGGGAGGAAGGGAAGCTGCATAGTGATAGTCAGAGTGTTATACACCTAACTAATAACTCTACTTTCCACTCTAGGACAAAGCATATATAGCTTAGGTACCATTTCATCAGGATAGCTTTGAAGGAAGAGAAGTTGAAGTTGGAGAATATTCATACTAGTCGGTATCCTGCAGAGACATGATTACCAAGGTGGTCACAAGGGAAAAACTGAAGTTGTGTTCAACTTTGGTTGGTCTTCATGGAAACTAGTGAAGGGTTGAGAAGCTTGCTCAGAGGAAAACTAGTCTCCAAGTGGGAGATTGTTAGGTTGTGGAGCATGTTTTCATGTGTGAAAGTGTTGAAGACTATACACTAAGAATATTTTACAATTTCCACAGTTGTCTTGCCAGGTTTCAGGGTAAGGAAAAAAATTGGCCTCGAAAAACATGCCCGATATACCAGGAAACGTGCTTTTCTCATATGGGTGGTATTTTTGACCCATAGGTTTATGGGATGGTTTTGACCCATGGTTTTGATACCCATGATTTTGTAAAAATTCTTAAGTAGTTGTCTACTTATGTGGTTTTGAGCATATGGTAGGGTTGATGTAACATTGCAGATGTGTCTGAATTCGGATGTGAATTTTGTAGTTTGTTGAGCATAGCTATAAACATATATGTGTATTGTATTGAGAGAGCGGTGACTTGTACTAAAATCGAGGAATTGATTCTTGGTGGATGTAGCCCAAATTGGGTGAACCACGTTAAACATTGTCTCTTTGTGTTGTTCTTTTATTATTCTACACTTTTATTTCAAATCTGTAATATTTTTTGCATATTAGTTTCTACTATTGTGATTTTGTGAGGGATTATTCCACATATTTTATCCCTTATTTCCTAACAAGTTCTTCTCTAATTGCTTGGGTGTGTAAAAGAAACATGATATTGCACTTTCATCTTCATAGGCAAAGTACAGGTAAATGGTTACAATGAGTCAAAAGACTCTTTGGCTTAGATAATTATTGATAGAGTTTGGATTCCCATAGGATTTACCAATTGTACTTTGGTGTGACAACCAAAGTGCAATTCAAATTTCTTGCAACCATGTTGAGCACTAGTAGACCAAGCATATTGAGATTCACATACTCTTCATTTGTTAGCACATTTAGGATGGATTTCTTTTATTAGAGTACATTTCGAATCGAGTAACATGTTACCAACATCTTTACGAGCCTTATGCATCACCTCGCTACCTTGAGTTACATGGCATGCTTGGGGTTTCAAAAAAATTCTTGGGGGCATTCGTGAGAACATATTCCTTCTTATTCTTCTTCTTATATCTCTTTCCTTCTAGTAGGATTATTTCCTACTTTTGGTTTGATATTTATTCATGGATATATTGGACATGAGTACCTGATCAGGCCTAGTTGTCGGGACTCATACTGTGGATATGCCACTTTTATTTTAGGCCCCTAGCTTCACTTGAGGGGGTGTTAGAGTAGATACTTCCCTTAGCTCATGTTCACATAGGTACTTTATTTACTTTTATTTTATCCTCACCCACTTATGTGTGGATATTTATTTTATCTTATTTAGAATATTAGGAAGATATTATCTAGTTATTAGGTATAGTTCTTTCCTTGATCTATGGTATTGATTAGTTCTTTCTAAAATCTATGGTCTTGATTAGTTCTTTCCTTTATTTATGGCTTGATCTACAACCTTGAATGGTTCTTAGATTGATCTTCCTTGTCTATATAAGTAAGGCCATTTCTCATTGTACTTCATACAACTCCATAATAATATATGATATTGTTGTTGATTTGTTTGCAAAGGTTTTTACAAATTTATTCTAATGAATTTATTTCATCTTATTGAGTGTGATGTTTAATTCACATCTAATTTCTTTGTGGCTTGCACTGACGATATTTTTATCGTTTCTTTTAATCATATGTGTACTTACATGAATTACATATAACCACTACATTCCTTATACTATATTTGGTATAAGAAATTTAAATATTACAAACATGCTTTATGATTAACTAAAATTAACTAAAAAGAGGGAAATGTAATAATAGTTAATCTAATCTAGGAGGACATAAACATTGTAAATAAATGAACTAAAGTAATATGAAGTGACTAAAATGATTAAAATTATTGAACTAGTAGAAATAAAACCCTAATATGCAAGAGGAAGGTAAGGAATGAACTCAACTGATTATGGATGACTGTCATAGGGTGTCACAAGTCTAATAGGAAATTATAGAATCTAGAACAACTACACAAAGGTCCCGAAAAGAGCATATTGGAGTGCCCAAGAGGGTACTGGGGGCACCTGGGGTGCCTGGTATGGCAGAATAGGCACCCTGGTATCTAAAAAATCAAGACCTAGTTCTTTATGGGTCAGAAGATGCTTTGTAACCTTACTACTTGTCGCATCGGTTTCGATGAACTATGCCGAATGTGCCGAATATAGAAAGATGAAGTTGAAGACTTGCAAGAGATAAGAGAAGTATCAAAACCCTAAAAAAAGATGCAAATGAATGGGTCAGACTGACCTCAACTTCCACAACAGTGGGCTTACTAAACTAAGCACTGCACTACATTTCGGACCCAAATGTAGTTCTGGTGTGTGTGTGTGTGTGCATGTTGTGCCCTAGGTGCTCTTATGTCAGTCACACTTTGTGAAGTAGAGAGCAATAACTAAATGTAGAAAATGTAATAATATGTGTGCATGGAATAGAATAGAATCCCTCCCCTATGAAGTGTGTGTTGATGTAGATCTCCTAACCTTGATGCATGGAACTATGTGGATGTAAGTGATGCAATGGATGCAACTCTAGATGGAGTGATAGTAGTAAATGATGTTAGGACCCTCATTATGGTCTCATAACTTTATATTTATAGGGTTATCTTTCTCTAATTTCATAATTAATCTCGACATGGCCGACTAGGAAAAAGATAAGGATGAAAAATAGCTAGAAGAGGCCCAAAAAGAGGCGGGAAAGTAAAATAAGGATTGAGGCACCCTAGGTGGGACTAGGGTGCCCCAATAGGTCCTGCACCCCGGTTTAGGCTAAAATGATGGGAAAGTGCTGAAAAAAGCTGGGCATGTATGTAAAAATGTGTGGGAATGATGAAATAAAAATTAAAACAAGATGGCCAAAAGGTGGGATTAATTAGTACTTTCTTCACTTAAGAACCTTCTAAATAGTAGTATGAGACCAGGATAAATAATGCCTAAAGTGCATGATTTTGTGACTACATTTTGCCCCACTTTATGTTGGTGAGCGAAAAGTTCAGTAACATAAAGTAGATAGAGATGCGTACCTAATATCCATGTAGAGTGTAGTAGAAAATGTGCCAAAGGACTAGAAAAAGTGTGGAATGATAAAAATATGGAGGAGCATGGAAACTATAGATGAAAAATTCACATAGAAAAAGTGATGAGAGTGAACCTAGGGTGAAACACGTGTGTAGCTATTGCGGTGTGTAATGTACCTCATGGTTAGTAAGACATGTTTCGTTGTGGAATTTTGTTGTTGTCATCATCATTGTTGTTTCCCCACTTTGATTTCTTGTTTCTCATACGGTCAAACCTATAAGGAGAAAATGACCAAGTAGTAAAATATGTATGTATCTAAAAGCGTTATGTAAAATACACATGTGTATAGAAATGTGTAAAATAATGAAATGAAAAGTGTAAATGGAACATGTGCACCTGATCTATGTCGAGAGAAAGGGTGTAGAAGGATATCATGTATTGCTGCAAGTTTTTGGGCAATCTCATGCCACCTGGTTGAAGAAGTGTAGGGAGGAAATGCTCTATGTCCTCCAACCTTTGACTGCTTCTGCTGAAATGTGTGTGAAGAGATCTCTATATTGTCCTAGTTTTTTGGTGATCCGACACCACTGGCCAAAGTAGTGTAGAGAGACACACCCACTATAACCTCCAATCCTGTAACTGCTTCCCAGAAATGCTAAGGATGCCATGTCCTATAAAATCACTATGTATGGGGTTCATAGACTCGTTTAAACCCACTCGATGTATATAAACCCACAATTCCAAGGGTAGAAAGTACACTATACTTGAACCGGAGTAAATACATTGTGTTAGTATGTAAACCCTTAATGATGCCCCCTCTTTGGGGGCACATGTGACATCACTGATAGGAGAATGCGGCCCCAAAAGAGGACCTACCGCACTCTGAACTCTGTAACTCTGCCTTGTAGGGGGAAAGGGGGTGCACTTGGTAGAAACCAAGGCACACACAAATAAGGATGGCTAGCCAAAACAAGTGTTAGTCCGAAAACACATGCATGCAATAAGACAAGTGTAAAAGATGCAGATAATGTAAGAACTACCAAACACAATAGTGTAAACATGTAAGAAACAAGTAAGCCACACAAAGCGGGTTGCAAACATGGGACATCACTCACGATGTCACAAGACACACAAGGCCATCATGGCTGCAAATAACAAACAAGTGTGCACACAAACATAGGGAAAAGCCCGCATACAATGGCAAACAATAGAAGACAAGTAAAGACAAACAAACAAGTAGTCATGGAAACATGTAATCTTACAAAACAAGTACTACACATGGAACACCCGTTAGCATGTTAGAGAAATAACCAATATTTCAAAGTGTGTATGATCAAATAATGTAAGATGCTAAGTACAAAATGAAACAATAACACTTGGATGAGATGAGTGTGGATGCCCCCAACAAGTAGTATAGGAAGGGTAGAAGGTGAGTATCCATGTCGTGTGTAAGAGTCTTGTATCTATGATCATGCTAAACAAAGGCGTGAACACACATGTGTGGATGATATAGATAATGACATATAAGAAACTAGTCTAACATGTGTAGGAAAGGATCATGAAAACAATAGTAAACAAGAGTAAATTCCCCAAGACAATGTGGTATGTTATGGATGGATGGAATGGAATGCAAGATGGAATGATAGGAGCCACGTACCCCCAAGTGTATGGAATTGTATGCAATGAGGTTCATTTTTTCCCCTCAAAGAATCAAGAATGAACCGTAAATGAGAGTGCGTCATCGGGAAATGGTCAAGTAGTGTTTGTTGTGTCTAGCGCGTTGTGATGAATGTGTATATGTAGTGGTGATGAGATGCAACATGTGGAGAGATGTGCATGAACCCTATTATCGAAGCGTATATCATGACTTGTTGAATAAATGAGTGATGATTTAGCCTTAAGCGTATATCACTATAAGATGAAAGGATGGGTGATGATTTAGCACTAAGCGTATATCACTATGAGATGAAAAGATGAGTGATGATTTAGCCCTAAGCGTATATCACTATAAGATGAAATGATGGGTGATGATTTAACACTAAGCGTATATCACTATAGGATGAAAGAATGAGTGGTGATTTAGCCCTAAGCATATATAACATGATGATAGAAATAGGTGATGATTTAGCCTAAAGTGTATGTCACTTAAAGATGGAAGGAGGGAGTGGTGGTGTAACCTAAGGTGTATACCACTACATGATGATAGAATAGGTGACAATTTAGCCTAATGCGTATGTGACTAGGTTGGAAACGCCGCATGACGGAATGTCACATGGTGAGTGAAAGGTCTATTTGATTAGTAAACCCTCGGAAATTGAGTATGGACCGAGGAACTAAAGTGCGTCATAGGGTGGTGAGTGCAACGCGTAGAAATAATGTAGTAGGTGTAATGATGAAACAACCATGTGGTGAATAGAATATGTAAAAATGTGAAGTGTGTATAATGCGCCATGTGACTTGTGTAAGTAAATGGGTAGTGTAGTATGTAGGATGAAATGTAAAGCTAGAATCATATGTGATGTAAACTAGCATAGTATGTAGAATGTGTATGAAGTATGTATGTGCAATGTATGATTGGACTATGTATGTAGATAGCCTAATAATGTATGTAATGTGTAGAATGACTAGGATATATGATACGTAGAATGACTTAGGTATGATGCAAAATGCATGTAGAATAATAGTAGAATGTAGACTAAGTGTAGTATGTATTGGTGTATAGTACGTGATGTGTGATGAAATGCAATGTATAATGCCTATAGTGTAGTGTGTGAGGTTTAGTGTAATAGTAATCCCTCAATAGTCAAGTGTGAATTGAAGCACAAGAGTGTGTCATCGGAGTAATGACGATGGTGATAACGTGTGATATGGAATAAATATAAGAAAGGAAGATAGATGATAAGTATGAAAGGTGTGATAAGATACTATGTGAATAAGCTAAATCATTAGGGGGAGTGTGTAATGTGTTATGCCCCCATGGTAGTGTGCCAAGGGACTATGTAAACTTTTCAAGGACATCATCATCATCCTCTGGATCAAAATCGAATGGATATGCATTAGTAACTTGGTAAGCTATAGTATTAGGTTGATCATGTAATGATCCATTGAGATGTAAATGATACATGCCCATAGCATACTCCTCATTAGTGAATGGAGGATGTGGGCAACCGTGTGCATACCATTGAGTGAGGTTCTGTGTATACCCTAGGAAAGAGCTATTGCAGATGATAATGCGTCCAAAAGGCATAAGAAAGGATATATCTGTATGAGTCAAATCTAGGGTGCCCCTAATATAATCAAGCCAGGATCGTCCTAATGTGAGTGGGGCAATGGTAGGAGTGCATGCAAGAAAAACATCAAGATGAAATACACGAAGCCCATAGGTGGTTGTAACATGGACCAACCCATGATATAAGTGAGGGTGATATGGTGGTGGGTGAATATCAATAGAAAAACCTAAGCGAGCTAAACCTTCGTGTGTACATATAGTTTTGGGTAAAGTAGGATCTAACGGAATTTGTTCCCAATAAAATCCATATATGAAGAGTTTACATGTGAATGGTTGGTGAACGAATGATGAGGATTCAGATGGGGGAGCAATGTCCGAGGATGGGACAGGCCTCTGATATGGAATAATAGCAATATTAGTAGGTGGTGGAGAAGGGATGGCATCTAGCAAACAAATAGCTCCTTTGAGTGGTGGTAAATGAGGTGGGTCATCTATAGGTTGAGGCTCGTCTATGGTATCAATGCGTGGAATAGGGAGACTAGTATTAAGATCATGGACACAGTATTGGAATGGGTCATGGTCATGAAAGATAGTATGCTCAATGTGTTCATGTAAGAACTTAATGCAATGATGGACCGTAGAAGCGACAACCTGCATGGCATGAAGCCATGGCCTACCCAACAAACAATTATATGAGATGGGAAAATCTATAACAAAGAAAACTATAGGGAGAGTTTTGGGACCAACAATGATGGGCAAGGTAACATGACCAAGACATGGATGAACAAGTACCATCATAAGCACACAATGAAATAGAAGAGGGACTAATGTCATGAGTGGACATGCCTAAAGCCTGAAGGAATGACATGGGGCACAAATTAAGCTCAGAGCCATTATCAATTAGAGTACGTTTGACACCTACATTGTAAATGTGACACATAATATGTAGTGGTGGATCATTATCAAAGGGATGAATGGCAGCGGGAGGGTTGGCCTTGAATGCTATATGTTGTGAAAAGGCATCAACAAATGTCTTATAAAGGGAATCTGGATGCATGTCAACAGAAATACGCGTAGTAGCAAAAAGATGTTGAATGTGGTGAAGTAAATCAGGATTAGCTAGCAAATAATCATTGATGGAGATATTCATGGTGTCTAAATGTAAATGCAAACCCTAAAAGGTGCTATGAAGAATGTCGGGTTCACCAAAATGATTAACTAAAATTAACTAAAAAGGGGGAAATGTAATAATAGTTAATCTAATCTAGGAGGACATAAACATTGTAAATAAATGCACTAAAGTAATATGAAGTGACTAAAATGATTAAAATGATTGAACTAGTAGAAATAAAACCCTAATATGCAAGAGGAAGGTAAGGAATGAACTCAACTGATTATGGATGACTATCATATGGTGTTGCGGCAGCACGGAAATAAAATACGAAAGATGGAACGGCTGCACAGAGGTCTCGAAAAGAGTGGATATGGAAGATCTAAGCAGACTAGAGCACCTAGGAGGGTACTAGGGTGCCCCGGGGTGCCCTAGTATGGCAGAATATGTGCCCTGGTCTCTAAAAAATCTCGAACCTCGGTTCTTTCGGGTCGAAGATGCTTTATAACCTTCGCCGCATGTCGCATCATATTCGCTGAACTACTTTGAATGTGCCGAATATAACAATATGAAATTAAAGACCTGCAATAGACAAGAGAAGTATAAAAACCCTAAAAAAAAAAGATGCAAATGAATTGGACTTACCTCAGCTACCACAATAATGGGCTTACTAAACTAAGTGTTGCACTACATTTCGGACCCAAATGTAGTTCGGTGTGTGTGTGTGTGTGTGTGTGTGTGTGTGTGTGTGTGTGTGTGTGTGTGCATGTCGTGCCCTAGGTGCTCTTGTGTCAGTCACACTTTGTGAAGTAGCGAGCAATAACTAAATGTAGAAAATGTAATAGTATGTGTGTATGGAATAGAATAAAATCCCTCCCCCTATGAAGTGTGTGTTGATGCATATCTCCTAACCTTGATGCATGGAACTATGTGGATACAAGTGATGCAATGGGTGCAAGTCTAGATGGATTGGTAGTAGTAACTGATGTTAGGACCCTCATTATAGTCTCATAACTTTATATTTATAGGGTTCTCTTACTCTAATTTTTACAATTAATCCCGACATGGCCGACTCGGAAAAAGGTAAGGATGAAAAGTGGCTAGAAGAGGCCCCAAAAGAGGCAAGAAAGTAAAACAAGAATCGAGGCGCCCCAAGTGGGACCAAGGTGCCCCATGTCGCCCAAGATAGGCTTGGGCTCCCGGTTTAGACTAAAATGACATAAAAGTGCCAAAAAAACTGTGCATGTATGTAAAAATGTGTGGGAAGGACGACATAAAAAGTAAAACAAGATGGCCAAAAGGTGGTATTAATTAGTACTTTCTTTACTTAAGAACCTTCTAAATATTAGTATGAGACCGGGCTAAACAATGCTTAAATTGCATGATTTTGTGACTACACTTTAACTATGATATTTGAATGTGTTTGCACCCCAAGGATGATTTCCTATCATATATACATGGTGCACATAATCTTCTTTTCTTGAGTTATGGAATTCAAAAGTTCATCCCATAAATCAAAATGGTTCACGATATTCAAGTTGTTTTTATCTCCAATATCTAGTCTACATTTCTACTCTCAAGGGCATGACCTCCACTTCCTCATCAAGATGACACATGATGTGCCCAAATTATATTCATATGCCTCGGTCTCATCGTGAGACATTCAATTAGATTAAGATTCAACAAGTATTCGAGGAACATTCTAACTAGTTCCAACATAATCTAGTGCAATAAGTCCTATCTTATCTTTTCTATATTTCAACAATTTATTGATTATGGATTTATATTTATGAAAAAAATTACTTACACATATTTCTATATGTTTGCACGATCACAATTTTCTAGAAAGAGGAGTACATATGATTTGTCTTTGAATTTCAAGCAGCATGATTTCGTTTGGTTTATAGGTCACAAGAGTTAGAATATGTAAAAATGGTAACCTCTTCCCTATTTTTTATGTTAAAATCATTATTATATAGGCAATGACTTGAAAAACACTCAATATAAGGTGAGGTGACTACAAAAAGTCTCAAGTAATGCTTATTTTTATTTACTTTGATATGTATGTGCACACAAACACATAAAAGTAGGGAATTATTTAGACAACTAATTTTGGTACAGATTAGTTAATTTCTTTAATGACCGTAAATTCGTGTATTCATCAATCATTTGCTCAATTTAGGCTCTTATTGGACTGCATTCCTTATGTTGTTCAAACTTCCTACTTAATTGTATGGTCCGTTGCAAATCTATCATCCATTTTCCAACTTTATATTATTTTTTTTTGACCCCAAGATATTCTAGAAAATGATTATTTATTTCCTTTATATAGTCCTTGGTGCTCTCGAAGTCAAAAACAAATTTCCAGCTTTTCTTTTCATTCAATTAGTTTTGTAGAGATTAGACCATTTTCATACCCCCAAAAATGGTCACGCCTTTATGAATGTGATCATTTAATTTTTTGGTCTCTTTTGATCACAAACTTGGTTTCCTTTAGTTTTATACATTTTCTTGTCGTTTCACACCTATTATGTGTCGTTTAGTGCACCAATATGGTCCTAATTTGAATCCAATAAGCTTTAAGTACACTGCACAAGTGTTTTTCAAACAAGGGATCGAAAAGAAAAAAATTAGTCGAAGAGTGGCACTTGAAGTTATTAAGATCATAATCAATTCTATTTATAAAGTATCGTGGTGCCAAAATTTGAATGCAAGCATTTAGATATTCATTCTAACCTATCCTATTTATTGTACACTAGAAAGATAAGGGTAGGACACTTGCATACATCAAATTGACGATTGACTTACATTGTGGATTGATTGTATATCAAATCATGAGGGGTCCGATAATAATGGAGAGATAACATACAAATCCATTATCATCCCTTATTTTTTTGGGTTTTGTAAGGACCTCAAAGTGCGATAAAGGTTTGGAAAAAGGAAATCAACTTTTCTAGTGATTTATAAAAAATATAAAAAAAAAAAATAAAATTTTGCATATACAAATATATTTTCATACCCCACAAATCTAGTCGGACATCCACACAAATAGTCAAAAATTTATGATATGATTTCATTAAAATTTAATCATCTTACCTTTTGGATATGATGTGTTTCCTCTCATAATCATAACTTTTAATTTCACGAAATTCAGCATATTTATATCTTTCCAAATAATTTAATTATTTTATAATTTACCACATTTTTAACAATTGCAATACATTAGGATTGTTTTAGTACATATGAATTTATAATAATTGATATATTGGGGAGAAATGGGCTTCAAATTAATCAATTATTATTATGAACTGGGAGATAATCATTAGACATGGGCATTAAAAAACATGTTTAGATAAAGAGACAAAACATATTTAAAAAATAAACGAAAATATAGATGTTGACTTACAGTTATGGAAACTTTCAAATGTGTGGAGTCGATTTGATGACCATATCCATATACTTTTGGGCTTTGAAAATCTTGCTTTTCATTTCCAAAATTAATCACAAATTGTGGGAAACTATTCTCCTTTGTTGGAAACCTAACATAGTTGGGGGTTAGGAGTCCATCAAAGCATGACCTTGGACCTCACAACCTTAAGAATACACGCGAAATAATACTCGTGCTTAAAAAAAAAAAAAAAAAAAACATGCATCAACAAAAAGATCAGTAAAAACAATTCAGAACACTAACATAACTTAAGAATATCTTATAATTTAGAGAAACAATAGCACTAAATATTCTACATAACATATGGACACGATAAATTCTCCATCAACAACCTCCCAACCATATAATAAGACTTTAGTGCTCAATATGATGATCATCTACCACTTACTAACTCCTATATATACCCTATTATACTATGTAAAGCACCAAGGCTGACCTACTAAGCATATGAAAGCATAAATAAATATGATATGACATGTAAGGAGATGAGGTTAGCCACATGTTGGCTATACTTATCCAAAGGTATGACTAAGGACTAAGGGTGTAGCAAAAATGTGATAAGTCTATCCTCTAAAGTTAGCACTACACAAATGAGTATACCACTAGTATCACACTCCACCTAAAATAATTTTACAAAACTAGGTAATGACAATACTATTTTCCGAAAGAAGAAGTACAAAACTTGACTAAGCAAAAAGGCAAAAGGAAGAGGGAGGAGGATTTTGATCTTGACAATACACAAATTGAGGATATCTATAAAAAGTTAAACTCCCTGGATAGCCGTCTGGGAAAGCTAAGGATCGCCATGATCACAACATGGCAATTTTTAATGCAATTGGTGACTTCCTTGAACAACATGTACACAATGTCTCTGTTCTTAGTGGGATCCCGGAAACTCTGTGGGGTACGGATAAAGAAAGAAGTCAGACCATTAAAAGCTGGATGCCAAGGACCCCACTCACATGACGGCATTGGCCTTGTTTACCTCTTTGCAAACTGTCAAATCCAGAATCAACAGAGCTACCAAGAAGTAGGGATGCTCTTCGTTGCAGATGCTGACTTCCTTTGTGTTTTTGTTGTTTTGGTGTTGTTTTTGGCTTCTTTGTTGCAGCGTTCGATCTGTTTTGTTGTTATGTTGTAACTCTTTTTTGGTTACCTGTGGATTCAATGCCTATTCTAGATTCTGATCCTTCTGTTTTGTGGAACTTCTTAGTTTATTATCCGGCTTTTAGGCCTTCGTTGTAATCAGGGTATAGTCCCTTCAAAACTATTTACCAATAATTAAAAAAACAATACTATTTTCTATGTTATTCTTCTCTTCAATTTCACAAAACTCTATTGTGTTCTTGTGCTCTAGATGAAATTATTCCTATCCCCTCTCATGACATATGGAATTAATGTGCACTCGTCACTGAAGTTCCCGATGAACATGTGGTAAAAGCCAACCAACCCATGAAAAATGCAAGTTTTAGAAGGACTCCTCAATGACGGTGAATCCACAATTGTGTGTACCTTGTTAGGATCCATCTTTAATCTTTCTTATAGAAATCACAAATCCCACTACACAAATTCCTCCCGTATGAAATTTCATTTCTTGAAATTAATCAAGTTTCTTCCTATAATCTTAGTAACACTTACATGATATGTAATAGATGATCTTCGCACCTCCTACTAAAATTTATATTATCATCTAAGTACATGATCAAAAACTTTCCTAAAAATGGTGTTAGGACTTGATTCTTCATGTAGACACTAGAAAACGCACCTTTCGCATAAGGTCTTCTAAGCTAAAAAAACCAAAAATATTGTGAAACAATGATAATCCCTAAAAATAAAATATTCCCACAAAAGATCTAAATAGTGAAAAAAGGTTTATTTAAGACATGTCACCCTCATTTACTCATCCTTACCCACTCACATTTAATTTTATCCTCTCCACCTTAGACCCATTTGTATCCGCAATGCATAATGGACCCTTATCATCTCACCTCTCTATGCACATTACACCCATATCCAAACTAATACTACATGCAACCTAAAACTATAAAATCACATTCACCCCTCCATTCATCCCTCTTTTTTTTTTTACAATTTTGACTATTGTTTGCACATGTGTTGTTTGCAAGCTTTCTTGAAGGAGAAAGGAAGACATCTTGGTCACTTGAAACTTGTTGCATAGTCAAATTTTAAATTTTCAACAATGTTTTCAATTGCACCTACGATTGGCTTGCAAGTGCTCTATGAATTTCAACAATTGTGATTGTGAACATGAAAAGCTTCAAATTAGCCAACACAACATCAACAACCAACAATCATCCATAATAAAACCTTGCACTGAGCTTGATCCCGACAGCCCCCAAGAAATTATATCACTTCATTTTTTTCATTTATAAATTACACGCTTACATGTTCATATTTCAACCTTGAAAAGGTTAGGGAGTTGAATGAGGTAGGTTCTCTGAAAACTAAAATAAAATAATATTTTTATGCATATTTTCATGTAAATTTAGATTCGAGATCTTGGAATTTTTAGCTCACTTTATTCAATGAAAGAACATATAATTGTCCCTCACACATCTAATGGCGACAACACAAGACCATTTTATTTAGTTGCATTTTATTTTTCATTTGATATCATGTTATCTAACACATCTTGTAGGGTGATCCAAATCTAGGCATACGTTTTAGCAACTATGATTCAACCATTTTGATTATGGGTTAAGTTATTTCATTTTTGAATCTAACTATGTTTTTCATTATTATTTTATATTCCTTTCTATTTGTTCATTATTTTTTCTAACACTTATTGTTGTAGACATTACATTTGTCCGTGTAGATTTTCTAAAAATACAAAGAAACTACTTGCAGGACATTCCCAGTGCGACTATATTACAATTTTCTTTAAAATAATGCTAACAATCTACTTACATGGTAGTTACAAAATCTACTATTTTGTGATTTTGTGATCCATAAGCTAGGTGGATATTCCACACTAGGCTTCACCAACATGGACCTTGTGATTCCTAGCTTACAAAGAGATTGTAAAATAACTCATTTGTATACAAAACAGAGCTATGAAGAGTTGTAAATGAATGTGCACAATATTAAACACACATATATGAGAAGTATGAAAAGTTACAAACCCATGTGAACACAATTTTTATCCTGAGAAACCCAAAATGGAGAAAATTCTAGTGGGTGAGGTAATTGCACTCCCCTTTCACTATGTAATTCACTCAAATGTATAAAATAATGCCATTAATGGCCTTCATGAAGTTTATTTTCCACTCTCTCTCACTAAAAATTACACAACAAAATGCTTAACACCTTTCCAGCATTTTATAACAATAACCCATAAGAAAAATCCTCATTACTAGGAAAATCACTAACTCTATTGGACTAAGACTTTAACTTTCTTATCAATAGTAATGGGATTCCAACTCCATAACTCCTCTTACATTCTTTCATGATAACTGGCACATAAAAACTTATAAAGATGTCCCTTCCATTAGAAACTACCAAAAATACTTTTTGGAGTTGAAACATTCTCATCCATTATGTTCCATGTGTTCCACTTTGTCACATATATAAAACTCGCCACCTTTTGTAGTTCAATGGTTGGAAAACTACCTCCTTGTGCATACCAATGGTTGTAAAACCACTACAGCAGCTTCAAAACTAACATGGTACTTTCTTAACCATCGCGGAAGTTATGAAACCTCCATGGTAGTTTCTTAACCATCGCTGAAGTTATGAAACCTCCATGGTAGTTGTATAACCACCACTCTATTTTTAGGGAGGTATTATAACAAAAATGTCCTAAATATTCCAAAGGCCACAATGTTTGCATAGAAATTCAAAATTAGGTGCCATTTTTTGAAATTTTCTATTTTTCATATAAGAATCCAAATATGTCATTAAAAATATAGGTTATGTTGTGGTTTTACGATAAATTTCCTTTTATAAGTGTTTACAATGTGATTTACATGAATTAGGCATATATCATATCTAATTTTGAATCATACCTCCCCAATTTGAGGCTTTTAAGTCCTTAAAAGCTTTAGGAACTGACTAAGTGAGGAAATTTCCTCCCCACATCTCTGCCCTCTCTTAGAGGTGCATCTTGTGAACTCCAACATTCGCCTCTTTTCTCCATCTTATGAATTTGATTTCCTTCCATCAAAGAAGGTTGAATACTGCAACCAAATAGAAAACACTTAGGAATTATTTTTCCCCTTATTAGTAGATCTATCATATAACAATTTATACCAAAGAATCCCCTAGCTTTCAAAAGGAGAAAATACATCTTTCCACTAGTATTCAACAACTTGTTACCTTGAGATGAAATTATCAAGGAGATCTAATATTTCCTTCATAGAAATGGATGATTTAGATCTTTCATCCTTGACCAAAAATATTGATTTTACCTCTATATGAAGATTATGTCAAGCTCATACATGTAGGGGCTTCCAAATACTATACCAAAAACATCCATAGGTACTACATCCACAACAACATTGTCAATGAAATGTTCATTTATAGAAAACTTGACATTACATTTCTTAGAAACCTTAATCTCTGCTCCTTGTTTCACCCAACCTAATGTATAAGGATTAGGATGATTTTCCACTTCCAACCCAAGTCTATCTACCAACTCTCTACTAATTAATTTTTTTTGAGAAGATGAGTCAAAAATAACATCTACCTTTGTCTTCTTAATCTGAAATTTGATATGGAAAATATTAGAAAGATCACTTTTTGTGGAGAAAACTTATCATTATAAGTTCCTAAACAAACATTCCTTTGAAGATAGTGAAACAATTTCTCTCTTCTCCATCTTGGCTACACCCATCCTCTTTTTATAGAACTAAGGCCATAATTCTTCTCTTCCTCTTTGTTACTAAAAGGATGCGATTTTGGATGAAACTTCCAACAAGTCTCCTTGTATGATCATTCACATCACAATGCCCACAATTCTTTACACATTCTTTATTATAAATATAAGTAGCATTCAACTCACCTTCCTTATCATCATCTGAAGAGGGAGATGAACCCTTGTCCTCATCCATCTCAAGATAATGATCTTGAGAACAAGCCTCATCAAGATCCTTAGGCTTAGTTAGTAACACCTCCTCCTCAAGTGACTATGCAATCCCCCAACATACTTCATTAAGATGTCACAATCAAAGGTGTCTTGTCCCATTTGCACCAAAGATCTTCCAAAACATGTTGGTTTAATCCTTCACACTTTGCCCTTATTCTTGACTAATATATTTCAGAACACTAGACATTTCATCTTCATAACATATTAGGATAGAATTTTTTCTTAACCAAAACTTTAAATTCCTCCCATTTAATAAGGATTGGTAGCTTCTTCATAACCAAATAATGAACATAACTCTCAAACCAAAGGCATGTTTAGGTAACTAAAACTCTTGCAAATGAGATTCTTTTAAACTTTTTCATTTGATGTAACCCAAATTATACCTCAAGCCAAGGTAACCATCTCTCTAGCCTCTCCACGCATACCTCTATGTCAAATGACTAAATTTCCATCTTTACCTCAACCTTGAATGGAGGTGGATCTTGGTTAGCATGGGGTGGTTCTTTGATCCTCTCACGTTTGGGAGCATCCTCCTTATTTTTTTCTAGTGCCTTCATCAAAACACCAAGATTAAACATGGTATTCTTTATGGTGCACTCTAACCCATCCAACTTCTTCAATGAAAACTATTTCAACACCCTCCTTCAACTTGAAGAATTGTTCTTCATCTGTATGGTTCTCCTCATCATAAAGGTGTTCCATACTTCTCACTTATTTCTTCCACTTCTTGGTGGAGATATCTTCTTGCAAGGGAGCCAAGTCACCCTTCCCATAAGAACTTGCTTCTTGGGCATAAAACTACAACACAAGTCACCAAACCAAAATGAGAAAAAAATAACCCAAATTTATAGAAAGTGTTAGAAAACCTTTTACGAAGAAAGAAAAACTAGATCTCAAACCAATTTGATCCACAAACTAGATGGATATTCCATACTAGGCTTCACTAACATAGACTTTGTGATGTATAAATTACAAGGAGGGTGTGAAATAACTCATTTATATATAAAACAAAGATATAAAGAGATATAAATTAATGTGCACAATATTAAACACACTATAAGAGAAGTATGAAATGTTACAAACCCATGCAAAGATAATATTTATCCTAGAGAAACCCAAAAAGGAAATTGCACTCTTCTTTCACTATGTGATTCACTCAAATGTACAAAATACTACCATTAATGGCCTTCATGGAATTTATATTTCACTCTAATTCTCTAAAACTTGCACAACAAAATGCTTAACACTTTTCCAACACTTCTCTAACAACAACCTACAAAAGCAATCCCTTGATAAAGACTCAAACTTTCATATCAACAACAATGGGATTACAATTCCATAACTCCTCTTAAATTATTTCATGATAAGTGACACCCAAAAAGACTTGTAAAGATGCCCCTTGCCATGAAAAACTACCAAGAAACCATTTTGGATTTGAAACATTCTCATCGATTGCATTATAGGTGTTTTACTTTGTCACGTGACAAAACCACCACTTTGTGTAGTTCGATAGTTTTTAAACTACTTCCTTGTGCATAATGGCGGTTTTTAAACCATAACAACAATTTTGAAACCTCCATGGTGGTTTCATAACTACCACTCTATTTTTAGGGGTGGTTTTGTAACAAAAAAATGTCCTCAATCTTTCATAGGCCATATTGTTTGCATACAGACTCAAAATCAGGTGCTATTTTATTCGAAGTGTATAATTTTTTAGATAGGAATGCAAATATGTCATAAAAATATAGGTTATATTATGGATCTACATTAAATTTCCTTTTAAATTTATTTACAATGTGAATTGCATGAGTCAAGAATATATCATATCCAATTTTGGATCATTTTGTTTTTGATTAATTTAAAAAAGGAAAAAAATGTTTTCTATTTTTCACATATATAGATCACATGCCACTTATGCTCTTCTCTCGCACCTTGGGATGATCTTTGGAATCAGAAATGGATTCATTTTTTTCACTTTTCTATTATGCACAACAAAAGGCTTGCCTCATAATGGTGTTTGATATTTATAAAGCCTTTTGTCACGCTTATAGGTGGACCCATTATGATTGACCTACTATATTTTCTTCCTAACACACCAAAATAGTGGCATTTGTGACATCATCCCTATAAATAGTTGTGGAGTTATAAGGAAACAAATACACATCCATTCCCCATTTCCCACCATCATTGGTTATTAGGTATAAAACCCAAACGGGTGGAAGACCATCGGGTTATGTATGAGGGATTACATTTGAATGGGATTATATTAATATGACAAATCATTTTCACATACCATTTATGGTATATCTAAAGGTGCATCTTTTTGGAGTGATAATATCTATTTCATCTCGTGTCATAATGTGTTTGCATATGCATTTGAAAACAAAAAAAATCTAAAAACCAACACCCTCCCAAAACACACTTTTCAGCCACATTCAATAGGTTTTCGGTCGCATCTACTATTACCCCTAACATTTGACATAGTTTCCCTAAATTTATGTACTATCTACACATATTTTTCGTATTCAAAATTTTCCTAGACCCGGATGCGATACCACACTACCCTACGATATTTCATACATTTTTGCCATTTTTTTATTTCTGTCATCCTACACACTTTATCCATCTATATTTTACATAGGCTCAGTCATATGTGTGAATGTATCATATCTACTCAACACCATTTTCTAGGTTCTATTATCCATTTAATCTCTAGTATATCCCTTGTGCTATCTAGTCCCCCTCTATCCGTGCACAATTCCTTACACTATCTACTCCCATTTGTGTGCTCTTCACCCTTACTCTCTCTAGTCCGCTTGGTCCACACTCTCCCTAACACTCTCTCGATCCCCTTTCACTCTTTTTCCATACACCTATATCACATATTCTTCTACACCTTATTTTTTTCTCCCCCACATTTCATCCTAGTTGCAAGTGCAACCTTCTTGAAAATGCCTCATAACATCTGCCCTTTCCAACTTATATAAATCCTTTCCTCCTATGTTATTACCTTTATTCCTACTACTTATATTCCTCCATCCACACTCCTTTCTAGTCATAGCCACACCTGATTTATAACCATGACCACCTTCTTACTCCTTGTATCTCCCTCCCCACTCTACACCACTTCCACTCTTCCTTCCCGCCCCGACACCACACCATGTCCCAAGAAGGAGACTACTGCAACCAAACCACCTACCATTTTCACAATCCCTTTCACCCTACTACTCCTCTCCTACTCTTACAGCTTACCTTTTACTCGCCCCTCCCCTCACTTCATGATTACACCTATGTCTAGGATTCAAACCCTTTCCTATCAGTATTAACCTCTCCCCACTCCCTAACATTTCTTTAAAATCCACGCTCACTCTTCCCCTCCACCACTCCACTCAACTTGCACACAACTTCTTCCAACTACCCACCACTTCCTCTACCCCAAAAAAATCAACCCACATCCTCCTTCCCCGTGCATTTTTCATGTCAGTCACACTCATAATCAACCTTATCTCCCTTAAAAACTAAACCAAACAAAAGTAACGCAACCCACTCAATCATATACGTGATATGGTTAGAATCCCCTCCCTTGTTTAAAGGTTACACAATCCTCTTGCATACATGATGATGCACTCCTCTTTCATACCTTCCCACTATCTCTCATTATCCAAGCACTTGAATACTATTCATGTCTTCCAAAACATATAATTTACACTTTCACACAACTTTTTGACATGTTCTTATCTCACTTGTCCATCCATATTGCACCCAAAGAAACTTTGGATAACCTTCAAATGCTTCAATAAGATCTTAATGAGTCTATTCTTGAATTTTTCGCATGTTGCCACATGTTCATTCACCACCTCTCAATTCCAATTCCACAATTATATATCATTGGCCACCTTTCCAAAAGTTACATCCCTCACATCTCATATCACTTATAAATACATCCACTACACACATTCGATGGGGCCTTACACATGGAACAAAACATCAAGAATGTCCATTTTAGGAATCCTACTACCTTACCAAGCATTTCACTTTCTCCTCCACATCTTCTACCTTGACATTATCATGTTCACGATGTTTTCTAGCCAAATATATCACTACCTTCTACACCCACATCTTCACATTCATCACATTCTACTAAGGCTTGTCACTTCCTCCAACCCCATCACAAATTCACTCCATTGATTGAGTCACTTTATTATATTCTCCACAAGTTTCTTGATTCCAATATGATCACTTTCCCTACCACACTACCCCCACCATTATGGATAATCTCCCATAAAAGGTGTGACTGCTATCATAATAACATTCATTCTATTGACTCATGTACCTAACTCCATAATTTTATACAATAACTTTTGGACAAAGGTGACATTTTCATTGACCTTCCATCTCCTCCTACTCCACATTTTGACACCAATCTAATCATTTAATACTAATACTATTTCTTTTTCTTTTGTTGACTCATCATCCCCCACTATTACCCAATCATCATGCTCACCTAGTTTCTCCTCGTCTATATCATCCACTTCACAATCCACATCATCATGTTTTTCTATGTTGGAATCCACATTATCATGACACCCTAGTATTTCATCATCTACATCATCATGTGCTTCTTCTTTCAATGTAGTCTCATCATCATCTTCCCTGAAGTACTTCTCCACATTTTCAACACATCCCTCCACAGATGTCGCCATTTAGGTTCTCATGCTCTAGTTATCTCTTCCATGTCCCTTACTTCATCACTCTAGTTGGTTATCTATAAAATTCTTATCATACACCCAATTACCACATCTATATTGCAATTTTAGTCACATATCGTGTGACTCATTACCTCACCAAATTTGGAGTGCTCTTCCACACACATAATATTTCCTCCTCCATTACTAATTTAGGAAACCTTATTCCTTATTTCATGCCCATTACATCCTATATCATCTCTTGTGCTCATTCACCCTCCTATTTCATCTATTCCTGTCATTTATATCCACTCACTATTTCATATCTTCCTCACAAATCAGCTCCAATTTCTCTCTTTCTAATTCACCTCTCTTAGATAATTATTGTGCATGCACCTACTTGCCTCTATCATTACTCATTTAGGTTCCCTTATTGTTAATAGATCCTAATTTTCTCACATCATCTATCATGACTACACAACCATTTTTTCTTCCGCATTTTCATTATAATTCTATTCCACATCTAGTTACACTTTCACATCATTTCAATTCTCTTCCATATTCTCATATACTTGACATCAAATCTTACATAACCCCTCTTATTACATGCAATCATCCTCTTATCAAACTCATTCATCACAATACCACATGCTTGGCTCTCACGCTTCCTTTAGACATTAATATTTTCTCTACACCATGTCCCTCCGATGTCATCAAAAGAAAAATTATTCCTCTCGCTTAGTGGTCTACCATGGATCTATTTTCATTTCATCCTCCACTCAACACTATCATATATTCACCACACTTAACATCTATCTTATTTTCTTCATCTCCACAATCAAGTTGTCCACTCATTGTCATCCTTTTTTCTTCGACTTGACAATATTTATTCACTCTTCATCCATATCATTCAATCAAATCTAATTGTATACCTCATCTACTACCTTATTTTATACATGATGTCCATCATTCATCTAGTCCCTATAAGGACTAGGGGACTTTCACTCATCTTCACTTCTACGATTTGCATGCACCGTACATTAAACTTATCTTCACCTAGCCTACATTTGAATCACATATTAATTCTCCCCACATCCTTCAATATCATCACTTACACAAACCCAACCACACATATTCACACATAGATCAAAATCATTCAAACATCACAAAAAAATCCAAAATTACAATAAAACAATGCTTATTCATGGAAGTTATTCTAAAATTTATCCATCCATTCATATTACATTCCAATTCTCAGTTCACAACTAGATACCTCACTTATGGTTCATTCACATCCCAAATCATGGTTTGTTGTTCACATTTTTTTAATGAACTATTATTTATATTTTCATCACATTTTGTGAGTCAATAGTTTTTGATACAATTTCTTGACGTTGGTCTCTCACAACTTGGTAAATTAAGAATGAATGTCCTTATAGACATCCATGCACACACACACTTAACAACTTGACATGAAGACCTCAAGGCATTATCTATTGATGCTCACCAATTTCGTCTCCACCATCAAGCCACTAGTGGTTCTAAAACCCTGCAAAATGAGAGAGATGAATATCATGTCAAAAAAATCCAAAAATCAAATGCAAAGTAATAAAATCCATTAAAAATAATATCAACAACCTCTCTCTCAAGGGTCTTTCCAATATCTCTACTAGGGATATGGATTTCTGCTAAGTAGAGTGATGTTGGAAATAGAATCAAATGTATCTCTGTTGGGGCTATAGATGAATAACTTGAAAAAATTAATGCAAGGCTTATAATTTCCTTCCATTCCATCTATCACCAATCACCTATTTCACTCACACCTACACATTGGATTTTATTTCCATTACTATCTTATCGATATTCACTTTAAGTATCAATTAAATTTCATGTACACATAATGGATCTCAATGAGACATAGGATTAGATGTCGCCTAGTGATATTTAGGCCTTGTTTAAGCTCTTTTTAATTAACTCATTGTCTTATGATATTGACTTTCAGTTCATCATGGGAATTCCAAAACTCTTGTTTTAAACCTTATCTATGCATTTGCACAACCATTTTCATACACCTACATATCTATTACAATACGTCATTACAACCATGTCATTTACACACTTGGATTCCACCTTGTTTGTATTGAACATGTTTGGGAATTTTTTTCCTTCTACACAATTTTGTATAGCCAACATTTCTCATGTCATTGACCTTGTAATCTTCTCTCATCATTTATGGGTTGGGGAAACATTTCTCACAAGATCTCTAGCTTGAATCTAATATTGTACATATCACACATCACTTTTATGATTTCACATGGCTAGGGAAACATTTTCCACGCATCTCATCATCATGCATTTTTCCATGGTTCACTTTTCTATCATTTATAAACTTGCACTTTTGTCCCATGTTATAGTGGTGAAAATTGGATCCAAAAACTATCACTTGAGGCAGAATATCATATAAAACCCTTATCATCTATCTCATGTGTTGAACACACAAGCAATGAGAGGAGGGGTGAATCAAATAAGTCTTAAAATATGTGAAAATTGAGTTCAATTATCAACATAACATTCTTTCATCATTATTTTCAAAAATGAACTGAATAAAGCATGTAATCATAGAGATAGAAAGAACAAACATATGAGGAAACAAGAGTTAAGGTGGGAAACCCAATAAGGGAGAAAAGCCACTGAAATTATAGCACTATCAATAATAAATTTCCTATAAAAATGTAGACACTTAAAATTGGTTACCCAATTTAGTGTCCCTTCTCATCCGTTTACTTGCCTAGGTAACCTGGGGCACGTTTACGTCACCAACTATCCCCTTGGGATAGTTTTCCAATTTGTGATTTAATCACTTACTCTAAATTTAATTCATCACATCACATCTTACCCATGAGTAATTAAATATTAAATATTTAATTACGCTTCTTCCCATGCATCTTAATCACTTATCTACCCCAAATTTATTCTATCTATGCATCACATCCATTTTTAATCTTCCCTAAGCGGGATATTTCCCGTGGTCGGGATAGGTCTTGTCTTTCTCGAATCGATCATTTTTAGCCATCTCGGGAGTCTTCTCCGCGATCGGCGCCGACCCATATGGTCGGCGCCGATTTTCTAGGAGCGGCGCCGATTATAAAAGCAAGCCCAGAACTCAGTTCTAGGGACCGAAGAAGAGATTACGAACGAGCGAAAAAGCGAGCAGAGAGCGAAAGATACAAAGTTGAGAGAAAGAGAGATCTTTTAGCATCAATTGTCTCAATTAGGGCAGATCCTGTCCTAATCAATCCCTGAGAGGAGCACCGTTACTCTGCCCGTATCATATCAACATCATACACCACCATCTATCATCTGGTGACTCTGTTCCAGCGTCTCTCCATCTTCGGCACATCTTGCAGACTACATTCACCTTCCAATCCCCGAATCTCATCACACGCCCCGATTGGTCGGGTCGCCTTGATTGACACTGATCTTATCCGGGCCAACGCCGATCGATCAGTCCCGATCGGCGACGCCGATCACATCAGTCGCCGCCGATTCTACCCAGTCGACGCCGATTTCACTGCAGACAGGTAAAAGGTCACAGGTAACACAAATCCAGCATTATTTCGCAGTTCCCTGTTTTCTGTACTTTCTGTCTGCTGTTCAGTTTCTGTTTTATTACTGCAATCAGAGAATCTAGTCTTTATTTACATCTTTTATCATATATGCTTCTTTTCTTTATTGAAAACGTGGACTGACATCCGCCAAGGAAGCTCATCGCTTCCCGGACCCGCTTCTCGGGCAGTCCACCCAAATATCTTCTAACGCCATCTTTTTCTGTCAAGCATCGGTGTTTTGCAGGTTACTCGGAGCTATTGTGCAAATTGCTCGTGTGCGCCCGTCTTGTCTACATCAGCTTCCTCATCCGTCTACATCTTCATCAGGTATCGATTTCATTGGAGTTTTTCAGGGTTTTTGTGTTTAGTTTGGTACATTAACTTGGACAGGTAACAAGCGCAAAATTCTTGATCTACATTCTGGCACGCCCGGTGGGACTTGAACCAAAGTCCCTTATTGGTAAGTTCATTTCTTTTCTAGTTTTGAACTTTGTTCCTTTTCTTCACTGATTTCTATCAGTCCTATTTGAGCATTTCTGTTCATCATTTCAATCTTGCTTTTTAGGCGAAATCATTATCTGGAAATTTTTCTATTTTCTTAAAATAGAAATTTTTCGTTTCACCATTATCTGGATATATCTTTCCGGATCTTGTTTGTTGTTTGCTTGATCTTTTCTTGCGGAGCACTTTGCTTGTTCGTGGGATTGTTCGAGGGGAAGAGCTCAACAACGCGCTTTTTGAAGTCCACACACCTTGGAGAGCTAAACCTACAGGTATTCCTCTTTTTCGGTGTTTTCTCCTTTTTAGGATTTCTTTGTTGGTTGTCTATCACATCCAAACACTTCAGTTTTTGGTGCTTAAAAAGAACTTAATCGCATTTGGGAAAGAACTTGTTTGACTTGTCTTCATCGAAATCAAACATTTCGTTTTAAGTGCTTAAAAAGAACCTTTTCTTTGTCATTGCTGCATGCTTTTTCATCTAGTTTTAATTAGGTTGGAGAATTGATCAAAATCGGTAGTGACACTATTTGATTTTTATTTTTCACCCTTGCACACAAAGCCAAAATCACTAGGTATAAAGCATTTAAACAAAACTCCTTCCCTGGCCTCGCCTACTTGGAAGTGATATCCAAGAGGAAGAGCCTACGCGTACTCGGCCGCGCTATAAATTCACGGAAGATTTTGGTATATATTGGCAAAGCACCCGACTCCCTTATCGCAGCGGTGTGTGAAGTGCGGGGGTAGGCCCCTATATCAAGCCACGTACCGGTCTTTTACTGAAGTGCCTTCGGGACTCCTCACCAAACATTACCCAAACCATCCTTAGTTTGGCTATCTGAGTAGTTCCTATTCTAAAAAGCCTTCCCTAACATTTTCTTTTCTTAAAAACATTAAAATTTAAAGGAGATAATCACTTGCGCTGCTTGAATTGTTTGTGCATTAGTTAGGACAATCTTCTTTCTTGCTTGCTTATGACGGTTATCACCCGGTCACAATCTAGGAAAATGGCCCAACAGGTTCCTTCTTCCTCCGAAATCACCACCAGCGTGGATGTTTCGGCACCCCTCCAATCTTCCTCGGGACCGCTGTTAGTTGGTTCCCCGTCATGGTCGTATAATCCCTTCTATCAAACCAAAGCGCCTCCATCACGTCCAGCTTCTCCTAGTCCATCAGAAATATCTTCTGACTCGGAGTCTATTCCTCGCGGGGATCCTGAATTTCAGGCTCTCCTTGATCGCAATCCGGTAGCCCTCATGGACTACCTAGTACACAAGTCCATTCGAATATCTGATCAAGGACCACCAATCCAACAAGTGTACGATTATCCTCGTGGTCCATCCCAGGCCTATGTAGAACAGTTTTCATCCTCTCTCCCGCCTCGAGCCACGGAAAAGGGGGAGGCTCTTGTGCCTCCTTTTTCTCTTCCACCAACCATGTTGACTAGTTCTCAAATTGCCTTACCTATTCCTAATACTGCAGTTACCTCAACTATTCCTCAACCTACCTTTGAGAGGTCTTCTGCCTTGGCGATAACGAGTGCGTCTGTGCACCCGCATATCGCTGTTAATTCATCTATGCCCTCTATTGTGTCTCAAGGTCAGTACCTCTTCATGAGCCAACCCCCTCCGGCTAGTCAGTTGGTTCCTACTTCTCGTCCTCCGGTCAATCTTTCTTCCAATATTCCAGCAACTGTGACCTTCGCCCATCCCCTAGTATCGGCACCCCTGGTACCAAATCCGGCGGTAGAAGGCCCCTTTCAGGTCTTGTTCCCCAACATGACCAATCAAGTCGGTACTCACGTTCCTCAATCTGTCCCTATCCAATCAACAAACATGGGAGTCCATCAATCACAGGCTCCATCCGTCTTCCAACCCTCATTTTCCCAATCCCTTATTATCTCACAGCCTGCCTATACGCAAGCTACCTCACAACAAATACCTCACCAGGCGTCACCCAAAACACCTGGTTATTCCTCTTACCATCCCACCAATCAACAGATCAATCCCCCATTGACACCTCAACAACATCCATCACTTGCTCCTTATGTAGGACATACCAATGTGCCTACTCCTCAATCTGATGTGGTTCAACTTCTCTTCAAGAAAATTGCAGACTTGGAAGCCTCCACCAAAGGAGCTCGTCCTTCATATTCCTTTGAAGAGGTGTGTAATGAACCCATTCACCCTTCAGTGGCTTTTAAGCCTTATCCTCCCCAATGGGAACTTCCAAAATTCTCAAAATTTCATAGTCGGGAAGACCCTCAACAACATCTGCGAGCATTCAAACATGCTTGCTACCTTATCGTCCAGGATCAGGAACTCATGCTCCGTACCTTTCCTATGTCTCTAGCGGGTCCCGCTTTGGACTGGTACAATAACATCCCTCAACATTCCTTATTTTCTTTCTCTCAATTGGCTCAGATGTTTGTTGAAAACTTTTCAATAAATATTGCCCATAAGATCTCAATTACAGATCTTTACAACATTCGCCAATTCGACGATGAGTCTATTGCAGACTTTGTCGCTCGTTGGAGAGGGATAATCAACCAATTGTCTTTCTCCCTTCCTCAATCCCAACAAATCGAGTTGTTCACCCGATCTTGTGCTAGTCACATTTCTTCCACGTTAAGGATCCAAACTTTTCACACCTTCGAAGAAGCCTTTACGATGGCACGCAAACTTGAATCTCGCGCCATTGAACAAGGGAAGTTAAAACTTCGCTCCAAATCTAAACCAGATTTCTCTCGCTTCACCAAACCAAATTCTTCCCTCTCTAAAGATAAGAATCAAGGGTCCACAAATGCTATCGTATTAAAAACATCAAGAACCGATAGTACTCCTAATCAACCACCACGAAGAGATTCCTCATCTTCTCGGAAAGGGGCTTCATCATCTCGATCCTTCGCTCCATTGGGGGAATCATATGCCTCTATCTTAGAAAAAATGTTGGAGGTTCGAATGATCGAGCTTCCCCCCATTAGGATATTGACGAAAGCCGAGAACGCCCATTCTCGTATAGGGAAAATGATTTCGTCATTATCACAGTAACCAAAGGTCATGACATCGAACGATGTCGACTTTCAAAAATCTTGTCCAAAATTCATTGACAAAGGCGAGCTCATTCTGGATAACCCAAATGCTCCCCCAAATCAAGCACTGGACGTTTTTAAACAACCTTTCCCCAATCATGCCCCAAATCATAATTCTTCGGAATCTCAACAACCAAACACCCACACTATCAATTTCATCTCTACCGAGGACTCTTCTTCAGAAACCAATCCATCTGCAAACACATCAATCGAATCAGATCCTCCTTCCTCTTCATCAATCACGGAATTCCAATATCTTCGATAGTCCACCTTTGAATATCCCTACGTTACTAAATACAAGCACGGAGTTATCTTTCTCCGCTCCTTTGTCTGACCTTCCATCTATACCCGAGACAAAGGTCATCCTCATCTCTGTCTCATCATCGACATTCTTTCAATGCTCGAGGCAATCACATCCCTCCGAGTTTCCACTACAGGACATCTACTTCCGTTGCTCCCATTCCCGCCGCAACTATGCCTTTGGTGAATGTACCTATCATCGTGCCAACTCCAACGGAAGCATCTTCAATTTTGACCCTTCCTATCTCTTTTCCTGCAGTAGTTTCACCCATGATTACTGCATCAGAAGTAGTCCCTTCGCTAGGAACTGCTTCGTCATCACCCCCTTCTTCCATCACCAATGTTACTTCACCTATTCAGGAAAAATCAAAAGAAGTAGCACCAACACCTGCACACTCGATTCCTCAACCTAAACCGCGACAACCAAAATCTAACACTACACCATCAGTACCATCCCACTTGCTTCCTCCGAAAAGGTTACAGTCACCTTATGCCGTGGAAGTTGTCACCATCCCTGAAAAGGAAAACCCATATTTCGAACCATCAAGACCCTTGGTGCTCTTCCACAAAAATCTCTCTCTACGCCTCATAAACGATTGGATTTGCCCACTGAGAAGGCGTCTTCTTCTACACATCCATCAAAGCCATCATCTTCTTCTTCATCAATACCCCTAAAAGTAGACTTACCTACCAAAAAGATGCCACCTCTTCTATCAAGATCCTCATCTTCATTACCAAAAACCAAAGCACCCTATATTCCTCCTATTACACCTACCTTGAGGACTTCTTCCTCATCTGAATCAATATTATCTAAATCATCCGTAAATCCGACTAAGCAATCCCCTTTGTCTCCAAAGACCGCAAAATCTGTCACATCTCCATCCTCCTCAAAATCTATCTTAGGGGCTCCCCCTCCACCAAAGTCAATCATGTCTCATTTACTCCCATCCCAAGCACCCAAGACTGCTCCTCCAAATGTCCAAACAAATAAGAGGATCCCTAATAAAACTGTTAAACCTAACATGCAAGTTCTTTTACCTCGGCAGTCGGTTAATGTAAAAGAACCATCTTCATCATCTCCATCCTCATCTTCGTCTACCGGATTCTACACCGAAATCCTTCATCAACTTATCCAATCTTCATCTATAACCCTTCCTCCGATTAAACCATATAACCCGAAAGGAGTGAAACCTGCTTGGTTTAACTCTGATTTGATTTGTGCCTACCACCGTACTCCGGGTCATGATACTGAGGGGTGTAAAGCTCTTCAAGCCGTTATCAAGAACCTTCTGGAAGAAAGTGACCTTTTGCTGGAGGAGGAGGAACAAGTACCTCCTGTCACCTTAGCCCCATCCAAACCTCAACCATCCACTCAGACCTCTAGTGGTTCCACGCCGCCTGATCTTCCACCTTCTCAAATTGACACAATCCATATCGCCACTAGAACCCAACACTATGATAACCCATCTTCATCTTCAGCATCTCGACCACGAGTTGTCATTTCTGCAGCCCCAAGGTGTTTCTCCTTTGTCATCACCCCACGACCCAAGGTCTCCATTCGTGCTCCACCTCGGGCTCAAGTTCCCGTATCTGTTGAGGAGAGTGTCATGAAGCAACTCACCCAAGCTCCGGTCAAAATGTCTCTTTTTGACCTCATCCAATCCTCTCCACAACATCGCCAGGCTCTAATCGATAATCTGCGTCGCATCGCAGTAAATTCCGATGAGCCCCAGCCCTTCGAGTTGGTTGTTGGGCTGAATGGTCCATCGACCGCCATTTCTTTTGAGGATTCAGAAATTCCTCATCTTCCTTCAGAGGATTTGGAGGCTCCCCTCTTCATCACAGTCCAAATCAATAACACTACCTTAAAACGTGTTATGATCGATAGTGGAGCTGCTCTCAACGTCATCTCCTCCCACACATTCGAACAACTTAAGTTACCTAAGAATGTGGTGTCACCTCCGCCTTTCGCCCTTCGATCATTTAACGATCAGCTAGCAGTCACTCTAGGAACTGTGGTCTTACCCATCCGAGTAGGTAAGAAGCTGCTCCATGAACTCTTCTATATTGTCGAAGGAAAATTCCACTATAACATGATCCTCGGACGCTCCTGGATTCGCGCAATGCATTGTGTCCCATCCACCCTCCATCGATGCCTAAAATATCAATATGAGGGCAAAATATACACCCATCCAGGAGATCCTTTTCCTTCTGCACAATGCGACATGACCATTAGGTCCGCCCCTTTAAAAGAAAATACATCTTCTCCAGATGGGGCCTCATCTTCTTCCATACCTGTAACCAAACTACCGGATTTACAAAATCTGGAAGAGACATTGCAAGCGTTTCTCACTAGGGAGCTTCCTCTCTTATCTTTCGATGCCCATCTCAAACCTAATGAGTATGGTAGACCGCATAAGCAACTCGAATATCAACCAGGTCTCGGTCGCATCGTCACCATTGGTCTGCCCAATCAACAGACCAATTTCATCTACGGTGGTCTTGATACGCCTCATCATCGCCCGGATTCTCCTCCTAGAGCCAAACCTTACCTAACAGGGTTTGATTATCTACAGAATCCCACGTTTGCAAAGACTTATCTACATCGATGTGCGTGGAAAGGTTTTGGCCTTGGAAAATATGAACAAGGTATACATGACCTCAAATCCATTCCTACTCTCATGCCACATCAGAAATTTGGTTTAGGGTTTAAACCCCTTTCAAAAGCCACCGTCACTATTCTTGATGAGCCTCTTCCTACTGAAGAACCACCTTCCCCCACTAAATCAGAAGCATCACTTGATGTGGACGATGACATTTCCATCCCACCTAACTTTTTTTTTTTTTGATCAATACCATTTCCTTAGGGCCGTTGGTCTATGAGACTAACAATCGGTCCGCTTCTATACCATTAATCTTCCCTGAAATAGTTGGAGACGACTCTCCTACTATCAATACTATCCACTGTGCGGATGATGATTCTGTCCTCACCTATCTAGGGGCAGAGGATTCATATCTTCCCAAGACTATTCCTTCTGACACGTCTACCCTTCTCAACGAAGCCACTATCGACCTTAATATAGGGACTTCTGAAGACCCTCGCATCATTAAGGTTGGCCAATCCCTTAATCCACAGGAATTAGGGGACTTTACCGCTTTTCTTTCCAAACATCGTCAAGCCTTTGCTTGGTCATATGAAGATATGCCAGGACTCGATCCCGATATTGTGGTCCACAATATCGTTACTCTTCCCAACATCAAACCAGTTAAGCAAAAATTGCGTAAAATGCACCCTAGAGTAGCCCTTCTTGTTAAAGAAGAATTACAACGCTTGCTCTCGGCTAGCTTCATCCAACCCATCGATTATCCGCAATGGGTGTCCAATGTAGTACCAGTAACTAAGGCTACTGGGAAAATTCGAATTTGTACCGACTTCCGGGATCTTAATCTTGCCTGTCCAAAGGATGATTTTCCTCTTCCTAATATCGACCAACTCGTAGATTTAACTGCGGGTCATGAGATGCTTTCTCTTATGGATGGTTTCTCCGGATATAATCAAATCCTCATCGCACCAGAAGACCAACATAAGACCTCCTTCATAACTCCTTGGGGGACCTTTTGCTATCGTGTCATGCCTTTTGGCCTTAAGAACGCAGGAGCAACCTATCAACGAGCAATGACATACATCTTCCATGACCTCTTACACAAAACTGTAGAGGATTATGTTGACGACCTCCTCGGCAAGTCCAAACGCCGTCAGGATCATCTTTTCATCCTTGCACCTCTCTTTGAGAGGCTTATCCGCTTTTGCCTTCGTCTAAATCCAGCTAAGTGCGTGTTTGGCGTTCTCACTGGTAAACTTTTAGGTTTTATCATTTCCATCAGGGGCATTGAAGTCGACCCCGCAAAAATAAAAGCTATCCTTGAGATGCCTCCCCTTCTAACTTAAAGCAACTCCGCAGTCTCCAAGGACGTCTTCAGTCAGTGCGTCGTTTTATCTCCCAATTGTCGGACCGTTGTCAACCTTTTCACCATCTTCTCCGTAAGAATGTTCATTTTGAATGGGATGAGCATTGCCAAAAGGCCTTTGACAATCTCAAAGCTTATCTTCTTTCTCCACCTGTGCTTACACCTCCACGCGAGGGGGAGCCTTTCTATCTTTATATCTCTGTGACTGACCATGCTCTGGGAGCCATGATCTCGCATCGGGACACTTGTGGTAAAGAACAAGCTGTCTATTACATCAGTCGCACCCTCCATGAGTATGAGACACGTTACTCCGAAGCTGAAAAACTATGTTGCGCTCTCTTCTTTGCAACTTCTAAGCTTCGTCATTATCTCCTTAATCATAAAACTTACATTGTCACAAGTGTCAATCCACTTAAGACAATCCATGCAAAACCTTATCACAATGATCGTATCACTCGTTGGCTCATGCTCATGACAGAATTTGACCTCGAGTTTATCCCGCAAAAGGCTATCAAGGGTCAGGTTATTGCAGATCAATTAGCTGATGCTCCTCTTCCGACACTCAAGACCCCCTTGCTCAATTCCCCGATGAATTTATCCAACAAATCGATTTTGGTCTATCTCCATTTAAAGTAAAGCTCTTCTTTGACGGATCCAAATGCCAGCAAGGGGGAGGTGCGGGTTTTGTGATGATTCCTCCTTGGGGTACGCCTATCCCAGTCGCACACAAATTAAACTTTGAATGCACCAATAATATGGCTGAGTACGAAGCTCTTGTCTTAGGTCTTCAAATGCCATTAATCTCGGCGCCGTCCATATTGACATCTTTGGTGATTCTCAACTCATCGTTAACCAAGTCACGGGTGTCTATCAATGCAAGAATGATATCCTTCTGAAATATCACGACATCATTCTTGCCCAACTCCAATCTTTCGATAACTTCACTATCCAAGCCATTCCTCGTACTGCAAATCGATTCGCGGATACCATGGCTTCTTTAGCCTCCCTTATCCCACCTTTTACCGAAGACTCGCGTCTTTATGTGGCTGTGCAACGATTGATCAACCATCTCATCTTGGGCAACTAACGTCAATCAATGCTGTCACAACCCATACTCAGGATGAGTGGTATCAACAGATAGTTGATTATCTATCTCATTCGGTCCTTCCTCCAGATTTGTCTCCCAATGGTAGAAGGTCTTTTGTCCAACGCGCCAACCGCTATACTATTCTAGGCGGCCTTCTTTACAAACGCGGCTTTGATGGTATTTTGCTTCGATGCCTCAAAACCCATGAATCATCTAAAGCTATTCAGGAGGTCCATGACGGTATTTGTGGTGGACATTTTAGTGGCTTAGCTGTAGCCAAGCGCATCTTACGTTTGGGATATTATTGGCCTTCTCTTAATCGAGATTGTTGTGAATACACCAAGAAGTGTGTCAAGTGTCAGCAACATTCCAATCTCACGCACATCCCTAGTCAGGCTTTGCAACCTGCGGCGGATTTGTGGCCTTTTTCGCAGTGGGGTCTTGATCTTATTGGTCTCATCAATCCTCGTTCTTCACAGCGTCATCATTCTATCATTACCGCCACTGAGTACTTTACTAAGTGGGTAGAAGCTATCCCCTTTCTTCAACAAAGGCTAAACCCATAGTTGATTTTGTCTATCAACACATCATTTGTCGCTTTGGCGTTCCACACAAGCTAATCACAGATAATGGTAAGTCTTTCAAGAACGCTGATTTGCAGAATCTCTGCAATGCTTTCAATATCAAGCTCAGTTTTTCTTCTCCATACTATCCTCAAGCTAATGGTCAAGCCGAAGCTTCCAATAAAACTTTGCGTAATATCCTCGCAAAGGTAACTAGTCGAGCTGGTAGGGATTGGCATCTACATATCCCTTTTGCTCTCTGGGCTTATCGGACTAGCATTCGTACTCCTACTGGTGCTACTCCCTTCTCTCTCGTCTATGGGTCTGAGGCTGTCCTTCCTTTGGAAGTCCAAATCCCATCTCTCCGTGTTTCTCTCAGAGAATTTGTCTCCGATGAGGATTATCGTCAAAATCGTCTAGCACAACTTGAACTATTAGATGAGCGGCGTCTTAACGCTCTTGATCATCATCAGGTCTATCTCGAGCGTGTCAAACGTGCTTATAACAAGCACTTGCAACATCGTGACTTCAAAATTGGTGATCTTGTTCTTAAGGAAAATCAAAATGTCACTACACTCGAAAGAAGTCAACGTGGTAAGTTTGCTCCCAACTGGATGGGCCCCTACATTATCACTCATAAATATGGGTCTGGGGCTTATCGTTTATCTTCCATGGATGGTATCCCTGAAGCGGAACCTCTTAATGCCTTGCATTTACGGCCCTTCTACTGTTAAAATCTATCTTATACAAATCTAGTCGCAACTCAGATCTTCCATCCGTCCTAATACCCAGGTCCATCTACTTTCGTGGTGATTTGAAATTGTGTGGTTCTCCGCCATTGCCTCGTTTACCTTAAAAATGAGTATCGCGGCTCTACTCATTGCACGTTTCTTTTGGATATGTTCCTCCTCATGGTAGGAATACCTTAATCACCACTTCATCTGTCCCAAGTACTTATCTTCATCGGATCTACTCGGGTCATGAGTGCATGTTCTTCTATGTTCTCTTCCCCTCCATTTGATCTATCTAGGTCTAAACTCAGCTTCTTCCAAAAAGTTTCCAAAAAAAAAAAAAAAAAAAGATGCTATCCAAAAGATAGACTGATCCCTTGAAGGACAGCTATCCATACATTATCAAGTGAATCAAAAAGAAAATAGACCATACCCTCGAAGGATGGCTATCATTAAAATTCACAATACAGACCGCTCCCTTGAAGGACGGCTGTTTCTCAAAGAAAAATTCAAGGCTTCTTGTAATTAATCGGCCTTCCAGTCAGTTTATAGCATCACTGAAAGACTTCCCGCATCGATCAGTCTTTCCATATGAAGCAAACTTCCGCATTGATCGGGCCTTGCCCATCTCACAAAGTCATGAAGTGAGATTTAGGACCTTTTGTCGATCATATGGAGAATCCTATTTCCCACTATGGACATGTATTCTCCCCTTGTAGGTTCCGACAAGATACTTACTTACTTTTCTTTCCGTTTCTATCCTAGATCTGGTTTGCATGACTAGTTAGTGTCGATTTATTTTAATCTTATGTAGGGCCTCAGATGCTTGGTCTTTTGGTTCCCTTCTGATTTTATCTATGGTCGGTTGGAAGTCCAACTTATCATTTTTCTTCTTCTCCGAGTATCTTCTCTTCTAAGTCACGGTTGTTTCCACTTTCATCTTTGGCTCTTGTAAGGAGTATTCCCCATTTCTTTGTCTTGCATCCTGTTAAATTGGCATTTCACATGTTAATTCAATCAAAATTTATCTTCTATCAAAATTCATCTTATCTATCAAAACTCCTATCTGTATTCATTTCTCCTTATAATTACATCCATATATCCAACACATTTATCTATCTATCCATCGTAATATCGAAAATACGTACATCTCGTGTACATGACATCTATTTATATCTAATCCATACATCAAGTACATCTGTATATCTATCCATCAAAATATTTAAAAGCTATGTCCATCCAAGATACATCACATCTATCTATCAAAATTAAATCAATCTATCTAATCACATCCATCTATCATCTATCCGTCTATATCTATCCAATCACATCTATTTTATCCACATTTCAATCTATCTAATCACATCTATTCCCATCATCCATCACCTATATCTCTCTAATCACATCTATTTTTCTATATCCATCTATCCATGCATACCAAAATCAAAAAGGCATGAAGTACAATCATATGACCAATAACATGATGAATCTATAGATATACATGTGTGTTTTTACAAAAATGGGTGGCTTCCAATCGAGCCATCTATACAATGCCTTCCAATCGAGGCTATATCACTATACAAATACACAATCTACCAAGTCTCTATATGGTGAAATCGTAAGCGTGGAGGACACTCGGGCCCCTCCACCCTCCTCTCGCACCCGGCTGTCCCTCCCGACCGCTGCCTATCGAGCTCGGCACTGCTGCCGGAGGTCTCGCCCACCTCGGTCCTCCCAAAGTGCTCCCTCCGCCCGAGGCTCCGCCAGTAGCCGTGCCACTCCTCTCCTCCTCGCCCGTGCACCGAGGCACATCTCGGGGTATGCTTTGCGCTAGAGCATCCTCATAATATCTCACCTCAGCAAGGAGAGACTGGTATGTGCTCAGGCTCACCATACCCGGTGCTAGTAAAGGTGTCTTTGGCCAAGGCCTGCTAGTGGTGCCCCACCTGAGAGCCGTGCCTGTGTCCTGCACTCATGTGGCACTAGTCTCTCCGTATTTGGCCCTAAGGGCCTCCTCAGGCCAAGGTAGCGATCCTCTGGCTGGATTGCTGTATCACGCCTCCCGGACGGCGGTGTCTCTCTCACAATCGTGGAATCTCTCTCTCTGCCAAGGCCCCGATCTCCTCCAGCAGCTACTCGATGCGTCAGACTTCGGCCGTGGCATGCTCTCCTCTAATCTGCCTAGTGTCGCAGCTATGTCCTCTCCTCATCGCATCTATGAGGGCGGGAGATGTCGTGGAAGCTCTGTGTTATACCACGCCGCATAGCCCTCATCCACCCCGCGTCATCATCACCGTCTCGTGGAGGGTGGAGCCTCTCTCAATGGATCTGCACGGGATCAAAATCGCAAATCTGCCTCTCTCGCTATCCCTTTATATGGCGTGTATGTGGCTGCATCTGTCTGTACTTAGACCAAACTGCCTCGCATCCGCATGAATGGGACTCGCCCCACATATCCGGTCTGCGACTCACGACCACTCGGCTCCGTCTCAATGCTATCAAGTGGGCATCCCGACCAACCCATATCGGAAATGCCCGATATGGTCTCCAAATAACTCGATCTCGGTGTAAGCGTCTCTCAAACGCTCTCGAGTACCACTCACCGATTGATCTACTCGTGTGTGTCTCCTGCGCCATGTCGCCCGCCATCTCCGAAATCCATAGTCCACACCCCCCACTGCTGCCGGCATCCACGGAAGCCCGGATGGCCTAATCACTGCTATGTGCTCATACGCCCAGCAATGGAGCACAAAGCTAACATCAATCCCTGTCCTCCGACCAGTGGTGTACATCCATAGCTCATAGTAAATCTGAGCTATCAGGGCATCAGCGAAGGCAAAAACCTGTCTGTACTGCAAGATGTCGCACACGCAGTCTAGCAGTAGCAATGGGAATCTCCCACCTCCTGAGTCTGGCAAGGCAAAATAAGATATAGCCATCTGAATCAGGGCTATCCGCCTGCTCCGAGGGCTATCCTGTCTGTACTGTGAGGCTATCCTCACTGCCCCAGATACTATCTCCGAGTCATCTGATCTGTCTCTGTACAATCGCACTGGGCCCTCTTCGCGCCGCTTCTGGGTGTGATCTCACCGGGTCCCTCCAGTGATCGATAATCGGAGGATCCTCAGTATATCCTCATGGGTGATAGTCATCTCACCTGCCCTAAACCAAAATGTGCACGTGTGGTGTCCCACCGCCGCACTAATGCCCGCATGAGCTCCACATCCCGTGGCACTCGCCTCGTAATATCTAAACCCCGAGCCCGCTAGCTCTAAATGCTGCCGCCACCAGACGGCCACATCGGAAGGATCGCTCCAATAACTCGTGGATGGCATCCTCATATGAAGAGCGCTCGTGCTCGCATCCACGACATCAAAAGCATAATCGGTCTCTCTGTTCTATAAATCACATCTTCCAAAACCATAACATCCAAAACAAGAAGGAAATGCTAAGCATCTTTCAATCGGCGCCGATTTGGTCAAATCGGCGTTGTTCATTCCATTCTGGCTCGGCGCCGACATTACCAATCGACGCCGATCCAAACCAATCGACGCTGATTATACTGCACTCTCGCCTCCCATACGCATGAAAAATCACACAAAAAAAAAATATAACGACAAAAGTGGGTTCAAGAATGACCACTTACCCCAGGTCGTGTCCTCCTGCGCTTCTGTCCGCTCCCAGAGGCTTCCATTGTGTTCAAATCAAAAATCTATCTCGTCCTCAATCAATCGCCACGCTTGCAAATAAATCGCTTACGCTTCCGCTTCGCATATTTATACGCGTCGATTGGTCGGGCGCCGATTTTGGGTCGACGCCGCTTGTTTTGGTCGGGCGCCATTATTTTGGTCGCCGCCGATTTTTAATGTCTGCTTGCCGTAGTGTTGATGCTTGGCTTACTTATCTATCTGATCATTGTGATGTGCTGAATTTTGCCTTTTGACGCATCTTTTAGATATCCTTGTCTATTTCGGGTTTGTTCCCTTTGCGTGGAGCACTCGTTTTTTGTTTGGCCGCTTAGAGTTACGCGGGCAGTCAGTAGGCACTAACGCCGCCTCGATTTATGGACCGCTAGTTGTCCCTACCAATGTGTCTCTCTTTAATGCTGGCTTTTTTTGCAGTTCTCCTTGCACTCATGGGTCTGTAGGCACTAACGTCGTCTCATGAGGAGACCGGCTAGTTTTCCCTACCAATGTGAGTTCCTTAGGTTGCTGCCCTTGTGTTTATTTTTATGCGCCCTCAATGATCAGTTCTACTCCAGCCTATCCGACTGGGGCATCCTGCATTTTTCATCTACCTCTTTCAAACTCGGGATCGTCTGTTCTATTATCCATCCCATCCCTAGTTTGAGGGGGATCACATCACCACAAATTCTTCTCTTCTTCCATCCCTTTGTTTTTGTCTCATAACCTTGCTTATCGCAAGTTACTTGACAAAAAGGGGCAAAATGTAGACACTTAAAATTGGTTACCCAATTTAGTGTCCCTTCTCATCCGTTTACTTGCCTAGGTAACCTGGGGCACGTTTACGTCACCAACTATCCCCTTGGGATAGTTTTCCAATTTGTGATTTAATCACTTACTCTAAATTTAATTCATCACATCACATCTTACCCATGAGTAATTAAATATTAAATATTTAATTACGCTTCTTCCCATGCATCTTAATCACTTATCTACCCCAAATTTATTCTATCTATGCATCACATCCATTTTTAATCTTCCCTAAAATGGGATATTTCCGTGTGCCGGATAGGTCTTGTCTTTCTCGAATCGATCATTTTTAGCCATCTCGAGTCTTCTCCGCGATCGGCGCCGACCCATATGGCCGGCGCCGATTTTCTAGGAGCGGCGCCGATTATAAAAGCAAGCCCAGAACTCAGTTCTAGGGACCGAAGAAGAGATTACACGAACGAGCGAAAAAGCGAACAGAGCGAAAGATACAAGCCGAGAGAAAGAGAGATCTTTTTAGCATCAATTGTCTCGCTTAGGGCAGATCCCGTCCTAATCAATCCTCGAGAGGAGCACCAGCATTACTCGCCCGTATCATATCAACATCATACACCACCATCTATCATCCGGTGACTCTGTTCCAGCGTCTCTCCATCTTCGGCACATCTTGCAGACTACATTCACCTTCCACTCCCGAATCTCATCACACGCCCCCCGATTGGTCATCTGCCAATGACATCGATCTTATCCGGCCGACGCCCGATCGGTCCCGCAGCGACGCTGATCACATCGGGCCGCCGATTCTACCTGGGCCGACGCCGATTTCATCTGCAGACAGTAAAGGTCACAGTGTAACACAAATCCAAAGCATTATTTCGCAGCTCCTCGCTTTTACGTACTTTCATTGCATTGCTCAGCTTTTATTACTGCAATCGAGAATCTAGTCTTTATTTACATCTTTTATCATATATGCTTCTTTTCTTTATTAAAACGTGGATCGACATCTGCCAAGAAGCTCATCGCTTCCTGACCCGCTCCTCGGGCGGTCCACCCAAAAAAAATTACAATGATTTCACCATGTGTTGAGCACCCACTCAACTTGAAGCACCCACTCCAATTTTGAAGCACCCACTCCAATATAAAGCCAAGCACCCACTTGAATATTTTTCTAGCACCTACTTGCAAGAAACCACCTACTCCCAAATTACTAAGAAACGGTTTAGAATTTAATAAAAGAGTTATCGATCACCTTCATCAACTTATTTGCTTACATAAACACATTGTGATCACTGTTTCAACTCTTTACTTCATTTTCTCATATCTCCACAAATCAACACACTTTCATACCTCTCTCTGCAACAAGCATCATTTCATACACCATGGAGCATATATATAAAAAAACTACCTATATTTCATGTCCTTTACACTTCATATTCTCACCTTTGTGTCTTCCTTCTCCTTTCAAATCAAACCAAGGAGACCAAAAGATAAGACACAAACCGCCAAAAAGAGTAAACATTTCCTCTGCAAGGCTAGTTTCATACTTCCTTTCTTACCTCAACTATCATGACTCCTCATGCACCTATGGAAGACAATAATTATGTTTCAACCATCTAAAAGTGAGTTACAAACTCAAAAAATCTGAGTTACACCATGTAACATTCCTTTTCTAAATTATTACGCAAGCTTTGTCTTCTAGCCAAGCGAAGCATAAGTTTTTCTTATACTTTCTAGCCATGTGCAAGTGTTACATAATGAAAACACGTTACTAAGTATTATAATATTCTCTATTAACTCTCCACATTCTCCATTTCTCACCATTCTCCTTACACACTTTATTATTCCACATATGAGAAGCACTAAATGTTATAAGGATTGGCACAGACTTGAATATGAGGAGGAAGTGTACTTGTGAACTGATATCAAGCATACATTCAGGATATTAGGACTTGTGCAAGGTGACTTCATCAACAATAAAATCTTTAATACCATCTAGATAGAGAATATATCCATTTTCCCATATTATCATTCACATTTATGAACTCTCAGTCATAGAATAAATTGAAACCAGTCAAGGGTAAGCTTGTCAAGACATGGAGGAAAAGTGTTCAACTATTTTCACCACTTGGAGATGATGGTTTGTGATCATTTTTTTACAACACCAATCAAGGAACCAAGACACAGAAATCTCCTTCATAAACAATGCACTATGACAGGTTGTTCATTATTTTTTAGACATAGTTCCATCTTCAAATTTTTAGCAATTCCACACCTTTCTTAGTCAAACATGATTGTAAGGAAATATTTCAAGAAGGTTAGAGGAATTAAAAAATATCCATAGGCAAACTATTTTTCTGATGTCATCTCAAAGAGATCAAACTTTCTTGATCTTCAAAACTATGATGAGGTAGGGTTTTGGGATTCAAACCCTAGTTTTTTTTCACCAAGCATCTAACCAGTTGAATCTAATTTTTGTGACTTAAAACTATCGAATACCTTCAATGAGAGACTATACACCATTTCCAACAACTTGTATGCATCGGTTATTAAGAAAGATTTACCATTTTAACTCATAAGTATTAGCCTTCTTGAACAAACAAATAGGACAGTTGAAACCAATAAGACTTTTTAAGACGTCAACCCTTTTCATAAGATCATACCTTTAGACTCTATAAAGTCATCATTGAACTTGTATCAAAATATTCATGACCATTTCACACTTCAATGTCCATCTTATATGCAAAAACATTCTTTAAACACCATGATTGGTTATAACATGCAGTATTTAGCAAAGAGAAGGAGAAATACACCTACCCTTGAAATTTTCTCACACAACTTGCTCATACAACTTTTGATCATTTAAAGGACACCATGAGATATCTGGAACACTAAGGATTTCTTCATGAAACATCCAACACACACTTGCACATGTAAATTTCATCAAAACTAGTGTTTTCATGTATCGTATATTCATATTTGTAGCTACACAATTGGATTTTCTTGGGCCCTGGAGAGTCCTTTACATGTTTAATACATTAAATGAGCTTTGACCAATGCATTTTATTCCCATACCTTGCATATTTATCCTATTTCTCTAGGTGAGGGTTTTGGAGGGTTTGAAACCAGTTTAAAAAATGGATAGAACTCTTTTATTTCACCATCATTTGATCTCAAACCTTTTGCATTAGATTTTTATCCCAATTTCTCCAAAAAATTTCTCTTATGATTTATCCAAGAATCCCTATCAATTTAGAAAAATTGCTAAGAAGTTGAGGTGCTCAGTTTACACTTCTCAAAAACCTAGTTTTGAAGAATGTGACTCCACATGCTTGATTTTCACTTCTTGACCCTAAAAATTTCTCACACCATGAGAACTCATACCTCCAACATATCCCATGGTTTTTTTTCATGAGGCACTCTAAAATTTCTTGTCCCATCTCATTTTCCTATGACTACTAGGCATGTTCTCAAGCCTTCATTTCCACTAGACTCCTTTAAGCTCCAAATCCCTAATTTCTGATATTTTGCACCTTCATATGCCTTGTAAAATGCTACTCCACACATCACAAGCTTGGAATATCCTTATCAGACACTGTAAACCATCATACACCAAGACCTACTAGGAATAGGCCTTCAAACTAGACCCAATTTAGCTAGATTCACCCATATAGCACTAAGTCTAACATGTACATCTTCATGGAACCTTATTTACATATCTGAGACACCTCCTAGAGCATGTAAGACACAATTTGGTTCATACCAAACACCTCAAGATAGTACAAGCACTTAAACCTTCAAGACTATGACTTGACTTCTCAAGGTACCAACTACACTCACCAAGACAATGCACATACTAACCTTTGGAGGCATAAGACAAACACTAAGACACTATTTATCTAACCAAGATAACATGATAAATGCATTGAATACTCTTCACAACACTTCTAATCATGCATGAAATCATGAGAACCCCTAAAGAGCACATACATATATGTTTCACCATGCACAAGGACTCATTAAAACATTGAATGATTAAATGAAAAAAATACACAATATAAAAACATGAAGACATCTTAAAAGACATTTCTACACTCTTTTCCACTTTTCATCATGACATCAATGACAACATCAATGCACAAGGTTCAACAATCTCCCCCTTTGTCATTGATGTCAACACAATCCAAATACCTTGATGGAAAACACTCAACCCCATCATCATCATCACATCACACTTTTATTGTTTCAGAAACAACTCTCCCCTTTGACATCTATGAAAAAGGGTTTACTGACACAAGAGATAAACAAACCACATAAATACAACATAGACATACCTCAAAGAGCTCCCCTCTGGACTTGTGCATATTTTCTTTGACACTTGGAGCTTTTTAGGAGAAGATTTGATACTTGATGTGCTCCCTTAGGTTGTCTTTAGGATTTTAGTAGCTTGTTAGGATTAGGAATGACCCCCAATTCTTCCCTTAGATTCTCAAAGGTGGATTTAGGTAGTGGCTTTGTCAAAATGTTAGCTATCTCTTCCTTAGTACTCACATGTTCCAATCTGATTTTCTTGTCATTCACTTGCTCTCTCAAGAAGTGGTATTTGATTGGGATATGCTTAGTTTTAGAATGTAGTAGAGGTTCTTAGATACACTTATGGCACTTCTGTCACAATATAGAGGTGTTGGTTCATCAAATCTGATTTGTATTCCTCCAAGGTTTTCCTCATCCAAAGTACTTGAGTGCAAAAAATTGCAGCTACTACATACTCAACTTCACATGTTGAAAGGGCCACTAATGATTGCTTCTTACTTAGCCATGATACAAGACACTTTCCCACAAATAATTCCCTCCACTTGTGCTCTTTCTATCATCAATACTCCCTACCCAATCAACATCTGTGAATGCCTTTATGCTGAACTCCTTGCTCCTTGGATACCAAAGGCCATAATTCAAGGTTCCCATTAGATATCTGAAGATCCTTTTAATTCTTGAAGATGAATCTCTCTAGGTTCTTCTTGAAATCTTCCAACTAACCCAACATCTTGCACTATATCTGGTCTAGAAGTAGTAGAGTATAATAGATACCAATCATGGATCTATACAAGGTTTGATCAACTTTTGGTGAGCTATCCTCCTTTACTGAGCTTGCATCCCATGATCATTGGTGTCCCTACTAGTATGAAATTTCCATGTTAAACCTTTTGAGAATCTCCTTAACATACTTGGTTTGAGATATGAAAATTCCTTTCTCTGATTGATTGATTTGTAGTCCCAAGAAGAAGGTTAGGTCTCCAAACATTGACATTTCAAATTCTTCCTTCATGACTTCAAAAACTCATGTGTCATCCTCTCATTGTCTCCCCCAAATATTATGTCATCCACATATACAACAACAATCAACAAGTTTCCTTCTTCTTCCTTTATGTATAGGTTACTATCAACTACTCCTTTTCTAAAGCCTTGTTAACTAGATACCTATCTAACCTACTATACCAAGCTCTAGGAGCTTGTTTGAGACCATACAAATCCTTCTTCAACTTGCATACATAGTACTTTGTCTTCTGTGAGGAAAAACCATTATGGTTGTTCAATATAAACTTCTTCATTTAGGTGACCATTCAATAAATTTGACTTAACATCCATTTGGTAGATTTTGAACCTCTTGTGTGTTGCATAGGCCAAGAACAATCTGATTGCTTCCATCCTTGCCACTGGTGCAAATGTTTCATCAAAATCAATTCCTTCCATTTGGGCATACCCTTTGCATACTAATATTTCCTTGTTTCTAGTTACTTCACCTTTTTCATTTAGTTTATTTCTAAAACCCACTTTGTTCTAATCACATTATTGTCCTTGGGTCTAGGCACTAACTCCCAAGTTTCATTTTTCTCTATTTGGTCTAATTATTCATTCATTTCTTTCACCCAATGTTGATCTTTTCTAGCTTCTTCAACATTCTTGGGTTCTACCATGGATAGGAGAGTTGTGTTCTCATGATTTTTCAAGTTTTTCAACCTTCTTCTTGTGAGTATGCCTACATTTTGTTTCCAATAATTTGATTAGTTGGATGATCTTTCTTAACCTTCCTTGAAGGTGTTTTTTTATGTCTAGTCTCTCTTGTTCTTCATTTACTTCTTCATGAGTGCTTTCTTCCTCTTTACCATCTTCTTGGACTTCTATGCATGGAGGTTTATCTTCTATCTTCTTCATCATTTTTGGGCTGAGTTTTGATCTTCAAGGGATAGGACTCATCAAACTCACATTAGTACTTTCTACTATATTTTGGAGCCTTTTATTATAGCACCTATATGTTGCACTTACTAAAGAGTATCCTAGAAATATTCCTTCATCACATCTAGAATCAAACTTTCCTAGATTATCCTCATCTCTCTTGATGTAGCATTTACTCCCAAACACCCTAAGATGCTTTACATTTGTTGGCCTTCCTCTCCAAAGCTCATATGGTGTCTTATTGTTATTCACTCTTATTTGTGCCCTATTCAAGATATATACAATTGTACACATTACCTCTCTCCAATAACCATCTGAAAGTTTGGACTCATTCAACATGGTTCTAGCCATCTCTTGAACTATCCTATTATTTCTCTCAACCACCCATTTTGTTGAGGTGTTCTTGCTTGATGAAAATTGCCTCCTTATTCCATGTTCTTCATAGAAGTCATCAAACTCATTGACCAAAACTCACCTCCCCTATCTGATCTCAAGCATTTGATATTTGTATTATTTTCATTCTCCACTAAGGCTTTGAATGCCTTGAATCTTTCTAATGCTTCTTATTTTTCTTTAAACATGCAACCCAAGTCATCCTAGTATAGTCATCAATCAACAACATAAAATACTCATCTCCTTGGATGTTTGTAGTTCTTGTGGGTCCAACAAGATCAATGTGTATCAATTATAATGGCCTTGATGTGGAATATTCCTTTGACTTAAATCTTCTCCTAGTTTTTTTCCCATGTAAGCAAGCTTTACAAAGTGTATCAGCTGGTTTGATGATTCTTGGCATGTTTCTAACACATCCTTTTGAGCTTATTTTGACAAGGTTATCAAAATTTAAGTTCCCTAGCCTCCTATGCCAAAGCCAACTATAATCCTCCTTGGTTGTAAAGCACTTTTCTTTGTGAAATTCCTTTAGCACATACATATTATTCTTGGTTCTCTTTGCTTTTCCAATCTTATTTCTTGATTTTCTTTCTCTAATATCACACCCTTTGTCATGGAAAACTAATGTGTACCCTTGCTTACACATTTGGCTAACACTTAGGAGATTGTGCTTAAAACCTTCTACATATAATACATTTTCAATGACTAATTTTCCATTATCAAGGCTTAATGATCCTTTACCAACAATGTTAGCTGAGTTGTTGTCTCCAAATATGATAGCTCTTGAGGCATTCTTAGTCAAGGAGATGAACTTGTTCTTATCACATGTCATGTGACTTGAGTAGCTTCTATTAAGAGAACATATTTTCACCTCATCTTGAACATGAAAATTTGTTTGGGATATCTTACTTTGTTCTTCCTTATTGGTAGAATCAAATTTTACTACATACATCTTTCTTTGTTTTAGAGAATTCTAATTACAGGATTTTACTATGTGTCCAACCTTTTTTAAATTGTAATAAACTATACCCTTGTCCCTTCTCATATTTTGTGAATTATAATGTCTTTCATGACCTTTAGCATTTTTTATACATTTGATACCTTTATGACCAAACATGTTGCATGAAAAATAGTAGCCATAAAAAGAGTGAGTATACATGATTGCATGAGAGTGTCTCGAAAGGATTAGTATATCTCTTGGCATCAATGATGATATTTTTGTTGGTGGTGTAAGATGATTTTGGAAAATTATTTCCATTTTCTTGTCTTTTGTTTCAACATCCTTGTTTTCCTCTTTGTATCCTAAATCAGACTTGACACCTACATCTCTTTGGATGCTTAGAAGCTCAACTAGATCATGTGTTCCTTTTTTAAACTTCTCAAACAAATTCACCTTGTTTGACATTTATTAAGTAATTATTGAATAAAATAAATGCTAATCTAAATATATAACAACGTTGATAAATATGCAATGAAGTACAAATTTTTGACCCAAGCAAATAAGCTAAAAAGTATAAAACCCTAGTTGCAAATGAAGGGATAAAATACTTAGTTGAATCAGAATGATCCCAAGGTATGCTTTGAGTTGGAAAACTACTGGAATAGAACTCAAAGTGTCACACATGAACCTAAAAAATATAGGAGTGTCAAAAATGCCAGGAACAGGGTGCCTATGTAGGGTCAGGGGTGCCTAGGGTACTTTGGACCTCTTATGGGATCCTGTGACTACTCAAAAGCTACAAAACCTAATTTTATATAGTTTACAAGATATTCATTGGGTGTCTCCTTTGATCACTTGTATATCACTGCACTTCATTGTTATTCACTTGAAACCTACAATAAGAAAGAAGCACATGCAAAACCCCCAAACTACATCAAATCCTAAAAAGAAATATGCAAAATGTGAGGTCATATTGTCCTTGATCTCAACAAAGTGAACTTACGATCGAGCATTGCACTACATTATAAACCCCATGTAGTTTTGTGTGTGTGAAGAAATCGTGCCCTGGGTGGATCTTCTCCATGTCACACTTGATAGCGAGAAAGTAGCTAGATGTAAAATATGTAAGTAGATGTGTGCATGGAAAAATGAACTTCCCCTCCTATGAAGTGTATGCAGAATAATACAGATCCCTTTCCTTGTGTGGATTTTAGATGGATGCTTGAATGCTCTTATAAATGCCTTTGGATGCAACCTTAGGTGGAGATAGTAAATGCTTAGTGCTTGGTCCTTTATTATTGTCACATAGCTTTATATTTATATGATTCCTTTGCTCTAATTTCGTAATTAACCACTAAAAGGAAGACTCGTAAAAAGAAAGATGCTCAAATGACTAGAAGAGACCCAAAATATGTGAGCAAAGTACAAAGAGGTCTAGGGTTCCCATAGTGGATGGGGGCACACAGGCACTAGCATCATGGTTGGGCGCCGGTGTCTCAGAGTCGAAATACCAAAGTATGAAAAGATAGATTGGGAAAGAAGGAGTGTAAGACTAAGAGAAAAAATAGAAAGAAAGCAAAGAGGCTAAAGACAGTGGTCAATTAGTACTTTTCTCACTTAGGAATCATATGAATAATAGTATGTGATCAGGACTAGATAAATACCCAAAGTGTGTGATTTAGTTTCTCTGGGACATGTGATCTAACTCAACATTTAGGAGTTCCATTTCTAATTTTAGTCTTAGACTCTCTTCCTCTTTAGATGTGAAAGATTATGATATCATTTCTAGTTGATCTTTTAGTTCTTTGAACTCATCTTCCTCCTCTCTCTCATTTATGTTGAGTCTCTTTGCATAAATACTAATTTACTCCTCATAATCCTTCACCTTAGATTTCAACTTGTGGTTTTTCCTTCTATACAAATAACTCTTCAATAACACTTACCAATTCATCTTCAAGGTCTACCACAACACCTTCATCCTCTGATTCTTCATCTTCAACGTGATTATTTCCTTTAGATCTAATTTCATGTGATGTTTCAAATGCCATAAACATGGTTTCATTCTAAGCTTCATCATTCTCACTCTCAGAACTACTGATATCACTTGAATTAGATGAGCTTGAATCCTCCTTGGTGTAGAAGTTTCTTTTATTTTTTAAGGATTTTCTCTTACCTTCTCTTTTGAAGCTATTTTTATGATTGATATGATTCTTGTCCTTTTCTTCATGTTCATCTTTCTCCTCTTTCTTCTTGTGAGGACACTAAGATGCAAAGTGACATATTTTTCCATAATTAAAACACTTAAAACAAAAATTTTCCTTATACTTACATGAGCCTTTGCTAACTCTTCTCACAAACATGGATTCTATCTTCTCATCATCAACATCCACATCAGATTCCTCTTTATCTTTATTTTTCTTTGGGTGTGGTTCCTTGTCATCTTTGAAAGTAACTTATTTCTTAACTTATTTTGTTCCAATGGTTCTTAATTCATATGCACTTGGATGCCATGAAGTTATTCCAATTCGAGCTTAGTCATGTCATTTTCTTCCTCCACATCTGAGATCTTTGCATCATATTTGGATGTCAAGGACCTTAGTAATTTTTGAATAATCATTTATTCCTCTTTCTTTTCACCTATTCCTCTTATCATATTTGTCACTTCATCCACTCTTTGCAGATAAGAAGCAATGCTCTCATCCTCCTTCATTTTTAGGATTTCAAATTGTGTTCTATAGGTCTATAATTTGGAAAGTTTCACTTTTTCATATCCCTCATATATGTTCTTTAGTTTGTCCCACATTTCCTTGGTTTTTGTAGTGCATAACCTTCACAAAATCAATCTCAGATAACCCAAAAAGGATGACATTCATATATTTTTAGTTGTTCTCATGAGCTTTCTTGTCAAGAATCGAAGTGTTAGGTGTACTTAGGAATGGTGTAACCATGTTTGACTAATTCACATATATCATATCCAAGATACGGAAGGTATGTACTCATCCTAACACTCTAAAAGGCATAGTTAGTTCTACCAAAAATAGGTGGTCTAGTCATGGAGAAACCACATTCTTGATTATTATCCATGTTTTGTGTAGGAAGGATCTCCTATAAGTGGTTAGACTTTATCCAAAAGGAACATGATCTTATATCAATTGTTCAACACATAAGCACTAAGAGGGAGGGGTGAATCGGTGCCTCTTAAAATTTATGAAAATTGAATTCAATTATCAACATAACATTTATTCATCATCATTTTAAAACAATGAACTGAACAAAGCATGCAATCATAGAGAGAGAAAGACCAAACATATGATGACACATGAGTTAAGGTGTGAAAGCTAATAAGGGAGAAAACCCATTGAAATTAGAGCTCTATCAAGGAAAAATGTCCTATAACAATTACAATTATTTCACCATGTGTTGACCACCCACTCTAATTTTGAAGCGCCCACTCCAATACAAATCCAAACACCCACTTGACTATTTTGCAATCACCTACTTGCAAGGAATCACCCACTCCAAAAAAATTTGAGAAACAATTAAGACTTTAATAAAATATTTTGTGATCACCTTCATCAACACATTGTGATCATTATTTCAGCTCTTCACTCCATTTGCTCCTATCTCCGTAAATAAACACACTTTTATACCTCTCTCTGCAAAGCATCATTTCATATACCATGGAGCATATATATACACAAAACTTCCTTTCTTTCATGTCCTTTACACTTCATATTCTCACCTTTGTGTCTTCCTTCTCCTTTCAACTCAAACCAAGGAGACCAAAAGACAAGACACAAACTGCCAAAAAGAGTAAAAATTTCCTCTGCAAGGTCGTTTCATACTTCCTTCATTACCTCAGCTATCATGACTCCTCATGCACCTATGGAAGAAAATTATTATGTTTCAACCATCTGAAAATCAGTTACAAACTTTGAAAATCTGAGTTAGGCCTCGCATAATTTCTTTTGTAATCAATTACACAAGCTTTATCTTCTAGCAAAGTGAGCATATGTTTGTCTTATAGTTCTCTAACCATGTGCCAAGTGTCATGTACATAAAACCATGTTACTAAGTCTTCTAATATGCTCTATTAACTCTCCACATTCTCCATTTCTTGTCATTCTCCTTACACACTTCATTGTTCCACATTTGAGAAGCATTAAATGTTAGAAGGATTAGCACATACTTACATACGAGGAGTAAGTGTACTTGTGAATTTATATCAAGCATACATTCAGGATATTAGGACTGCATGGTGACTTCATCAAAAATAAAATCTTGAAGACCATATAGATAGAGAATAGAGCCATTTTCCCATCTTCTCATTCATAGTTATGAACTCTCAGTCATAGAATAACTTAAAACTAGTCAAGTATAATCTTGTCAAGACATGGAGGAAAAGTGCTCAACTATTTTCAAAACTTGGAGATGATGTTTTGTGAGCATTTTTATCAACATGAATCAGGGAACCAAGACATTGCAAATATCCTTCATAAACAATGCACTATGACATGTTGTTCACTGTGTTTTAGGACAATGTTCCATCTTCAAAGTTTTAGAAATTCCACACCTTTCTCAGTCAAGCATGATTGCAAGGACATCTTTCAAAATTTTAGAGGTAGTTACACAACTCCCTAGGCCAAATTATTTCTCGATGTCATCTCAAAGAGATCAAACTTGCTTGATCATCGAAATTGTGTTTAGGTAGGGTTTTGGGATTCAAACCACGGTTTTGTTTCACCATGCATCTAACCTATTGAATCTTGTTTTTATGACTTGCCATTGTGGGATACCTTAAATGATATACTATACACCATTTCCAACAACTTGTATATATGGTTTATTGAGAGATATTTACACATTCAATTCATATTGTTAGCCTTTTTGAACAAATAAATAGGATAGTTGGAAATTAACAAGACTAAGACTTCAAATTTCTTCATAATATTATACCTTTGACTCTATCAAGTCATATTGAACTTTATCAGGTATTTATGACCATTTCACACTTCAATGTTAGGCTTATATACAAAAAAATCTTCAAACACCATGATTGGTTATTGCATGCATAGTCTTCTAGCGGTAGGAAGGAGAAATACACCTACACTTAAAATTTTCTCACACAACTTTCTCATACAATTTTGTGATCATTTAGAGGACACCATGAGCTATCTGGAACACTAAGGATTTCTTCATGAAGCACCCAACACACACTTGTACTGAAATTTTCATCAAAACTAGTGCTTTTTCATGCACCGTGCATCATATCTGTAGCTTCACAATTGGATTTTCTTGAGGCCTGAGAGTCTTTTACATTTTTAAGACATTAAATGAGCTAAACCAATGAATTTTATGCCCATACCTTGCATATTTATCCTATCGCTCTAGGTGAGGGTTTTGGAAGGTTTGAAACTAGTTCAAAAAATGGATAAAACTCTTTTATTTCACCATTATTTTATCTTAGAAATTTTTCATTATATTTTTATCCCAATTTCCTCTGAAAAAGTATCTTATTATTTATCTTAAGAGTCCCTTTAAATTTAGAACAACTACTAAGAAGTTAAGGTGCTAAGTTTGTACTTCTCAGAAACCTGGTTTTGAAGAATGTGACTCCACATGCTTGATTTTCACTTCCTAGCCCTGAAATTTTCTCACACCATGAGAACTCATACCCTCCCATGGTTTTTTTTCATGAGGCACTCTGAAATTACTTGTCTCATCTAATTTTCCTATCAGTCCTAGGCATGTTTTCAAGACTTCATTTACACTTGACCAACTTTAAGCTCTAAAGCCTTGATTTCTGATCTTTTACACCTTTATATGCCTTTTTACAATGTTACTTCACACATCACCAAATTGTAATATCCTTATCTAACCTGTAAACCATCATACACCAAGGATTTCTAGGAATAGGCCTTTAAACTAGACCCAGTTTGGCTAGATTCCACCATATAGCACAAATTTCGACATGTACATCTTCATGGAACATTATTTACATGTCCGAGAAAATTCTTATAGCAAGTAAGAAATAATTTAGTTCATACCAAACACCTCAAGATAGTACAAGTGCTTAAACCTTCAAGACTATAACTTGACTTATCAACGTACCAACTACACTCACTAAGACAATGCACATAATCACCTTTGGTGGCACAGGGAAAACATTAAGACACATTTATCTAACCAATATAACATGATAAATGCATTGAATACTCTTCACAACACTTCTGGTCAAGCATGACATCATGAGAAACCTTAGAGTATACACCCCACATATATGCTTGACCATGCACAAGGACTCATTGAGCACATTGAATGATTGAATGACAAGACAAAATACACACCACAACAACATGAATACTATCTCAATGATATTGCTACACTCGCTTCAACTTTTTCATCACTTATCATCGGTGACAACATCAATGCACAAATTTCAACATCATGACATTAAATCATCGTCAATCTTAGTTAGTTGACTCTATAGTCTATGCCTTACAAAATTAATCTCTCAATCCCTTCATATACTCAAGATGAAGTGGCCCATCAATCACATTTTAAGGTTCCTATATATCCAATTAACCATCTAAGTTCATGTATGCGACAACCATCATTAAAGAGTTAGATGGACCTTCTCTCATATATAGTTTTTGTGTTACATCCTACTTGAGCCGTACTAATAAAAAGGGGAAAATATATACACTTGAAAATACACCTTGTGCATAAGGTATTTAAATCTAAAATACCAAAAACATTATAAAATAATAAAATCCCTAAAATATAATATTCCCAAAAGACACCTATAAATTTAAACAATAAAGTTGATTTAAGACATGTCACCCTAATTTACTTGTCCTCACCTACTCACATTTAATTTCATCAAATACACCTACCCATTTTCATCCCCAATGCACAATGGACCTTCATCATATCATCTCTCTATGCACATTACACCTATATCAATCTTATTCTTTTATGCTCAAATCACATTCACCCCCTCAATTCATCTCTCTTGGTTGATTTCATAATTTTTGAAATTTCTCACACATTTATTTCTTTTAGTTTTTGTTGAAGGAGAAAGGAAGACATGTTGGGCACCTAGAACTCATTGCATAGTGGTATTTCATATTTTCAATATTCCTTCCAGTCTCACATGTGATTATATTATGAATGCTCTATGATTTTAAATGATTTCACCCACAACCGCAAACAAGCTTTAAATCATCTAAGAAAATATTAACAATAAAAATCATCAACAATAAAACCCTACACCACGCCTTGGTCCCATCGGGCTCCCAAATATGTATATCAATTCATTTTTTCATTTATCAATTATAATTCTTAAATATTCATACTTTAACCTTGTGATGAAGGAGTATCCAAGGCTTAAGGTAATCCAAAACATTTTTTTACAAAATATGGGTGGGCACGAGGATAGAAGGTGTAAGGAATGAAGACAAGAGGCACAACAAAGTAAATGGGTGATTACGTAGAAGTACACAAATAATTTTCATATTAGATAGAGAAAGAGAGAGTGTTCTACATAGAGTGTGCAATAAGGAAAGGATGCACAAATAGTGCTCATAAGTTTGAAGAGGTGCGAGAGAAATGTTGGGTGCACAAAATATTATGGAAAAGAGAAAACAAGAAGAGGCTTATGGGAGAATGGTACATGGTAGTGTGTGGAGGAATTTTTACAAAAATGGATTATTGGAGGCACATGTGGGAGTGTGAAGGTATTTTGTGCAAAAAGGAGACCATGATGGAAACACATACAGATGAGTAAAGGTATTAAAAATGGTGTAAATTACAAAGGAGACATGTGGGTGTTTTAGGAAGGCCCGGAAGGCAAATGTGATGTGAGTGGAAAGAGATTAAGGTGTATATTCCTACTATGAGTACACAAAAGAACAATAAAATGTGTGGTGAAGGATTATGTGAAAGGGGTGCACATATTTTATAGATGATAGGGCATGCCAGAAAACAACATACAAAACCCTAATGATATAGCAAAATGAATGATAAAAATTGGTGTCGTTTATAAATTCCACATAGAAAAATCAAACTCAAATGTTTCTTATATTTCCTAAGGGCCTTAACTACATATATATACAACAAATCTCATTGGAGCTCAAAACTCTCTCTTAGAGGTTTTACAGGTCTTTTGGTTTCTTCCTATGGACCTATCCAAACTAGTTACACCATATAATTAGCTCTAATGACCTATATACACTCAACCACTCTCAATTTTATAGATAGGGAAGATATATATCTATATACGTGCCCTATCTAGAATTCTGAACTCGGAGGGGTTTCTTCTTTAACTCTCCATTCTCCATCATCCCAAAATTACGAGTTATCTCTCCTTTTACAACCACACATTTCCCACTCAATATGAGTCATTAAATGTTCTGAGATACCTTTCCATATACTCACATGTATGTTTATACCATGCAAGTTTGGTAGTTGAGATTTATGTCCAATCAGCTACCCTTGTTGGTTATGTATATCATTTTCTTGACATGTCCTATCATATGTCAAATATTTGTACCCCTTTTCACATGATCATTCATCCCACCTCTTCTTGTTCTTCCATGCAATCACAGGTCTTAATATAAACCTTCACCTCTATTGGTGCTTAATCTAGTTCTTTGGATCGAGTTGTTATTTTTCATAGACTTTATGTGAATGTAACTATTATGTTTTCTTCGTAAAAAGAAAGGATTCAACAAAAATGTCGGAGGATTGGTTTAATGGATTGGTTAATCAAAGTATAAAAGCTTCAAACTTACGAGTGATTGGGACTATGTCTACATATTTTGCAAAGAACCTACAATCAACACCAAATGATTCAAATTGTTCCAAAATCTGAAGCTTTGAAGGCCCAAAAGCATGTAACCCAACCATGAAGTATAAAGCTACAAGACTAGTTAAATGAGTCAATTTAAAATGGACTTAGCCATTTTAAAAAAAATCATGGGATGTTCAAATGGCCATCAAAATCTACATCGCCAAGAAATTCAAATGTTTGTGAAGCAGAGGAAACATGGAAATATTTCCTCTCCTCTCTTAGGCCAATTTTAAAATACAGTTTTTTGACAAACTTCAAGTATGCAAATCAAATTCAAGATTAATAGCATTTTTGGATCCGAGTGGTCAATCTGGGTGGGAATCAAGGGACAATATGTGGCAACATTTCAATGAAGCCAATGAAGAAGTCTTCTTAGATAAAAGTCAGTGATGTGAAGGCCTGACCCCGTAACCAATGAAAGACAAACATGAAAGAAAGAGAGCCCAAACGCAAAATCCAAGTAACGTGGAGCTTTCTCATTTGTCTATGCTTCGTAACACTCTGACAAGGCTGAAACTGCAAGGTACGTGGAGATTTTTGATTGGTTTATGCTTCATACTTTAAAGGTCCTTGTAAATGAAACTAAATTGTGAGAAGCGTGGAGCTTTCTCATTGGCTTACATTTCATCATGGATCAATCAAAGCTTATCAAACATTCTAACAATGCGAAGAGCATGGAAATTTCCCATTGGCTCAAGTTTCATTGGGATCAGTCAAGGTTATCAAATAAATAATAGTGTGTGAAGAGCGTGGAGTTTTCCCATTGGCTCACATTTCACACCAATCAGTCAAATCATCTAAAATTTGAATTGTGAGGAGCATGTAGAGCTTTTCTCATTGGCTCACATTTCACGTGGATCGAATGGTCAAGGTAAAGTAAAAGGACATTTGGCTCTCAATTAATTTCAAAAGAAATCATGGAGATTTTTTGGCTTACATTTCAAGGTGGCTAGTACAAATAAAATAAAATCTTACACTTCGAAAAAGCGTGGAGATTTTTCATTGGCTCACGTTTTGTGGCAGGGAAGGTTAGGTAAACAACTAGTCTAAGAAGGCAAAGATGTGGCATTTTCTTATTGGCTCACATTTTGTAGACAAAGGAAATTCCAAGCCAATCAAAAGCTATCACGTGTCACTCTCTTGTTCATCCCGACAGAAAAAATTTAAATGGCCATAACTTTTGATCCAGAGCTCCAAATCATGCAAAATTGGTCTCATTGGAAAGGTCTCCTCAAGATCTTCAATTTGGCATCATTTGATTTAGGAATTGATGGCATTTTTGGGATAAAATGAGAAAATAAAAATACACAAGTGCACCTGAAGTATCAACTAATTTTTTTTTTATGTATGTGGCAGTAAAGGCATGGAATCAATCCCAAAATGCTAATAGAAAATTAGATATTTTCAGTTAGACAAGTTACATTCCCACTCTAATTAAAAATATCTTTCTTTATGAACAAGGAGGTGTATATTTTTGCTATTTTTTTTGGGGAATTGAATTGTAAGAACAAATCAAATTTTTATAAATATGGGGGCTTGTCCTCATATCAAAGTGTGGGTTTTTTTATTAAGGAGTTATTTTTGGTATTCTAATCAAAGGGGCTTAGTATTTCTATTTCTAAAAAGGTCGAGAGAGAGATATAATTGTGAATAGTGCATGTTTCCTTTGTGAAATGCATATAGATTTTATGTTTCCCAAATACTTTGTGTCAAGGTGGTTGTAATGTACAACCATTGACAAACTTTGAGAGCATTTTCTTGATGTTCCCTTGTTAAGAAAAGTCAAGATCTGAATGAAATATGTCCGCTTTTGAGTTTAATTTTTGTGTTTTGAGTTTTGTATGTCAAATTTTTTATTGATGAGTTATATTTTTACTATAGTCTTGTGTTTATTGCTTCTCTTTGTTCATACACTAGATCAGTCCTCAATGGTTTTGCTTTGGTCATTAGTTTAATATTGTTAATGTGAGCATTTACTCTGTAATATTGGACATAATTGTAAAATCCTTACTCTAACCATTTTTTGAGTGATTTTTGTTATCCTTTGAGTGTATCTTGGGCATATGAGAGAAGAAGTAATAAATAATTCATTAGAATGCTTGCATGAGCTCTTGTGTCGAGTATTTTAGAGATTGTGTTGAAACTTTGCATCTGTTGAGTATCAATGAATGCAAATATTTCTTTGTAGAAATTGTCACTACTTAATCCAGTTTTCTATGCTTTCCAGAATTGTAGCAAGCTCTCTAAGTGTTAAATGCTCTATTACAAGGAATATCTCATCCTATAATCTCCCCCTTTGTGAAGTTACAAATTACCATAATTGATCCCACCCCTCATATTAACTTCCATTTTTCCATTTACTACTTGTTTCTCTAAATATCACTAAAGGTTCCTTCTAGCCTTAATTCTATTATCAAAATGCAAGAGAAACCAAAATTTATTGTCTATAGTAACCTGTGTTATGGTATAGTAAGCATATGCAACATATTTTGTGACAACTCGTGAGAGTGAGTGTTGTATTCATGGCCATGTTTATCCCAGATTGATCCATCATTTGAAAAGTCAAGAGGAACAAAGAATTCATCTCCCCCTCTCCATTCATTTAGGTTACACCATAGGTCCTCTCACCCTGGTTCAAGGCAGGACCAAAAGTAGTAGGAAAAGGCCATCTCCTTTGTACATGCCCCTCAATCATCCCAAGGCTTGATCCCAAGAAAGTTTAGACCCCTCCTTAACTACAAAATGACATATTATCCGGTCTACCACCATTCCAAGCATCCCCCTTCCTAAAGAATTTTTTTCAAGCCACCAAGGGGTGTATAATTGAGGACCAACATGCTTTGGCACCATTAACTTTATAGGGTAAAGTTTCTTTACCAAGGTTTTTAGAACACAGGTTTTGGAATTTTAGTCCTTTATAATTTACCTTTATAGAGATTTTTCCAAAATTAGGAAAATATAGACTAGTCTACAAAGTATTGTCCAAAATTTCCAAATACAAACAAGCTTTCCATAAAGCTTGAGCCTTTGTGAGTATACTGAGGGATTGGTAACTAGAAAAGTTGGAAAATTCATAAAGATATACAAATATCAACCTCCCAGTTTGTGAATTATCCTTTCAAAACATTTTTTGAGTAATCTATACATCTAAGGTGCAAGGCCTTAGTGGTGGCTCCATATTTCAAAGAAAATTTGGGTATACTAGTGCAAATATTTTACACCTTGTTGATTAACTCTCCCTTTGCAAAGCTATGGAAGGAAGAAGATCCTTTTTCAAATCTGATCCCACTAGAAGATTACTCCTAGAGATAGAGAATACACAATCAAGAAGGAAGAAATCTAGAAACCAGGGTGGTCAAAAGTCAGAAGAAAATATTGTTCAACCTGTTGAATTTGATCCACCTTTGGTGGAGGATTACTCTAGCACATCTAATAGCTTTATTCAGTAGTCCTCAAGCATATTTACATTCTTTGTTTCAAGAAGGTTCAACATCTTGCAAATAACAAAAGGTATTCTTCATCTCCCTTATTTGTTGACTCATAAGAATCAAGTATTTTGTGAAACTAGTCCCAAAGGATTTCCATTTTGTGATCATACTCCTCTACCTCAAAGACCTCTCAGTTCCCCACCATTTTAACCCTCCTTTTGAAAATCCTCCACAAAATAATATGGAACAACCTCCACCAAGGGATCCTTTTATAGTTACCACTTATAGACCAATAAGGTTCCATGGAATGGTGGGCTATCCTAATGAAGTACCAAATGAAATTAGAAGTAGGTTGCCTAGATTTCAAGGAATAATGCCATAAGTGGGGATCAACATCTTATATTTTTTTAAATGTTATGGATGACTATGAAGTAGAGCATGAATATGTTTATGTTAAGTTATTCATACATACATTAGAAGAAGATGTCAAGGAATGGTACAATTTTCTACCTACAAATTCAATTGATTCTTGGTTAGAAATGAAGAATGCATTCAAACTCCAATATGGTGATAAGATTGACCCTAGGTTTCTTTTATCAGAGTTTGAAAATATAAAAAAATCCTAATGAGTATGTGCAAGACTTTAATACTAGGTTCAATAAAACTTTGACTAGATTTCCTATTAATCTAAGGCCTAGTGATGATTCTTGCTTGATTAAGTACTCAAATGCTTTTGATAAGAAAGAAACTTATTATCTAGGGAAAAAAATCCTAGAACTCTAAGGTAGGATTTCTCTATGGTTGTCCAAATTGAGAACAATATTAAAGTAGTCAAGAAAGCCTCCAAAGAGGGAAGGTGTCAAGCTGATTAATCCAGAAAAGCCACAGGAAAGTAAGGTAGTGGACTTAGAAGAAGTGGTGGTTAAAAATTTGGCCAGAGAGTAATCAAAGAGATTTCATATAAGCTTGCTAGAGTAGAGAAAGGATTAGTTTCAAATCCTCAAACTCAACACCAAGCCCAAGGAAAAAATAGATTTGGGAATCATCCCAAAGGAGATCACCGAGATGATGATAGAGGAAAAGGACCTATGGGTTCAAGGAAATAAACAACAAGCTTTCAAGAGAGAAATAAAAAAATAGTCCCATATCCATTGAAAACAAGGGTATCATTAGTAGAAGAAGACCACATCATTGAATGGTGTGATAAATGTTTTTATTCACACTCCCTTGTGAGAAACTTGTTGATATGATGATGTTACTGATGAAGCTAGTTTTGATGACATATGCATGATGGAGTGTCCAAAATATTCAATGTCAGAGCCACTTCAACTGATCTATTATATGCTAAAATTGTGGAGGAATTTTGGGCTTACACAAATCAGGTATTCTCCCTCCCTTCTATTGTTAATGTTGATATAGATATATCAATCATTTGAGCTTCCAAATCATGACTTTGAGTATTTAAGATCTTTAATGATAAAAAATATGATGGTGGAATCCCTTCTAAGAGGATAGGAAACTATTAATGAATGTTGTGGTTTCTCAAGAAAAGGAGTATAACCTTAGGAAAAACAAGTCAAAGGACCTTCCCCTTGCTCCTAAACCAAAAATGCCTCTCTTGACCAACATCCCCAAAGATGCTCCCAAAAAAAGTATGCCTAATAAAGGTCCTGTCAATACTTCAAGACCAAGTACTTCTGCATCTACCCAAGAAATAAGGGATAACATCCCATCAGAAAATATTATCACCCTTTCCTCTAATACAACCCTACCAAAGTATGTTATATGTGATATGGCTCAAATTCTAAGTCAGATAAAGATCATTGTCCCAATTGTGGAATTACTTAGAAATTCCTAAACATAGAAAAAGAGCATTTGAATACTTGGGGTTGAAGGATGATATGGTTGTCAAAGAAAGGGGTACAAATAATGTGGTGAACTCCCCCTATATAGTTGAAGTTGAGATAAAAGAAGAACCAAAGAACATGGAAGAACCCCTAGAATTATATTTAGGCACATCCTTGGTAGAATCCCAATTGATGTGGATCCTTTCTTTACTACTTTGATTGTCAATGGGTGAATTCTTCACAATTGTATGTTTGATTTAGGAGCTTCATGTAATATCATGCCTTTAGAGGTCATGAATGAATTAGACATCAAGATAACAAAAAATTTTGGGAGATGTTATGCCATGGATTCAAGAGAAGTACCTATTGTTGGGGTATGTCAGAGGTCTAGTAGTACAACTTGTTGCCTATCCTAGAAAATATTTAACTATGAATATGGTTATAGTTGATTGCCTTGCTAAATGGGGTATGTTGTTATCAAGAAAATGGGTTGCTAGTGTGGGAGGAAGTGTTCAGATGGATATGTCCTATGCCTCTATACCATTGAAAGGAAGTTAGTCAAATTACATGGAGAAAAGAAAATGCTCCATCTTATTGAGGATCCCATGAATGCCTCTTATGAGGTATTGTTTATTGATACAGATTTGGGTAACTTCATAGTAGTGTAGATTTTGAAGATCATTGCATGGATGCTAATGCACACCTTGAAGATGTCAATGTCCCTTGGACCATGACTTTTGATGGAGCATGCTCCAATGTTGGAAATGGAGTCTGGAGTGGTTCTAACTTCTCCAAATCAAGTTTCTTTTAACTTCTCTTTCAAATTGAAGTTTGAATGTACTAACAACATTTTTGAATATGAGGCATTTCTCCTTGGCTTAAGAGTTGCATGGAAGCATGGGAATTAAGAATATTATTGTCAAAGGAGATTCAAAATTAATTGTAAAGCAAGTCAAGAACTTGTATGCAACTAAAAACCAAGAGGTTGAGACAATATAAGCATGCAGTTTGGGACCTCATAGAATTATTTGATTCCTTCAATATCCTTTATCATGAAAGGGCTCAAAATGCAACAGCTGACAAGTTAGTTATCATAACATCTCAATATGAAAATGAGACAATATCTCCTTACTTCCATTATGAAGTAGAAGTGTTAGTCGACCATCAGTTCTTGAAAACATTCAACATTGGCATGTTTTTTAGGATGATGCTCATATCCAAAGGTTTTAAATTAAAAGATGAGTTCACTAATCAACTCATTGATCTTGAACCCATGGTGGAAACTATGTGAAGGAAAGGAGACCCTCTTTGGAAAATATATAATTCAACTAAAGAAAAATATTATTCCTAGAGGACTTGTTATCTTGAATCAAATTTTGATAGTGTAGACTGAGTTATGAGAAAAATTATCTATGCACCCAGGATGTTGAAGAATGTAACTTGGGAACTTCTCAAAATCCCAAGAAAGGTTTTGGTGGGATGTAGTATGAATAAATAAGAAAAATAAGGCTTATACCAAGTTGTTAAAGAAATACCAGATTTCTGGCATGGTCTTATTTAAAACTAAAAGCTTACAGAGAAGACTTGTTTCAACACGAGATACCATTGAGCCTCACTCCAAGCCCTTTAGATAGAATCAAAGGCCCTATCAATCCCCTTCTTGCAACCAAAATGCAAGAGGAATTGACTAAAGATAAGAGATGGTGGGATAATTCAACCCACTAGATACTCTTCATGGGTTTCCAACTTAGTGCCAGTTAAAAAGAAAATGGGGATATAAGGCTTTGTGTGGATTTTAGAAATCTAAATAAAGCATCTCTTAAGGATAATTACCCATTTCCTAATATGGATAATATATTACAAAAGGTAACATGATCTGAGTTTTATCTACACATTGGATGGTTTCTCAAGATATAACCAAGTTGTGGTGAAAAATCAAAATTCAAAACTATTTTCACTACCCCATGGGGAACATATGTCTATGTTAGGATGCCTTTTGGACTAATGAATGCTAGTGTAACCTTTCAAAGAGCTATGGATGTGGCTTTTTTCTAGTTTCATCAATGATTTCATAACAATTTATCAAGATGATATAATTGTCTTCTCTAGACATAGGGGTGACCATTTGGGGCACCTTGAAAAGATATTGATCAGGTGTAGAGAGTATGGGATTTCATTAAACCCAAAAAAGTGCCACTTTGGAGTGCAAAAGAAAAATTATTGGGACATATAGTGTCTCGGAAGGAGTTATGATAGATCCTTGAAAGGGTGGAGGTAATTGATAAAGTCCCTATCCCTATGTCTAAAAAGGGTATCCAATCTTTTTTTGGACAAGTAAATTTTGTAAGAAGGTTCATCTCCAACTTTTTTGAGATTACTATTCCCATCACAAGTATGTTGAAGAAGGATCAAACCATCAAATGGGAGAAGAGGGGTTGTTCAAGCATTTAAAGGAATAAAGGAGGCACTCAAGACTTCCCCATCTTAACCAATATCCTATTATAAGAAAGCATTTCAAATGTTTTTTTTTCCTCTGAGAATAAATTTTTTTGTTTATTACAGAAGGATGATGAGGCATGAAAATCCCATTTCCTTCTTTAGCAAAGCCTTGCAGGAGCTGAGATGAAATATTCCATCATGGAAAAACAAGATTTTTCCTTGGTGAAAGCCACTAAAATTTTAACCTTACATTCTAAGCTCCAAAGTTATAGCTTATGTACCCCACATAATGGTGAAAGAAATTTTGTCTCAAATGGAGATGTCAAGTAAAATATGTCATGGGTCAAAAATTCAAGAATATGACATGGAGATTCAAACCACAAAATTGGTTTGAGGATTGGGCTTAGAAAGGTTGATGGTGAGAGAAATTTTTTCAGTGGTGGAGATACACAATGTTGAAGAAGATGGGCCACACCCTCATGAAAAGGTGAGAACACTTAGTTTGGTATAAAGATATAGTATATTACTTGATGAACTTGAATTTTCCTATGCACTTAGACAAGAATCAAAGGAGGACACTCAAGTTGGTTTCCCAAAAGTATATTTTGACTAATCATGGACTAGCTTGGAAGAATTCCGAAGATTTTTGCTAAGATGTATCACTGAAGAAGAGGAACCTAAAATAATTACAAATTTCATGGGGGAGTGTGTGGAGGCCATTTTTCTGGAAGAGTTACTGCTCACAAAATTCTAAGGGCAGGATATTGGTGGCCTTCATTGTTCAAATATGTTGCCTTGTTGGTTTGAAGATGTGAGAGTTATCAATGTTGTCAACTTTTTTCTAGAAGACTGAAAGCTTCTGGGGCCCTACCCTACATTAGTTTGTTTCATAGAAGCCCCATTCAAACAATGGGTATTATACTTTTATTGGTGAAATATAAAAATCTTCAAGTGTTGGTCATAAGTGGATATTGGTAGCACTTATTACTTTACCAAATGGGTTGAAGCCATTCCCACCAGGAAGGTAACTCATCAAGTAAGTCATGGAATTTATTCTCAATAACATAATCTACAAATTTAGGGTGCCTACCAAGATAGTTAAACAATGCCATGAGCTTTAGAGCTAAACCATTGGAAACAATGTGCCATGAGTATGGTATAAATTTGGCTTATGCATCAAATTATAATCCTCAAGGAAATGGACAAGTAGAATCAAGTAATAAAAACTCTTAAAGATCCTCAAAAGAACACTAGAGACCAATAAAAAGAAATGGGGTGAGCAACTCAAGTTTGCATTATGGGAAAACAAAGTTACTACCAAGAGGTCTACTAACAAGATCTTATTTGAGTTAGTCTATGGAGTTCAATCCTTTTTCCCCTACACTTACAACTTTCCACCTATCAGTTCATAAAACAATTTGAAGATGGAGAAGAGGTAAGTCCATATGAAACAAGGATCAATCAAATTATGGAATTGGATGAGGAAAGAAGAGAGTCCCACCAAAGACATGTCAAGTTCAGAGAAAAACTCAAGAAGATATTTGATAAGAAGGTACTTCAATATTTTTCAATGTCGAAGACCTAGTCCTGTTATGGGACAGTAGACATGAAGATAAGGGAAAACATGAAAATTTGATGCCCTATGGATGGACCCTATTATATTGATATCAAGATTGGAGAACATACTTTCTTTTTGAAGGACTTGGAAGGACATTTGCTTGGATTTTCTTGTCAATGACAGGCATCTCAAACACTTCTTGGATTTTTGCCAAAGGATTAGGTATGATCATTGTATACATGATATAATTTGTTGTTTTTTGTTTTTTCCATTGTCTGTGTTGTTCTTTCCCTTTTTGTGCTCTAGTCTACAGTGACCAAGTTTCAAGACATGGCAGTAATCTAGTATGAATGTTATATATATATTTTTAGAAATTCTTGTGTGTTTTGTCTCCCCAATCCTTACCCAATGGACTAGGCATCCACTATTTTTTCTTTGTTCTTATAAATGCCCACAGGGGGTTCCCATCCCCAGAGCTAGGAGCCACTTTGTGTGATCAATCTGGTTCCTTGGATCAATTTGGTCTTTTTCATAGCATTTCCATAAATTTAATTTGTTATGTGTGCTTCATATTGCTCCCCATGCTTCAAAGTTGAGTAAAGGAGAAGTATCAATTTGTAATAAATTTTGTGCCTTGTTGAAATAAAAGAAAGGACTCAACAAAAATGTTGAAGGACTGATTTAATGGACCGTTAATGAAAGTATTAAATCTTGAGACTTTCGAGTGATCGGGACTATGTCTACATATTTCACAAAGAACCTGCAATCAACACCAAATGATTCAAATTGCTCCAAAATTTTGAAGCTCAAACCCAAAAACGCAACCCACCCACGAAATATAAAGTTACAAGACTAGTTAAATGATTCAATTTACAATGGAATTAGCCATTTTAAACATCCTTGGATGTTCAAATGGCCATCAAAGATCTAGATCAGCAAGCAATTAAAATTATCGTGAAGCAGAGGACACATGGAAATATTTCAAGCCTCTCTAAGTCATTCAAGTTTTGCGGACTTGAAGTCTGCAAAATCAACCGAGGTTGATAGAATTTAAGTTCTAGGCAGTCTGGTAGGTCAAGGGATAATACATGGAGCTTTCCCATTGGCTCATGTTTCACTGGGCTCAGTCAAGGTTATCAAACATTCTTGACAAAGTGCAAATATTGTGAATCTTTCCCATTGACTCAAGTTTCGTAGAAATCAATCAGGTCATATAAAAGTCTGAATTGCGAGGAACATGGAGCTTTCTCATTGGATCATGTTTCACGGCATGAAGTTAAGTAAAAGGATAGTCCCAAATTTTGAAAAGCAAGTATGGAGATTTTCATTGGCTTACATTTCAAGGTGGCTAGTATAAATAAAAGAAAATCCCGATGGAAATAAAAAATCCCGACACTATGAAAAAGTGTGGAGATTTTCATTGGCTCACATTTTGTGATAGGAAATTAGGTAAACAACTAGTCTAAGAAGGTGAAGATGCGTGGCATTTTATTATTGGCTCACATTTTGTAAACAAAAAATTTCTTGAAGCCAATCAAAATCTATCACGTGTCACTCTCATGTTCATCCTAATAAAAAAACTTCAAATGGCCATAATTTGATCTAGAGCTCCAAATCATGCAAAATCGGTCTCGTTGAAAGGTCTCCTCAAGCCCTTCAATTTGGCATCATTTGATTCAGGAATTGATGGTGTTTGGAAGGATAAAAAGAGAAAATAAAAATACATGTATGCACCAAAGTATCAGCTAACTATTTTTGTGTATGTGGTAGTAAAGGCATGGAATCAATCCCAAAATGCTAAAAAAAAAGATATTTTTAGTTAGACAAGTTACATTCCCGCTTTGATTAAAGATCTTTCTTTATGAACAAGGTGGTGAATCAATTTCTATTTGGGGGATTGAATTATAAGAACATACCAAATTTATATAAATATGGGGGTTTGTCCTCATATCAAAGTGTGGGTTTTTCATTAAGGAGTTAGTTTTGGTATTTTGATCAAAGGGGCTTGGTCTTTCTATTTCTGAAAAGTTTGAGAGATATAATTGTGAATACTGCATGTTTCCTTTGTGAAATGCATATAGATTTATGTATCATACACTTTTGTGTCAAGGTGGTTGCAATGTACATATATTGACAAACTTTGAGAACATTTTGTTGATGTTCCCTTGTTAAGAAAGTTAAGATCTAAATGAAATATGTCCACTTTTGAGTTTAATTTCTATGTTCTGAGTTCTGTATGTCAAATTGTTGATTGATGAGTTATATTTTCTGCTACAATCTTGTGTTTACTGCTTCTCTTTGTCATACACTACATCATTCTATTAGAAATTAGTCCTCATATGAGTATAGTGGTCTTAGTGCTCCGCATAAGATTATTTAGTAATTATTTTATAAGAAAATAATAAGTGTAGATGAATAATGTAAGTGATTGTTACGGGAGTAATAATCATGTTAGAATAATAATTTTTAGAGAATTTGAGAGATTTAAGGAGTTGGTTGAGTGATTTAGGTGATAGAATGAGAGATTTTGGGAGATATGAAGATGAAATTTGACTCCCTAATTTTATGAGTTGAATTTTCTATATAATATAATTATATCGAGTGTATGCTCTTTCCAAATTATGGGTAAAACCCACATCCGGTATCAAAGCGGGTTCTCGTGGACCTCTCTTTTACGTTCCACCCACTAGTTTTCTGCATCAAAATGGTTTAGTGGCTACGAAGAACAGAACTCATTAAAATTACATTCTAGATCATCCACCCTTGCTTGCATGTTGACAACAATTTGCAATGCAAACTAGGTGCATAATTGTTGTCATTCACCACCCACCAGCATTTTTCTCTATACTTCCATCTTGTCCATTCTACTCACAATATACATTTCATGTTATCCACAGTTTATATATATATATATATAGTAGTTTACTGTGTGTTTTAGATTTGTTGGAAATTCATGTGTGTAGTAGAAGAAAAGCCTAGATTACGATTAGGGAGAAATGATGAAAACGTTAGCCGGCTATCTTCTCCAAATGTGACAACATGCAAAACAACCTGTAACAATATTCTACTTTCTTTGGATCTCTGTCTTGGCTCGATCCAATTCCTGAATCAACAGCCTCCAGTTCGATGCTCTCGGCCCTTCCCCAATATTGATGAGTTGAACAAGCCTGAATGCAGCCTGTTCCATCGGGTATTTCTGCATTTCTTCATTATTTTTCAAATGGCAAACGCTCCCCTACAACATTAATCTCCAAACTTTGAAGACACCTGCAAACTCGGCAAGATCTATCCCTGTACAGTCTCCACTTGTTGCCATGCCTAGGCCCAAAGTTTTTTTGGTTTGTTATTTTACGAAAAATCGTGGTTTATATTTTTAGGTTTTAGCTTGTTTTTAGTTTTCCATGTTTTTATTATCCCTGTGGTTTTAATTAGTTTTCAAAAGTTTAGTGGTTCGGTGGTTTTGTTTTTGTTTTAGTTTAGGTGGTTTTAGTATTAAATTCGTTGGTTTATGGTTTTAAGAATGTTTATTCTTTATTTTAATTAATTCCATTCTTTTGTTTTATAATGTTTAAAATTCAAAGTTATTTTTAAGTTGTTATATTTAGTTTATGATTTATAGTATTTTATTAATCAAGTCATTTATTTTGTGATTTTTTTTTGTTTTTAAAATTTATTAATTTTATGAAATTAGTTTATATAAAGTTGTATTTTTACTTTTAGTTATTTAAGTTTTGTGTTTTTAATTTATGTGGTCAAGGTCGTTTTTAGTTTTTTATTTGTATTGTCTTATTAGTGTTCGTCTCTTTTGGTCGAAAGTTTTAATTACTAGCAATCACATGTGTACAATGCAATGTGAATGCCGAATGGTATTTGTTATTCGACTTAGAAAGACAGTTATTACTTTTGTAGAAAACTATTAGATGTCCTCCAAATTTGACCCGGTCTCTAAGCTTTCCAATTATTAGTAGTTGATGTGGTTTGCAATTATTTCGAGTAATTGTGTTAGTATTGCATCTATTGTTTGGTTGGTCTTTTGTTGACAAAAACTCGGAGAAGTGTGAAAGGTTTTTAATTTTGGATTATTTTCTACATGAAGACTTTTGTTTATAGAAAGAAACTATATACAAGCAAACTCGTTGAGGGACATGTTAATTAGAGAGAAATGGTAGGCCATTTAGGGAGGAAAAAGACTTTAGCAACAATAGCGAACGGTATTATTGGCCACTTAAAGGAAAGATAATAGCAGAAGAGTGAAAGGGTGAAGAATTGGCCAGGTGGTAAAGGGCAGAAGTCAAAACACGCGAATGTAGACCCTATTGCATGTTCCTATTTGACTATGAGATAATATTTCAATGGATTTTATTTTGAATCTACCTATAACACAATGGGTGACTCGATCCTTGTTATTGTTGATAGATTTTTTTAAATGGATTGTTTCCTACCTTGTAGAAAGACTAAGGATGCTTGACAAGTTGCGAATATGTTTTTTAAAGAATTTGTTTTTAAAGAATTTGTGAGGATGCACGAACAACGAAGAAGCATTACTTCTGAATCAGACACAAAATTGCTAAGCTATTTTTTGAAAACTCTTCTGAAAAAAATGAATACCAGGTTACAATTTAATTATGTTGTGCATATCACCGACAAACTGATGGGCGAACAAAAATATTTATAGGTCACTTGGCAATCTATTGAAGTGTCTAGCTAGAGAGAAACCAGAACAATCGTATAGAGTGATACCTCAGGCAAAATTTGCATAAATAAAACTAAAGAGTTCACGCTATTCCAAATTGTATATGGTAGCAATCCTATAGGAATTGCAGATTTGGTAAATCTACCAAATGAAGCAATACAAAATCATTAAACAATGTCATATGATGCCCCGCTTTTCCTCAATTTGAAAACAAAAATTGAATAAGTAAATTAAATTATTTGGCAAGCACTTTTAAGATATAAATATAATTCAGGTCCTTAGAAACTCTCTGAACGATGTGAAGCTCTCCTTAACCAAAACAATTTTACTATGCAATGTAAATGAGTTAATTTGCTACGAAGCTCATATTTTGTAATCAATCCATCAATCAACACCAAAGCCTAAGAAGAACACAAAGCAAAAGAAGATGATGGAGGGTAGAAAAGAGAGGATGACAAAGGACAAAGTTGTTTGAGTCACAAAACTTACTGCGAATTTGAAAAGAAATTGCTGGAGGAATTGTTGGATGAATGTTTTGTGCCATGTGCGAAGATTGTTGGATGAATTTCCGTGCACTATGCGAAGAATTTGTTTGCTTCTACAAATCTCTTGCAAATAAGAACACTGAACTTCAAAGAGAGAATATATATATAACCTGCAGTATTGCTAAATATACCTGGTATTCAACATGCTAAACTAAAAACAACAAACCCGCATTCAACATGTAAAACTAAAAATAGCAAACTGCATTCAACATGCAAAAACGAAAAGGTAAAACTGCTGAAAATAGCCAGGAAAAACGTAAACGTCAAAAAGGCCGTCATAACCGTCATTATTAGAACTTCTGAGAAATCTGAATAGCCAACGAAGCACGCTACAAAGACAAAATGGATATGGACAAGATTTGTTCGAGCGTTTGATGATCAACGTTACAAATGCAATTACTCCTCATCAAACCAACAGACCAGAGAAAATCAACCAGTGGGCCTACAAATTGACGGTCGGGAGGCCGTAATAAATTAAGGCAGGCGTAGACAATTACAGGGCTAAAAAATAAGAAACCCGTATATTTTTTTAATATTTTTTCGTTATTTAGTTTGTGAAAATATAAAAAATGGAAATTTTTATATAAAAAAATAGAATTCCCAGCCACCTTAGCGATCTAAGCCGTCAACAAATTTTGATTTGAGAGGCACCGATAATTTGAATGTCATGTAGTATGATTTCTTTAAAATTCACCTGCTCTCTTCTTCAATTGAAATAATCCTAATTTTGAAAGAAATTGTAGCAATTTTAACTTAAATACTTTGTTGTGGCTGGTAGTGTGGTAGTGAGGTACTTAAATACTATATATATACGTAGCATTCACCATCCAATTGTTAAAAATGAAAAAGCTAAAAATATCTTTTAAAAAATTAAAAAATAAAAGCAAAATTGTTAGAAAAGCAAAAAATAAAATTGTTAAAAAAAGCAAAAGCAAAATTGTTAAAAATAGCAAAATCGTCATTTAGGCCATCAAATTTAACATAGTCCCATGAATGTCCACAAAGCCTTTTCCCATAGGGGTAACGCCTTTGGCGTAAAAACATATATTGACAGGAAAATACAAATTTCAATAAAACATGGATGTTGTATTGTCCTCTTGAATGTAATAATCTCATATTATGTAATTGGACACATTATTGGGAGAATCGACGTCCACCTTGTCGAGGGCATTATATAGTTTTTAATTCTATGTGGTTCCTCTCCCCATGTTCGCACTAAGGGGGAATGTTAGGAATTAGTCCTCACATGGGTGTTTTGGTCTTAGTGCTCCACATAAGATTATTTAATAATTATTGTATAATAAAATAATAAGTGGAGATGAATAATGTAAGTGATTGTTATGTGAGTAACAATCACATTAGAATAGGAGTTTGTAGAGATTTTGAGATATTTAGGGAGTAGGTTGAGTGATTTAGGGATAGAATGAGAGATTTTGGGAGATATGAAGATGAGATTTGACTCCCTAATTTTAGGAGTTAAATTCTCTATATAATGTACTTTTATCTCATGTGTAATACATGTTGATTTGAATTATATTGAGTGTATGCTCTTTCCAAATTATGGGGTAAAACCCACACAGTCCTCAATGGTTGTGTTTTGGTCACTAGTTTAATAATGTGTTGTGAGCATTTACTTTGAAATATTGGAATTAATTGTACAATCCTTACTTCAGTAACCATTTTTTCAAGTGATTTTTGTTGGCCTTTGAGTGTATCTTGGGCATATGAGGGAAGAAGCAATAAATACTTCATTAGAATGCTTGCACGAGCTTTTGTGTCAAGTATTTTATAGATTGTGTTGAAGCTTTGCATCTGTTGAGGATTGATAAATGCAAATATTTCTTTATAGAATATGTCACGACTTAGTCGAGTATTTTGTACTTTACGAATTGTAGGTTGTTCTAAGTGTTAAATGATTTATTAAAAGGAATCTCTCATCCTATAATCTCCTCTTTGTGAAGTTAAAATTACCATAATTGATCCCACCCCCTCATATTAACTTTCATTTTTCCATTTACTACTTTGTTGCTCTAAATATCACTGAAGGTGCCTTCTAGCCTTAATTTTATTATAAAAAGAATGCAAGAGCAACTAAACTTTGTTGTCTATAGTAACTCGTGTATGGTATAATATGAATATACAACATCTTTTGTGATAACTTGTGAGAATGAGTGTTGTATTCATGGTCATGTTTATCCCAGATTGATCCATCATTTGACAAGTCAAGAGGAACAAAGAATTCATCTCCCCCTCTGCATTTAGGTTACATTGTGGGTCCTCTCACCCTAGTTTAAGGCAAGACCAAAAGTAGTAGGAAAATTCCATATCCTTTGTATGTGCCCCTCAATCATCCCAAGGCTTGATCCCAAGGAAAGTGTTAGACCCCTCCCCATCTAAAAATGATATATTGTCTAGTCTACCACCATCCAAGAATCCCCTTCCTAAAGAATTGTTGTCATGCCACCAAGGGGTGTACAATTGAGGACCAACAACCTCTTTCCTCACTCAACACCGCTTTCTAGAACATTTCAAAACACCTACATTCCTCCTTCACAATTCACACCATTGTGAAATCCCTTCGCTTCATTTTTCCATGTGTCTTTTACAGTATCCTTATTTTACAAAACACCTTAGCACTCCTCATGTGCCTCTTGTCTTCCATTATACACCAAAATAACTTTACACACTACCATGCACTATTCTCCCATTAACCTCTTCTTATTTTATCTTGTGTATAATATTCTACATACCTAAATCTTCTCCACACCTCTTCAAAATTTCACACACTATTTTTGTGCCTTCTCTTATTACACACTCTACATGCATGCAAAATGACCTATTTATGTATCTATTATGCAAATTCTCTACATAGTTGTGTGTAAGCACGCCTTCAATCTATTGCACCTCCTCTCTTCATTCCTTGCACCTTTTATCCTCGCACGCACCCATGCATAGCAAGAAATTGTGTAAGATTAACTTGATCCTTAGATGATCCTACATAAAACACCCGAGATACTTCAAACTTGAGTTCCAACTCAAGTAGACCGAGTGAGTGGTAGAACTACCCTTTGGATTATTAGAGTAGATAGTTCAAAAAATTTCATATAACAAGACTATTTCTATCCTTTATACTTCTTCCTTCACTTATTCCAATCCTTCATCACCTCTCGGTGACCCTTATGTACTATCTTTTCTACTTTTGTGTGCCTCTTCTCACCATAATACATCCATCTCCTTGTAGTATATCTCTGCAAGTATTTTCTCTCCTTCAACCATCTACCTACACCAAAAGTATTTGGAACATTATTTTACCCTTTCCCAAATTCTCTATATGCATCTAGGTAATGTCCATTCATCCTTCATGCACTTACCTTCCTCTCGCGCCTTTTACGTTGATTCCCTCATCTTCCTCATGGGATCTTATTACATATTCTCTCCTCTCCTTGCTTTGTCCTTCTCCGTCACGACCTCTCTTCTAAATTTTATCTTGCACTACACCTATTCCTCTTACATGCCCATCTCTCTACATAATTTTTTCTTATTTATTCCTTACCTTCTACTTTAACTCTTCTCTCATCTATAATATCATCCATTTTACATATTTTTTGTGCACTCTCTACATTCACACTCCATTTATATTTGCGGTATTTTTCTCCATTTTTCTTGTGCATAAGTAGGCCTCTATTTTATTCCTTGAAAAAAACTTCTCTCCTCTACTTCATGGATTCCTCACCATCTTCAATCTTATGGTGCACTATATCCTTTACGCACACCTTCCTCTTTTGGGTGTGTTTCATTTGCATGCATGTTTTTCCTCTTATGGCTATGGGTAACCTTTCTTCTCCTTCCTTGGGAATTTGTATTCTACCATGTACATCCTCCTTGGTGACTTCCTCTTGACCTTATCATTCAATATCTACTTTTACCTCTTTCTCCTTGATCTAAAAACGATGAGTGTTGTATTTTTTTCACTTTTAAAGTTTCCAAAGATCGTGATTTTCTTAACCAATTTTAAGTATTATAAACTCTAAAAATTGATTAAATTCTGATTATTATGCATCCATAGAAGTGTATAAAATTTGTGTAGCAAATAAATAATCGAAAATTGAAAACACTCGATAACAAACGAGATTGTTTACAGGGGTTCGAAATTCCTACGTCCCTGGGTTCAGATTGAACCGATCCATTAATAATATTGAAATGTAAGTAAAATAACTCTTACAAACAACCAATAATGAATCAAAACCTGAAAATGAGTTGATAAATGTCCCAAGAACTCTGAAAAATAGCAGAAATTGTCCCAAGAACGATCCATGGCTCCTACAGTGTTTTCACAATGTGATCTCCCTGCAACTGTGTTAGAAAAACACCTAAAAATGGAGATTTAAAAACATTCTATGAAAAAAAATCATATATCTGAGATCATATCTGAATTCTAAACACTTTTTATGTTTACACCAAGTCACAATTCGGACTGTAGAAGTGCCTTGAAATTCATGTTTTCCAACTAGTCATTTGTCTTGTAGATCCTGTTAAAAACTGCATTCAAAGCTTCCAAAAATAGGTTAAAAATCAACAAAAAATATCAAATCTTATATCATTGGAATTGTCTCAAAATTTTATTCATTTCATCTTTTTACTCCGAGTTCCCAATCTAAGTGCAATTCCTTCAAAATTGCATTTTCTAAAAACTCGCCTCATTCTCCTTTATGTAACTGTCCCCCTTATATAAGTGGAAGCGACCCATTTTATAATCCACCCAAGCCTCTAGGTGAGTTGGTTGGCGGATGGGTCTTGGGGCGATGAGGTCGGGGGATCAAATCCCGCCTCCTATCATTCTGCTGTGGATTTTGCTTGTTTTAGTGGGATTAATCCCCACTTTCAAGTGGCGGATTTGCATTTTAAATGGGATTAAATCCCAAAAGAGACGCATGTATTCTTGGCATGTTTGGTGGTTTGGCAAGTTTGTATGGTTTAATACTAATGTATAAACATTAATATATATAGCGGTTTGGCATATATGCGTGGCATTTGGAAAGTGGATTTACCAAGATAATATAATTTCAACCCATACAATGTGTGTAGAAATAATTAACTCGGTCCTTGCATGACTCAGCTAAATAGCTCGATGTCGTCCCTTGATAGGAAAATCGAGCGAATTCGACGAGTGGTGGCTTGTGGACCCACCACGTTGGCGATAATACCATAGTCCACATGGCGGCCGGGCTCCCCTCCGTAATAAAAGTTGAGCCTCTTGTTCCCATGCACCATTTTTACGCTCGTCGAAGACCAGTGATCGAAAACCAACAAACAACTCCCTTTTGCCTTTTTGCCACGTGTCGTAGTGCGATTGGTCCAATATTGACCAGTTGACCAAAGTTGACTTTCATTGCTGTCTTAACTTTGACCGGACATAACTAGAGCTCTCGATGTTTGTTTGTCGCGTTCTCACAGTCGTTGGAAAGCTCTCGAGATGATCTTTTGCACTAACACCATTTAGGGATGTTTAGGGAACTTTCAAAAAAATGATCCCCTGATCACACCTCCCTATTGAGAAGGCTTTTTGTCCACAAAAAGTTGTGTATCAACGCACAAATAATGTTATCTCTTCCTGCATTGCACAAACACATACAAGAACCTGAAATAACATTATAGGTTAATAAAAATGCAAATAGTTGATTAGCTACATACATAATCGATCGATAATAACACCCATTTCAGCTAGTGTTCAATCAAACGCTGCAACCACATCACCAACTCTATGCACAATTGTGAATCAATCATACCCCACTGTAATCCCATCACAAATAATCGACCGATATAATAACACCCATTCTATTACGGAAAGCTAGTGTTCAACTGTCACTTTGTGATATGGCCGATTACCCAAAAATTACAATTCCATAACACAGATCAGTATACAAGACATCTAAACTACCCACAATTAGGCTAGTGCCCACTGCCCATCTGAAACTATAACAACTGCAAGTATTCACTATCAGAATATAATAGACTATCAACGCCCAAAAATAGCTATAGTCAACAACTGAATCAACATGAATATGCCAAAACATTGTATCACCATCACAAATAATAAGTCAGATAATAACACCCATCTATAACGGAAGCTAGTGTTCAACTGACACTTTGTGATTATGCTGATTACAACTGCAAGTTTCAAATTTAGACATGCTACTGATGCCTATCCCTGCATAGTGTTTTCAACAATGGAACTACCAACCAATATGAGAAAACAAAACATGAGTATGATGAACCTATCACTCAAATCTTCTCTTCAGTTGTTTCCATTCATTTTCAAAGCTTAAATATCAACTTAGGAACAAATCCTTATCAATCAACAGGAATCCCTAAAATATAGCTCTGAAAAAAATTTTGCCTACTATCAACAATTTATTATAGTGCAAATATAAAGTTGAGGAGTGTTTTTCCCAACCAATCACTTGGGTTTTTCTGTTTTGGTTGTTTTACCTTCTTAGTACCAAAATGAGTTTTATTTAGGTTTAGCATGGTTGGTTTTACAATATTGTTCTTTTTAACAACTTCCCAATTTTGTTGTTTAGAAACAAACCAACAAACCTTAACATCATGACCATTCCTATTACAATGGGAACAAAATTTAACTTCCCTGTTTTTAGGAGTCTTACCCATTTTACCATTCTCAGAACTCTATCTACAAGAATGATTCCCCTGGTTAGGAGAGGTAACATTCTTGCCATTTCTTGCCTTTCCTTGGTGAGATTGGTCTTTAGCTTTGTCTTATCATTCACAAAAGGTATTAACTTCTTAATCAAATTTTTCCTCTTCTAACAATATGCAACAGAAAGCATATTTTTGCTTACCAAAGCTATATTGTTCCAACTAAAGAGTGTATTAGAAGTTTTAGGATTTGATTTTCCCTTAGTGCTATTTTTAGTGTAAGTGGGAGGAGGTGGAATCTAATTACCTCTTAAACCTTTTTCTTACACCTTTCATTGTTCCTCCCGATTGAAGAATCCTACAATTCTAGTGGCATAGATCCTTGGGCATTTGGAAGCTTTGTCTTCCTTCGGGTGCTTTGGAACTTTCTCCAATTTCCATTTTCCCACTAGAATAACCCAAACTCTGCAAACCGAGGCTGATCCTCCACCTATATTGGGTTAGCATCACCTTGTCCAATTTTACCAAGGCCCATTCCATTAAATCCCATCTTAACCATTAGCTTAGACCCAATTCCCTTAGTGTGTTTTTCAAACCGACCCAAAGGAATATCTGGAAACTCGAATGAGAGGAAGAATTAAAATGTGAACAACTTACAATGCATTCTACCCGCATGCGATTTGGAAGGCATTTCCTTCTTATGTTCACCTTGTTCTGACTTTTCTTCCAAGAGAGCATCCTTGGTCCGTATTTCATCCTGCAACTCTTTAACAAAGCCCATCAACTTCTTGCTCTCTTTGAAGCATCTTGTTAACATACTCCTCTTTCTTGGTTATAGAGGATTGTGGCTCATATTTTAAGCTGTACTATTTCCTCTTCTAAGGAATAAAAATTAGCTCTCAAGAAAGAGTTTTCTTCTTGGAGTTGGCGGTTTATGGCTTCAAGCTCATCCAGATTGCTCTGTTTGGATGACTTGCCGATGATTCCTCATTCCCGTAAACACAACATGTACTTCCAAAACGGCACACTGCGAAAGAAGATTAACAAGCCCCAAAATGTCTGCACACTTTGAAAAGTGAAATCAATATTGAAACTGAAGCCAAATTTTCAAACACAATTAGAATCTAATCCGTGACCTAAGCTCGATACCAAAACTTGATCTAGAAAAATTTTGTGTTGCATTTTTTTCACTTTTAAAAGTTTCCAAAGATCATGATTTTCTTAACCAATTTTAAGTATTCTAAACTCTACAAATTTATTAAATTCTGATTATTATGCATCCATAGAAGTGCAAAAACTTGTGTAGCAAATAAATAATCAAAAAAACTGAAAACACTCAGATAACAAACGAGATTGTTTACGGGGTTCGGAAATTCCTACGTCCCCGGGTTCAGATTAAACCGATCCATTAATAATATTGAAATGTAAGTACAATAACTCTTACAAACAACCAATAATGAATCACAACCTGTAAATGAGCTGATTAATGTCCCAAGAACTCGGAAAATAGTAGAAACTGTCCCAAGAATGATCTGTGGCTCCTAGAGTGTTTTCACAATGTTATCTCCCGCAAATCGTGTTAGAAAAACACCTACAAATGGATATTTAAAAACATTCTATGAAAACAAATCATATATCTGAGATCATATCTGAATTCTAAACACTTTCATTGTTTACACCAAGTCACAATTCGGACCCGAGAAGTGCATTGAAATTCATGTTTTCCAACTAGTCATTTGTCTTGTAGATCCCTGTTAAAAACTGCATGCAAAGCTTCCAAAAACAGGCTAAAACTCAACAAAAAATATCAAATCTTACATCATTGGAATCATCTCAAAATTTTCTTCATTTCATCTTTTTACTCCGAGTTCTCAATCTGAGTGCAAGGCCTTCAAAAATGGCGTTTTCTAAAAACTGCCTCCTTCTCCTTTGTACATACACTGTCCCCCTTGTATAAGTGGAAGCGACCCATTTTATAATCCGCCCAAGCCTCTAGGCGAGTTGGTTGGCAGATGGGTCTTGGGGCGATGAGGTCGGGGGATCAAATCCCGCCTCCTATCATTTTGCCGTGGATTTTGCTTGTTTTAGTGGGATTAATCCCCACGTTGGCGGATTTGCATTTTAAATGGGATTAAATCCCAAAAGAGGTGCATGTATATCCCACATTTTGTGGGTTGTTAATACCTTAGGCTTTATTAAGCCTTTCCACGCATTGTTTGAAGTGGTCAAAAGACCACGTGGGCATAACCGCCCCCTCCAACACCGCTTCACTTCACCCTTCCACATGGAAGCTTCCCGCTTATCCACTACGTGGATTCTTGGCATGTTTGGCGGTTGGCAAGTTTGTATGGTTTAATACTAATGTATAAACATTAATATATATAGCGGTTTGGCATATATGCGTGGCATTTGGAAAGTGGATTTACCAAGATAATATAATTTCGACCCATACAATGTGTGTAGAAATAATTAACTCGGTCCTTGCATGACTCAGCTAAATAGCTCGATGTCGTCCCTTGATAGGAAAATCAAGCGATGAGTGGTGGCAAGCCACGTGGTGGCTTGTGGACCCACCACGTTGGCGATAATACCATAGTCCACACGACGCCACGGTCGGCCTCCCTCCGTAATAAAAGTTGAGCCTCTTGTTCCCATGCACCATTTTTACGCTCGTCAAAGACCGGTGATCAAAACCAAAAAACAACTCCCTTTTGCCTTTTCGCCATGTGTCGCAGTGCGATTGGTCCAATATTGACCAGTTGACCAGAGTTGACTTTCTCGTTGTCTGAACTTTGACCGGACATAACTAGAGCTCCCGATGTCCGTTTGTCGCATTCTCACAGTCGTTGGAAAGCTCTCAAGATGATATTTTGCACTGACACCATTTAGGGATGTTTAGGGAAATTTCAAAAAAATGATCCCCGATCACTCCTCTAATTCTCTTTGTATGGTCTACTCTTTATGCAATTCTTCCCGCCTCTTTTCTTCACACTTCTCTTCCTTTATTTTTTATAGGGCACCCTCAAATCCTCATAGATTTATTTCATTGTTATTAGGATCTCCATTATTCTTACATTTTTTCTTTCTATTATCATTTTATACCTCTATGGATCTATTTCTCTCCTCATGTGTCTTGATCTTTGCACATTCTCGTAATCTGCTCCATGGACCACTCCTTTGTTGTTTTTGGGGAAAAAAATTTCATTTGTTTCCACTTCCTCTAAAAATTTCTTCCAATTCCATGTATGCCTTCTTCGGCATACTCTTCTATTCCATGGCTTGAGATTCTTCTTCCACACAATCCTCATTTATGCACTCCTCATGTCCCTTTTTCCATTCATTCTCTATGGTTTCTAATTGTGACATCAAGTCACTCTTGTCTATGTGATCCTAGTCTTTTGCTACCATCTTCTCCTTTATCCTCATGTGTAATATACACACACACACACTCCTATCAATTTGAAATGCACACCATTATATTTATTTTCTTCTTGCTTTGTTTTCCTTATGCACTCCCAGGTGACTCCATATTCTCCCTTAACCCTCGTCTCACCTCCTGAGTTTTCCTTCTCCACCGAAGGATTGAAAAGGTGTATTTGGAATAAGGATATTGTGAAGGACATGTAGAAAGATGAGAAAATGTTTTTGCAATGGTGTGGATTGCAAAGGAGGTGTACAAGTCTTTTGAGAAGTACCTTAAGACAATGATGCATGAGGAAAGACGTGAAGGTGTAGCTAAAAATCGTGAGTGCATAGAAGAACAAGAAGAGGTATAGTGAAGTATCATGTGAAAACGGGTTAGAATATTTGATAGATGATAGAACATGATAGGAAAATGATATATTGAACATGCCAAGGTGTCTAATTAGACATAACAAGTAGAAAATCCAAACTACCATAATGACGTGTCATAGACATGGATAAAAGTATGTATAGAGGTATCTCATAACATTTAATGACTCCTTTTGATTGGAAAAGGTAGTAATCATATAGAAGTATATGTTAGTGTAGGTTATTATTTATCCTTTTATTTATTTATTAGGATAATTCTTATAATTGTGTTAGCCTTTCACTTGTTGGGTTAGCTTGCTTAGTTATAGTAGTTGTGTGGAGTAAGCTTACTAGTTGTGTTGAATTAGCTTCTCGGTTATGTGGATTTAGCTTACTAGTCTTCTGAGTTAACTTAACTACCAAAGATATCGCTTAGTGGGAGTTCTTCACCGCTGATTTAGGTAGTACTTGCACTTCCCTCCTCATATATCTACATATTTCTTATTGATTAATTCCAGGTCATTGTATTGTAATGTATTGAGCATTATTGATAATGATGGATTTCCATATATGTATTTTAGCTCTTTTGTTTTGCAAATCTAATGTGGTGTGATATTATCATCTAAGATCATGGTTTGAAAAAATCTTCTTATCATTTCTTTCATGGTATCATAGCGATAGATGATGTAGACATCCATCTGTAAGTTTTTATTTACAAGCAACAGTTTATTATTTTCATGTATTCGGAATTTGTTAGCACTTTTCTGCATCATGCATTTTTATGTAAAATGGAGTGCATCATTGAATTTTGAAGGTTTCAAAACCATATAATTGACTGTAAACTTGACCATGTTTTGAGACAGTCAAATCTGGACGTAGATTTGTACCCTCTGGGTGCATTCTTTTATCCATTGGATATAAGCGTGTACCTTCTAGATGCATTCTTTTACCCTCTGGATATTTCTATTTTGATGCAGTCTTTTATCCACTGGACACAGATTTGTACCCTCTTGGTGCATTCTTTTATCCATTGGATATAAGTGTGTACCTTCCTGGATGCATTCTTTTACCCTCTGGATATTTTTGTTTTGGATGCAATATTTTATCCATTGGACCCAGATTTGTACCCTTTCGGTTCATTCTTTTATCCTTTGAATATAAGTATGTACCTTCTGAATGCATTCTTTTACCCTCTGGTTATTTATGTTTTGGATGCAATCTTTTATCCACTGGACACAGATCTGTACCCTCTTGGTGCATTCTTTTATCCATTGGATATAAACGTGTACTCTCCAGATGCAATGATTTACCCTCTGGACATTTAGGTTTTGGGCACATGATTTTATCATTTGGGAATAATCATGTATCATGTGGATGCACTCTTTTACCCTTTGGACATTTGGGTGTCACATGTACCTTTTAAAAAATCAGCATTAAAATATTATTTTTAATAGCAAAACCTTCTAGAGCTCATAACTTTTGATTCATAGCTCAGATTAAGGTGATTTTTTTTTGAAATTGTGTATTTTTTCGAGATATATGCATCGGTGACATTTTTATACGCATATTTCAAATTTAAAAGAAACTTTTACTCATTGTAATATTTAGATGCACTCAATTATAAAGTGCCAAATTCGGGAGGGTGTTGTAATCACTTGTGGACACAATTTTGGTTGAGCCTAACGTTCTAAACTTTTGGGTGTTGCATTATTGTATCTATGGATGTATACATTTATATATCTCTTGTTTGTTGAGATATTTTGGATCTATATTTTTGAGACTTTTTTGGCATGTTGTGAAGTGTCTCTTGTGGGGGAGAAATTCGGTGAAACCCGGTGTTATTTTGTCAGTGTTTGATTAGTTGATTTTGGGAAACTCATACAGATATGTGGTGTCACTCTACCCATTCAGCAGTATAGGAGGGTGTGGTGTTGATACTACTTCTTCGTATTTCGTGTACTTGCCTTGTTATTTTGTCTTTTCTTGGATCGTGGCACTCCTATTTATTTGGATCTCGTGTCCTTGCCTTGTTGCCTTGGTTATTGTTCTTGGATCGTGACACACCTATTTGTAATAGTTGATCTTTCTTCTTCATATTTTGTGTCCTTGCCTTGTTACCTTGGCTTTTCTTGGATCATGGCACTCCTATTTATTTGGATCTCATGTCCTTGCCTTATTGCCTTGGTTGTTCTTGGATCGTGGCACACCTATTTGTAGCAGTTGATCAAATTATGTTTGTTTGTTTTTTCACTTTCGACATCACTTCATTGACACTCTTCTTGTATGGAGCTATTCGTAAAGCCCAAAGTCATTTTTTTTTAGTTTTATGATCAAGAAGTGCATTTAAACCACAAAATAAGCACTCAAACTTCTTCAAAATTCTATGATTTTTTGGAGCCGAGCTTCTTAGGATATCTTGTAGTGAGATTTTTCTCTCTCTACTTTGTTATTACTTGGTTTTGGGTATCTTGCGGTGTCCAATTTTCCCAGTTATTGTATGTGGGTACCTCATCAGGCCTTGTTGTTGGGACACACCTTCTTTTCACCCACCTAAGATATGCTTATGGGAGGGTGTTAGTGTAGGTTATTATTTATCCTTTTATTTATTTATTAGGATAATTCTTACACTTGTGTTAGCCTTACACTTGTTGGGTTAGCTTTCTTAAGTGTACTAGTTGTGTGGAGTTAGCTTACAAGTTGTGTTGAATTAGCTTCTCAGTTATGTGGATTTAGCTTACTAGTCTTCTAGAGTTAAATTAACTACCAATATCAGTTAGTGGGAGTTCTTCACCACTGATTTAGGTAGTAGTTGCACTTCCCTCCTCCTATATGTACATATTTTTTATTGCTTAATTCAAGTCCTTGTATTATAATGTATTGAGCATTATAGATTATGATGGATTTCCATATATGGTATTTTAGCTCTTTTGTTTTACAAATCTAATGTGGTGTGCTTTGTTATCATTTGATATCGTGGTTTGGAACAATATTCTTATCGTTCCTTTTAATATAAAACCCACCAAAGGAAATTCAAGGAGGAGAGAGAAGTGAGAAATACACTTCTAAAAAGGAGAGAGTTTTCACTATTTTGGGATGATAGAGGATGGAAAGTTGAAGAAAAATATAGATGAAAGTGGATAAGTGTATGTAGGCCTTTAGAGCCAAGTATATGGTGTAACCGGTTTGGATAGGTCCATAGGGAAGACACTAGAAGTTCATAAAAAATCTAAGAGAGTTGTGAGCTCCAATAAGAGAAGCTTCATGTAGATGTTGTTAATTCCCTTAAGAAATAGAATAAACCTTTGAGTTTCATTATAATGTGTGGAATCTACAAATGACACCGATCATAGTAGTCTATCATGAGGTATCATTAGTGGCATCCAAAAAATCTACATTCGTGGAAGTAAATATGGAAGAACATCAAATTTGAGACAACTAGCCAAGTTATTGTGTTCTCCACTATGATATAAGCTAGGTAAAGGATGCAAGTAAATATGGGCATACAATGGTTAGAGGAAATTATATGTCACGTATATAAGGTGAATTAGATTCGGTATTGATGAGAATGTTGGAGAAGATAATGGTGGAGCTAAGAAGGTGTGAGAACTAGACTCGAATGAGGAATACAATCGAAGAGGTCTTGGAGCTTATAATGTGAGTGAGGAAGGAGGGATGGAATTCAATGAAAATATTCAAAGAATCCATGAAGGACTTGGAGAGGATTCAACAACGTGAGAATATGATGTGCACACATAATCACAAGTGATGTGTAAAAAGAGAGAAGACTCGGTGGAGATTCAATATACACAACTAGAAGGATTATGCAGTGATTACATGAGTAGTTCATAATATAAAAAGAGATAAAGGGGAAGTTTCATGATGATAAGATAATAGTGTGTAATATTTGATAGATGTTAGTATCTATGTGAAGAGAGAGGGAACCATGTAGTTGAATTTACCAGAGCATGGTGACGAGAAGACCAATGCATAGAGAATTCACGGGAGAAGAAATGTCGGGCATGAAGTATTGAAGATTGTCTAAGTGAAGGTCAAGTGCTAAAAAACAACCAAGGTGGAGTCGTGAGGAGATAATGGACAAATATTCCACACCAATGGAAAGTGTTACTTGGTGGTGGTTGATAATGGATGCACCAAAATCTCCTTATACAGGAGATGGTGTAGAAGTTGGGATTGATATGTAGAATTCATCCCAACCCATATAGAGTGAATTGGCTAGTGGAAGGTCGGAAGGAAATTTTACGTGAATAATGAGATGCAGAGATGAAGATTTAGAGATTCATCAATCAAGTGTTAGGTGAAATTTTGTGGATGGATGCATGACATGTCCTATTAGGGATTCTGACAATGATGAAAAGTAAATTCTATATAATGGGAGAGAAAATTTTGTGAAGGAAAAATTCACTTTGTATCTTTAGTGAGTCTAGATGAACTATGATTGCAATTTTAGCTAGATCAACTAATAAACCATCCTTGCAAAATATATTTTCTTTAAGTGTGCCAAAAGGTGCCGCAAAGACACATTTTTTTAGATTTAAAGAAATTTATAGATTTTGACAATTGTCACACATAAGTTCAAAATTATCACAATGATCTTTGACTAGTCCATACACTTTCTAGTCATCTCAATATACTTGAATAAATTTGAAAATGAAATCATCAAAATTTATCGCTACTATGCACGAGAAAACTACGGATGTTTTATTTAACCCAAATGACATTATAATGTAAGTAAATGATCCCCATTAAGTTGCAAAGGTTATTTTTTTCTTTTTCTTCTTCTATGATCTTAACTTAGTGGTATCCGTAAAATCCATTGAAGTGAAGGTATATATTTCACTTCCCATAACCCCTTCTATAATTTCTTCGGTGAAAGGTATCCGGAATGGATCAAAAGCAAAAAAATTAAATTATAGTAATCCACACAAATTCTAGTACACCCATATTTCTTTATACTAATAACCATTGGAATTATCCACTCGACTCTTCTATCGATACAATTACACCCGTAACTAACATGTTATCGATTTATTGATTTACTTTTGTGCAAAGATTGGGATTCATTCTCAGTATGGTTTTTTTCTTGATTGGATATTCTCTCTTGATCAAATTTATCTACATTGTGCTCAATGATGTGTGTAACCCCTTAATTTCTTGGTATGCTCTTGGAAATATATTTTTATATTCGCACAAGATTTCAACTATTTTTACAATCTCTTGTTCGCTCCTAGTTGCAAATTGTTTCTAGCTTTGGTATATTGACTTTGTATATCCTTTAAGTGGTTATCATGTGGTGAGTTCCTAGTTCCTTATTATTGATGACTTTTCATGATCCATAACAGATATCTACATTCAAGTGATTTTTATCGCAATTATCTTCTATTTCTCACACAACTTTCTCTTTACCTTTGTGCATCAAATTTTCTTGCATCCAAATTTCATCTTCCTCACTTGAATCACTATTAGTAAAATTTTCTTTGATTTTTTTAGGTAGTACAAGTCCTAATTTCTTGTGTATTTCCAATACTCTTTCCTCCATAATTTCATCATCCCAAATATCACCATTTTGACACATTTAAGAGGGTAATTCAGATGAGGGACCAAGGATGTAAAAGAGAAAGTTTGTACGAACCCATCCTTTAGTTTCACCCAAGAGTATTTTTCTCTATGAAATTCGAAGAAACATACCATGCATGTGCCCAAACATGAAGTGTGTGATAGAACACATATACCCATAATTCTCATTTTATCTTTTGTGCTTCACCGCTCCATATATCCTCAAATTTTTGAATATGTTCTTCGTGCTGGTGACTCTGTTATAGCTTGGAAATTTTCTTACCTCATTACTTTATTCAAACCTGATGTACATAGCCTCTTTAAATTGATCACATGTCCCCAATAGTGAGCTATGAATATCCCACCATACTTTTTGGTTCCTTTCAACAAATGGATTAGAAAATTGACACTTTCCTTTTCCAATTGCATGTAATTTCCATTTTACATATGAAATCTTGCACATCGTTACTTCCAATGAATATTGGTGTGGTTTTTTTTTTCCTTTCCCATTCTCTTTATATTATTTCCCACATACTTGGGTTTTTTATCATTTAATAACTTTTGGAGTGTGTTGAATTATCTCAAAATATATTCCAATTAATTCGCATCGAACCATGCACGTAATTATCGCAAGCCAAACTTGTGGTATCTGATATTGATTGGTTGTCACCCCACTTCATTTATCCTTCCAACATCAATTCATATTTCTCCATCCTCAGTAGTGTATATATTGTATAGGTGTTCCAAATATTCAAACTATTCTACATTTTTGATATATGGTGTGCTCTGTTTTGGGTCCATTAGAAATATGACTTTCTAAGATCCTTTTAAGAATCCTACATACCTCTTCTTGAACCAAAATTATATGTTATTTGTGTATCACCATGGTATTCTAAGGAGCGTTGGAAATTTGTCTACCCCAACAAGTGGTATCACTTCAAAATCTTCATGGACCTTAACCCCCATTATACTAATAATATCTTTAGTCAAGACTCCATTAGGAATTACTCGTGACTTGTTTTTCATTAAAAAACATGTGGAGATGGGTGTAGAGTAGTCACCCCTTTCTTTCCGAGAATCCATAGTGAGGATATTGACTTTCACACATGTGTCTACTAATATTTCATTTATATTCCACCCATTTATACATTTGTTGACCAATACTTCACGATCAAAATATTTTACTTTTTTTGGAGTGGATATTTCTCTTCTTACTGTTTCCCAAGAATCCATGGTGAGGATATTGACTTTCACACATGTGTCTACTAATATTTTGTTTATATTCCACCCATCTATACATTTTTCACCAATACTTCACGATCAAACTCTTTTACTTTTTGGAGTGGATATTTCTCTTCTTACCATGTCCCAACTATTTCCCTAGTGCCATCTTTCTAAGCTTATGTGATAACCATTAACTCGACAATGAAAATATTCCTTTGTTGCATAAAAGCCTTCATACTTCTTAAAACTATTTCTTACTAGTGTTTTCTTCTACAATATCCTCAAATTTTTCATTCTGTAATGATGCATCTTCTCTTAGAACTCAATTTATCCTTGAGTTCTCAAATCAAGTCATATGCTTCTGAAGCATTTCATTTTTCTTCCTAACATTAGGTAAGTATTTCCCAGATTTGGTTCCAATTGTCTTATGTTTTTTAATGGAATGTATGTTTTTGCATGGTAATAGCCCATTATGCGGTTATTTGGATTTTGGATGAAGGTTTAGATTATGGCATGATAGTCCTAGGTTGATGTTCTTCACTCACACACGCAATATCATTCTTTATTCTTTTTCATAATTTTCCTTCACAAGCATAGACAAATATGAGAAATCTTCAACCTTGTGTTCTTTTTGGAAATACACATATACTAGGAAGGTTGAATCTGTCACACTAGTAATGGTCTGGTGACCCACACTTGTAGCAAGTTCGTGGTGGGAATCTTCCACCTCCACATTGATTGTGACATCGAGCACCTCATCCTATACCATATCATCCATGCCCTTATTAATTGTTTTCCACGGTGGCCTATCTGTTTTCTAATGATTTGGCTTCATGAATGTGATCAATTATATGATAGTTAGATGTATCATGTGTATGTGCATCATAAATCTTATAATAAGCTACTACTTTCTTCTCTATGGCACATTGTAGTAAGGGAAAATTTATTGTATCATGAATTCCTTCACATATATCATAAGCTATCAACATTAATTTTAGATATTGACACAAACATGTATTCTTGGTGTGGTCTTCTACTTCATAGTTAGTGCACCACACTCCACTATGTATTTCTATATCATTTTTGCCATCAATTTGTCTAATTGAGTCGTCATAGATGTAATATATGGCTCCATGAATGGACTAAATCTTATGTTAATTATCCTAACTACTTCAACATGTAACATTACTTCTAGTGCTTTACATAGATCAATGAAGGATTTTTATGAGAGGTTGTTCCTAAATTTCATTAGAAGTCCTCCCAAAAACCATTGTGCATGTTGATTTAGATGTATTTCATAGGATAGATTTGAAATGAGTGTTTTAAACTACAAATTATAAGCACACACACTCTCGCTAATTCCTTCTTGATTTATTCAAGCACCGAGATACTCTATTTCTCAAATTATGGTATATAAAATTCTTTCAAGAAGGTTTATTTTACTCTAGTTATAATCCACTACAACTTGCAATAGATCAATCTTCTTATACCAAGTATGGGCGCAATCAAGTAGTGTCGTGGTGAACTGATTAGATTTGTGTTATGATGAATATATACCTTTCACATACCAAATAAGTTCACACTTTTAACATGCTCTATAATGTTCTCAAAACCATATTATTCTAGAAAATGTAGAGACATTTCATAAAATATGTTTGGTGTGAGAACCTATTATGTGTTAGTCGTAACTCTTCCTTGTATTGGTATACTGTTGTAGGCACCACAACATTTCCACTAGAACCGATACATTAGCTCTAGAAATTTGTTGGGTGGGTGTGTTTCCTGGTATTTTATTCAGTTGTTGTGTTACTAAATTGGCACTAATCATTCTAAATCCCTACACTTTTAGGATATTTAGACTATAGTATATCCTCATGATTGTCGGTTTCAATGATTTAATTATGTAAGGAAAAATACTATCCAACGTCTCAATTTCCTTATCTTTATTCATTTCTTTTTCACTGTTAGTTTCAATCAAAACTTGATCTTCTATAAGGGGTGGTCCAGTTACATGAGCAGATGTGGTAGGTTTAATCAGGGATTCCATCTCGTATTATATTATCCCTCTTCATCCTCCTGGAGTTCTTATTACCTCATGGTGCACTTTCCCTTCTTCCCGTAGCTCTTTATCTTCATTCCCTCCCTTACTAAACCAATGGTCTTGGTCCTCTCCTAAAATTCCTAGAGTTGAGTCACTTTGACGGAGAAGCTCCCTCTTCCCTATTATTTTGCACCTATTTTATTCATACTACATCCTCCTTAAAGTGCACTCATCCATGGAATCCATGGTTTAAATTATATTTCCTCCTATCCTTCCTACACCTACACGCCACTCACACATGTGTGGTATTTAGTCGTCCATGGAGAAATTCTCAATACCCATATCTATCATCAATTTCTTGATTTCCAACAATAATTTCTTCAAGTATGATCTGTATGACCCTTAGAAGAAATTGAATTAGTCTTCATCTGTAAAATAAAACATAGATACTAAGTATTCATAGTATAGATGTGAAACATACCATTCCACCAGTAATCCACCGCTCGCGTCCAAGTTGTGTTGTGTCATATAAGCATTCGTGTGTGCTCAGGAGCCCAGGGGTGCTTATTTCCCAAATTCCAATTCTCTCACAAACAATAAACTACTAACTAATCTTGTAGGTTGTTATTAATATAAGGTTTAGTGCTTACATTATATGGATTGATAATAATTACATAGTTGTAAATGTAATAATGTGTGGGTGAGTTGTTAGAAATAACAACCCATGTAATTTGTCAAATTTATATTATTGTTTTATAACAAAATGTTTATTATACTTGTTTTACTTAGTATGGTTATACATGAATAATGATGGTTAAAAACACTCACATATTTAGGAGGATTTGTTATAGGAGTATTTCTAACTCCCCATTGTTTAGGATAAAGAAACTCCTATATAAGTGTATGTTTGTTCAAAGCAATGATGAAGAGTACTATTAGTGTGTTATTTTTCTCCAAATTAAACTTGTAGAAACTATGACCAAATTAATTATTTGGTATCAGATATTGTATGGGTTTATGAGCATTGATTCGGGTGGAGAAAAATATTTTTGATCACCCCTCTCATGGAAGGATTATTTACTGAGAAGTGTTCAAATAGTTAGTTCGTTTTCTTTGTAAACTTTATATGCATTTTTTAGATTTTAAAGGAAGGAGTGTGATGTTTTTGTAAAATGTAATGTACATTTTTATATGGTGCAATAAATTGGTAGATTGATTTCCATTCATGATTATAGATCTATCAAATATCTATGTTGATTTCATTCGTGCACCCTAAAATATTCACATTATTGATTGGCAGTTTTCTCATTTTAGCAACATCTCTTTTTTTGGAAATTTGGAGAATTGTTGGAGAATTTGGAGGATCTCACCTCTTTTCTAATGCATAGTGGTTGAGGATATCCTCAACTTAATCAAATAAAATCCACTTTGTTTTTACATTATAATAGCTTCCCTCCATTCATGAAATGTTAGTTTCAAACTAGCATCATTTTCCTCTTCATTAAATGGTCTCTTTGGCATCATTTTCAATGCGATACAAAAACATTGTAATATTTTAGTTGAGTTTTTGTTCTAGGATGTTTTTTTATTTTGTTTCAAAATTCATGGTATTTGTTAAAGCCACTTCATTTTTAATAGATGATAGGTTTTGATATTGTTAAATTATTGTCATTACACAGAGTAATTATAAAATATATTAAGTAGTCTCACAATATTGTTTCTAATAATAAATTTTAGCGAGAATTTGTACCATTCAAAATTTATTCTGTAAACACTCTCAATCCTAGTATTCATAGCCCGAACATAAGGCTCTATTTCAGCTCACTACCTAAGATCACACTAGCATTACCGAAAAAATCATTTCGGTCCCTAATCATATGTTGCATAAATTTTTTGCATTATTCTTGCCCTTGGTGGATAGATTGGATATGGTATGTTGATACCTCATTTTGTAATTATTCAGCCCTACCATTGGTTCTCCCCTCATTTTCCCATGGTTTAAAAGCTCAACACTCGATGGGGATTCATTCTATTCCGTCACGATGAAGAAGGATATTTGAGACATTGTTTAGTCTCTTTGTGTGGAACCGTAAATTGCATAATTTCTTTGGTGTGTTCTACACCAAGGTCTTTGGTGTGCTCTTGTCTTGTTCAAATTGGGGTTCCAACTCCCAAGTGTCCATTCTATGGCCACTTAGAAACTTTGTTGCACCTTTTCTGGTTTTTCCCGAAATCTCGCTTGTTTTGAATTGGATTTATTGCTTTTTATTTCCTTTCGGACCTCATCTTTTTACTTGAAACATGCTCTTTTAGGAGATAACCCATAAATTCCACACATGTTCACCTATATTTTGCATGTTTTTAGAGGATAAATTTTGTTTTGGATATGGAAAGAAAGGAATGCTTTTTTCTTTGTTAATTCTAAAGTTTATCAAAGAATTTCGAGTGTATAACAAATCTATGGTTATCTCCAATGTGGTTATGCAGATTCAAGTCCAGGATAATAAAGTTTCCCTATGGTGGACCACCTACGCAGAATTTGTTGTGGCATTGAGGACATGTCACGTGTAATGTCACCCAAGAGCCACAGTTGCCATCTCGACGCTCTCCGTCGCATGGCCATGGTGGTCATCGTAACCACTCTCAACGACGTTCTTTCAGTCAGAATCACTACTTTCCCCATAGACAATAATAGAGGAGTGTTACTCCACCATCTTGCCAGCAAGCTTTGGGTTTACCCCCTTCTCATCAACTTGGGTGGGGCTCGTTGGTCATCCCCAAGCCACACACCCTGAATGGCTAGAATTTTCCACCTCTCCCCGCCACCTTCAAGACAATTTTCCTCGCCTCCCTCTTGTCATCTCTCCTACACGAGTGGTGGTAAACAATGAAGAGGAGAACCCCACTGGTTGGGACATTCTAGATGTTGGCAAGGACCTCCTGGTTCGGGTTGGCCTGATGACCACGACCCTCCTGCTTCTGGGATGTTTGCTGTTGCAGACTTGATTTTGTGTTTTGATGTATTCCTAGGCGTTGCCTAGTTTGTTTGTCACTTTCCTAAGCTTGGCCTAGTTTGTTTGTGGTTTTGGGGCGTGCTCTCATACCACCCACTTTTTGTTGAAAGCTATCTTGTATCTTATTGAATTAATATAATATAAGATCCCTTTTCATCAATATATATATATATATATATATATATTTAATATATGGCGTGCCCTTATTAAGTTTTTAATGAGTTTGTGTTAAATTAATAAATTGAGTCATTAGTATTATTAATCTTGTCATTTTTATATTTTTTCATCAAAGGTGTGAAATTAATTGATGTTCAATGATTCATTGTATCTAAATGTATCATTATTGAGTGTCTTGTGAAAGTTAGAAAGTCAAATATTATTGTAAGTTTTATAAACTCAAATAGCCATTATTGTGGCATTTTCTCTTCAAAATTTCATTATGAGTCGATTCAAAGTATCAAAAACAAAAAAATAGTTACCTTACGGATGCATTTTCAATGTAACCTAACGTCCTAAAAAATTGTTTCACATTATGGAGGGGAAGTTATGAAAATAAGAACAATGTGGAAACTATTGAGCCAAAAAGCCAAATACAATTGAGTTAATATCATCACACTTTGGAGGATGGAGACACATGAGTTTGGAGGTTGATCAATTACCTCTCTTCATTCACCAATGACAGGGCCACATATCAACTATGGTGGTTTTTTTTTCATTTGTGTGTTTATTTTCCACTTGTTGTGATAGAAAATAAGAATAAATGATTCATTCGTGTTCACACTTGTAATAAGTAAGAAAAATTTCTTGTATTTACCCTAATGTAAAAAATTTGTAGAGAGCTAAAGAATAAGTGTAATATCATCATGGATCTTGAAAATGTTTGTGGTAGATCCAAAAAACCACCACAAGGTGGAATTTAGATGGGACTTGTTCATGTATAGTTTCATGGTAAACTCGTTGAAAACTACATAAGGTTGAGCAAAGCTACCTTCATTTATAGTAAGGCCATGAGGCATAAAGATGGGCATACCACATAGGTAAGCATATCACGCAATTGAGAGTGTGAATGTTTTTCTACCATGTTCACACTAAGGGGGGAATATTAGGAATATAAGGTTTACATTGTATGGGTTGATAATAATTACATAATTGTAAATGTAATTATGTGTGGGTGAGTTGTTAGTAATAACAACCCACATAAGTTGATTTGTTATATTATTGTTTTATAACAATAATTTTTATTATTTTTGTTAGTATGGTTATACACGAATAATTTTGGTTGAAACCACTCACATATTTAGGAGGATTGTCAGTAGGAGCATTTTTAGCTCCCCATTGTTTAGGATAAAGAAAATCAAATAGAATTGTAATCTTGTTAAAAGAAGTGTATTCTATATGAACAAATATTATCATTACTATGATATTTTTTCTCCATATTAAACTTGTAGAAAATATGACAAAATTCATTATAGGTGTATAGGGATTTCGCAAAAGAATGTCTCATATAGCTCATCTTACAGATTTGCTTCTACCCAAATTCTTGGTAAACAATCCTTCTAGTGTGGGTGTCGATGTGTGAAGGAATATTCAATATTCTGCTACTAAGCCTCAATGTTCTCTTGTGTGAGCCTCGAGAATATTTCATCCACTTCATCTTTTCATAGTTATGATGTCCTGAAAATGAAACCAAAATTTTACACGTCTAGTTAATCTTACTTAAGTATGCACTTGCACGCAGTGTTGGAGAAATCGGCATGTGTAATTGAAATTATTCCTCACACCGGCATATCTTTAAAAATTAAGAGCTTAGGAGAACTCACCTTGTAGACACTAAATCACGCACTTTGAGTCATTATTTAGTCTCGGTCTCATACTACTATACATATGGTTCTCAAGTGAAAAGAGTCCCGGTCCTTGGCCATTTTTGCATTGCTTTTTGTAGCTATTTTCGATCTTCTACCCATATTTTCGCCATCTATACCTTCATATTGTATTTTCCCTATTTCTCGATCGGGACACCATGCTAGGGTAGGGCACCCTGTGTGCCTTGGTCCCCTCCGGGTGTCCCGATACTCTTTGTACTTTCCTCCCACTTTTTGGGCACTTTCTAGTCGTTTAAAACTTATATTTTTAGCGGTTGGCCTTTTCGTGTTCAATTACAAAATTAAAGAAAGAGAACCATATAAATATAAAGTTATGTGACCATAATGAGGACCAAGCACTAAGCACTAGTTATCTCCACCTAAGGTTGCATCCATCTAGCTCCATCATAAGGTACACAAGGCTGGTTCATCTACATCACACTTCATAGGAGGGGAGCCTAGCATTTGCATGCACACATTTTCTAAATTCTACATCTAGTTACTTTCTTTCTACTTCACAAAGTGTGACTGGCACAAGAGCACCTAGGGAACAATATTCACACACACACACCTAAAACTACATTGGGTTTAAGATGTAGTGCAACACTCAGTGATAAGTCCATCAATTTGGAAGCTGAGGATAGTCTAACCCCTTCATATGCATATTTATTTTGTAGGGTTTTGATGCTTTGTTTATGGTTTTTCAGGTGATTCTTCATTGCAAGTTTACAGCTACATCTGGCAAAGTGCAATGACATTCACACGATAGGAAGAAAACATAGGCAAACATCCAAAGAACATCTCCAGAGCAGGTTCTCTATCCGTTTACGTAGACCAAGGCACCCCTATCCCTCTCCAAGTGCCCCATTCTAGCTAGACAGTCCAAATCTGAAATTTTCCAAGCTCTGTGCAATGGTTTCCTCCTCCTATTCAACTGGTCTACACTGTGACACAATCTTGCGACATCTACAAAATCAACTAAGCCCTTCTTAACCCGTTTACATATTAGGGTTTTACCCTTTAATTTCTTAGCTTGCTTGGGTATATTTCAATATTTTATTACTTCATTTATTCAGTTATTTTACTGCTCCTATAGCATTAGATTACACTAGAATAAAATCTATTTTAGTTAATCATTTTGGTGAACCCCACGCTCGACACCACCTTCCACTTAGAGCTATCTTTCTCTTATTTACTATGGCTCAATCTTCTAAAGAATTTACTAAATCCCATCTTAAAGCCATTAATGATCATATTGTTGAGCATCCCCAAGATCTAGACTTTCTTCTATATGTTTCTCGTGAGGAAGCTATAAACCTTGTGGAGCTTAATGCGTCTACTAATATTCCCACCACAAAGCTTCTACCCAACCACTTGATTATACTCTTCCATCCATATTTATTGTTCCCTTTTATTTCCCTACTCATACTAATCATTATACCCCACCTCTTGTTTCTATACATGCAGTGGCTCCTTCTAGTGGCACTCAAGATCTATCCTCCCTTTATCAAGACCTTTAAGTGCAAATTCATCAATTACAGAAGGCTACTTCTCATGCATCTCTATCTTTGGATTCCACTCTATTGTTCCATACTCCATTTCCCCCTACTATATCCACTAAGCCACTTCCACCAAATTTCTTCACCCCTAAACTACATGTTTTCAATGGCTAAGGCAACCCACAAGAGCACCTCTAAGCATTCCATGTGGCTTGTCTAGATTTTACAAATGATCACATTCTCCTAGCTAATATCTTTCCTCGTAGTCTTCATGATTATGTGATGCGATTGTTTTACAACCTACATGTCCATTCAGTAGCCTCTTTCACGCATCTAGTTGATTCTTTTCTCACTCACTTCTCTATCAATATCGGTGTTAAGATATCATATTCCCAACTCACACAACTTAAACAGGATCTAATGAACACTTAGCAAATTACGTTTTGAGATACAAAAACAACTTAGCCAAGATGTCAAATGTTCTTGCAGACTCGAGCTTCAATATTTATTCATCTAGAGTCTACTACCGCCCCTCCAAGAAAGTGTACTCTTTGAGACCTCTCCTTCATTTGATCAACTCTATCATACCCTTAAGCTTTGTGAAACCAAGATTTTATCAATCGAAAAATTAAGTATCAAGAAAAAGCATCATCATCTACACGCTTTCAAAGAAAGTCAACATTTAAACCTTCCACCACAAAACCTACTTGACGCAAAAATCACTATCAATGTGGTAGCTATAACTAAGGAAGTTCAGTCCACAACTACTTTAGCGTACATTCACCAACTTTCCTATTTCCCCACATCTCATATTACGTGCTTCTTGAAAGTAATCTTATCACATTTCCTCCAACACTTGAAATAGATCCATCATGATTAAAGGGAAGAAATTATAATGAAAACTTTCGATGTGACTATCACCACTATGTGAGGCACTCTACAAATAGGTATCTCAAACTCTACACCAAAATCCAAGATCTTGTCAATAACAACAAGCTTGAATTTCCAGAAGTTACATACTTTGCACCTGTTAACGGAAAATCATAATCTCAAACTATTTAATAACCTGCCTCTACAACACAACCAGAAAACCGGTGATTCATCGATAATCATGTTTATTGCGTAGTGCCTCCACCTGTATCAGGGGCCCTTGATTTCTTAGTAGCTAACATTGATGTTTCTCCACTGATTATTTATTTCTCTGATCATGATTACCATGCCACATTCTCTTCTAATCACTTACACATTAGTGCCTCTATTAGAGCGGTCCCCATCAATAATACTAAGGTTGATCCATCATGCCCATCAACGCATGTTCTATTCCACTTCTTGATGCTATCGGTTATCCACGTTCGCAAATATCCTATCTAATGAAAAATTCATATGGCATTGTCAAACTTCATGTTGTGGTCGGTCCTCTCACTATGCTTGTACCCTTTCTCATGGGACAAACAACTTGACATATGTGATATGTTGTTAGGTCTTAACTAGATTCGTAGGTCACAATCTATCATTTCCATGAATCATTTACGTCTAAAGTTCATTCATAACAATCAAGTTATTGCTATCAATGGTGTGCCTCCATCTACCCCATGGTCTCGATCTCATCACATAGTCGTCAATCATCACCTACTCCCTCTAGTGTGCCACAACTTTTAGAGCATAAATATCCATCTGCTCCTAGCTATCCTACTCATCCTACATAGTCTCATTGCTATGTTAGTCCCACGCACTGATATAGGCCCATTCTTAGGATGGTTACTACATCTAGACATAGGTATCCACCTCACTTCATTCCACATTTGTGTTCATCACCGCCACATTATTCTTTGCATAGATCTCCATCACCTACACATTTTGTTACACCACGCCATCCGCAGTATGCTCATCCATCACATGCACATAGACTTCACTCACCTACACAACACCTATCTCATATACCACCACTCTTAGAGCATGGTCACACACCTTCATCACCACTTACATCAAGTGGAGGACCATCGTCCTTCACTTTCATCAAATAGTCTATTCATCAACGCACACTTGGGGGAACAACATCTATATCCCCTAACATCATGTGACATATTATTCTCTCATCACTTTTTCCACATACTCACACATACATCTTAGCATATGCATCTACATCGTCACTTCCCAATGACACACTCTTGTGCTTTGGTTCACACTTGACTGTTGAGGGAATCCTACACACATGAACCCCACACACTACACTATAGACATTACACATCTTCATACATTCTACACTTTTCATCCTACATCTTGTCCTACATACATCATACACATTCTACTCATGCCTCACATACTACACCATAGCCACTACATATTGCACATTTTCACACATCATACATGTCATCTTACATTTTACATCCTACACCTTACATATTACATCTTGCATCTTACATCTACTATGCATCTACACATCTTAGGTCATCTACGCATCTCACATTACATATCATACACCCTACTACGCACATTACACATTTTGCACATTCTCTTCTACGTGCTACACTCACTACCCGATGACACACTCTAGTCTCATGGTCCATACTGGACTGTTGAGGGTATACATCACAAATGGACCTCATCACCCTTACACATCATTCAATATTTTCTCATGCAACATACCTAGATTAAGTGATATATGCTTTAGGCTACAGGGTCACTTCTTCTAGCATCATCTCGTCATAGGCTACATCATCACTTTCGCTTGCATCATTTAGTGGTATACACTTTATGCTAAATCACCACTCCTTTCTATTCATCTTTTCATGATATATACTTAGGCTACAGAGTAACACACATTTCATCTCTATGTCACATATCATCACTATACACTCATCACACATGTGCACTACACACAACACATAGTTTGACCATTTCCCAATGACACACTCTTGTTTATGGTTCATTCTTGATTGTTGAGGGGGAATATTAAATGAACCTCACTGCATATAATTCCATTCACTTGGGGTCAAGGGGCTCCCACCATTCACTCTGCATTCCATTTCATCCATCCACAACATACTTTTTATATGGTTGCATTTACTATTGCTTGCATTTACTTTTACATGTTCACTTTATTACACATGCTAGATAGATATCTTGTATGTCATTATCATTATCATACACACATGTGCATTCACTTTGCTTTTTAGTTGTGATCGCAGGCTATATAGGGATACTACACACAACATGGATGTTTGACTACCATTTCCACAAAGTGGCTCCGGGGCATCCACATTCATACACTATAGGTGTTATTGTTTCATTTTTGTTCATATCACATTACTTTGGTTATAAACACTTTGACATACATTTTATCTTTCTAACATATTAATTGGTGTTTTATGTGTAGCATTTTTTTGCATGGATACTTGTTTCCATACTTTTTTGTTACATTGTTTGTTATTGCTTATTATTGTTTGCAGAATTTTCCTTTTTTCTTTTGTTCACACTTGTTTGTTTACTTAGTCACAATGGCCTTGAGTGTCTTGAGACATTGTGAGTGGTGTCCCATGTTTACAACTTTTCTTTATGTGGCCTACATTGTCTTCTTGGGTGTTTACATTATCTTCTTATGTTCTAGCTTACACATTCTCTATTTTTCTTACAATTTTTTTCTACATGAATGTTCATACTAACACTTATTTTCTAGCTACCTTTTTGTTTATGCCTTGGTTTCTACTAAGCACATCCCCTCCCCTACAGGGGCATAGTTTCAAGATATACACGGTCGGTTCTCTTTTGGGCTGCATTATCATATTCATGACATCGCCATGCACCCCTAAAGAGGGGGGGCATCATTTGGGTTTACACACAATACCAGTATAGTTCATTTTTCAGCGTTTTCCATGACACAGTGGGTTATACAATGAGTGGGTTTAGACCAGTCTACAAACTCCATACACAATGTATTTTACATGACAGGGTGTCCTTAGCACATTCGAGAGCAATTAAAGGATAGAGATAAACTAGACTTTTGTCTCTACACTTGCCATGGCATTTGGATCTCCCAAAAACTAGACTAGTACAGAGATCTCTTCACTCTCGGGAAGTAGTTATAGGTTAGAGGATAAATTAGACTTTCCTCCCTACACTTCTTCGGCCAATGGCATGAGATCGCCCAAAAATATCACATGACATCAACATGATCCTTTCTACACCCTTTTTCTCATCATGGATCAGGTGCACATGTTCCTTTTTCATTTTCATACTTTCTTTATTTTTAACATATATACATGTGTTTTTACACATTACACATATACATGTGTATTTGACTACTTGATCATCTTCTCTTTTATAGGTCCATCTGTATGGGAAGCAAGTAGTCAACAACACACACATAGCGGGTACATCACACACATGATACTAACCATGCAAGTACACTACATACATTGGAATCTACACACGCACTTTCACCCTAGGTTCACTCTCATCACTTTTTACACTTTGCATATTTAGTCTCCACACTCCATGTTTTTATCACTCCACACTTTTTCTAGTCCTTCGGCACGCATTCTACATCACTCTACATGGATTATCAGGTACGCATCTCTATCTACTTTATGTTATTGAGATTTCTGCTCACCAACATAAAGTGGGGAAAAACTAAACACTAAATCATGCACTTTGAGTCATTATTTATTCCCGGTCTCATACTACTAATCATATGGTTCTCAAGTGACAAGAGTAAAAATTAAACCCATGTCTTTGGCCATTTTTGCATTGCTTTCTGTCATTATTTTTGATCTTACACCCGTACTTTCCCAATCTGTACCTTCGTATTGTGTTTTCCCTATTTTTAACTGGGGCACCCAACCAGGATCCCAGGGCACCTGATCCTCTTTGTACTTTTATCTCACTTTTTGGTAACTTTCTAGCAATTGAGATTCTTATATTTTTGGTGGTCGTCCTTTTCAGGGTTAATTATGAAATTAAATCAAGATACCATATAAATATAGATTTATGTGACCATAATGAGGGACTAAGCACTAAGCACTAGCTATCTCCACATAAGGTTATATCCATCAAAGGCATCTATAGCTACATTTGCATCCATCTAGCTCCATCACAAGGCACAAAAGGTTGGTTCATCTACATCACACTTCATAGGATGGGATTCTATTATTTCCATGCACACATTTACTACATTCTACATGTAGTTACTCACTTTTACTTCACAAAGTGTGATTAGGCACAAAAGCGCCTAGGGCATAATCTTCACACACACACACACACACACACACACACACACACCTAGAACTACATTGGGTTTGAGATGTAGTGCAATGCTCAGTGATAAGTCCATCAATTTGGCAGTTGAGGATAGTCTGACCCCTTCATATGCATCTTTCTTTTTAGGGTTTTGATGCTTTTTTAGGGTTTTGCAAGTGATTCTTCATTTCAGGTTTATGAAAACATTTGGAAAAGTGTAGTGACATTCACACAACAGAGGAGGCGAACACGGAAAACATCTCTCAACATCTCCATAGGAGGTTTTTGGCCATTTTTACAGATCAAGGCGCCCACAGCACCCTATCCCTCTTCAGCGCCCCAAGATATAGCCGACATTCTAGATCTACACTTTTTCGAGCTCATGTGTAAAGGTTTCCTCGTCATGTTCACTGGTCTACACTCAACGACACAATCCCGTGATGTCTCATGAAATCAACTAATCCCTACTTAACCCCTTTACACATTAGGATTTTACATTTTAATTGTTTAACTTGCTTGGGTGTATTTTAATATTTAATTACTTCATTTATTCAGTTATTTTACTACTCCTGTAACATTAGATTACACTAGAATAAAATCTATTTTAATTAATCATACCCGAAGTGTATAAGAGTTTGGGTTTCATCAAGGTTAACATAATGAAGTAGAGATAAAGGTTAACACAAAACATAAGTAACTAAGGAAGTACCTTTAGTTAACATATTCATGTACATACAACACTTTTACTCCAAAAAAAATATTCTTCTCATATTAATCATTACACAAGTAAAAGTGACTCAAGCTACTTTCAAACTGTTTGACTCTATACAACTCATATATTCACTCTAATCCACATTCATAGAGGAAAACACTTTACAATGAATTCTTCATGAGGTATAAATGCTAGTGGGGACTTTCCCTTCACAAGTAATCCAAGAGCTATTCTTATCCCTCTAGTTATATCTCCTCGTTAATCGTTACATCAGGCGATGGCTAGCCCACATGCCGCCACTACTAGTTCCCGTGATAAGTGTTTATAAGATTTCCTTCTATATATTTTTCCATGTCCTTTCTTCATCTTCTTGGTGAGATATTCTTGCGCTATTATCTCCAATCTACTCTTTATTCCTACGTTTCTTCTATACAAGTGATCATAATTGTGGATTACTTATTTATTTTCAAACATATCTATAGTTTAAGTCTCGTGTGCTTAGATGTTATAGTGTTATCTATCTGCAGATCCTATTATACCCCTAAATACTTTGTGCCTCTTTGTGCACTACTTATTAATCAACACTTCACCGCATGAATCTCCCATTCCTCATGCACACCAATCTTCTTCCTTCTTCATGTGAATTTCTCTTTATTCCTCTTACACACTTCCTTTTAGTCCTTACATGCACTTCTTTCATGTCTCTATCAGCACAAAATATTTCTTCATTTTTCATCACATCCTTTTTAAATAATGGTATTAAATAATAAAGAATGTTTTAACCCCAATGTGGGACACGAATAAAGAATACAATAATTTAGGGGCCCAGTAGGGGTTTTCATGAAGATATTAAATAAATTGTATGGTATAGTGAACTTAAAATAATTTATGAATATTTTAAAATAATAGAATCATTGGAAATATATTTAACTACCTTAAAAATAAAGGAATATTATAGGAAAAAACAAATGTTTTTCATTACAATAATTGGAAGAAAAATTAGAGGGATCTTCAAGAACAAGTACGGTATAATATCACCAAGGTAAACAATCTCAAAAGGAGAGGGATGGAGACACTGGATGTTTTCCAAATAAATCTCACATAGAGTGCCATAAACCCGGAAAAGGTACAATCATTCTCTCACAATTTTCCATACCGAGTCCATATGAATATTATGAAGAATCATGAAAAATGATAACACTTATATTTATATTACTAAAGTGAAATTTGTGCTCAAATACAATATAAATTTTTATGATTGAGATAAACTACTATATATTTTATAGTCACTCAAGTTAACTCTTCAAGAGTACCAATATAAAATGTTTATGATTGAGATAAACTACTATATATTTTATAGATAGTCACTCAAGTTAACTCTTTAAGAGTACCAATATAAAAACAATTATTTTTATTAGATATGTTCATTGTCATTATGTAACTCAAAAAAATTACACAAATATGTTTCCATAGGTAGGAATACTCATAAAGGGATATTACAATCATTAATTATATTCTTCATTAGAAGATAACAAGACTCATCCTTGGATTATTAAGAATCAATATCCAAGATAATAACACCCATGTTGGATAAACGTTGAGGCGAGGTTTCTAAGGTGTTTCCATTCTTGAAGAGAATTACTTGATATAATAACTTAGGCTTAAAATATTTATTAAAAAAGAAAGTACATACCCCAAATGTCTCTAATAACATCAGAATAAAAAATAAGATTAAGGGTTATGAAGAAACTAGAGGATAAAATTATGATATTTGAGTATCTTATAAATATTTGGTAGATAATGTTTTTATGTGAATGAGATCATATATTAGTATCTTGTGCTAACACTCCTCATAGGTGGTATGAGACATTTTTATTTTGCTATCATTCATGTGTACTATGTTATTATGGTTATTTTCATGTTTTTAATTTTTGGATTATTTAATTATTATTTTTTATCTTACATATACCTAAAATTGAACCCAATTAATTATTAACTTGGTAATGATATATTAGGCTATAATTCTTATGTATTTATCAGAGTGTCGTATAATGATCTTAGAGAAATTTTAAAGATAAGTGAAACCTTCCTAGTCAAAACAACCAATAGGCACTTGACCCTATTAATATGAACTATGTGATTTAAGTGATATGGAAATAAATAGAAATTTTGTATTTATTTAATTGTGATATTTTATGTATGAAATGTCATTATATTAAAATGTTTGATATGAAATGTCATTATATTAAAATGTTTGATAGAGTGGATATTACATAGTAGTGAATCAAAATACTTATAACATGTACCCATTATTAGTTGGACAACTCTTACTATTTGTCCTCTTATCATAAAACCAAAAGAGTTATATTTTTACTTTTATTTTTATACTAATATCTACTTAACTACATTTTCTCATTTAAATTGTGTAGGAATAATTATCATTCAAAATACCTTCAAGTCACATAAACATTACATCAACCAACTTATATAAATTCCTCCATTAAAGTATACTTCATAAATGATGTTGGATAATAGGGACATAATGTCATGATATTTACAATTCTATTTAAGTTTTTACATGATTATTGCTCGTTTTGGGTAAGGAATCAAATCATTTAGGCTATCACTTTTGTATAGTGAAACCCAAAATTCTAGAGGTGTCTATAATTAGGAAATTATGGAATATTTAGGCTAAGTAATTATTTTATGCAAGCAACTATAAGGAATAAAATTTAATCAAATATATTATTATAGGGTTGTGATGATGTTTAACTTAGAAGAAAATATTGAATGTACATCTTGTTATAAATAGGGCGCCCATCTTGTCAAATATTGGAGATGTCCAATAGTGAATCGCATTCAATTCCTTAGTGTGTGTCACTAATTATATTATATTATAGTTATTAATAAGAGTCCTACAACATATTGATATTATATCTAAAATCAATATTATATATGTTTGTGTAAGTAAGAGAAATTGAAACACGATGTATAATTAGGATTGTATGCTCAAGTAGAATTTCATATTTGCATGGAACAAGAATAACCCAAGAAATAATATCCTCTTAAAGTATTATAAACTTTACTCTAAGATGTTCAATAAACATGGAAATATACTACTTTACATCCATATAATAAAAATATTGAGATTGGACGAATCATACCCATTGATGTTTCTAGGAAAATTTTAAGATCCTTTACCGAAATCCTCAATTTTTGGCAAATCAGTAAAATGGATTTTGAATTTGTGGTGAATTAGTGGAAAATTTGTATAATTATGCAAGAGAATAAAATTAGAAAATGGCAGGATAACGTGAAAATTTTGTTTGACACGAACGTATGTTTATACGAGTGTATATGTACATATGATTGTCTATAGGGGCACCCATGTAGCACTGTTAAGTGTTTAGAAGACGTTTAGTTGTAGTTGTATATGGTCATCTATGTTTGCGGCCAGGTCGGATGTATTTTCAACCCGATCGGTGTGTTTACAATTGCAAACACAACTAGACATTTGCAAAAATAGCTAGCCAGTTGAAAACAAATCTTTATAGTTAGGTTGTGATCCATCTATACTCCTCCGATGTGAATGCAACTTAAGTGCTACCACATGTCCATATCGACCTATAAATATATGCAAATCCATCTATTTGTTATTTTTCAAAGTTTCATTCCTTAAGCTCTCATACTTAACATATTTAGGCAATCTACAAATAAATCCTCCCATATTTTCAACCCCAACTAAAAATGGTATTTGTATATACAATCTCACAAGCTAAAATATAATTCAAAAACCTCATGTGCCCTAAAACCGTCAACCTCCGACACTTATGGAAACATTCAATAACCGGGTGGACAAATGTAGTTTTTGAGTGTTTGTTTACATGCTTCAATATGATATTGATGCTAGTTTGTTGAGTTTTATATTATCCAATTATGACACTTTAGAGTCAAATTTTACCATCATGCTCGCGTTGTGGTAATTTTCATTTGGAACAATGCTAAAAGACATCCACCACTTAATATGGCTACCACATCTTAATGTGAACCATGTCACAACAAAATATTTTCTCTCGACTAAGACAAAAATTATTTGG